>BTHU01000005.1:67559289-68761789 GCA_036184795.1 Tokudaia tokunoshimensis | reverse complement strand
AGGCTTTACCCTGTAAATTTATAAAGTACAGTCACATTCACAGTTTGTGTCTAACAGGAGTCTGTCTCAAAGTGTTTATTAATATTTTTACATTTTCATGAATTAAAAATTCCAAACACATACAAGGAATCAATTAGAATCATGTGTTTCTCTAATTCTTTTCATTATGCTACTGAACAAAATCCTGTATTGAAGTCCATAAACCTCATTATGGGAAAACAAATGAGAGCTTAACAGAACTGTTCAATTTGAATTTCAAAATGTACACATATCCACTTGTCATGTGGTAAAAGGGAAGCATCTTCTGCGTTTACATAGCTGTTTAATTTGAAATGGTATTTTTCTATCAAATGTACTATAGCATATACCTATCCCAGCTTGAATGGATTCCCATGGTCAACATGTTTTAGCTGCATTTTAAGGCTATGATACACATACTGATTGTATACCAACATTTCCTTATGGAAATATTACTTGTAGTATCAGTAGAATCTACAAAGCAAAGTCAGGGTGGAACCCAGTGTAGTAGAAGGTTGATAAGGGATAAATAAGGTTGATAAGGGAATAAATAAGGTTGATTAGGGATAAATAATATAGATACAAATAATGTAACTATGTGAAACTATGTGAAACTTTTAAATAAATAATTTCATGCTCTGTATTAATGGAAACATGGCTTCAAACATGTAGCACCAACACTGCGCACCAGATATGCATAATTTGAGGATACATAGAAGCGTCGGCTTCCGAGGCTCCTCAATAAAATATACACTTAGAGTGTTGAGTTAAGAGTTTTCTTTTTGAGGGTATATCAGAGAATTTCAAAGAGAGACAGCTGCACTTTTGTTTTCTAGCACTGTATTATCCAGGGCTAAAACCCAGAGCATGAAAGTAAGAATTGATCTTTTGTCCGTTTTAAGTGATCTCCCCACGGTCCGAATGCTCACTTGGCTGCCATGCGGAGGGCACTCTCTGCATCGCGGATGTTCTCCTCCAGTCGACGCTTGTCCTGCTCCAGCTGGGTAAGATGTCTATTGAGCTGACGGAGAGATTGATCTTTCCTTCTCAGCTCCATCTTTGCCTCAGAGAGACTCTGCAAGCAGACAGAAAACAGAGCTACTTGTCAGCCCTGATAATTAACTTCAATTTATGCCATAGGCTATTAGACAAAGAAGAACACAGCCTGGCTGAGAAGGAGAGTTGGGTCATTACACATCAAGGGTTTAACAAATTTCCTGAAAATAATTTTTCCATACTTGCTAATAAGAAATGAGAGCTATACTGTTTTGAGAAATATTTGGCTCCAAAATGTAATTCTATTTTATTGTGTTAAGTAAAGCAAACCATATTATTACTAATAATTTCTTATTACAGAAATCTCAAGCTATAACTCTTTTTTTAATGGTGAAAATAAAGAACTGATGGGACAAAGGTACATAAAGGTTAGATTCTACTTAACACTAGGCATGACTTAAGTGCTATCAGATGCGCCACAGCAGTGTATAGCTGAGGGAAGGAAACCAGGATGCCAGGCAAAATGGTGGGCTCACGTGTTTTTATAACAGATATTTTATGACACATTGCTATACACATTTCAGTAGACAAATGGGACTCAGAAATAATTTTTACTTGCTTCCTAACAAATAACTTCCATATCAAGGATAACTACCTAAGTATAATCAGCATGTTTTATCTAATGAGACAGTTAATACTGGCATTCATATTGAGTTAGGGTTTATAAATGCTTTCCTAATCACAGAAGTACAAAGTCTGTGGACTCACAGTTCTTTAAATACCAGCTTAGAATAGAAATTCCAGGGGAATACCAGGACAGAGAAGTGAGAGGGGGTTGAATGGGGAGCAGGGGGAAGGAAGAGGACTTATGGGACTTTCGGGGAGGGAAGAACCAGGAAAGGGGAAATCATTGGGAATGTAAATAAAAAAATATAGAAAGTAAATAAATTTTAAAAAAAAGAATAGAAATTCCAGCGTGCAACTGCACAACTTTTTTTGAAGGGTTAAGGGAGAAAGTATTAGAATGAGAAAAAATTTTAAGGGCTATTTTCTAGACTAGGTTGCAAAATAGTACGGGAATGAGATGATCTGAACACCAAAAATCTGCTCATCCCTTGTCATATAAAATTCCTAAAATAAGCTTATCAAACAGCCTTTACAATTAAATTTGTTGAACAGTCAGTCAAACAACTGACTGCACACACTTCTGATTTATTCCTTTACTAGTTCAGCCGCACATGAATATACACAGATGTGGTTCACAGCCCGTGAAGAAGCAGCAATATGCTAGTGTTTCATGTTTGAAACTCTCCTCTTAATACAGTCACAATGATAGTATAAAGCCTAAGCCACTTAGGTGAGCTAAAGCAATTAATTCCAAATGATTGGGAACTGAAAGGGATCCAGTCCAAACAATGCATGCTCTTAAATTCAGTAATTCATTTTCAGTCAAGTTACGACTACACATACAAGCATCAAAAAATAAGTAATCAGACAACAAGGATTACTCATTAGATACTTAAATTATTTTCAAACTTTAATATTAATAGATCTTTAAGAACATTACAAAGTTGATCAATGGGTACAGTGTGATCATCAAATAGAAGCCATTCCAGTGGGCTACTGTACAGTAAGGTGACCATAAGTAACAGCAATATACTGCATTTTCTTAAAGCTAAAAAAATAAATTGAGTATTTCTCCTAAAAGACATGGTAAGTACTTGGAAGACAGATGTATTTACTCTGATTTAAGCATTACATAATGTATATATGTACTGAATCATCACATATTACTAAAGAAGATATGCCTTTATTTTTATGTTAAAAAATATATCTATCTTAAATATTTGAAAAATAATATCCACCAAGGAAATTTTCAAACATTGTTGAAAGACAACAAAGAACATATTCTTTTATTTTAAAAAAGTCCAATTCTAGTAATTGTGCTAAGATACTTAAAGGCATATCAAGGGATTCTTTGTTTAAAAAACAAAACCTACTTGGTTTAAATTTAGTATTTCTGATATATCCCTAGCAATTAAAAAGGCTACATTTCTACTGTCGGTTAGCATAAAGCTTTAATAACTCTTTTTCCAAAAAAATTATATCTGCCAACCTATTAAAACTGGTGTGCTTAGTAAGCCTTAGGACTGGAGTGTGTACTTGTGAAGGGGCTACCAGGGTTTTAACATACAGTCAACCTTGCCAGTCCAATCTGAAAGTGTGCATCAGTTTGCTTCATTTTTAAACCACATTGGTCTTGTTCAACAATCTATGTTGTACAGTCACAGAAGCTAAAACCCAGCAACATAACTTTCATATAGCCAAATGGACTCAAGGCTGTTATTTCAAGTTCGTCTCATAAGAGCTATGACAGGCCATCAGACCCCACTAAAGCTTACATCATCTCAGGGCTGTGGAAAACAAACACTTACATAGTTCCTTGAATGTGAAAACAAAAACAGAAAACTTTTTTTCTTAAATAGAAACTGTTATTGTCGGGCAGTGGTGGCGCACGCCTTTAATCCCAGCACTTGGGAGGCAGGGGCAGGCGGATTTCTGAGTTCGAGGCTAGCCTGGTCTACAGAGTGAGTTCCAGGACAGCCAGGGCTACACAGAAAAACCCTGTCTTGAAAAACCAAAAAAAGAAAAAAGAAAAAGAAACTGTTATTGTAAGTTTAGGTTTAGAATTCTTGTTTTAAAGAGCTGGGGGAACCTAACCAAGGAATCTATGAACACCAATGTGCCTAAAGTTCATGCAAATGTGTGTAAAACACAGAATTATAAAAAGTGGGTCAAAATATATGTCTTCACCTTAACACTAACCTTTCTGATCAGAAATTTGGAATCCTTTTAAAAATTCTGAGCTCCAGTTAAAACTATTTATACCACATACGTACACATAAATCTATTTCACATCTAAAATACACACCCGACTTGTAAAGTTTTAGGTTGTGCTTCTCTCCTCTCTTGCTCAGATTCACCTAATTAAAACCCACGATAAATTTTATGGACTCTGATATCTCCAACTGAATGAGTGCAACCAAGAGGGCGTGCCTCTGGGCGCGAGGCAGCAATGATGAACCGCAGGTTAGCCACTAATTTCCCAGCCAGGGGAGACTGTGGAAGTGTGATGTTCTGATATCCGAGGAACTGTTCAGGAGAGACTAGGATAAATCAAGTTTAATAACTCCGCTCCTAATTGTTCCCCCAATGCTCAACTCTAATTACTTGGAGAACTCTCCTGACTGTCACCTGATATTAAGTTGTTGGAGGCTGAGCCTGGAACAGCGAGATAATCAATAAACATTTAGTGGGGAGAAGAATGAAGATCCCGTTAAGCAGTGGGAACCTGCAGCACCCAAAGCCCTTCTGCTCATGAGAAAACCTGTGGGACAGCCATAGTGATTGCAAAGCAATAATCCAAAGCACTGCTTTTAGGCCTTGAGGCCTTTAGGCAACAGTACATGTGAGAGAAAAGGTTACCGCGGTCACCCTAATTACAGCCCACTCTCACATGCTCCATATAGAGGCGAAGACAAGCCAATTAGGTAGAAAGGAAGATAAGGGAAGTTTTATTTGTATACTAATTAAACCCCTGATGAAATTAAAGGAAAAACATACAGCTCTGTAATTGTGTCTGAGAAAGGTCACTCCGGGTTCAGTTATCAGAACAGCACAGCCTTGAGATACTTCACTTAATCCACAATACAGCTTTCATTTTGTACTCAGGTCTTAATATTTACCAAAAAAAAAAAAAAAAAGGAAAGAAAGAGGAGAAAGGAAAACTCAGGGCCTGATACTGAACTTATCTTTAAGTGGTGTGGTGAATAATTTGAGCTGTTAACAAGTTAGTGCTACGTGTTATAATAAGAGTCTTTTAAAGGGTAGGAAATATTCTGCTGACCCAAGAGCTTGTCTGTCAGTAGTTTCATCAAAGATTCTACTTTTTATTTTAAATCCAAAAATGCTTGAAAGCAACTTTTGAAATTCTATCCCATGTACCACATCTTTAGGGTATTTCTGCTCAGCTAACGCACGTCCTCAAGTGCACCTCTCGTGATCCAAGAGGAAAGCAGCCAACGCGTCTGGTAAACACTATTACAAGACGCCATTCACACCTGACTATATCCCTTTATTGATCACATAAAGTTATTTACTAGTAATAAGAGCTAGCAAAGCACCGTATGGACACAAAGAGCATGGATAATACAGAAGGGTGGGCCTAGGATAAATACATGGTAGCTGAGATATTAAACACCCCACATATGTTTAATATTTTTACTTACAGTTTCTGAAATAAACATGTTACTACTGAACAAGAATGTAAATTATTTTAAATCATTCATAATTTCGTATTTCTAAATCATTAGGTGTTTATTAAGGCTAATAATTTAATTATGCCTATAAAGTGAAATTATATTGCTTTGCCCTAATAACACATTTTGTGTACTGAAAAAACATATATTGAGATATAATTCACATGTCACTCAATTAGTCCTTTGTAAAATTTATAGACTTCTAAAGCCATCACCAATATAAGTCGTTTTTATATTCTTTCCTTTAAGAAAAATCTTTCCAAAGAAATGATGCCCTATATATAGTATATCTAATTATTTCAGCAAACTCTAATTTAAAGCTACACAAAACATGTAAGGCTTATAATTTTGGTAAGTGTTTTTAAAATTTAAAAATTCAGTTGGGTTGTGGTGGTGCATACCTTTAATCCCATCACATTGGAGGCAGAAAGGATTTCTCTGAGTTTGAGGTCAGCCTGGTCTACAGAGTGAGTTCCAGGACAGCCATGTCTACACAGTGAAACCCTATCTCAAAAAAAAAAATCATAAAATAAATTTCCTGAATCAGAGTATTTGATTAATAGTTGTACAGTACTAAGTGAAAGTTATCTGTATGGTGTGAACACCTTTCTAATTAATATTTCTGTATGTCAAGTGACTTACCTACAATTTTTTTCCATGAGGGTTTAGTCTTGTGCTTTAAACCATTAGGCCACTAGGAAATTTAAGTCCAAGGAGATATAGCTTTTATATATTTTCTTGTGTCTACTGGGGAATATCTTTGAATCCTGCAGGCTAAAAGCTAATGGCTATTCAATTTGATATAAAAAGTCAGTCACTGGAAGTGAAAGCAAGAAAAGAAACTTTAAATCATGTTTCTGAGGTAAGGGGAAAACGAAACAATTTTTTAAGACTAAGTTAGCAGAGCTAAGACACAGCTCACCATCCGAGCACCTTCCCACAATGAATGGGATTACTAGTCTGATCCCCAACAGTACAAACAGTAATCAAGATCACAAGAGTGATCATAATAATACAGTACACTTACTGCCACCCAACTGTGACTTCTGAATAGACCCACCTGCCTTGCTAGCAGTCAGCACAAAACATTTCAAACCTAGAAAAGGAAATTATGCCATCTTCAGCCAGTCTAAAGAACTATATTAATAAAGAATTAATATGAATGGCTACTGGAAAATCAAACTGCAAGTTCATAGAAGGTACCAGGTTTAAATGATACAACCATCAAGCTCACTGCAGGACATACAGGCACAAAGCTAAAAATCACTTTCGTCTACAATTGAGTCAACAATCTATGAGCTGAGCAATTAGTTAGTTTATAACAAATACACAACAGAAAGAGACAGCATTATGTAGTATAATTAATTTATGTGTCTTTCTTTACATTTTTAACAGTTATGTTATGCGATTTTAAGGTAGCTTCCCTACAGGCATTATCTTTTATCATTTTCTACTATTAACTTCACATAGAAGGTAGACAATATACTTATGAAATGAAGCTGAAGACTGACAGCCTTTCCATTTTCAGGGCAGAGTACATGGCAATGCCCGTTAGAACTCATGCATCTGAAGCTCAAAAAGAAGGAAGACCAAAGTGTGGATACTTTGATCCTTATTGGAAAGCAGATCGAACTACCCATGGCTCACAGCCAACCAATAGACTGAGCATAGGGTCCCCATGGAGCAACTAAAGAAAGGACCCAAGGAGCTGAAGAGGTTTGCAGTCCTGCAGCAGGAACAATAATAGGTACCAACCAGTACCCCCAGAGCTCCCAGGGGCTAAACCACCAACCAAAGTGTACACATGGAGGGACCCATGGCTCCAAATACATATGTAGCAGAAGATGATCATTTCAGACATCAATGAGAGGACAGGCCATTGATGCTGTGAAGGCTCAATTCCCCAGAATAGGGGAATGCAAGTCAGGAAATGGAGGGGGGGTAAGAGGGGGAGGGGGAATGGGATAGGGAGTTTTTTTGGGGGGGTAATGTGGAAAGGGGATACCATTTGAAGTGTAAATAAAGCAAATATCTAATAAAAAAAGAATAATTTTAAAACATACACACACATACACAAAGAACTCATGTGTCTAGTAAGAAGGAAAAATCCATCAAGAGGATAACTTAATTCTGAATACATATCCCACAAATGCATGGGCACCCACATTTATAAGAGAAACATTACTAAAGCTTAAATCACACATTGAATACCACACATTGATAATGAGAGACTTCAATGCCCCACTCTCACCAATGGACAGGTCATCCAGACAGACTCTAAACAGAGAAATAATGAAATTAATAGACATTATGAATCAAATGGACCTAACAGATATCTACAGAATGTTTCACCCAAATACAAAAGAATATACCTTCCTCTTAGCACCTCATAGGACCTTCTACAAAACTGACCATATACTAGGTCACAAAGCAAGTCTCAATAATACAAGAAAATTGAAAAAAAAAAAACCATGTATCTTATCAGACCACCATGGGTTAAAGCTGGACTTCAATAACAACACAAACAGATTTATAGAAACTGAATTCTTTACTCCATGACCACTGGATCTGGGAAGAAATAACAATAGAAATTAAAGACTTTCAAACTCAATGAAAATGAAGGTACAACATACCCAAACTTATGGGGCACAATGAAAGCAGTGTTAGGAGAAAAGTTCATAGTATTAAGTGCCTTCACAAAGAAATTGGAGAGATTTCATACTAGCAATTTAAAAGCACATGTAAAAACTCTAGAACAAAAAGAAACAAACACACCCAAGAGAAGTAGATGGAAGGAAATAATCAAACTCAGAGCTGAAATTAATAAATCAAGAAACAAAGAAAACAACACAAACAATCAACAAATATAAGAGCTGGTTCTTTGAGAAAATCAACAAGGATTTTCTAGACAGATACCAATTACCAAAGCTAAATCAAGAGCAGGTAAATTATCTGCATAATTCTATAACCACTAATGAAATAAAAGCAATCATTAAAAGTCTCCCAACCAAAAAAGAGCCCATGGCCATATGGTTTTTGTACAGAATTCTACCAGACTTTAAAAGAAGAGCTAATTCCAATACTCCTTAAACTGTTCCACAAAATAGAAACAAAAGGATTATTACCAAACATATTCTGTGAGGCCACCGTCAGCCTGATACCTAAACCATTCAAAGACTCAACAAAGAAAACTTCAGACCAATTTCCCTAAGGAATGCTGATACAAAAATACTCTCTAAAATACTAAAAACCAAACCCAAGAACATATCAAAAACATCATCCATCATGATCAAGTAGGCTTCATCCCTTTATATAGGATGCAGGGGTGTATCCTATATAAAAATCCATTAATTTAATCCACCATATAAATAAATGGAAAAAAATTACAAGATAATCTCATTAGATGCTGAAAGGGTCTTTGACAATAATCCAACACCCTTTCATGTTCAAAGTCTGGAGAGATCAAGGGTACACGATGCATACCTACACATAATAAAAGTCATATGGAGCCAACAGCAAAATTCAAATTAAATGGAGAGAAACGTAAAGCAATTCCACTAAAATCAGGGGTAAGACAATGTTGCCCACTTTTTCCTTATCAATTCAACATAGTTCTTGAAGTTATAGACAGAAAAATAAGACAGCTAAAGAAGATCAGCGGGATACAAATTGGAAAGGAAGAAGTCAATGTATCGGTATCATATCATATCACACGTATCATATCACAGATGATATGATAGCATACATACATGACATCAAAACTTCTATCAGCGAACTCCTACAACTGATAAATACACCTTCAGCAAAATGGCTGGATACAAAATTAACTTAAAAAAAATAGTAGCCTTCTTTATTAAAAAAAAAAAAAAAGCAAACAGGCTGAGAAAGAAATCAGTGAAACAACGCTCTTTACAACAGTTACAAATATTACAAAAATCTTTGTGTTCTTCTAACCAAGCAAGTGAAAGGCCTGTGTGATAAGAATATCAAGTCTGTGAAGAACTAAATTGAGGAAGATATCAGAAGATGGAAAGATCTCCCGTGCTCATGAATCAGTAGTATTAGCATAGTAAAAAAAAAAGGGCCATCTTACCAAAAGCAATTTATATATTCAAAGCAATGATCATAAAAAAAAACTCCAATACAATTCTTTACGGACTTTGAAAAAGCAATTCTGAACTTCATATGGAAAAACAAACAACCCAGGATAGCGAAAACAATTCCATAAAATAAAAGAACTTCTGGAGGTATTGCCATTCATTATTTAGAACTATACGACAGAGCAAAAGCAATAAAAATCACGTGGTATTGACATAAAAACAGACAGGGTGGTCAATGGAATCAAATAGAATACAAAAATAAACTCATAAACCTATAGACGCTTATTTGACCAAGAAGTCAAAACCATACAATGGAAAAATGAAAGCATCTTCAACAAATGGTGCTGGTCTAAATGGATGTCTGCATGTAAAAATGCAAATAGACCAATATTTATCACCCTGCACAAAACTCCAGTCCAAGTGGATCAAAGACCTCAACATAAAACCAGATATACTAAATCTAATAAAAGAAAAAGTGGAAAACTGCCTTGAAATCATTGCACAGGAGGCAAATTCCTGAGCAGAACAACAATAGCTCAAGCACTGAGATCAACAATTAATAAATGGGACCTCATGAAATTGAAAAGCTTTTGCAAGGCTAAGGACATCATCAATAGGACAAAACGGCAGCCTATAGAATGGGAAAAGATATTTACCAACCATATATCCAACAGAGGACTTATACCCAAAATATATAAAGAACTCAAGAAATTAGACACCAACAAACCAAATAACCCAATTTTTAAAATGGGCTACAGAGTTAAACTGAGAATTCAGAACTGAGAAATTTCTAATGGCCAAGAAGCACTTAAAGAAATGTTCAGTGTCCTAGTCATCAGGGAAATGCAAATCAAAATGACTCTGAGATCTCATCTTACAGCCCTCAGGATGGCTAAGATCAGAAACTCAAGCAACAGCTCGTGCTGACAAGGATGTGGAGCAAGGGCAACACTTCACTGCTGGTGGGAGTGCACACTTGTACAAACCACTTTGGAAATCAATTTGGTGGTTTCTCAAAAAACTGGAGATAGTTCGACCCCAAGACCCAGATATATCACTCCTGGGCATATACCTAAAAGATGTTCCACTATACCACAAGGACACTTACTCGACTATGTTTATAGCAGCTTTATTCACAATAGCCAGAAACTATAAACAACCTAGATGTCCCTCAACTGAAGACTGGATGAAGAAAACATTGTCCATCTATACAATGGAATACTATTCAGCTATAAAAACAATGGCAACATGAAACTTGCAGGCAATTGGATGGAACTTGAAAAGATCATCCTGAGTGAGGTAACCCAGACCCAGAAAGACAGGTACGGTATATACTCACTTATGAGTGGATATTAGCAATAAAGTATAGGATAACCATGCTACAATCCACAGACCCAAAAGAGCTAAGAAACAAGGAGAGCCCAAGTGAGGATTCTAGAATCCCACTGAGAAGGGCAAATAAAATAGAATAAAATACAATAGATGGAGAAAAGAACAGGGTGGGAGAAGGGGTGGTATGAAAACAGGAGGGTTCAATTCTGGGGAAGATAGAGGGAGAGAGAACTGGAATTGGGGGCAGGAGGAGGAATATCTCTGGAACCAGCTTGAGAAACTTTACCTATGACAACAGAAACTCCCAGGAATCTATGAGGGGGACCCTAGGTAAGACTCCTAGCAATAGGGGACATGGAACCTGAATCAGCCACCTCCTGTAACCAGGCAAGACTTCCAATGGAAGGATGGGGACACCTACCCAGCCTCAAAACCATCGACCGACAATTTGTCCTGCCTACAGGATGTGCAGGGATAAAGATGGAACAGAAATTGAGGGAATCCCATGTTTTCTAGCTAAATATCCACACACTGCAACACTGAAGAAAACATGTGTGTTTTACGTTTGAGTTTTAACCTTCCAAACAGGAGAGACTTTAAAAAGATTAAAAGAAATATAGTTTGTTGACTTGTGCACACTGAAAAGAATATCCCCCCCTCTGCAATGAAATAACTTAATCATTTTTCCACTGAGAGTCTCATTTTAAAGGGAGCATCTCTGTAAAATGTCCATAAGCAACTATCAAAGACACCTTTGCCTGTATGGGTTTTGTTTTAAATACTTATCTGAAAACCTAACTTGAATGTTCGATGCAGCTATAATATAGGTTTATTCTTCTAACATATATATTGTGCTTCTCTACCTGTCAAAGCCATAACGAATAGTAATAATAACAGTACCACTTTCTGAATTCCTTGTTCTGGACATTGATGTGGTTGGTACTCACAGTAACTCCATGAAGAGACAACTACTACTATCTCACTTTACAAATGAGGAAACTGAGTCACTGAGCTCAAATGACCAGACTGTACAGAGTCTAAAACCAGGCCATCTAGTGTGTAGATGAGTTCATACTTATATGTAAATGATAAACTCTTCCAAGAAATGGCTATCGGGAACAAATGAGGAGGGTTAAAGAGCAGGCGGCATTAGAGGTAAGGGCTCAGTGATGCAGAGAGCATCCCCAGAGCATCCTCAGCAGAGCGAAAGTAGAATATTTGCTGATGCACAAGGGGAGACAGGACGCTCCTGAGAGTGCCAGGAGGACAGGTGAAAAGGTCAAGGGTCACACATGATTGGACCTTTCCCTTGCACATGACTTGTACACATCACTTTGTGGGGCTGCATTAAGATAGTGGGGGTAGGGCAGGCTTTGATAGGGAAGCTGAATTTGTAGGCACCCAACCCTTGTCCTTTCAGCCAGATTTATTTTAACATTTTCTATGAGCTTTGTGTAAGATTCTGTTCAACGCACAAATGTGCCAACTGTTGTCACAGGAGGCATGGGAAGCTGCAGAAGGGTTCCAGGCTGTAAAACAGAATTCCCCATGCTGTCTTGGGATCACACGTGCAAACTGTAACTGCCAAATTACAATAAACACTGGAAATCAGGCTGGATCGACCATAGCAAATCATCTCACTCTTTGAAAAAACTCTAAGCAACATTTAATATGATTTCTCTTTTGGGGAAAAATATTCATAGATATACTAAATACATATACAAAATACATATTTTGAAGTAAACAATATTCCTTAATAAGCTAAATTTCATCAAATTTCACCTTTTTTTATTATCCAGATGGACTACACTTAATATTAACTTTCCATAAATGTAGCATACCAGCTATATATTTTGTTTCTAATAATTATATGAAATCCTGCAAATTATTTAAATTATATGAAGGCCTTAAGGCTTGGGTGAAAGCAGAAATATACAATGAAAGGGATATGTTACTTCAGAAACCAAAAATGTAGGCAGACAATTTAACTCAGGGACTGTTTTCTGAGAGGAAACACCTTGACGGGTTTATACTATTTCCTAGTGTGTGAAAAAAAAATCATTAAAGTTGTTTTAACAGTCCTGAGTTAAACGTGTAATTTCACTTTCCCTCAACATTCTCACTAATTATAGAAAGGGAGCTGGAGGTATAATCAGGAGTACAGTGCATGCTTGGCATGTATTAGACCCTGGGTTCAATCTCCAGCACCAAACAGGAAAGAGGGAGGGTGGGGGAGGAGTAAAGGAAGTAGAGTGAAGGCCCACACCTAAAAATTCCTACTTTCAACATCAATGTGAAACTTCACACAACACCCCAAGAATACAATGTGCTAGGGATGGATCTAAGCCTGGTTGCAATATCTGTAGAACTGGTGTTCAGGAAAACACCTTCACTTGTTCAGAGAGTAATATTTGAAAAGTAAAGTGTGTGTGTGTGTGTGCGTGTGTGTGTGTGTGTGTGTATGCAAGAATGTACATGTGTGTGGACATTTGTGCATGTGCATGTGAATACATGTGAGTGTGTACATGCATATGTGCCTGCATGTATTTATGCATTATGTGCATGTGTACATGTATAGGGGCTTATTTGCATGTGTGTCTGCATGCATGCAAGGGTGTATGTGTGTGTGTGTGTGTGTGTGTGTGTGTGTGTGTGTGTGTGTGTGTTTCATTTATTCTAGGGAAGCACTGTAGTAATATAACAAAATACACAGATTGCTTCAGGTTAGATTTGTGTGTTTGTGTGCATGTGTATTTACATACTCAGTAAACAGCGCCATTTGATTCATAAAAATTTCACAATAAAATCGGCATGTTTCACGTTTTTGATCCCTCCATTATCAACCCATTTACCTGAAGTAAAACATAATTCTAGCCTTCGAAATGAAATAGGTCACCATCTAGCGGTGGTTCCTTGAAATGTCAGCAACATGGCTTCTGGAACCCAGAAAATGCTAAATGAAATGTGTCTAACCTTAAGCACATATACTTTCAAACTTACTTATAAATAACACAATGTCGAATAATTTTTAATACTAAGGAAGACTTTAGAGAAATAGAGAAATTGTCACTAAACATATGGATTCCTAAGATAACTGTTTTCAACCCTATATAAAAAGTAAAAAAGAAAACCCAGATATTAAAACTTTGATCAAATTAAAAGTTTGATCAAATTCAGCCAGTATGGCTAGCTAGAAAATATATTCATTTTGTATGCATTAGAAGGAAGAAAAAAAGATTATTTCAATACGCTGTTATTAGTCAGATTGTTCTCTCACTTCCCTGAGAGGATGTATATCCTTTGGTCCTACTGATTTCAAGCCTCGCCAACAGAAGCTGTGGTGCCGTTTGGACAGAAAGCCTGTGTGTACATTGCTTATCCTCTTGAAATCAGAAGTGTGTGGTATATCTACACACTGGAATACTACTCTGCAATTAAAAACAATGAATTCACAAAATTCCTAGGCAAATGGTCAGAACTTGAAAATATCATCCTTAGTGAGGTAACCCAATCACAAAAGAACACACATGGTATGCAGTCACTGATTAGGGGATATTAACCCAGAATCTCGGAATACCCTAGACACAATTCGCATAACAATAGATTTCTAAGAAGATGGAAGGAGAGACCCCTGGTCCTGGAAAGACTGGATGTAGGGGAATGAGGAGACAGAGAAACGAGAGGGGCTTGAATGGGGAAAAGAGGGAGGGAAGGGGGCTTATGGGACTTTCAGGGAGGGAGGAAACGGGAAAGGGGAAATGATTTGGAATGTAAATAAAAAAAAAACTTAGAAAATAAAAAAATAAAAAAAAAAGAAGTGTGTGTGGTACTTGCGTGGCTTGTTGAAGTGTAGCAAGAAGTGAAAGTTGACCCCAAGAAGACACAAAACAGCAATGTGACTACACAAACCTTCTGATATAAAACTAACTGTGTCCCAGATCAAGAATGTTCTGTCAGCCTATGGAGTGTAGATCGAAGCTGGAATGTGATGTGCAATGGAATATTTGTCATCACAAGGTCACTGAAATCGCAGAGTGGTTTGTAATGGCAACATAATGTAGGGTGTCCTGACATATTTCCACATTTGGTAATTTACTCTGAAACTTATGTGCCTCCAAAAATTCTAGATTAATTAGAAAATTAGTTTCTAGGCTGATTTAATAATGAATCATCAAGAAGATAATTAATTTTTAATTAGATACTAAAAATCGTAGAAAGCCACTTGAGATAAAGTGGTATAAAGACATATATGATCCTACTGCTATTTTACATACAAATGTTGACTATGCACACTACTAGCCAAAATAAATTTATCTGCACAGCTATAATTCATAAAAAGTATATTTTCCAAATCCCTAATTTATATTTAATAATTAATAATTAATGCAATAATATTTTAAAGTAATTGCTTATCCATAAAGATATAAATAGAAGATGTACATAGAAAATTCTTCCTTTTCTTTGCCTTCTTAAAATCATAGCATGAGTATAAAGCAGACTATATTTTAAAAACATTTGATATACACATTACATGTACATACATTAAATTCATACATTTAAAGTAAGCTATATACACTAAAATCATAGAGGCACTTCTTTTTTCTAGTATTTTCAAAATAATATGTGTAAACTTTATGTAACTGAAAGTACATTATATACATTGCCAAACTTAATTTTTACCACAAAACTTTACATTCCTATGTAGGATGCCATGACAATAGTAATGAAAACTCCTTTTAGAATCTTCAACTACACAGTAGTTTAGCAAACAATTACATTACTTTTTTTCATATTCCCCGCTATATAATTTTAAATATAGTTTTGGAATATTCCCTATATTTTCATGGTATTTCTGGAAATAAACAAATAATAATTTCTTACAGTATTGAAAGATCAAAGCATTGAAAAGTCAAATTTACTGTATAACTACTTAGTGTTTAAAATGCTGTGATATCAGTTTGCAAAGATTAATCAGCAGCTCCTCAAGGAGTGAGACCATACTGCAATGTGCCAAAATTTCCAAATAAAACTTAAGAGTTAATTAAGTTTTTCCTAGAAACAGAGAAGTATAATTATTTAGAATATGTAGCTCACATAGGGGTAAAATTACCTCTAAGATGAATTAAACATTGTCATTTAATCATGTTAGAATTATGAACATATAATTAGATAATTACCCAAGAGTCTGAGTACTTAAATTCACACCCATTCCATTAAAAATGCAATGTTCTAAAGTCACAATAATGGACCATAATTAAATGAAGTATTCCTGAAACAAAAGAACCACTGAAGCTGGGTGTGGAGGTGAAGACTCAGAATTCTAGTACTCTGGAGGCTGAAACTGAAGGGTCCCCTCAATTCAAGGCCAGCATTGGCTATATAGTAAGTTCTAGTCCAGCCTGGTCTCCAGAGGGAGACTATCTCAAAACTAAATAAACAAGTAGATAAAACAAAAACTGATGAGTTCTATATTAATGAGAACTAAGGCAGTTATATTCAGATAACGATTGCATTTTTTCTGACCCGTTAACTTAAAATGCATTGGTTTTTAAATTAAAATTGTGCCCATCAAAGCACTAAAATTAGGATAAAAGATTGCTGAGTGACTAAGAGCATGACTTCTGCAGAGGACCCAGGTTTGAGTCCAGGCACACACATGGTGGCTGGAGCTATAGTGCCAGTCCCAAGGGTCCAGCACCCTCTTCTGGTTTCTGTGGGTACCAGGTACACATGTAGCATATACCTATGTGCATGCAGACAAAACACCTACACAAATAAAATAATAAAACTTTAAGATATAAAAGTATCTTCATAATCAATGGTAGACTAAATTAAACCATATAATTTGAGTCATTTTTTAGTTCATTCAAAAAAATCTATGACAAAGAAAAATATTATTATCTTCCTCAATAAACATCTTTGTGTTGAGTTCCTCACTCTACAGCCTGAGATAAGTAACGCAGTCTGTGTTTCTTGTGTTTTCAACCTAAACGATAGATATTTGTCCCAAAAATTATTTTGAAGATGAAATGTGTTATTCATTAACACATATTACTGAAAATTACTAAGCATAATTAAATCTTAGAAAACATATCTCAGCTATTTGTATGTAATGTTAAGAACAGATACTAACAGAATTTACACAGTTTCTGAAGCCTTGGCCTCAAAATTTTATTTTTTTTTTTATTTTATTTTCTAAGTTTTTTTTTTATTTACATTCAAAATCATTTCCCCTTTCCCGTTTCCTCCCTCCCCGAAAGTCCCATAAGCCCCCTTCCCTCCCTCTTTTCTCCATTCAACCCCCTCTCGTTTCTCTGTCCTGGCATTCCCCTACATCCAGTCTTTCCAGGACCAGGGGTCTCTCCTTCCATCTTCTTGGAAATCTATTGATATGCGAATTGTGTCTAGGGTATTCCAAGATTCTGGGTTAAGGCCTCAAAATTTTAAAAACAACTTCCACTATGGTTGAAAATAAAACAAACTAATGATCGAACACAAGATAATGGGAGTTACTAAGATTTCATATTCATAATATATAAAATATTTTAGCAAATTAATCCAATCAATCACAGAAAATTCTTTAAAGAAAGTAAAGATAAACGTCAAATTCAATCTTCTAGATGTGGCATATTATAAGGCATATTAATATCATTTGCAGAAACTTGAGAACTCTGGTGTTCAGACAGAAACATATAATTCCCATAAAAATGTAACTTCATTCAGAAACGGCTGGCACTGAGAGGTCAAGCGCCAGCCACAGCTAAGTCAGTCAAACTGAAGAAAGGAACAGAGAAAGAGGCAAAAATCACAGAGAAGCCTGGCATAGACCAAGTTGGCTTGTTATATCCTCAAGCTGTAATACAGAGCAATAGTGAGGGGGTTGAATGGAGAAAAGAGGGAGGGAAGGGGGCTTATGGGACTTTCTGGGAGGGAGGAAACGGGAAAGGGGAAATGATTTGGAATGTAAATAAAAAAACTTAGAAAATAAAAAAAAAGAAATATTTAAATTCCTTGTTATCAGGGAAATGCAAATCAAAACAACCCTGAGATTCCATCTTACACCAGTCAGAATGGTTAGACAAAAAGCTCTCTTGATAGCAGCAGATGAGGATGTGGAGCAAGGGAAACACTCCTCCATTGCTGGTGGGAATGTAAACTTGTACAACAACTTTGGAAATCAATTTGGCAGTTTCTCAGAAAACGGAATAGTTCTACCACAATCAAAAGTTTAAAAATGAGAATCCTTCTAGATCCCATGAAAAGCTGATCAGGGGTACCCTAAGGAACATTCTTGAGGGTGGAACTTCTTTACAGAAAGCAGGGTAAATGTGAGAGGCCCAGGCAAGGGACAAAAAACGAAATCAAAGTTCAAATATCCTAATACCCTCCCTCTAACTGGACAGGACTTTAATATTAAAACAAGCAATGCCTGCAGAGCAGGCCAGCCAGAGAAGTCCGATACACCGATATCAGACTGCTAGGAAGATGTGACCTCAAACATTTTTAAAAGCGGTCTTGTATGCCTATTGGTTATTTTTGCACATTTCAAAGTAAAGTGGCTTCTCTGTAGTTGACTCAATAATATAACAGAGATCTCTCAGAATCAGGATTTTATAAGAACCTTTTCTATTTCTGAGAGAAAATCAGAAGACAAGACTCAAACCTAACCAGGGTACACTGTATGCAGGTATGTGTGTGAAACCTGCAACTATTTATGTTAGAATCCCATTTTTCTTCCAAAGCATAAGTCAATAAATCTTTTCTTCTGCACTATAGATTTCAAGGTCATGGCCAAAGATGTTTATTAGTATAATTACAATGTAGAAATAATACCACTAAGCCTTCAGTTACAGGTTTCGCAGTTAATAGAAATAAAAGATTAAGAAAAATGCCAAGTATCTTTGAATTCTCAGACCCTGCAGCTTTCCTGGAGAGGCATGTTCCTTCTACAGGATCTTTCAGTTTGTTTACACTTAGCCTTCAACGTCGCTAAAAATACTTGCCAAATAATTTTGTGATTTAAAAAAATACATTTCCCCTTTTTTATTCTGTTTAAAACTATACTAAATCATTCTCTTATGGTATTTTTTAATATGTAAATATTGCTATATAGAGAGTATATTTTAAATGATTCTAAATTTGAAAATAATAAGATATGGCATAAGACAGAGGTTAAAGACAGCAAAATTGTGAAACAATTAAAAAGAATTCATTAATATAATGAATCTTAAATGTTAGGAGACTTTCTCACGAGAATCTTTCTTCAGTTTCTAAGTACTGAAGATTCTATACGATTCTTAAATGGAGTTTAAACTGTAAACATACTCAATGGCAACAGGCTTGCCTGGCCTGCCGCCTGCAATGGCTTCATGTGTTAATCACTAGTAATGAGCACAGAATGCAAACTTCAAAGAAAAAGCTGCAGTTGGGGTGAAGGCCCATGAGACAGAGAACGGCAGTGGACGAGAAGGCCTAACTCCTGGCACCTGAACTTTCCTTCACAACCACCAGAACCCACTGACCTGTCCAGACACCTGGGGGCGGAGGAGGAGGAGGGCTTTTGTTTGTTTGAACAAGATCTCTTTTTAGTGTGCTTTCCCTTTAATAAGCAGCAAACAGTAACACAGAACTCAGAAAATAAATACCCTGCTTGCTTTCTCACTAAAATAACATGAATTATGATATGGTTGGGACTCTTAGTGAACCTTTTGCTGGCTACAGCGTAGCTGGGGTGTTTAAGGCTAAAGTAACTCTCAGCAGGTAAGCTAGTCTTTCATGTGTTGCCCCTTAGAACAACAAAGCTGCTTTCTTATAAGAACGTTAGCTTAAACTAGATCTTCTACTGACGCTTGGTAACTTATGCAATGCAAAAACTGTCCAACTGCCTTCCAGGGAGGCTGCCCCACCAAGTCGGGCCACTGCATGAGAAGCACTGTTGCAAACTGCACTAAGTGTGTAGGGTTCCAGCCCTCAGGCAAGGACTATGGACTGCAAGTGTGACCCTTAATGCTCTCCCAGATTGCTTCAGTCTCGCTCATTCAGGGGTCTGCTTCTTTTTTTTTTACATTTGCTATCAGCATGGCACAGAGTTCCTATTTTAGCACACATCACATGAATCTCTTTTATAGTGAGTTTTAAAATGAATTCTCTTCAGAGAAAACATGTTGTAGACAGACCTGTGGCACCTTATACTTCATCATTTGAGACCTTAATATACGAAGTAACTTTCATATCCCCTTATTTTATGCGAGCCCAAATCTTCAAAGCTTTCCTCTTGTCTCTCTTACCATTTTAGTACACTTGAGGATGTACGCTCACTTTAGGCACAGGTGACTGCCCTTAATCCTCAGACTGTAGCTGACCACAGCATTCCTTCAGGTGATTATGAATCCTTTCCTGGCTAATTTCTCAAAGAAAAAAATGCATATCTACTACTTTTACTCTTCACCCACACATGGAACATAATAAACCAAGTAGGTATCTTAGGGCACACACATCTAAATACATATCCCAATTTTTTATTTTTATTATTTTTTTATTTTCTATAATTTTTATTTACATTCCCAATGATTTCCTCTTTCCCAGTTCCTCCCTCCCCGAAAGTCCCATAAGCCCCCTTCCCTCTCCCTGTTCCCCATTCAACCCCCTCTCAGTTCTCTGTCCTGGTATTCCCCTAAATTCAGTCTTTCCAGGACCAGGGGTCTCTCCTTCCATCTTCTTGGAAATCTACTGATATGTGAATTGTGTCTAGGGTATTCCGAGATTCTGGGTCAATATCCCCTTATCAGTGACTGCATACCATGTGTGTTCTTTTGTGATTGGGTTACCTCACTAAGGATGATATTTTTCAGTTCCGCCCATTTGCCTAAGAATTTCGTGAATTCATTGTTTTTAATTGCAGAATAGTATTCCATTGTGTAAATATACCACATCTTCTGAATCCATTCCTCCGTTGAGGGACATCTGGGTTCTTTCCAGCTTCTGGCTATTATAAGTAAGGCTACTATGAACATAATGGAGCATGTGTCCTTATTGCATGCTGGGGAGGCCTCTGGGTATATGTCCAGGAGTGGTATAACAGGATCCTCCGGGAGTGTCATGCCCAGTTTTCTGAGGAACCACCAGACTGCTTTCCAGAGTGGTTGTACCAGCTTGCAATCCCACCAGCAGTGGAGGAGTGTTCCTCTTTCTCCATATCCTCGCCAACACCTCCTGTCTCCTGTGTTTTTGATCTTAGCATTTCTCTACACTGAGACTCCAGGTACGCAGGGATTTCCCAAGTATAACATTGCTTGGGACACAGCCTGCTAGGGTGCCGCCTGCACCCAAGAGCAGGGCAGCTCTGTGGTCATCTGGGTGCCAGCTCTGCTGTGGGACATCTGCCCTGCAGAGTGACCCGCGCCTGGAGGGAGCGCAGCAGCCTCCGCCACCTTTGCTCAGGTGATAGACCAGACAGAGACTCCAGATACACGGAGATATCCCAAGTATAACATCACTTGGGGCAAGGCACACCAGTGCTCCAAAGACACTCAGGAGCAGGGCAGCCCCTCAGCAATCGGTGCCAGGGGAAACCTGGTCATCCAGGGGTGCAGAAATAGCCTTGCAGGCTCACAGGAGGTTTAAGCACCAGCCAGTGACAGCAGGACCAACCAACACCAGAGATAACCAGATGGCAAAAGGCAAACGTAGGAACATTACTGACAGAAACCAAGGCAATATGGCACCATCTGAACCCAACTCTCCAACAGCAGCAAGTCCTGGATACCCCATCACACCCAAAAGGCAAGATCTGAATTTAAAATCACTTCTTATATCCCAATTCTAATGACGACTAGCAAAGAGAACTTGGTCAAACACTAACACCCTTGTCTCGCTTGACTTCCAAATCTATAGAAGAAAATTTTCTTGCCTATATAATCTTTTCATGTGAATACAATGTGCTCATGTGTGTAAACAATAATATATTTGAGGTATTCATCAGAAAGCAGGCACTTCATCAACAAAATGTGTCTGTTGTTTGTCACATGAAATCTGATCTGTAGTCTAGTAATTCTCCATGCAGAGTCAATGCTCTAAATGATAGGACATAGTTGCCACTTTCCTCTGGAGGCCAATCAAGCGAAGGACGTTCACCTGTAAACTAAGGATTCATAAACCTGTGTAGCCAAAAAAAAAAAAAAAAAGCTAATTCCTTTCCTGCTCTGTAATTTTAGAAAAAGAAAATCATCATACAGAAAATTTTGTTTTAAAATTTAACCACCAGCAACCTATAGATTTTTTTTTAAGATAATATTTAGGCTTCTATTGCTCTCTCCACTTCTATGGTCCTCTCTTCTGTATTCCATTTACATACGCAAATGTTTGTTTCTCTGAGTTTAGGAACAGCTATGTTTTCAAAGTCTTTCTTTTGAAAACTAATCTTCTAGAGTTTCTACATATAAAATAAGACTATATAATAAACGGAAATGTTTTAAGAGCTTTCCAATAAATTCAAAACCATTGTCTAGGATCTCTGGTTATAAGACATTGCTAGAGTTCCCATGAACTCTTAACATCTGGAAGATTTGTCTCAGTCCTGTTTTCCTCCCTTCCTCTTTATCTTCGGGCCTTCCAAATGTGTCCAATCTTTCTTTCACACCCTCAAGATGTGTTTCACACTTTACTACAACCACCAACTAACTACATGTCTCATCAAATTTAGGCCATCTCAAAATAAGATGGAATTCAAATCATAATCATTCACACAGATCCAATGCCTTCTTCTGTCCTCCATGGGCATGCACACACATGGCGTACACACACATGGCATGTGTACACACACACACACACACACACATACACACAACACATGATTATATAAACAGGCATTTGTAGTTCATAAATGAACTCAGGAAGAATCCAAGGAGACAGCTCATCTTTGTAGCAAGCTCTATGTCAGAAGCAGGGAAATTGTCTTCAGTGTCAGTATTTGTTGAAGATTTATGCAGAAAGAGAAAACTTGATATTTAGAAATGTAAGATGGGAGTAAATCAAGGTATAGGAAACAAGAATGAAAAGAAAGACTATGACTCAGAATGACCAACCACATATTTTCTATTCCTCCAATCATAGTGAACTCACGGCAAACACATAAACTTCTACAAGGATGGTGGCTTTACTCCACAAAACAAACCAAAACTGAACAGAAATTGGAAGAGTTCTCCAAGGGCTAAATAAAAAACTAACTCTGAATGCTGGTGCCAAGAAGGAAATTTGCACACTCTTTAGAGGACATCAGCCGCTTATAAGCAAATTCACAGACCATTCACTCTAAAACAAACCAATCAGTCACCAAGACTTGCCTATATACAAAGGACCCCTAATTAGCTCTCCTTTTCCTTCATTCTTAAATGTGAATGCCCAAACAAATCTTCCAATAAATTTGATGAAAGCCTTTGTTCCAGTTACTAGAACTACGTAAGAAATTACTCCAAAGTGTATGGGTGTCAAACTACTGTTTCTTAGGGTCATGTGTATTCCCTATCCATGAGAACACAGAACACAGCATACAGAGACTGCTATACTCATCTCTATGGCAGGCACAGCGTGGCTGAAAGCCAGTGTACAGTCATCTCAAGGTTCATTCACACACCTGGCTACTATTAGTAGTTTGTTGCATCAGACCTTAGCTAGGCCATTAGCTGAACACATGTAGTCATAGTTTACTGTATGACTCAAGCATTCTCAGAGAATGATAGCTATGTTTCAACAAAGAAGGAAAAGAGAGGAATGAAAAATAAGGAAGTCAAATAGTGAGAATATGAATCAAGCTGTGTAAGATAAATTCTCAAAAACCATGATGTATTATTTCATTAAAACTCACAGGAGATCGGCAGGCCATTGTGTCTACAGGGTGAGCGGCGCCACGAAGAGTGTGCAGAGTACACTCCGCCATCTTTGCTCCAGTGGCTGGGAAGTTGGGACTGCCAGGTTCTGAGACAGACAGGCATAATATCACTTGGGTCTTGGGTGGATTGTGTGCATGTGGCTTCCAAGAGCTGGGCAGATCTGGAGTAACCAGCGTGCTAGCTCTGCTGTGGGACTTCTGCCTGGCAGAGGGACGCCCCCTCCCCCCCCCAGGAGAGATCACACACCCCTGCACAGGGCAGGAGCCTACCAGCCTCCCTTTGGCAACCTCTGCTCCAGGAATCCACTAGGCTGAGCCTTTGAATGTGCAAGGCCTCCCCAATATAAGATCACTTGGGGCAAGGCACATTAGGGCTCCAAAGTCACTCAGGAGCAGGCAGGCCCCAGAAATCGGTGCCAGGGGAATCCTGGTAATCCAGGGGGGGCAGAAATAGCTTTGCAGGCTCACAGGAGGTCCAACCAACAGCCAGTGGCAGCAGGACCAACTAACATCAGAGGTATCCAGATGGCAAAAGGCAAACGTAGGAATGTTACTAACAGAAATCAAAGTAATGTGGGACCATCCGAACCCAACTCTCCAACAGCAGCAAGCCCTGGATACCCCACCACACCCGAAAGACAAGATCTGGATTTAAAATCACTTTTCATGATGCTATTAGGGGATCACAAGAAGGACACAAATAAACCTCATAAAGAGTTACAGGAGACCATGAATCAACGGTTAGAAGCCCTTACAAAGGAAACACAAAAATCGCTTAGAGAAATGCGGGAGAACATGGATCAAAAGATGGAGGCACACAAGGAGACAACACAAAAATCGCTTAACGAGATGAATCAACGGGTAGATGCACTCACAAAGGAATCACAAAATTTGCATAAAGAAATGCAGAAGAATATGGGTCAACAGACGGATGCCCATAAGGAGGCAACACAAAAATTGCTTAAAGAAATGAATCAACGGTTAGATGCCCTTACAAAGGAAACACGAGAACTGCTTAAAGAAATGCAGGCGACGATGGATCAACAGATGGATTCCCATGAGGAGGAAACACAAAAATCGCTCAGAGAAATGCAGGAGAACGTGGGTCATCAGGAAGAAATCCTGAAAGAGGTAATGCAAAAATACCTTAAAGAAATACAGGAAAATACAAACAAACAAGTGAAGGATCTCAGCAAATCCATCCAGGAACTAAAAAAAGGAAGTAGAAACAACTAAGAAATCACAAAGGGAGACAACTTTGGAGATAGAAAACCTTGGGAAGAAATCAGGAGTCATAGATGCAAACATAAACAATAGAATACAAGAGATGGAAGAAAGAATCTCAGGTGCTGAAGACTCCATAGAAAGCATCGACTCAACAGTCAAAGAAAATGCAAAATGCAAAAAACGTGTAACCCAAAACATCCAGGAAATCCAGGACACAATGAGAAGACCAAACCTACGGATTATAGGTATAGATGAGAGTGAAGATTTGCAACTTAAAAGGCCAGTAAACACCTTCAACAAAATTATGGAGGAAAACTTCCCTAACCTAAAGAGAGAGATGCCGATGAACGTACAAGAAGCCTACAGAACTCCAAACAGACTGGACCAGAACAGAAATACCTCCCGTCACATAATAATCAAAACACCGAATGTTCTAAACAAAGAAAGAATACTAAAAGCAGTAAGAGAAAAGGGCCAAGTAACATACAAAGGAAGACCTATCCGAATCACATCAGACTTCTCACCAGAGACTATGAAAGCCAGAAGATCCTGGGCAGATCTCATGCAGACACTAAGACAGCACAAATGCCAGCCTAGACTACTATACCCAGCAAAACTCTCAATCACCATAGATGGAGAGACCAAGATATTCCATGATAAAACCAAATTTTCACAATATCTTTCCACAAATCCAGCCCTGCAACGGATAATAGGTGGAAACCTCCAATACAGGGAGAGAAACAACACCCTGGAAAAAATGAGATAATAACCTTCTTGAATCAAACCCAAAAGTAGATAACCACTCAAACATAAAGATAGCGTCAAGAATGGCAGATGGCAATAATCACTATGCCTTAATCTCTCTTAATATCAATGGTCTCAATTCCCCAATTAAAAGACATAGACTAGCAGACTGGATACGTAAACAGGACCCAGCATTTTGCTGCAAGCAGGAAACGCACCTCAGTGTCAAAGACAAACACTACCTCAGAGTAAAAGGCTGGAAAACAATTTTACAAGCAAATGGCCCCAAGAAACGAGGTGGAGTAGCCATCCTAATATCGGATAAAATTGATTTTCAACCTAAAGTCATCAAAAAAGACACAGAAGGACACTACATACTGATCAAGGGAAAAATCCACCATCAAGAACTCTCAATTCTGAATATCTATGCTCCAAATGCAAGGGCACCCTCATTCGTAAAAGAAACTTTACTAAAACTCAAAGCACACATCGCATCGCACACAATAATAGTGGGTGACTTCAACACCCTGCTCTCTGAAATGGATGGTTCAGGAAAGCAGAAACTAAACAGGGACACAGTGAATCTAATTGAAGCCTTGGACCAACTGGAACTAACAGATATATATAGAACATTTCATCCTAGAGCTAAAGAATACACATTCTTCTCAGCTCCTCATGGTACCTTCTCCAAAACTGACCATATAATTGGTCACAAATCAGACCTCAACAGATACAAGAAGATAGAAATAATCCCATGCCTCCTATCAGATCACTATGGAATAAGGGTGGTCTTCAATGGCAACAAAAACAAAAGAAAACCCACGTACACATGGAGGCTGAACAATGCTCTACTCAATGATAACTTGGTCAAGGTGGAAATAAAGAAAGAAATCAAAGACTTTTTGAAAGTTAATGAAAATGAAGGCACAACATACCCTAATTTATGGGACACAATGAAAGCAGTGCTAAGAGGAAAATTCATAGCCCTGAGTGCCGCCAAAAAGAAACGGGAGACAGCATACACTAACAGCTTAATGGCACACCTGAAAGCCCTGGAACAAAAAGAAGCAAATACACCAAAGAGGAGTAGAAGGCAGGAAATCATCAAACTCAGGGCTGAAATCAATCAAGTAGAAACAAATAAAACCATACAAAGAATCAACAAAACGAGGAGTTGGTTCTTTGAGAAAATCAACAAGATAGATAAGCCCTTAGCCAGACTAACCAGAGGGCACAGAGATAGTCTCCAAATTAATAAAATCAGAAACGAAAAGGGAGAGATAACAACAGAAACTGAGGAAATTCAAAAAATCATCAGATCCTACTACAAAAACCTGTATTCAACACAACTAGAAAATCTTGAGGAAATGGACAATTTCCTTGACAGATACCAAGTACCAAAATTAAGTCAGGATCAAATAGACCATCTAAACCGTCCTATAACCCCTGAAGAAATAGAAGTTGTCATTGGAAGTCTTCCAACCAAAAAAAGCACAGGTCCAGATGGTTTTAGTGCAGAATTCTATCAGACCTTCAAAGAAGACCTAACACCAATACTCTTCAAACTGTTCCACAAAATAGAAACAGAAGGAACACTACCCAACTCGTTCTATGAAGCTACAATTACACTAATACCAAAAGCACACAAAGATCCGACAAAGAAAGAGAATCTCAGGTCAATCTCTCTTATGAATATCGATGCAAAAATACTCAATAAAATTCTTGCCAACCGAATCCAAGAACACACCAAAACGATCATTCACCACGCTCAAGTAGGCTTCATCCCAGGGATGCAGGGATGGTTCAATATAAGGAAATCCATCAATGTAATCCACTACATAAACAATCTCAAAGAAAAAAACCACATGGTCATCTCATTAGATGTTGAGAAAGCATGTGACAAAATTCAGCATCCTTTCATGCTAAAGGTCTTGGAAAGATCAGGAATTCAAGGCCCATATCTAAACATAGTAAAAGCAATTTACAGCAAACCGGTAGCCAGCATCAATCTAAATGGAGAGAAACTTGAAGCAATCCCACTAAAATCAGGGACTAGACAAGGCTGCCCTCTCTCTCCATATCTTTTCAATATAGTACTTGAAGTTCTAGCTAGAGCAATTAGACAACAAAAAGAGGTCAAAGGGATACAAATTGGAAAGGAAGAAGTCAAACTATCACTATTTGCAGACGATATGATAGTATACTTAAGCGACCCAAAGAACTCCACCAGAGAACTCCTACAGCTGATAAACGACTTCAGCAAAGTGGCCAGATATAAAATCAACTCAAGCAAGTCAGAAGCCTTCCTATACTCAAAGGATAAGCAGGCTGAGAAAGAAGTAAGAGAAATAATACCCTTCACGATAGCCACAAACCATATTAAGTATCTTGGCGTGACTCTAACCAAACAAGTGAAAGATCTGTATGACAAGAACTTCAAGTCTCTGAAGAAAGAAATTGAAGAAGACCTCAGAAGATAGAAAAATCTGCCATGCTCATAGATTGGCAGGATTAATATAGTAAAAATGAGCATCTTACCAAAAGTAATACACAGATTCAATGCAATCCCCATCAAAATCCCAACTCAATTCTTCATAGAGTTAGAAAGAGCAATTCAAAAATTCATCTGGAATAACAGAAAACCCAGAATAGCTAAAACTATTCTCAAGAGTAAAAGAACCTCTGGGGGAATCAGTATTCCGGACCTCAAGCGGTACTACAGAGCAATAGTGTTAAAAACCGCATGGTATTGGTACAGTGACAGACATGTAGATCAATGGAACAGAATTGAAGACCCAGAAATGAATCCACACTCCTATGGTCACTTGATCTTTGACAAAGGAGCTAAAACCATCCAGTGGAAAAAAGATAGCCTTTTCAACAAATGGTGCTGGCTCAGCTGGAGGTCAACATGCAGAAGAATGCAAATTGACCCATCCTTATCTCCTTGCACTAAGCTCAATTCTAAGTGGATCAAAGATCTCCACATAAAACCAGACACACTGAAACTAATAGAAGGGAAACTAGGGAAGAACCTTGAACATATGGGCACAGGGGAGAATTTCCTGAACAGAACTCCAACAGCTTATGCTCTAAGATCAAGAATAGACAAATGGGACCTCATTAAATTACAAAGTTTTTGCAAGGCAAAAGACACTGTCAAAAAGACAAAGCAGCAACCAACTAACTGGGAAATGATCTTTACCAACCGTACATCCGACAGAGGGCTAATATCCAAGATATACAAAGAACTCAAGAAGTTAAACTCCAGAGAGGCAAGTAACCCTATTAAAAAAATGGGGTACAGAGCTACACAAAGAGTTCTCACCTGAAGAATATCTAATGGCTGAGAAGCACCTAAAGAGATGTTCATCATCCTTAGTCATTAGGGAAATGCAAATCAAAACAACCCTGAGATTCCATCTCACACCAGTCAGGATGGCTAAGATCAAAAACACAGGAGACAGCAGTTGTTGGCGAGGATGTGGAGAAAGAGGAACACTCCTCCACTGCTGGTGGAATTGCAGGCTGGTACAACCACTCTGGAAAGCAGTCTGGCGGTTCCTCAGAAAACTGGGCATGACACTCCCGGAGGATCCGGCTATACCACTCCTGGGCATATACCCAGAGACTTTACCCACATGCAATAAGGACACATGCTCCACTATATTCATAGCAGCCTTATTTATAATAGCCAGAAGCTGGAAAGAACCCAGATGTCCCTCAACGGAGGAATGGATTCAGAAGATGTGGTATATTTACACAATGGAATACTACTCTGCAATTTAAAACAATGAATTCACGAAATTCCTAGGCAAATGGTCAGAACTTGAAAATATCATCCTTAGTGAGGTAACCCAATCACAAAAGAACACACATGGTATGCAGTCACTGATAAGGGGATATTGACCCAGAATCTCGGAATACCCTAGACACAATCCGCATATCAATAGATTTCTAAGAAGATGGAAGGAGAGACCCCTGGTCCTGGAAAGACTGGATGTAGGGGAACGCCAGGACAGAGTAACGAGAGGGGGTTGAATGGAGAAAAGAGGGAGGGAAGGGGGCTTATGGGACTTTCGGGGAGGGAGGAAACGGGAAAGGGGAAGTGATTTGGAATGTAAATTAAAAAAATAAAATAAAAAAAATTAATTAAAGCTTATGAAGTCAAAAAAAAAAAAAAAAAGAAAACTTGTGTCCAAACTTCAGGAGTGCTCTGATGATAAATTAGAAGGCTGATTCCCAAAATAAATGCATTTGCAAATAATGTTGTTGCACTTAAAAAAAAGAACAATAGATTAAAAGATATAAAACATATCAATAGAAATTCTAAAGAGAAACGAAATTTTACAAATCTAAAACAAAAGAACAAAGTATGTAAACACAAAGGCATACAAAAGCCACAGAAGACCAAGTACTCAAACATATGTGCCTTTAGGGAACATTTCATCCTTACACCATGATGCTATTTATAATTTATATGTATTATCTGTGAGGCAGCTCTGAGGATTACAGAGAACATAAGGCCCTTCTTACAGTGGCTACATCATTGACAAGATTCAAGGTCTTTCTGAGAACCCAAAGGGATGACAGTCACCTTGCCTTTACATCATCAAAAAAATAGTCTCTGAATTCATAGTAGGATCAGCCTTCTGCCAGATCTCTTTAATCCATGTCTATACTTTTAATTACCAACCACATAATTGGTATGTTTAAGGGATAGGGCTTTAGTAATCTGAATTCTGAAAACATTGCACATTAGAGACTATATGTCTAATAGCATGAACTGGAAAAGTATTCTCTGAGATCCAGTCAGAGAAGGGGAAGGAAACATTCAACTTAATTCTTTTTCTGTTTTCATAACAAAAGATTAATTTTGAAAGAGTTAAGTAAAACAGAGAAAAAAATCAAATATATTCAATTAATATTACTTTTCTAAGAATAATAAACAGATCACTATCATTTAAGTCTGAGTATCGAAAAAAAAAAGGAAAAAATTTAACAGCCAGCCAGAGTGAGGTGTCAAAGCCACATACATAACAACACTGTCCGAACAGTACCCTGGGCCATGCTGGAAGCCTGGCAATGATTTGATCACTCCAAGAAAATAGCATCAAAGGAAAAGTACATTAGAAGGAACCTTTCTTTTTTATTGAACATTTAATTAAAATATACTTACATCATTTCCCATTCCTGTCCTCCCTTCATTCCTTCCATGCCCTTGTCCCCTTCTTCAAACCTCTCCTGTGCTGGATAAAAACCACAGACAAGTAAAGAGTGCCCATAAGGAAAGAGAGGATCAGCAGAGTCCAGGGATTAAAAAAGGTTAAATGGTAGAAAACAGAAGGGGCCTCCAGTTTGAGAAAAAGAGGGAGGTCAGTATAGAGGAAAATGAGCAAGGAAAGACCAATAATACCAAGGGAATTTAATAAAGCCCCAAGGGATCATGTTATTTTATTATTTCATAAAATCATACATAATACATATATATATAAAAGAAGTTATGCCGCTTGACAGAAATGCTCCCCACCAGAGCCAAAGATTAGCAACCCCTCAACAGCACTAGGCATACGAAACCTCTACCTGCTTGTTTGGAGCACCCCAGGTGACTCCCATAATGATACAGAATGCTGCTGTTGGCCTTGCTTGCCTCTCACTGGTGGAAGACAATCCCCAATGGCTGAAGGCACCAAACACTTGGGGCACAGGAATCAGAAGATTCAAGCTGGATCTAACCTCCTTCCTGCAGTATGGCTTCCACAGTACCAGAAAGTAAGTTGCCAAGGAAGGGTAACAACCATCGTCCTAACAAGTTATGCTGCCAATGAATTATCACAATGACCATCATGGCAAGATATTTCTAAAGGTGCAGTAGTGGTACTCATATCTTCATGACACCCAGCAGTTAATTGTACTGAAGACACACTCAATAGGAGGTAAATCATGTCTAGTACTACAAACCTAGCCAACTACCCAGGGTAAGTGAGGTCATAGATCTTAGAAGAGAATCAATACCATCATTTTACTAAACCAGCAAAATTCCTAGCTGCATTCTAAAACTGACCCTTACACACAAAACTAAATGTGGTTCTCATTCCTCATCAAGGAAGTACCTCTTTACAGCAAAAAGAAACTATCACAGAAGACCACAACAGGTCATAATGCATAGATCAATAGGTTATGTGGAGATCAGCACCAACAGAAAAATCCACAACAGAACACACTCGCGTAAGTCTCAAGATCATCATGGAAGAGGGGAACAGAAAGACTATAGACATAATTATTCTAATCAGGGTACTAAGATCATCGTAATACAGAAAACAGTAAATGACTCATGAAGAGAACCAAGTCACACATACACACTATCAAAGGGATTTTTTAAGAAACTTTTTGAAGAAATCAACCAGTTTTCCTGCACAAGATTTGCTTTTCATGTATTAAAAATGTTTATCTAAATTACAAGAGAAAAAAAAGAAAAATTCTTTAATATTCACAATAACTAAGACAGGCTCTAAAGATCCAGATGAAACCATGTGAATGAAGGTACCTGCTACCCCTGGGGGTAGCACAACACTAGCTGTTGGAAGTGACAGACAGAAAACTGGGCATGCATACCGGAGAAATGGGTTAAGGTTAAAAGCACTTTGCACTCCTGCAGCAGACCTCGGTTCAGTTCCCAGAATTCACTTGGTAGCTCACAAGCATCTCTAACTCCAGTTCTAAGGTTATCGAGGCCCTCTTCTTGCCTCTACTGGCACCAAGTACATACGTGGTGTACATGCATACATACGGGCAAAACAATGATACATATAAAAAGTATATATAACAAAGACAATGGGTGGAACAGGAAAATATCATCCTGAGTGAGGTAACCCAATCACAAAAGAACACACATGGTATACACTCACTGATAACTGAATATTAACCCAGAAGCTTGGCATATCCAAGACACAATTCACAGATCAAATGATGCCCAAGAAGAAGGAAGAACAAAGTATGGATACTCTGATCCTTCTTAGAAGGGGGAACAAAATACCCACAGAAGATAAAGAGACAAAGTGTGGAGCAGAGTCTGAGGGAAAGACCATCCAGAGACTACCCCACCTAGGGATCCATCCCATATACAGTTACAAAACCCATACACTATTATCGATGCCACAAGTGCTTGCTGACCAGAGCTAGATATAGCTGTCACCTGGGAGGCTCTGCTAGTGCATGACAAATACAGAGGGGAACACTCTCAGCCAACCATTGAACTGAGCACAGAGTCCCCAATAGAGGAGCTAGAGAAGGGACCCAAGGAGCTGAAGGGGTTTGTAGTGCCATAGGAGGAACAATGATATGAGCCACCCAGTACTCCCAGAGCTCCCAGGGACAAAACCATCAACCAAAGAGTACACACGGAGTTACCCATGGCTCCAGACACATAGGCAGCAGAGGATGGCCTTGTTGGATATTAAAGGGAGGAGAGGCCCTTGGTCCTGGAAAGGCTCGATGCTGCAGTGTAGGGGAATACCAGGACAGGGAAGCAGGAGGGGGCTGATTGGGGAACAGGGGCGGGAAGGAGATGGCTTATGGGACTTTAGGGGGGTGGAACCAGGAAAGGGGACAACATTTGAAATGTGAATAAAGAATATATCTAATAAAAAAAAACAAAGACAATGCCTAAATAGGTCGCAGTATATGTTTCTAACAATAAATATACACACACACATTATACTGGCTGGTTTTGTGTGTCAACTTAACACAATTTAGAGTCATCAGAAAGGAAGGAGCTTCAGTTGAGAAAATGACTCCATGAGATCCAGCTGTAAGGTATTTTCTCAATTAGTGGGCAATAAAGGAAGGGAAAGCCCATTGTGGATGGTGCCATTCATGGGCTGGTGCCCCTGGGTTCTATAAGACAGTGGGGCTGAGCAAGCCATGGGAAGTAAGCCAATAAGCAGCACCCCTCTATGGCTTCTCAGCTCCTGCGTCCTGGTTCCAGCCCTGCTTGAGTTCTTGCCCTGACTTCCTCCAGTGAGGGACTATGGTCTGAGAATATAAACCAAATAAACTCTCCTCCCAAACTTGCGCTTTGGTCATGGTGTTTTGCCACAGCAATAGAAACACTAAAACACACATACATATTTACAAATTATACAAATCTACTAATTTAAAAGTCTATATAAGTACAATATATAATTGTACTCTATATAAGTTGTTATATAAAGTATATGAACATAAATTATAAAATGTAAACTTGTACCACAGGGTGAGCGGCGCCACGGAGACTGCCCTCCGCCATCTTTGCTCCAGTGACCAGGTAGTTGGGACCGCCAGGCTCAGAGACAGACAGGCATAATATCGCTTCGGTTTCAGGCAGCTTGGGTGTAACCTGCTCCCAGGTGCTGGGCTGATCTGCAGTAACCAGCGCGCCAGTTCCGCGGTGGGACCTTCTGCCTGCTGGAGGGACCCCGCGCAGGGAGGGAGCCCGCCAGCTTCCCTTCCGCGACCTCTGTTCCCGCGGACTGCGCTGGAGAGACCGGTACCCAGGCTCTCCCCCCCGATATAACATCACTTGGGACACGGCCTGTTGGGGCTTCCATCTGTGCCCGAGGGCGGGTTGGCGCTGTAGTCGTCTGGGCGCCAGATCGGCGGGCCATCGTGACCACAGGGTGAGCGGCGCCACGGAGACTGCCCTCCGCCATCTTTGCTCCAGTGACCAGGTAGTTGGGACCGCCAGGCTCAGAGACAGACAGGCATAATATCGCTTCAGTTTCAGGCAGCTTGGGTGTAACCTGCTCCCAGGTGCTGGGCTGATCTGCAGTAACCAGCGCGCCAGTTCCGCGGTGGGACCTTCTGCCTGGTGGAGGGACCCTGCGCAGGGAGGGAGCCCGCCAGCTTCCCTTCCGCGACCTCTGTTCCCGCGGACTGCGCTGGAGAGACCGGTACCCAGGCTCTCCCCCCAATATAACATCACTTGGGACACGGCCTGTTGGGGCTTCCTTCTGTGCCCGAGGGCGGGTTGGCGCTGTGGTCGTCTGGGTGCCAGATCGGCGGGCCATCGTGACCACAGGGTGAGCGGCGCCACGGAGAGTGCCCTCCGCCATCTTTGCTCCAGTGACCAGGTAGTTGGGACCACCAGGCTCAGAGACAGACAGGCATAATATCGCTTCGGGTTCAGGCAGCTTGTGTGTAACCTGCTCCCAGGTGCTGGGCTGATCTGCAGTGACCAGCGCGCCAGATCTGCTGTGGGACTTCTGCCTGGCAGAGGGACGCCCCCTCCCCCCCCCAGGAGAGATCACACACCCCTGCACAGGGCAGGAGCCTGCCAGCCTCCCTTTGGCGACCTCTGCTCCAGGAATCCACTAGGCTGAGCCTTTAGATGTGCAAGGCCTCCCCAATATAAGATCACTTGGGGCAAAGCACATTAGGGCTCCAAAGTCACTCAGGAGCAGGCAGGCCCCAGAAATCGGTGCCAGGGGAATCCTGGTAATCCAGGGGGGGGCAGAAATAGCTTTGCAGGCTCACAGGAGGTCCAACCAACAGCCAGTGGCAGCAGGACCAACTAACACCAGAGGTATCCAGATGGCAAAAGGCAAACGTAGGAATGTTACTAACAGTAATCAAAGTAATGTAGGACCATCCGAACCCAACTCTCCAACAGCAGCAAGTCCTGGATACCCCACCACACCCGAAAGACAAGATCTGGATTTAAAATCACTTCTCATGATGCTATTAGAGGATCACAAGAAGGACACAAATAAATCTCATAAAGAGTTACAGGAGACCATGAATCAACGGTTAGAAGCCCTTACAAAGGAAACACAAAAATCGCTTAGAGAAATGCGGGAGAACATGGATCAAAAGATGGAGGCGCACAAGGAGACAACACAAAAATCGCTTAACGAGATGAATCAACGGGTAGATGCACTCACAAAGGAATCACAAAATTTGCATAAAGAAATGCAGAAGAATATGGGTCAACAGACGGATGCCCATAAGGAGGCAACACAAAAATTGCTTAAAGAAATGAATCAACGGTTAGATGCCCTTACAAAGGAAACACGAGAACTGCTTAAAGAAATGCAGGAGACGATGGATCAACAGATGGAATCCCATGAGGAGGAAACACAAAAATCGCTCAGAGAAATGCAGGAGAACGTGGGTCATCAGGAAGAAATCCTGAAAGAGGTAATGCAAAATTACCTTAAAGAAATACAGGAAAATACAAACAAACAAGTGAAGGATCTCAGCAAATCCATCCAGGAACTAAAAAAGGAAGTAGAAACAACTAAGAAATCACAAAGGGAGACAACTTTGGAGATAGAAAACCTTGGGAAGAAATCAGGAGTCATAGATGCAAACATCAACAATAGAATACAAGAGGTGGAAGAAAGAATCTCAGGTGCTGAAGATTCCATAGAAAGCATCGACTCAACAGTCAAAGAAAATGCAAAATGCAAAAAACGCGTAACCCAAAACATCCAGGAAATCCAGGACACAATGAGAAGACCAAACCTAAGGATTATAGGTATAGATGAGAGTGAAGATTTGCAACTTAAAGGGCCAGTAAACATCTTCAACAAAATTATGGAGGAAAACTTCCCTAACTTAAAGAGAGAGATGCCGATGAACATACAAGAAGCCTACAGAACTCCAAACAGACTGGACCAGAACAGAAATACCTCCCGTCACATAATAATCAAAACACCGAATGTTCTAAACAAAGAAAGAATACTAAATGCAGTAAGAGAAAAGGGCCAAGTAACATACAAAGGAAGACCTATCCGAATCACATCAGACTTCTCACCAGAGACTATGAAAGCCAGAAGATCCTGGGCAGATCTCATGCAGACACTAAGACAGCACAAATGCCAGCCTAGACTACTATACCCAGCAAAACTCTCAATCACCATAGATGGAGAGACCAAGATATTCCATGATAAAACCAAATTTTCACAATATCTTTCCACAAATCCAGCCCTGCAACGGATAATAGGTGGAAACCTCCAATACAGGGAGAGAAACAACACCCTGGAAAAAATGAGATAATAACCTTCTTGAATCAAACCCAAAAGTAGAGAACCACTCAAACATAAAGATAGCGTCAAGAATGGCAGATGGCAATAATCACTATGCCTTAATCTCTCTTAATATCAATGGTCTCAATTCCCCAATTAAAAGACATAGACTAGCAGACTGGATACGTAAACAGGACCCAGCTTTTTGCTGCATGCAGGAAACGCACCTCAGTGTCAAAGACAAACACTACCTCAGAGTAAAAGGCTGGAAAACAATTTTACAAGCAAATGGCCCCAAGAAACGAGGTGGAGTAGCCATCCTAATATCGGATAAAATTGATTTTCAACCCAAAGTCATCAAAAAAGACACAGAAGGACACTACATACTGATCAAGGGAAAAATCCACCATCAAGAACTCTCAATCCTGAATATCTATGCTCCAAATGCAAGGGCACCCTCATTCGTAAAAGAAACTTTACTAAAACTCAAAGCACACATCGCACCGCACACAATAATAGTGGGTGACTTCAACACCCCGCTCTCTGAAATGGATCGTTCAGGAAAGCAGAAACTAAACAGGGACACAGTGAATCTAATTGAAGCCTTGGACCAAATGGAACTAACTGATATATATAGAACATTTCATCCTAGAGCTAAAGAATACACCTTCTTCTCAGCTCCTCATGGTACCTTCTCCAAAATTGACCATATAATTGGTCACAAATCAGACCTCAACAGATACAAGAAGATAGAAATAATCCCATGCCTCCTATCAGATCACTATGGAATAAGGGTGGTCTTCAATGGCAACAAAAACAAAAGAAAACCCACGTACACATGGAGGCTGAACAATGCTCTACTCAATGATAACTTGGTCAAGGTGGAAATAAAGAAAGAAATCAAAGACTTTTTGAAAGTTAATGAAAATGAAGGCACAACATACCCTAACTTATGGGACACAATGAAAGCAGTGCTAAGAGGAAAATTCATAGCCCTGAGTGCCGCCAAAAAGAAACGGGAGACAGCATACACTAACAGCTTAATGGCACACCTGAAAGCCCTGGAACAAAAAGAAGCAAATACACCAAAGAGGAGTAGAAGGCAGGAAATCATCAAACTCAGGGCTGAAATCAATCAAGTAGAAACAAATAAAACCATACAAAGAATCAACAAAACGAGGAGTTGGTTCTTTGAGAAAATCAACAAGATAGATAAGCCCTTAGCCAGACTAACCAGAGGGCACAGAGATAGTATCCAAATTAATAAAATCAGAAACGAAAAGGGAGAGATAACAACAGAAACTGAGGAAATTCAAAAAATCATCAGATCCTACTACAAAAACCTGTATTCAACACAACTAGAAAATCTTGAGGAAATGGACAATTTCCTTGACAGATACCAAGTACCAAAATTAAATCAGGATCAAATAGACCATCTAAACCGTCCTATAACCCCTGAAGAAATAGAAGTTGTCATTGGAAGTCTTCCAACCAAAAAAAGCACAGGTCCAGATGGTTTTAGTGCAGAATTCTATCAGACCTTCAAAGAAGACCTAACACCAATACTCTTCAAACTGTTCCACAAAATAGAAACAGAAGGAACACTACCCAACTCGTTCTATGAAGCCACAATTACACTAATACCAAAAGCACACAAAGATCCGACAAAGAAAGAGAATCTCAGGCCAATCTCTCTTATGAATATCGATGCAAAAATACTCAATAAAATTCTTGCCAACCGAATCCAAGAACACATCAAAACGATCATTCACCACGATCAAGTAGGCTTCATCCCAGGGATGCAGGGATGGTTCAATATAAGGAAATCCATCAATGTAATCCACTACATAAACAATCTCAAAGAAAAAAACCACATGGTCATCTCATTAGATGCTGAGAAAGCATTTGACAAAATTCAGCATCCTTTCATGCTAAAGGTCTTGGAAAGATCAGGAATTCAAGGCCCATATCTAAACATAGTAAAAGCAATTTACAGCAAACCAGTAGCCAGCATCAATCTAAACGGAGAGAAACTTGAAGCAATCCCACTAAAATCAGGGACTAGACAAGGCTGCCCTCTCTCTCCATATCTTTTCAATATAGTACTTGAAGTTCTAGCTAGAGCAATTAGACAAGAAAAAGAGGTCAAAGGGATACAAATTGGAAAGGAAGAAGTCAAACTATCACTATTTGCAGACGATATGATAGTATACATAAGCGACCCAAAGAACTCCACCAGAGAACTCCTACAGCTGATAAACGACTTCAGCAAAGTGGCCGGATATAAAATCAACTCAAGCAAGTCAGAAGCCTTCCTATACTCAAAGGATAAGCAGGCTGAGAAAGAAGTAAGAGAAATAATACCCTTTACGATAGCCACAAACCATATTAAGTATCTTGGCGTGACGCTAACCAAACAAGTGAAAGATCTGTATGACAAGAACTTCAAGTCTCTGAAGAAAGAAATTGAAGAAGACCTCGGAAGATGGAAAAATCTGCCATGCTCATGGATTGGCAGGATTAATATAGTAAAAATGAGCATCTTACCAAAAGTAATACACAGATTCAATGCAATCCCCATCAAAATCCCAACTCAATTCTTCATAGAGTTAGAAAGAGCAATTCAAAAATTCATCTGGAATAACAGAAAACCCAGAATAGCTAAAACTATTCTCAAGAGTAAAAGAACCTCTGGGGGAATCAGTATCCCGGACCTCAAGCTGTACTACAGAGCAATAGTGTTAAAAACTGCATGGTATTGGTACAGTAACAGACATGTAGATCAATGGAACAGAATTGAAGACCCAGAAATGAATCCACACTCCTATGGTCACTTGATCTTTGACAAAGGAGCTAAAACCATCCAGTGGAAAAAAGATAGCCTTTTCAACAAATGGTGCTGGCTCAGCTGGAGGTCAACATGCAGAAGAATGCAAATTGACCCATCCTTATCTCCTTGCACTAAGCTCAATTCTAAGTGGATCAAAGATCTCCACATAAAACCAGACACACTGAAACTAATAGAAGGGAAACTAGGGAAGAACCTTGAACATATGGGCACAGGGGAGAATTTCCTGAACAGAACTCCAATAGCTTATACTCTAAGATCAAGAATAGACAAATGGGACCTCATTAAATTACAAAGTTTTTGCAAGGCAAAAGACACCGTCAAAAAGACAAAGCGGCAACCAACTAACTGGGAAATGATCTTTACCAACCTTACATCCGACAGAGGGCTAATATCCAAGATATACAAAGAACTCAAGAAGTTAAACTCCAGAGAGGCAAGTAACCCTATTAAAAAATGGGGTACAGAGCTCCACAAAGAGTTCTCACCTGAAGAATATCTAATGGCTGAGAAGCACCTAAAGAGATGTTCATCATCCTTAGTCATTAGGGAAATGCAAATCAAAACAACCCTGAGATTCCATCTCACACCAGTCAGGATGGCTAAGATCAAAAACACAGGAGACAGCAGTTGTTGGCGAGGATGTGGAGAAAGAGGAACACTCCTCCACTGCTGGTGGAATTGCAGGCTGGTACAACCACTCTGGAAAGCAGTCTGGCGGCTCCTCAGAAAACTGGGCATGACACTTCCGGAGGATCCGGCTATACCACTCCTGGGCATATACCCAGAGACTTTACCTGCATGCAATAAGGACACATGCTCCACTATATTCATAGCAGCATTATTTATAATAGCCAGAAGCTGGAAAGAACCCAGATGTCCCTCAACGGAGGAATGGATTCAGAAGATGTGGTATATTTACACAATGGAATACTACTCTGCAATTAAAAACAATGAATTCACGAAATTCCTAGGCAAATGGTCAGAACTTGAAAATATCATCCTTAGTGAGGTAACCCAATCACAAAAGATCACACATGGTATGAAGTCACTGATAAGGGGATATTGACCCAGAATCTCAGAATACCCTAGACACAATCAGCATATCAATAGATTTCTAAAAAGATGGAAGGAGAGACCCCTGGTCCTGGAAAGACTGGATGTAGGGGAACGCCAGGACAGAGTAATGAGAGGGGGTTGAACGGAGAAAAGAGGGAGGGAAGGGGGCTTATGGGACTTTCGGGGAGGGAGGAAACGGGAAAGGGGAAGTGATTTGGAATGTAAATTAAAAAAATAAAATAAAATTAAATTAAAAAAAAAAATAAATAAAAATAAAAAAAAAAAAAAAAAAATGTAAACTTGTATAGCATATCTACTTACATCTGCATGTATGCATTGTAGAATGGGGTGTGTGTGTGTGTGTGTGTGTGTGTGTGTGTGTGTGTGTGTGTATAGTGAATATGATTTAAAAACTAAAAAGCTAGTTTGTTCAGCTGGCTGTATTCCTCAGAAGTACAGCACCTGTCTGGCATGCATGAGGCCTGGGGTCCACAACCCAACAGGAGAAAAACAGTAAGAGGGGGTCAGTCTCTCATGCTTCTTTTTTTCATTGAAAAGTGCTACCTTTGATTGTGAGTTGTATAATTTCTTATAAAGCTCAGAAATCACTTGTTTGCTGTTCAAGCTGGTTAATTATGCCATGCCTGCGAGGCTCGGCAGCCCTGAGCATGCTGGGTAACATCAGTTCATTAGGAGGCAGGATCTAGGAAAGCATGCTCACTGCAGGTAGGATTTCTGTATGTGAGCAACCTCTGAGAAGTGACACACCATACATGGATTCTCCTTATTCTAGCAGGCAAATCCGCCTCTAACATGCAAAATGCGCTATGCTTATCAAGTTTCTTATCAAATATGTGTGATTTATTTCTTTTCAAATGTGAAATATGAAGATCTCTGGGAATAACAAATCAGAGTTATAATTTTTCAGCATAAGAACTTCTTAAAGGTATGAAGAGGGAAAAGATAATCAAGCTTGCCAACAACATAGCCCAAGTGCTTTAACTTCTATAGAAGGCAACTTCAGCAAGAACAACATCCAGCTCTTTGAAATTATTTTTGTTTTGCTTAGTAAGCTATAATACTAATCTGAGCGTGTTGTGACTGCCAGCTAAAATAATGCAAAGCCTTTGTATCATGTCAATGGCATGGGTTCTCTTTTCTAAAGTAACTAACTACATAAAAATAGATGAACAAAAGCCACCTGTGTGGGAAACACATTGCTTCTTTATACAATTAATGCAAAATAAGACAACATGCCTTTCTGGTCTGTTGGAAGATCTTGATTTTGATGTGCTGCTTCCAGTATTGTAATATTAATACCGAATGCTAATAAGTATGGAATTAGGGTGCTCTTACACATGTGAAGAAAAATATGGGACCTAAAATAAAACCCCTATCCAGTGATTAAAGGAAAAAATACTAGTATTGTTGACTCACTAATTCTCCTGCTTGAGAGCTCTTTCCTGAGTATATAATCAACTTGATATTCATCTGAAATGTTTGTTTTGTTTGAAACATTAGAGCAGGTTGGACTAGAAGTCGCAGAGAGATGCCTGTCTCTGCCCCCAAGTGCTGGGATTAAAGTCCTGAGCACTGAATTAACTGCATCAGAATGGGTTTTTCTTTTTATTTACTTTTGTGGTTTTTGACATTATAATATAATTACATCATTTTTCCCCCTTCCCTTTCCTTCTCTCCAAATCCATCCACAGACCTTCCTATTCTCTTCCAAATTCATGGCTTCTTCTATATACAGACAAACAGAGACACAAACACAGACAGACAGACAGACAGACACACACACACACACACACACACACACACACACACACACAGGGGGGAGGGAAAGAGGGAGAGAGTGGGAGAAAACTAAATACACACATACAACCTGCTCAGTCTGTTTACTGTTTCTTGTATGTATGTTGGTATGTATCTTTTTAGAACTGACCATTTGGTGTTGTATAATCAGAAAGTGTACTCTGAAGTTTTAACAGTTAAAAATGCTACAACCTGATTATTCACCAACAGGAAAATAATTAAACACACTGTAGCACATTCATGAGACAAAATATTTCATAAATATGCTTTCAAGTATTTTTAATATTTTTATTTTGTTATATAAAAACTAGGTCTTAAGTAATCCCAATAACTATTCCCAAATGGCAAACCCATAAACCCACGACCCGGCTGCTAAAGGATGGTTCTTAATTCATCTCCCTCATATCTACCTTCCAAATCAAAGTGGAGCCTCTCCATCCTGACTCCTGTGCCCTGCTGTAAGCTGGCATCACATTCAGTCAGGAGTCTACTGTAACCTCATTTCTTTGTTTCTGCTTTTGCATACCTCCACTCTATATTCTAATGTGTGCCAGAACGAGGCTTGGACATGCTAATGAAAACAATACCTCCCATATCTAAAAAACTGAACACAAAATATAGCATCTCTCCAGATGATTTTGGAATTTTCAATAGTGGTTAAATACAAATGAAAAGCAAGATTATATAAAAGATTTTGTTTATTGATTTTATAATAAGCATGCTTGGCTACCAAAAACAAGTTAAGATGCCTATAAAATAATTATGTAAAGCAAGTTGAATTATATAATATAAAATACTTTAAATAATGTTTAAGATGTAATCTAATCAAAGTGCTCAATTAAGAAGTGATAGTTTTAACTTCAAATAATAACTGAGTAAGAACAAATTTAAGCATGAAAAGAATATTTAGTTACCTATGAAACTATGCACTTTGAAAACAACAACACATATCATAAGCTTAATCTAAGAAGATGGGTATTATATTTTAGTATGTGCTTTTCTGATGTCCAGGCTAACAAAAACTGAAATGTCATTTTATAAATCTTTAGCTTCTAAATTGAATTTTCTGCTAAGCTATTATTTATAAGGAGATATGAGCACTGTTGCTTTCTTAATTCTTCTTCCTTGACCGACCTTCAAATATAATTGACTACCCTGTAGGTCTCAATAGTGTAACCCATTAGGAAGATAAAAACATATGGGATTAAAGTAAAAAAAAAAAAAGATAAGATTTTAAATTAAGTAATGATGTTAGTAATCCTGCTCTGTGAAAATAAATTATATGATAGGCATTAATTATTATTATACTCTGGGTGTGTCCATTAAAAGATGCTTAAATTGCTTCATATATTTTTCTTTCATTAACATATATTCACAGAACTGGGTTATATAAGGATATTTTCACAAAGATATATAAATTACTTTTAGGTGCACAGTCTTTTACCCTCTTTTTTCTCCTCCCTACTATTTCTTCTGTCTCCATATGCAGTTTAATTTCATGTTATATACATATATGTGGGTATACATGCATTATATATATATATGTATGTATGTGTGCATGTATGAAATCTAGGACCCACAAATGAGAGAAGGTATAGATTTGTCTTTGTGAGACTAACTTGATTCACTTAATGATTATCTTCAGTTGCATCTATTGTCCTGAAAACATGACTTTTTTCTTTATAGCTGAAACAAACTTCACTGTAGATATATACCATGTGTTCTTAATCTCATGAGAACACACTATATTAACATTTCTACCTTTCTCTCTCCCTTCCCCAACCCCTCACATATATCACCCACCACCCACTCTGAAATTTACAACCTCCTCTTCTATAGTTGGTGTGTGTGTGCATGTGTGCATGTGTGCGTGTGTGTGTGTGCGTGGATGTAACACATACTGAGTCCAGTTACTGCCCATATGTCATCTGTTTAGTCTTTCACTTGATTGGGTACGGTTGTCCTAAGATGTTATCTGAGGCGCTGTTTCTCTGATTTATTTTCATTTTTCATTTTTATATGGGGAAGCTACTTAATTATCAGGGGGTTAATTCTGGATCCTGCTACTTTGCTAAAAGTGTTTATCAGCTTTATGAGTTTCCTGGTAAAGCTTTTAGGGTCATCTATATATGCAATCATATCATCTACAAATAAAGATACTTTTGACTTCTTCCTTTCCTATTTGAGTTCCCTTATTGTCCTTCAGTTGTCTCACTGCTCTAAGACTTCAAGTACTATATTGAATAACTATATTCAATAGTGAAGGCTGAGTGAACAGCCTTGTCTTGGTCCTGATCTTAGTAGAAATGCTTTGGGTTTATTGCTGTTTAGGTTAATATTGGCTGTGGGCTTGCTAAAAATTGCTCTTTGTTATTAAGGTATGCCCTTGTATCCCTAGTCTCTCCAGGACATTTATCAAGGAGGGATGTTGTATTTTGTCAGACTTTTCTGAATCTATTGAGATGATCATGTTTTTCACTTCTTTCAGTTTGTTTATATAGTGTAATACATTTATCACTCTACATGTATTGAACCGTCCCTACATACCTATGATGAAGTCTACTAGATCTTAGTGGATAATCATTTGATATGTTCTTAGATTCAATTTGCAAGAATTTTATTGAGAATAAAATAAACAAGTAAAATAATAAAATAAAAGTAAAATAACAAAATAAACAAGTATCTATGGAAGTCAATGATCTTTATTTTCCTATGTTTTTTAATACCTGACAATTAGCATAAGAAGATTACTAATATATTTTATAATACTTAAAGACTTGACCAGCACATTTTATATTCATACCACTTGAGGTTCAAATTTTCTTATGTGCTGTCCAATCATGTGACTTTGTAATACTAAATTCTGTGTTCTCTACCCTACAGTAGCACTCTTGCTTAATGATTTCCAAGCCCTTTCTATAGGAATATTGGTTCTATAAAAACTAGACCACTTTCAAGATAAACTTCTCAGCTAAATCATCCTTGAATAGTAATGGAAGTATACACTAAGATTCTATATTTGTGTGTGGAGAGACTGTGGCATCTGTGCTTATCCAGTCCCCAGAGAAGGTGCAAAGTTCCTATGTGTCCAATAGATATGTTCTCTAGAGTCCCTTTCACAGTAGCCCTTTGTGACTTCTAGCTCCATGAAAATAGATGTTCTCTAAGTCACGAGTTATAAGGCCCAAATTTTCCTGTTTTGATTATCAACTCTAGCCTCCAACCCATCTGCAAGTTCCAAGGAGCTATTTAGACTTCCATTCCTGCCTCCTTATTTCTAGTACTGAAATATCCACTCCCTTTAACCCTGATTGTTTACCACAAACTTCACTGTCTATACTGTCTGTTATACTGTCTGTATAGAGCTTCCACTCACCATTATTTAAATATGCTAGAAAATTAATTTCCAACATGCTTCTGTTGAAAACTGAAAATCTTTAAAGGTATTGGATCATGGAGACTCTATCCTTGTGAAAGGATTAATGCCATCATTAAGAGACTAGGCTAGTTGTCATGGAACTGAACTCCTAAAAAGGACGTTTGACTACCTTCCCTTTCTCCTGCACCCGTGCTGTCTCGCACTCTGTGCTCTGCCACAGGGTGATGCAGAAAGGCCTTCACTGCGTGCCTCACCTTCATGGTAGACTTACACCCTCCAGAACCAGGAAAAATAAATCTCTGTTCGTGTGAATGACCAAGCCTGTGGTGTTCTGTTCCAGCCCAAAGAAAGGACAAAGACACCACTCCACGTAGGACTGAGCTGTGAACAGTCTTTATTACTTACTCTTTTGTTTTATGTTTATTTGTTTGCAATTTCTCAAATATGCAAAAATCTTTGGCTCACAGGCCATAGCCTGATATGATTTAACATAACAATGTAGTAAGAAAGAAAAAAATATACGATTATCTCAATGGGTTCACAGAACATACTTTTATTATCTAACATCAATACGTGATTTTTTTAAATATGCACAATCAAAGAATAAAAATCCTCTTGACACTCTCCAAAATTCAATTAAAAACCAAAAGCAAATTCCCTTCTTTTTTAACATTTATTTATTGTGTGTGTATATCATGTATGTATGTGGGTACACACATACCATACTTGAATGTTCAGGTCAGAGAACAACTTCTGTGGGGGTTGTTCTTTCCTTCTACCATATGAGACACCCACACACACTAAATTAATCAATAAGTAAATGTAAAGAAACCACTAAAACTAAAATCCTTTAAAATGTAGCTATTTTCAGATAATATACCATAGGTAACTTTTTTATTTATCTGTATTTTCTGTATCTTCTATTCATGAGTGTGTTTTATATCATAAATACAAAGATACAAATCTTACTGTTTTAAAGTCTTATGAAAACCACAGAAGAATATTTATCAAGTATATAATTGCTTTCAAATAGTATCTTAATTTAGTCTCAGGAAAATCCCGTAACTTGGGTATCATTATCCCCATCTCTGCAGAAGAAAGTAAGGCTGAGAAAGGTTAAGTAGATTGCTCAAGTGACAGAACAGGGATTTGAATTAGAGAATCCTTGTTCCAAGGCCAGTTGGTTTTTTCCACTGAACCATGCTACCTCCCACAAGAGAACATTTTTACATTACCACCTGCTAGTTCTAATTAAGAGAGAGTAATTAAACAATTTTCCACTCCTGACAACAATATTTAAGTGACTCATATTTTAAGGAAACTAATATAAGCAACTCTCTCAGCTGGAAGATATGATACATAAACATAAGTGCCAACACTTACAGAGAGACTCCCATATGACTCTGTCAATTATATTACCTATTTATAGGATATAAAGCACACAAATATTTAATGACAAGTATACTTGTAAAAATGCTGAACTTGATTAATAATCAAAGAAATATAAATCAAAATAACAAACATATGTATTAAGTTGGCAAAAATTGTAGAAATAGTAATTGCCAGGTTGGGCAACTGCACAGTTCTCAAACATCTAAGAACTAATGTCATTCATTAAAAACTTGCTGTGAGCCAACTGATAATACATGCACTTTAGAAATGTCCGTGGGAGACCAGGTGTGGTGGCATATGCCTGTATCTCAGTGCTTGGAAGGCTAACACATGGGGATCATGACTTCAAGGTCAGTTTGGACTTTTATGGCAAGACTCTATTTCAAAAATAAAATAGTTGTGGCTTTTGACCAAGTAATTCCTCATCCAAGAGTTAATCGTGATTAAGAAATCACAGATGTGTATATAAAGATTTAGATATAGATATCTTATACTTCTCTGAGGAGGAAAATGAATGAAGATGAGGGAGAATATGGGATAAATCTGAATTTATTAACAAAAACTTAATAAAGTACAGATACATCCCGTCTTAAACAGAGTCTAGAAAGGGCAGAGTGCTGGTTAAATGGTTATAGCCAGGCATGAAGAATAAATCCTGGTACTCTATTCTTCAGTGACTATAGTTAATAATGTTGTTTCAAAATTACTAAAAGAGTGGATGTTAAATGATGTGACTGCAAAGAAATATGAAAATAATAAATACATTAATTATGCTGAAATGATCATTCTACAATTATGCTTTTGTTTTTTAAATAGTACCCTGTACCCCATAAGGGTATACAACTGTATCCATATATGCATAATATACACACATGCATGGATATATACATATATGAATTCGGAGCACTGGTACCATTTCTCAGGCCTGTCACTTTGCTTTTTGACATATCATTGCTCACTAGCCTGAGTTCACTGATTAGGCAATTTTGGCTGGTCAGCAAGTACCAGGAATCCAACTATTTCTGCCTCATCAGTACAGCATTACAGGCACGCCACAACACTTGACTTTTTAACTTGGGTGCCGAGGATCAAGCTCAGCTTCTCACTTGGCAAGCAGTTTACCACTGAGCTGTCTGTTGTATAATGGTTTCTTCCAAATTGAAAAATTCCTTCAGGAAGCTCTCTAAGCAGAGAGATAAACAAGTCAAATTAGCTTCAGGAAGTCCCTGAAACTGATCAGATTTACCAGGCCCCTCCTTCCCAGAGTAAGCAATAATGTTGATAACAGCCACTCTCAGATAAACTAAGCTAAAGAAAAGACTCTTAGCCAAACCAAACTGCCAAGAAGACTCTCAGAGGAGCAAAAGCTGCAAAGATGCTGAATCCAGACCTGCTGCCTACAAGACGTTTAGACCAGAGTCACTTAGAAGGAACACTCTCCAACCTGTTGATGTGCCTACAGGCTGTGCAGTATGCTCCAGGTACCCAGCTTTATGAAATGTCACCTATGCTGGGGTGGACCTTGGTGATGCTGCTGTCTTTGAGCCATTTCTGTTCTTTTAGTAACTCCTCACTCATACTCCTGTAACTAACCCCATTAAAACTCATTGGTTCACCAAGTTGGACTCTGGTAGTATCCGTACTTTGATCAATCGTGGGTTCCTATCCAGGATGAGTAGACATGTGTGTTGCATCTCCCCAGGAAAAGTTCTGTACACAATCTTTCCAATAACAAGTATATAAATGTTGTCAATCAAAAAGAAAAAAGTAAAATGTCACATATATTAAAGAATCCAATTCCAAAAACCATTATTGGGGACTCTGCCAGACCTTGGTTTGCTCCTTTCTGTGGATGCTCTCAGCCCCCCCCCCTTTCTATTCCATCTTCATTCCTTCGTGTCAGTCCCTGATACCTAAAAACATCTACCTGGGACCATAGTGGCCAAACAGCTAGGACTCAGGTAGGTGAATCACACTCTCCTTCCTGTCCAGCATCACAGCAGCCCCTTATCATCCTCATCCCTGTAACAGTCTGCTTGCCGGTGGCCCTCCTTCCACCTCAACACCATTCACTGTATCCTTGGTGCAGACCCAGAGTCCCCTTAGCCCTTTCATTCCTGTTTCTCCAGATCATCCTTTGTTTCACTGCAATGTGCTTGTGGGAGGCTCTCCTCCCACCATACCTCCAACTCCCTGGGGGCCTGCCTGATGGTGTGGACAGGATCCACAAAGATCTTTCCTGAAGCCCCTCTCAGCCTTTCTCCTATCCCATCTCTAACCCTCTGCCACCCAACAAGCTGAAAAAGCATTCTCTACTAGTCAACCCACATTATCCTAAGATCTAGAATGGGCAATAGAAACTAATCAACAGAACTCCCACCCAACAAAGACTAGACCAGACATGAGCACCTACAATCATCTCAATCATCCTTACTCCAGAAGACTAGACACCAGCACCCAAATATCCCAAATTTCACAACCCAAGCAATATGCCCCCACTAGAACCAGCAACCCTGCTACAGTAGGCCCTGAGAAGTGTCTTAAGGCTGAAGCACAAGACAAGGACTTCAAAACAATTTTGAATAGGCTCAAGGACCTTGAAGAGATGTGAATGAAAAGATATGAAAGAAGTCCTAAAATACAAACAGTGGAATAAAATAATGAAAACAACTCTCAATGTGAAAGGAGAATGCAAAGAAATAGAATCATTAAAGAAACCCAAACAAAAGTAAATTTCGAAGTGAAAATTTTAAAAAGCAAACAAGAACCTCAGAGGCAACTCTCACCAACAGACTACAAAACAGGGAAGACAGAATCTCAGGCACTGAAGACAAGGTAGAAGAAATGGATACCCCAGTCCAAAAAATAAAAAAAGTTAAATCTAAAAGCATCCAGTCTCAAAATATCTAGGAAGTTCAGGACATTATGAAAAGACAAAGTCTAAGAAGACAGGAATATAGAAAGGAGAAAAATCACAAATCATAGGAAAATTCATCCTGAGGGAGGTAATCCAGACCCCAGATGCAAGTAGTTATGCATTCTCCTATGTGTGAGTGCTAGCTCTTAAGCTTTTGATAGGCATGCAACAATCCATGTGACCACTTAAGTGTACAGTAAAGAGCTGGGGGGTCCCAAGAAAGGAGAAGTTATGGAAAGACAGGGGAGACAAAAACAGGAGGATTAAATAGGGAGAGGTAGAAAAAGACAAGAGTGTGGAGGAATTTTAACCCAGCAACATGGGCCTCTCTGGAAAGTGATCACATCCAAAGACCTTCTAAGTCTTTGGCCAGAATACACATACACTCTGGATTATAGTATGACCTGGCTGGATACAGACATGCCCTTTAGTATATACCTTTAAGCCCTAACAATGAAGGTAAGATTAGTCTGTAAGAGGAAACAGCCATGTTTGAAAGTGACATCTAATTGAGGGGCAGAAAAAAAATGACAAATTAGAGAAAGATTTGACAACCTAGGCTATGGCCAAATTATTTATCACAAACTGAGGGTAAAGTCCTATTGCTGAAGATAACATTCACATATCTCATTAAACACAGAAAAGCTGAGCTGGTGCCTAACTAGAGGCTTCACCCCTATTGACTAGTATTCATAGTACTAGATGGTACTCTGAATTCTACCAGAAGAGAAAAGTAACTACAAATCCAGCTACCAACCCTGAAATCTACTAGAGTGACCTGCCTTCATGACATGCTGTTGCAATAGTGGCACATATGTTGTGAGAGTAACCAACCACTCTCTATTAGACTGAAGGTCTATTCTACAAGATGGAAACCATGCCTGACACTACCTAGGTGGCCATGAGCCTAGAGGGAAACCAAATAAACATAGCAAAAACCTAACTCCTAATGCTATTCTGCTATGGGTACATAGATCAGTGCCTCTCTATGCCATCAGCAGATACGCTTCCTCTTACAGTAGATAGGAACTAATACAGAGAACCATGTGCAGAGAGTTAAGATACTTCAGAAAATTCAGTCCTAAATGAGATTGTCTTCATCAATCCCCTCCCCTCAGGACTCAGGGAGCTATGTGGAAGAGGGCAACAGGATTGAGGCAAACATGAACTCACAGAGACTGTGGCAGCATGCTCAGGAAGTGCACAGTTCAAGTCAAATAGGATCCCAATGCTGAGATGGAGAAGCAGACATAGACTCCTATCCCTAACAAGAAGCACCCTCCAACTGACATCCACTTGCAAAGGAAAATTTTTTTCCAATAGAATCTCACTATATATATTAACCACACCTAAGGGTAGTAATAGACAGTCAACACAAAATGAACTCAATGGTATTTCTGTAAATGTTTTCACTCACATGGCTTTTTTTGGGCATTTTCGTCTCACTGATCTTTTGCTTGTATGTTACAGTTTCTGAAATTATGTTTTTATACTCTGTGTGTGTGTGTGTGTGTGTGTGTGTGCACACATGTGCTTCTTGTGGTTTTTTTCCTTTTTTAACTATTTTGGTTTGGTTTTTCTGTTTGCCTACATTTTCTAAAGAAAGAGAAATAAAGGGCATGGAGTCGGTAGCTAGGCAGACGGAGAAAATATGAGAGGAAATGGGGAGGGCAACCATCAGAATATATTATATAAAAAGTTGTTTTCAATAAAAAATACGTTTAAAAAATTATTGCTGGAAAAGCACTCACTTTGTCTTCAACCAGTCATTAAAGCCCACCTTTACAGTGTCCATACATGTCCTTACAGCCTGTAAGTATGATGGAATGACACTTCACACCATCCTTACAAGCCATTTACAGAGAAAGATTTCACACCCACGGATCTGTCTCCTATCCAGGAGCTATGCATGACACACACACCAGGATCCACACAAGGAGCAGATAACTCATGATACAAGAGATTCTCTACCTTAACAGCTTCTCCGAGGGTCTGGTTTTTGTCAGCCTCCTCGCTGGAGTGCAATTCAAGTCTATAATTCAACTCCTGCAGTTGCTGGGCCTGTTCATTCAGCAGCATTTGTGCCTGCTGTTCCCGAAGTAATGCATTATTTAGTTCTTCACATGCACTTTCAAACTTCTCATGGGTGATCAATTTCTTTAAAAAAAGAGAGAGAAAATAAACAGTTACAAGCCAATTGTATCGCTGTACTATTTGTTCTTTCAGAGCTGCATTTACCAACATAATGAATACAATATGGGGCTGGAGAGATGGCTCCATGCTTAAGAGCACTTACTGCTCTTCTAGAAGATCTGAGTTCAGTTCCCAGCACCCACGAGGTGGGGGCAGGGGCTCACAATCACCTAGGGCTCCAGCTGCAGGGGACCTGATGTCCTCTTCTGGCTTCCATGGGCACCTGGACACATACACTCACACAGTGTACACGAATACCTATATACATAAACATTTCTAAGAATTTATTATAAGACAAAACATAAAATTTGTTTTCCTCAAAATAAAAAGTCAAGGTAAACTATCACTTTAATTTTTAAAGTATAATAATCATACTTTTAATGTTATCTTTTTAGTTAAAATCTTAACACTTGAAATTCCAAACTTTGTGTAAAGATGATGATTAAAAGACTGAAAGCCTTTAAGAAAGATACTCAAATGACCGTAAGTATTCATAGATCCCCTATGTCTGTGTTCAGTGAGCTATGTCTCTGACAGCTTTCTCTGGCCTAGTGCCCTCTGAGGTCTGACAGTTCCTATCCATGCTCTCACTATCATGCTACCTTGTTTTCTTTTTTCTCACAGTCATTACTAAAATGTGCCTTACTTGTTTTCCCGCCCAGATCCATCTTGCATGTTGGTAGCTGCAACGCACTGAGAACTCATTTAGCTTTCTCACTCAACACGGAGAATAAATGAAAAATACTCCATATGCCGTAACATAAAGGATGACTTGCAATACGGTGCTACTCTCTGTGAGAGCGCTCAGGAAAGCTAATGACCGCTCTCAGGGGCCACCATTCCTCAAAGGCACATGGGATCTAGGTCAGACATACTCCAATATCCCTTCTTCCAGGGTGCTTATGTTAGTAAAAAAGAAACCTAACACAGTGATCTTGGAGTCAAAAGAGAAAAAAAATGTCTCACAAAAGGTACGTGTGCCCTTCCCCCAGCCTCAAGCTGGCTAACCAGACCTTAATTATTTGCCACCACCGGTTTTCTACCAACCTGGGTGGAAGTCTGTTGTTTTACCACATCTGCAGTTTCCTGCAGAAGCCAAGTACCTCAGATGCTACTGGGCTTGTTTTGCGACAAGATCCAGGTGAAACATGGCATGGGTTTTCCCATATGTATTCATAGTTAAACATTACCCATTGAGCCTTGATCAGAAAGAACTTCGTCTTGGCTCGCTCTCTCTCTCTCTCTCTCTCTCTCTCTCTCTCTCTCTCTCTCTCTCTCTCTCTCTCGTTCTTTCTCTTTCATCCCTAGCTCTCCTTCCAGGCGTACCCAGTTCTCCGTGGCCGCAGGGCCGGCTACAAGTACGTCTACAAAGTACATGTGGAAGTAGGAAAACACACAATATCTTCATCACACCACCTGCACTTGTTTTAAGAGTCAGCTTTCCCACTGCGAAATGGGATTTAAGGTAGAGTTGATCATTTATCACATACATAAATGCCACCTGATTTGAATTCTTTAAAAAAAAAATCTAGATTTGGAAGAATAAAAATGGTACTTCACTGTATCTTATCTAGAAAATATAAATTACTACCATCTTAATGAAACTCTTTATCTCCCAGTCTTCTCACAAGTACAACAAAAATTGTTTTTGGGGGGCCCAGAAATTATGCAACTCATAGCAAGAGAAAATGTTGTTTGAATTAAATTTAAGGATAAACTTATACCATGAGCACATATATGAGACTAAATAACTTATTCAAAATATTCAAATTATAAGAGAGTATAAAGTATAAGAATAAAATTACTCAAAATCTAAGAGAGGAGAGTTTTGTCTCCTCCCCAAACAGCAGGCTCCTCAACAGCAGGCATTTTAAAGGGCAAGTTTCCTGAGATGAAAGCAATCCTACTTAATTGCTACATTCCAACACACACCTTTTAGGGCTGTTAGCTTTGTTAACAACATTCCTGCATCAGTTGGAAAACTAGAAGTTTAATTAAAATAAAAAAAAAGACATGCTTTAAAATGGGAATCTTGGAAAAACAAGACGGGTTGGTAGGTAAAGAAGCTAGTTGCTGCACAAGCCTGATACCCTGAGGCTGAGCCCTGGAACCCATTGTGGAAGAGAACTGACTCCTAAGAGTGGTCTCTAACTCTCACACTCATGCTGTTACCAACAAGTGTGTGTATGTATGTGTGCACTTGCACAATATAGGCACACCTGTGCAACTTTAATTTTTTAAAACCTATTTAATAATGATTTTAAAATGTTTTAGCTTCTTTTTTAGCCCACCACCTACCTGAGGTAGTAAGAAAGAAAGGATATGGGGAAAATGGATCTGTTCAGAAAGGTTCTTTGGAGCAACACCCATCTGTGTAGTCTGGAAAAGGGCAGTTTAGTTCACAAGTTAGCAGCGGCAGCTCGATCCACTCATAAACACCTTATGGATATACCAGTAGTCTAGTTTGGTAGAGTTTGGGAAAGCAAACACAAATCAGCAGGGGTGGCACTACCTTGCAGAGACAGCCAGGCCTCAGCTTCTGCTCGTAAAGACCTGGAGAAATGCCAGAGGTTCTCAGCTATGCCTTTCTTGGTGAAGTCTCGTAACCCACAAGTGTGGTATAGCTAGCTCTATAAGTAAGTCTATCACTGCCTCTGTCACTATCCATCGAATCCGATTTATATCCTCTAAATATCTACAGGTCTTGCCTCAGCACATGTCATCTCAGCATGCGCACCTGTCACAGCTGGCACCACTCGGTCAATCAGCCTGAGCTGATATTAGCCAAAGCAGCAAGAAACTGCAGCACACCACCAGAAGGCTTCTGGTCTGTTTCTCTCTATGGAGTCCTGACAAATGCAACTCAACTACACAACGGAAGGAATCCCTCATCACATGTCCTTTCACATGTTTGTTTTAGCAGACCTTTTTTTTTTCCGTGTATCTGTTTCAGTTAAATGTTCCTTCAGGAGTCTGCCTTAGTCTTTTCACCTGTGTCAACTTCAGGAAAACACCATCCAACTAACTTTTAAAAAACACCCCTAAGTTTTAACTTTATACCCATATACACACACACTGATAATCAATCAATCAATCAATCAATCAATTAATTAATTAGTAAGATGCGGGGTATATAATCCCAGACTTAAGGGCAGGCTCTGTGCTCAGCAGCAGATGGCCAGCACACACACACACACACACACACACACACACACACACACACACACACAAAACCTCAATGGCATTTTTGGAGGTTTTTGTCTTTAACCTTCCAGGTCCTTTGCTCATATATTATAGTTTCCAGTGCTGTGTTCTATAGAATTCCTGTATGTGTGAACATATGTATCTCTCTTTCTATATGTCTCTCTTGTACTTTTTCTTTGGCTTGTTTTTTTCTGTATGTTTGTTTGCTTTGTTCTACTCTGTTTTTATTATTTTTAGATGGCCTGATTTCTAATGAAAAAGAAAGGGTAAGGATTTGGGTAGGAAAGGAAATGGAGATCTGGAAAGAGATGGGGGAGGGGGAACTAATAAGAATATACTATCTGAAAAATCTACTTTCAATAAGAAATAAAGTTGGAAAAAAAATAGAAAAAAATAAAGCAAACCAATCCTAATGAAGAGACTTTGAATTATTTCTAATAATCAGTCAGTGTTATGGAAGAGATGGAGAGTTAGGTATTACACAGTCACAGTTTGCTTACAGAGTGCTTGAATTCATTTAATTGCGTTTGCAGACTCTGTGACTTGCCCAGCTCCTTTTTCATCTCATGCACGGTCCGTTTGTATTCTGTCACCTCGAGGCGCAGGGAGCGGCGCTCGACCTCAGCAGCGTGCAGCCTTTGCGTGAACCCAAATATTTGCTTTTGTAATGATGCAATGCTTTTCTGTTGTTAAATAAGAATACATTTAGAAACATCAGTTATTAATTTACTAATAAGTCAATAGCAATAAGCATTTTAATAAATTAAATGTAACTCAAACATTATACAAACAAGCAATACTAGTTATTTGTAAACCAAATGAGTAAACTTATTCAAGGGGCTTTATTTTATTAAAAGTTTGCATGAAACTAAATTATCCACAAAGAATTTATTTGAACTATGAGTCTGAAACACACTCTAACTCACAAATCCTAAAGTCACTACAAAATGAAATAGCACATACCATAATGGGCATATGGCTGCAAAAACCGTATTTCAGGGCCAGCGTGTTCACTTTGTGAAGTCCTCGGGCCAGCCTCTGAACCAGGGAATCCTTTTCCACGTACGTTATGCTCCGGCTGCTATGCAGAGGCATGCTGTCCATTGCCAACCTGATCTTATCCATTAGTTTTGCAAAAGAATTCTTGGCTGCACCTATGAGTAAATGTCCACAAATTCTGGAATTTGGATCTTCAAAGAAAGAAAAGCATAAAGTATGAGTTGCCTCGTGTTAACGTCACAATGTTACTGATCTTAATAGAACGATTTCCAGTTATGTAGTTCTCATTCATTTGTAACAACCCATGTGAAAAGTCCCTTCCCCATCAAGCTTCAAATGACAAACTGAGGACAGATGACTCGCTGCTCCATGAGAAACCCTCATGGACTTACTGTCTGACCTTTGACTGGAACAATGTCATGCGAGCAAGTCACCCTCCCTTTCTTTTCTAACACTCCATGTGATTTGGGCTTCTATTCATAATAATAACTGCTTCTGACCTTGGCGCCATGACACTTATATTCTCAGACAAGAAAACACAATTTGCTTTTTTCCAGGACAGTTAAAATTCTACAACTACAATGACTTATTTCCTTGTGGGATTCTAGTAATCACCCTGCAACAAATGGACTTGAGGGTTCCTGTATATGAAACACAAGCTGAATACTACAAGATCATTAGGTCTATAATTAATAATTATACTTAATGTTGATAAATAAAATGACACCACTCTTCCTCCTGACTGATTTTTCAGATAACTGCTAATAGGCGTATTTATGCCTATTTAGCTTGTTTAGCTTGTGGTGCCATCCATGTGGAAGGGTTATTCTGAGAGAGTCCTCAAATTCAAACCCAGCACTGTAAGTTCTACATTTCAAAAGTCTCTACTAATGGGGTTCATTTAAATCTTCTATCAAAAGCACAATGAAATTTAGGGAGTGTGACCAAATCAAGATGTATTAATTGTGGCACTGCATACAGCTCAAACTGAAAGGGCAGCAGTGACCAAGGAGTGATCAATGGTTTCCTAGGATATTGAGAGCTGACTTAGCAATACTCTGCACTCCTCTCACAGATGCTCTGCTTGCTATAATTTGAAGTGTGTTCTATTTATTCTCCTCTTCAATGCATAAACCATCTGTGCCATGTAGCAGTCAAAACTTGAAAACCACATTGCTTCACAGTAAGACATAAAATGAAAATTGCCAACTTGATAAAAGTATAATATTGTACATATAATTTTTTTAATTAGGCCTGGCAGTTGTGGCGCACGCCTTTAATCCCAGCACTTGGGAGGCAGAGGCAGGTGGATTTCTGAGTTCAAGGCCAGCCTGGACTACAGAGTGAGTTCCAGGACAGCCAGAGCTATATTGAGAAACCCTGTCTCAAAAAAAAAAAAGGAAAATAAATTTTTTAATTAAAAGGAGTAATTTAATTTTCTATATACCACATGAAATTGTTAAAAAACGATAAAATCTGTAAAGAAAGTTCTTATATTTATTCAAAATATGAACATATGACACCATCCTCTGCCACAGTGTGCCATCTCCAAGTGGCGCAAGAAGCCAACTATCCACCTGGCAGCACAGAGCAGATAGTGAGCACAGGTGAGACCTACCCTGCAGCTCAGAGGATCCCATCCTAAACCCTCGGGTGGAAACCCTCTGGTTTCCTTCTCCAGCTTGGGACCACCCTCTGCCATCCAAGTGATGCACAGAGGTAGCTAACCACTCAGGAGTGCAGAGAGGCCCAGCAATGCAGTAGGACCACCCCTGCTGCTCAGAGGACACAGCCTGAAACCCTGAGGACACAAGAGCCTAGGAACAGCCTGGGACCTGGAACGAGAGTCTTCTCATTACCAACTGTACCCAGAGTTGATTGGGGCCACAGAGCTACATACCCAAATACAACTACAAGAGAGCAGATCTTCCAGAAGTACTTACATAACAGTGTACACAGAGAGAACGGGTCTCCCAGGAGCACAGAGAAGCCACAGTCAGGGACAGCAACACCAGCTAACACCAGAGATACCCAGATGGCAAAAGGCAAACGTAAGAACATCACCAACAGAAACCAAGGAACATGGCTCCATCAGAACCAAGTTCTCTAACAACAGGAAGTCCTGGATACCCAAACACACCAAAAAAGCAAGACCTGGATTTAAAATCACGCCTCATGATGCTGTTAGAGGATTTCGAGAAGACATAAATAACTCCCTTAAAGAAATATGGGAGAACATGAGTCAACAGGTAGAAGCCCTTCAAAAGGAAACACAAAAATCGCTTAAAGAAATACAGGAGAACATGGGTCAACAGATAGATGCCCATTAAGAGGAAACAAAAAATCACTTAAAGAAATACAGGAGAACATGGGTCAACAGGCAGAAGTCCTGAAAGAGGAAACACGAAAATTCCTTAAAGAATTACAGGAAAACTCAAGGAACTGAGCAAAACCATCCAGGATCTAAAAACAGAAGTAGAAATAATAAGGAAATCACAAAGTGAGACATCTCTGGAGATAGAAAACCTTGAAAAGAAATCAGCAGTCTTAGATGCAAACATCAACAACAGAATACAAGAGATAGAAGAAAGAATCTCAGGTGCTGAAGATACCATAGAAAGCATTGACTCAACAGTCAAAGAAAATGCAAAATGCAAATACAAAAAGTTTGTAACCCAAAACATCCAGGAAATCCAGGACACAATGAGAAGATCAAACCTAAGGATTACAGGTATAGAAGAGAGTGAAGATTTACAACTTAAAGGGCCAGTATATATCTTCAACAAAATTATGGAAGAAAACCTCCCTAACCTAAAGAGAGAGATGCCCATGAACGTGCAAGAAGCCTACAGAACTCCAAACAGACTGGACCAGAACAGAAATACCTCCCATCACATAATAATCAAAACACCAAATGTACTAAACAAAGAAAGAATATTAAAAGCAGTAAGAGAAAAAGGCCAAGTAACATAAAAAGGAAGACCTATCAAAATTAGACCAGACTTCTCACCAGAGACCATGAAAGCTAGAAGATCCTGGGAAGATCTCATACAGACTCTAAGAGAATACAAATGCCAGCCCAGACTACTATACCCAGCAAAACTCTCAATCATCGTAGATGGAGAAACCAAGATATTCCATGATAAACCAAATTTACACAATATCTTTCCACAAATCCAGCACTACAAGGGTAATAGATGGAAAATGCCAATATAAGGAGGGCAACTACACCTTAGAAAAAGCAAGAGAGTAATCTTCTTTCAACAAACCCAAAAGAAGATAACCACTCAAACATAAAAATAGCATCAAAAATGACAGGAAGCAACAATCACTATTCCTTAATATCATTTAACATCAATGGACTCAATTCTCCAATAAAAATACATAGAGTAACAGACTGCATACATAAACAGGACCCAGCACTTTGCTGCATACAGGAAACACACCTCAGTGTCAAAGACAAACACTACCTCAGAGTAAAAGGCTGGAAAACAACTTTACAAGCAAATGGTCCCAGGAAACACGATGGAATAGACATTCTAATATCAGATAAAATTGACTTTCAACCTAAAGTCATCAAAAAAGACGTGGAAGGACACTTCATACTCATGAAAGGAAAAACCCACCAAGAAGAACTCTCAATTCTGAACATCTATGCTCCAAATGCAAGGGCACCCTCAATCGTAAAAGAAACTTTACTAAAGCTGAAAGCACACATTGCACCTCACACAATAATTGTAGGTGACTTCAACACTCCACTCTCCTCAATGGACAGATCAGGGAAGCACAAACTAAACAGAGATACAGTGAAACTAATTGAAGTTTTGGACCAAATGAATTTGACAGATATATATAGAACATTTCATCCTAAATCAAAAGAATATACCTTCTTCTCAGCACCTCATGGTACCTTCTCAAAAATTGGCATATAATTGGTCACAAAACAGACCACAACAGATATAAGAAGATTGAAATAATCCCATGCCTCCTATCAGATCACTATGGAGTAAGGGTGGTCTTCAATAGCAACAAAAACAACATAAAGCCCACATACACATGGAAGCTGAACAATGCTCTACTCAATGATACCTTGGTCAAGGAAGAAATAAAGAAAGGAATCGAAGACTTTTTAGAATTTAATGAAAATTAAAGCACAACATACCCAAACTTATGGGACACAATGAAAGCAGTACTAAGAGGAAAACTCATAGCCCTGAATGCCTCCAAAAAGAAAGTGGAAAGAGAATACATTCGCACCTTTTTTTTATTTTATTATTTTATTTTCTATATTCTTTATTTACATTCCAAATGATTTCTCCTTTCCAAGTTCCCACCTCCCCGAAAGTCACATAAGCCCTCTTCCCTCCCCCTGTTCCCCATTTGCCTAAGAATTACATGAATTCATTGTTTTTCATTGCTGAGTAGTATTCCATTGTCTAAATATACATGGAAAATATCTCTGATAAAGTTGAAGAAATATATAGAAAAACATGTTAAGATTGAGTATTTCATGGAAAAATTATACAGATAAAATGGTAGGCATAAAAATATTCCTAAGTTGATTAAAAGTGGAATTATAAACATTTTCTGATAAAATTGAAAATCTACAAGGAAAATATTTCTGATAAAACTCAAGAAATATATAGAAAAACACGTTAAAACTATTTCATGAAAAATTATACAGATAAGATAGTAGGCATAAAAATATTCCTAAATTGATTGAAAGTAGAAGTAAAAACATTTTCTGATAAAATTGAAGATTTCCATGGAAAATATCTCTGACAAATTGAAGAAATTTATACAGATAAATTGGTAGGAATTAAAATATTCCTAAGTTGATTGAAAGTAGAATTATAAACATTTTCTGATAAAATTGAAGATTTACATGGAAAATATTTCTGATAAAATTGAAAAAAATATATGGAAAAACATTTAAATTGAAGATTATCATGGAAAATTATACAGATAAAATGTCAGGCATAAAAATATTTCTAAGTTGATTGAAAGTGAAATTATAAATAATTTGTGATAAAATTGAAGATTTACCTGGAAAATATCTCTGATAAAATTGAAGAAATATATAAAAAACACGTTAAGATTGAGAATTTCATGGAAAAATTATACAGATAAAATGGTAGGCATAAAAATATTCCTATGTTTTTTGAAAGTGGAATTATAAACACTTCCATGGCACACCTGAAAGCTCTGGAACAGAAAGAAGCTAATATACCCAATAGGAGTAGAAGGCAGGAAATCATCAAACTCAGGGCTGAAATCAACCAAGTAGAAACAAAAAGAACCATACAAAGAATCAACAAAACCAGGAGCTGGTTCTTTGAGAAAATCAACAAGATAGATAAACCCTTGGCCAGACTAAACAGAGAGCACAGAGACAGTATCCAAATTAACAAAATCAGAAATGAAAAGGGAGAGATAACAACAGAAACTGAGGAAATTCAAAAAATCATCAGATCCTACTACAAAAGCCTATACTCAACACAACTAGAATCTCTGAAGGAAATGGACAATTTCCTAGACAGATACCAAATACCAAAACTAAATCAGGATCAAATAGACCATGTAAACAGTCCCATAACCCCTAAAGAAATAGAAGTCTTTTGGTCATTGAAAGTCTTCCGACCAAAAAAAGCACAGGACCAGATGGTTTTAGTGCAGAATTCTATCAGACCTTCAAAGAAGACTTAACACCAATACTCTTCAAACAATTCCACAAAATAGGAGCAGAACAAACACTACCCATCTCATTCTATGAAGCCACAATTACGCTGATACCAAAACCACACAAAGATCCAACAAAGAAAGAGAACTTCAGTCCAATTTCTCTTATGAATGTTGATGCAAAAATACTCAATAAAATTCTTGCCAACCAAATACAATAACACATCAAAACCATCATTTTCCATGATCAAGTAGGCTTCATCCCAGGGATGCAGGGATGGATCAATATACGGAAATCCACCAATGTAATTCACTATATAAACAAACTCAAAGATGAAAACCACATGGTCATTTCATTAGATGCTGAAAAAGCATTTGACAAAATTCAGCATCCTTTCATGCTAAAAGTCTTGGACAGATTGGGAATTCAAGGTCCATTTCTAAACATAGTAAAAAGCAATATACAGCAAACCAGTAGCCAACATCAAACTAAATGGAGAGAAACTTGAAGCAATCCCATTAAAATCAGGGACAAGACAAGGCTGCTCTCTCTCTCCATATCTATTCAATATAGTATTTGAAGTTCTAGCTAGAGCAATTAGACAACAAAAGGAGGTAAAAGGGATACAAATTGGAAATGAGGAAGTCAAGTTACCACTATTTGCAGATGATATGATAGTATACTTAAGTGACCCAAAAACTCCACTAGAGAACTCCTACAGCTGATAAACAACTTCAGCAAAGTGGCCGGATACAAAATTAATTCAAGCAAATCAGTAGCCTTCCTATACTCAAAAGATAAACAGGCTGAGAAAGAAATTGGGGAAATGACTTCCTTCAAAATAGTCACAAACAATATAAAATATCTTGGAGTAACTCTAACCAAACAAGTGAAAGATTTGTATGACAAGAACTTCAAGTCTCTGAAGAAAAAATAGAACACCTCAGAAAATGGAAAGATCTCCCATGCTCATAGATTGGCAAGATTAATATAGTAAAATTGGTCATCTTGCCAAAAGCAATATATGATTTCAATGCAATGCCCATCAAAATCCCAACTCAATTCTTCATAGAGTTAGAAAGAGCAATTTCCAAATTCATCTGGAATAGCAAAAAACCCAGGATAGCAAAAACTATTCTCAACAGTAAAAAAAACTTCTGGGGGAATCAGTATTCCAGACCTCAAGCAGTAATACAGAGCAATAGTATTAAAAACGGCATGGTATTAGTACAGTGACAAGCAGGTAGATCAATGGAATAAAATTGAAGACCCAGAAATGAATCCACACACCTATGGTCACTTGATCTTTGACAAAGGAGCTAAATCCATCCAGTGGAAAAAAGATAGCCTTTTCAACAAATGGTGCTAGTTAACTGGCAGCTAGCATGCAGATCGAATCCAAATCGATCCATTCTTATTCCCTTGTACTAAGCTCAAGTAAAAGTGGATCAAGGACCTCCACAAAAAAACCAGACACACTGAATCTAATAGAAGAGAAAGTGGGGAAGAACCTGGAGCACATGGGCACAGGGGAAAATTTCCTGAAGAGAACACCAGTAGTTTATGCTCTAAGATCATAAATTGACAAATGGGACCTCATAAAATTGCAAAACTTCTGTAAGGCAAAAGACACTGTCAATAGGACAAAATGGCAACCAACAAATTGGGGAAAGATCTTTACCAACCCTACATCCAACAGAGAGCTACTATGCAATATATCCAAAGAACTCAAGAAGTTAGATGCCAGAGAACCATATAACCCTATTAAAAAATGGGGTACAGGGCTAAACAAAGAATTTTCAACTGAGCAATATCTAATGGCTTAGAAACACCTAAAGAAATGTTCAACATCCTTAGTCATCAGGGAAATGCAAATCAAAACAACCCTCAGATTTCACCTCACACCAATCAGAATGGCTAAGATAAAAAAAAAAAAACTCAGGAGACAGCAAGTGCTGCAGAGGGTGTGGAGAAAGAGGAACACTCTTCCACTGCTGGTGGAATTGCAAGCTGGTACAACCACTCTGGAAATCAGTTTTGCGGTACCTCAGAAAACTGGTCATAATACTACTGGAGGACCCTGCTATACCACTCCTGGGCATATACCCAGAGGATTCTTCAGCATGTAATAAGGACACACGCTCCACTATGTTCATAGCAGCCCTATTTAAAATAGCCAGAAGCTGGAAAGAACCCAGATGTCCCTCAACGGAGGAATGGATACAGAAAATGTGGTATATATAAACAATGGAGTACTATTCAGCCATTAAAAAACAATGAATTCATGAAATTCTTAGGCAAATGGATGGAACTGGAGAATATCATCCTGAGTGAGGTAACCCAATCACAAAAGAACACACATGGTATACACTCACTGATAAGTGAATATTAGCACAGAAGCTTGGAATACCCAAGACACATTTCACATATCAAATGATGCCCAAGAAGGAGGAAGAACAAAGTATGGATCCTTGGGTCCTTTGTAGAAAGGGGGGAAAATATCCACAGGAGATACAAAGACAAAAGGTAGGCTGAGGGAAAGACCATCCAGAGACTACCCCACACAGGGATGCATCCTATATACAGTTACAAAACCCAGACACTATTGTAGATGCCCACAAGTGCTGGCTGACTGGAGCCAGATATAGCTATTACCTGGGAGGCTCTGCTAGTGCATGACAAATACAGAGGGGGACACTCTTAGCCAGCCATTGAACTGAGCACAGGGTCCCCAATGGGGGACCTAGAGAAAGGATGCAAGGAGCTAGAGGGATTTGCAGCACTACAGGAGGAACAATAATATGGGTCACCCAGAAGTCCCAGAGCTCCCAGGGATAAAACCATCAACCAAAGAGTACACATAGAGTTACCCATGGCTCCAGACACATGGGCAGCAGAGGATGGTCTTGTTAGACACCATAGGGAGGAGAGGCCCTTGGTCCTGGAAAGACTTGATGCTGTAGTGAGGAGGAATACCAGGACAGGGAAGCAGGGGAGGTTTGATTGGGGAAGTAGAGATGGCTTATGGGATTTTCAGGGAAAGGGCGAACCAGGAAAGGGGACAACATTTGAAATGTAAATAAAGAATATACCTAACTTTAAAAAAAAAGAACATAAGAATTTTATTCAATAGTTTCCAGTACATTGACTTCAGAGAATATAAGGTAATGAATTTTCTTTTTTTTTTTTTTTACTTTTTTTTAATCAGTATTTGCTTTATTTATATTTCAAATGGTATCCACTTTCCTCGTTACCACTCTGAAAACTCCCTATCCCATTCCCCCCAACCCTGTTTACCAACCCTCCCCCACCCACTTTCTTGACCTGGCATTCCCCAACACAAGGGCATCAAGCCTTCACAGGACCAATGGCCTCTACTTTCATAAGAAGCTGGAGCCATAGGTCCCTCCATGTGTACTCTTTTGTTGATGGTTTAATTCCTGGGAGCTCTGGTAGGTACTGGTTGGTACCTATTATTGTTCCTCCTATGGGGCTGCAAACCTCTTTAGCTCCTTGGATCCTTTCTCTAGCTGCCATTAGGGACCCTATGCTCAGTCTATTGGTTGACTGTGAGCCATGGGTTTTTTGATCCACTTTCCAATAAAGATCAAAGTATTGAATTTTTGGTCTTCCTTCTTCTTGAGCTTCATGTGGTCTGTGAGTTGTAGCTTGGGTATTCCAAGCTTTGGGGCTAATATCCACTTATCAGTGACTGCATACCATGTGTGTTCTTTTGTGATTGGGTTACCTCACTCAGGATGATATTTTCTAGTTCCATCCATTTGCCTAAGAATATCATGAATTCACTCTTTTTAATAGCTGAGTAGCACTCCATTGGGTAAATGCACCACATTTTCTGTATCCATTCCTCTGTTGAGGGACATCTGGGTTCTTTCCAGCTTCCGGCTATTATAAAAAAGGCTTCTATGAACATAGTGGAGCATGTGTCCTTATTACATGTTGGAGCATCTTCTGGGTATATGCCCAGGAGAGGTTTAGCTGTATCCTCCTATGTACAATTTTCTCAGGAACCGCCAAACTGATTTCCAGAGTAGTTGTACCAACTTGCAATCCCACCAGCAATGGATGAGTGTTCCTCTTTCTCCACATCCTTTCCAGCATCTGCTGTCACCTGAATTTTTTTGTCTTAGCCATTCTGACTGGTATGAGGTGGAATCTCAGGGTTGTTTTGATTTGCATTTCCCTGATGACTAAGGATGTTGAACATTTCTTTAGGTGTTTCTAAGCCATTAGATATTCCTCAGTTGAGAATTCTTTGTTTAGCTCTGTACCCCATTTTTAATAGGGTTATATGGTTCTCTGGAATCTAACTTCTTGAGTTCTTTGTATATATTGGAGATTAGCCATCTATCAGATGTAGGATTGGTAAAGATCTTTTCCCAATCTGTGGTTGCCATTTTGTCCTATTGACAGTGTCCTTTGCCTTACAGAAGTTTTGCAATTTTATGAGGTCCCATATGTCAATTTTTGATCTTAGAGCATAAACTACTGGTGTTCTCTTCAGGAAATTTTCCCCTGTGCCCTTGTGCTCCAGGTTCTTCCCCACTTTCTCTTCTATTATATTCAGTGTATCTGGTTTTATGTGGAGGTCTTTGATCCACTTGGACTTGTATAGGGAGATAAGAATGTATCAATTTGCATCCTTCCACATGTTGACTACCAGTTGAACCAGCACAATTTGTTTAAAATGCTGTCCTTTTTGCACTGGATGGTTTTAGGTCCTTTGTAAAAGATCAAGTGACCATAGGTGTGTGGGTTCATTTCTGGGTCTTCAATTTTATTCCATTGATCTACCTGCTTGTCACTGTACCAATACCATGCAGTTTTTATCACTATTGCTCTGTAGTACAGCTTGAGGTCAGGAATGGTGATTCCACCAGAAGTTCTCTTATTGTTGACAATAGTTTTCACTATCCTGGGTTTTTTGCTATTCCAGATGAATTTGGAAATTGCTCTAACTCTATGAAGAATTGTTTTGGAATTTTGATGGGGATTACATTGAATCTGTAGATTGCTTTAGGCAAGATGGCCATTTTTACTATATTAACACTGCCAATGCCTGAGCATGGGAGATCTTTCCATCTTCTGAGATTTTCTTCAACTTTTTTCTTCAGAGACTTGAAGTTCTTGTCATACAAATCTTTCACTTGCTTGGTTAGAGTCACACCAAGGTATTTTATATTATATGTGACTATTGTAAAGAGTGCCATTTCCCTAATTCCTTTCTAGCCTATTTATCCTTTGAGTATAGGAAGGCTACTGATTTGTTTGAGTTAATTTTATATCTGGCCACTTTGCTGAAGTTGTTTATCAGCTGTAGGAGTTCTCTAGGGGAGTTTTTTGGGTCACTTAATTATACAATCACATCATCTGCAAATAGTGATAATTTGACTTCCTCCTTTCCAATTTGTATCCCTTTGACCTCCTTTTGTTGTCTAATTGCTCTGGCTAGGACTTCGAGTACTATATTGAAGAGGTAGGGAGAGAGTGGACAGCCTTGTCTAGTCCATGATTTCAATGGGATTGCTTCAAGTTTCTCTCCATTTAGTTTGATGTTGACTACTGGTTTGCTGTATATTGCTTTTACTATGTTTATGTATGGGCCTTGAATTCCTAATCTTTCCAATAGTTTTATCATGAAGGGGTGTTGGATTTTGTCAAATGCTTTCTCAGCATTTAATGAAATGATCATGTGGTTATTTTCTTTTGAGTTTGTTTATATAGTGGATTACATTGATGGATTTCTATGTATTGAATCATCCCTGCATCCCTGGGATAAACCCTACTTGATCATGGTGGATGATCATTTTAATGTGTTCTTGGATTCAGTTGGCAAGAATTTTATTGAGTATTTTTCCATCAATATTCATAAGGGAAATTGGTCTAAAGTTCTCTGTCCTTGTTGGGGTCTTCGTGTGGTTTAGGTATCAGGGTAATTGTGGATTCATAGAATGAGTTGGGTAGTGTTCCTTCTGTTCCTATTTTGTGGAACAGTTTGAAGAGTATTCGTATTAGGTCTTCTTTGAAGGTCTGACAGAACTCTACTTAAACCTGGGGGTGGGGGTTGTTTTTTTTTGTTGTTTTTTTGTTTTTGGTTGGGAGACTATTAATGACTGCTTCTATTTCTTTAGGGGTTATGGGATTGTTTAGATCATTTATCTGATCCTGATTTAACTTTGGTACCTAGTATCTGTCTAGAAAATTGACCATTTCATCTAGATTTTCCAGTTTTGTTGAGTATAGGCTTTTGTAGTAGGATCTGATGATTTTTGGATTCCCTCAGTATCTCTTGTTATGTCTCCCTTTTCATTTCTGATTTTGTTGATTCTGATACTGTCTCTGTGCCCTCTGGTTAGTTTAGCTAAGGGTTTATCTATCTTGTCAGTTTGTTCAAAGAACTAGCTCCTGGTTTGGTTGATTCTTTGTATAGTTCTTTTTGTTTCTACTTGGTTGATTTCAGTCCTGAGTTTATTTCCTGCCATCTACTCCTCTTGGATGTATTTGCTTCTTTTCATTCTAGAGCCTTCAAATGTGCTGTCAAACCTGCAGTGTATTCTTTTTCCATTTTCTTTTTGGAGGCACTCAGAGCTATGAGTTTTCCTCTTAGCACTACTTTCATTGTGCCCTATAAGTTTGGGTATGTTGTGCCTTCATTTTCATTAAATTCTAAAGTGTCTTTAATTTCTTTATTTTTTCCTTGACCAAGTTATCCTTGAGTAGAATGTTGTTCAGTTTCCCTGTGTATGTGGGCTTTCTGTTGTTTTTGTTGTTATTGAAGACCAGCCTTAGTCTGTGGTAATCTGATAGGGTGTACAGGATTATTTCAATCTTCTTATGTCTGTTGAGGTCTGTTTTGTGACCGAGTATATGGTCAGTTTTGGAGAAGGTACCATGAGGTGCTGAGAAGAAGGTATATTCTTTTGTTTTGGGATAAAATGTTCTATAGATATCTGCTAAATCCATTTGGTTCATAACGTCTGTTAGTTTCACTTTGTCTCTGTTTAGTTTCTGTTTCCATGATCTGTCTATTGATGAGAGTGGGGTGTTGAAGTCTCCCACTATTATTGTGTGAGGTGCAATGTGTGCTTTGAAGGGTAATGTATTTACATGCTATATGACACTCATTATAAACATATTCTCCAAGAGTGTCATGGACAAAGTCATGCAGAGTTTAATTAAAATACACAATTCTTTTGTTAATAATAAGTTATTTAAAAATTAATGAATGACAAAAAACTTACTAGCACAATTGGATGGCATTCAACACATAATGTAGAACAGTTAAGTAAATAACTCACTGTATATATTAAATAACTCATTGTTCAGTGAAAGAACACTACAATTTTTCTCTTAATATTCAATATAATATATCATTTAATATCAAATATACATATTCCCTGTGTCTTCAGCTGCAGTGTATATTTATATTTCTCCTCTTCATTTCCAGCTGCTGTGTCTTCACTATGCCAGTCTAGCATATATGGATATTTTTATATATTTGTTGGATTAATCACATCCCATTTTACTTTCATAGCAACTGCAACAATACTGAACTCAACAATACATTCAAAAATACCAAGAGAAAGAAATATTAATTTTTATGTTATATCAAAATTACTTTTTAAGCAAATATAAGATCTGTTTTTAAACTTTTAAGTAATATAAAAGTAATGACATTTTCAATAAAAAGAGACTTAAAATTTCAACTACAATTACATTTTAAAATATACCATTTTCACTTTACTGTATCACTGATGTGCTTGGTAGACTCTAACCGCTAATGAAGGAGAAAACTAAATGACAATACAGTCCCATAAGGCATTCTTCTTAATTGTTAAGGAGTTAGGAAAAGATACATCCTAAGTGTATATGCTAAACATCATAAATTAGAGTCAGAGCACTAAATAATTTATGTTTTAAGAAGCATTTTTACAATACAGCTCACATTTTGTCATATGAAATACAGTTGTATAATAAAGGAGGAAACGATGCTGTAGTCCCAGGATTACAAATTTATTTATATGACAGAGAACAAAAGTCACTAAAAATCCTCCTGTTTACTTGTCTCAACCATTTTAAAGTTTATGCCTGGTTAAAAGCAATTTTTTCTTTATGCTAAATACATTTGCTAATCACTTTCCCAACTTAAATAATGTGACTGGTATAAAGATGCAGATCATAGGTTACACAATTACTTTCTCCAATAAAATAGTGCACACTTTCACATCTACAGCTAAAATCTTCTAACAAATTCCTAAGCTGCTGACTGGCTGAAGGTGGCAGGACCCCAGAGGGGACAGGGAGATACTTCAGGAACCTCCAGCCTGATCTTTGTCATAATATAATTCAGACATGGATAGCATATCCATGATACTGTGTGTAATAAAACTAGAAGTCATTAGAAAACATTACAGAAATCTATTACTACTGAAAATACAACCAAAGCATAGAAAAATAAATGTCTACAGTATGTTTTCTAATTAAAATGAAACTTTCCGCTCAGACAGAGTGAGAAAACCCCTTTAAGCAAAGTGTAATAGTGAATTAACAATAAAGAATATAAAGGCATCAATGATGAATAATGTAATAATGTCAGAAACATTACTAATTCAACATTTTCTTTTAAATGAATTCTCACAATGTAGCCCAGGCTGACCTAGAACTCCCTATGTAGTTTAGGCTTACCTTGGAATCTTCCTGCTTTTGCCTCAAAGCTGCTGGTACCATAGGCATATAAACCTGGCTTGGCTAGATAAAGTCTTTGATCTTTAAAATACAGCAATAACTTCTTATTAAAAAAAACACAAATTCTTACTGTTTTGACCTTCCTAAGTATGAAATTTCAGTCTTGACTTGAACACAATCAGGCTTCTGAGTTTGTCCTTTTGAGCTGTGACTTCTACAAAGTTTGCTAAACTGTGCAATAAGAAATAAACTGGTAGCAACTTACTAGCAAGGGTGTGTCTGAGTCATCTATCTTCAAGACAATCAAGATGTCTCCCTTTAATTATAGAAAAGATGTGCAATAAAATGTACACTCTACTTGTATCCATCTCCCCTTGGATGTATTCAGAGACAGATTCAGAAGATTCAGAAACCAAATCAAATACAGTTGTTTCTATTGTTACATTTTTATCTCAGACCAGTTGTACCAAAAAGTTGAGCTACCTGTATTCTACTCTTGCAATGATTGATGTTTCAGCCCTTCAGTGGATGTAGCATCCTCCTCTGTTTGAGGTAAATGATCTCTTGCAGGCACACCATTTGGATATCTAGAAGAGGTAATTTATCTCAAGTGGGCAAACACTATCACAAAAGCAAAACGGTTGCCACCTGTCCAGTCTTTATAGAGGTAACATGAAAACTGCGGTCTCTGCCCACTGCTTATGAATACATCATCAAAGTTTATGAAAGCAGTGGTCAAACGCTGTAAGCACTTTCTAAAAAGTGGCTTCAAGTCCTCATCATGAAACTTCCAGTTTCATGGAAAGGTAAAAAGTAGTGTTAGTTCCGTAAAGGCATCAGTATTCAAGACAGAGATAAAACAATGGGCCTTCATTGGACATTACATATTCAAAAGCAAGTTACATTTTTGTGTAACAAACATATTAGCTAGGAACTCCTGTTAGCCAATGTTTTAGTTAGGTTTACTACTGCTATAATGAAACACCATAACCAAAAGCAGCTCAGGAAGGCAAGGGTTTACTTTGCTCACAGTTCCACATAACAACAGTTCATCATCAAAAGCAGTGAGGGCAGAAGCTCACCAGGGCAGGAACCTGGAGGCAGGCGCTGAGGCAGAGGCTATGGAGTGGTGCTGCTTACTGGCTTGCTACCCATGGCTTGCTAAGCCCCACTCACTGTCTTATTTTTTTTTTTTTGTGGACATAATTAGTGACATTTTTATTCTTGCCCTGGGTACATATTTTTTTTTATTTTATTTTTTTAATTTACATTCCAAATCACTTCCCCTTTCCCGTTTCCTCCCTCCCCGAAAGTCCCATAAGCCCCCTTCCCTCCCTCTTTTCTCCATTCAACCCCCTCTCGTTACTCTGTCCTGGCGTTCCCGTACATCCAGTCTTTCCAGGACCAGGGGTCTCTCCTTCCATCTTTTTAGAAATCTATTGATATGCGGATTGTGTCTAGGGTATTCCGAGATTCTGGGTCAATATCCCCTTATCAGTGACTGCATACCATGTGTGTTCTTTTGTGATTGGGTTACCTCACTAAGGATGATATTTTCAAGATCTGACCATTTGCCTAGGAATTTCGTGAATTCATTGTTTTTAATTGCAGAGTAGTATTCCATTGTGTAGATATACCACATCTTCGGAATCCATTCCTCCGTTGAGGGACATCTGGGTTCTTTCCAGCTTCTGGCTATTATAAATAAGGCTGCTATGAACATAGTGGAGCATGTATCCTTATTGCATGTGGGTAAAGTCTCTGGGTATATGCCCAGGAGTGGTATAGCCGGATCCTCCGGGAGTGTCATGCCCAGTTTTCTGAGGAACCGCCAGACTGCTTTCCAGAGTGGTTGTACCAGCTTGCAATTCCACCAGCAGTGGAGGAGTGTTCCTCTTTCTCCACATCCTCGCCAACAACTGCTGTCTCCTGTGTTTTTGATCTTAGCCATCCTGACTGGTGTGAGATGGAATCTCAGGGTGGTTTTGATTTGCATTTCCCTAATGACTAAGGATGATGAACATCTCTTTAGGTGCTTCTCAGCCATTAGATATTCTTCAGGTGAGAACTCTTTGTGTAGCTCTGTACCCCATTTTTTAATAGGGTTACTTGCCTCTCTGGAGTTTAACTTCTTGAGTTCTTTGTATATCTTGGATATTAGCCCTCTGTTGGATGTAAGGTTGGTAAAGATCATTTCCCAGTTAGTTGGTTGCCGCTTTGTCTTTTTGACAGTGTCTTTTGCCTTGCAAAAACTTTGTAATTTAAAGAGGTCCCATTTGTCTATTCTTGATCTTAGAGCATAAGCTATTGGAGTTCTGTTCAGGAAATTCTCCCCTGTGCCCATATGTTCAAGGTTCTTCCCTAGTTTCCCTTCTATTAGTTTCAGTGTGTCTGGTTTTATGTGGAGATCTTTGATTCACTTAGAATTGAGCTTAGTGCAAGGAGATAAGGATGGGTCAATTTGCATTCTTCTGCATGTTGACCTCCAGCTGAGCCAGCACCATTTGTTGAAAAGGCTATCTTTTTTCCACTGGATGGTTTTAGCTCCTTTGTCAAAGATCAAGTGACCATAGGAGTGTGGATTCATTTCTGGGTCTTCAATTCTGTTCCATTGATCTACATGTCTGTCACTGTACCAATACCATGCGGTTTTTAACACTATTGCTCTGTAGTACAGCTTGAGGTCCGGGATACTGATTCCCCCAGAGGTTCTTTTACTCTTGAGAATAGTTTTAGCTATTCTGGGTTTTCTGTTATTCCAGATGAAATTTTGAATTGCTCTTTCTAACTTTATGAAGAATTGAGTTGGGATTTTGATGGGGATTGCATTGAATCTGTGTATTACTTTTGGTAAGATGGTCATTTTTACTATATTAATCCTGCCAATCCATGAGCATGGCAGATTTTTCCATCTTCTGAGGTCTTCTTCAATTTCTTTCTTCAGAGACTTGAAGTTCTTGTCATACAGATCTTTCACTTGTTTGGTTAGAGTCACGCCAAGATACTTAATATGGTTTGTGGCTATCGTGAAGGGTATTATTTCTCTTACTTCTTTCTCAGCCTGCTTATCCTTTGAGTATAGGAAGGCTTCTGACTTGCTTGAGTTGATTTTATATCTGGCCACTTTGCTGAAGTCGTTTATCAGCTGTAGGAGTTCTCTGGTGGAGTTCTTTGGGTCGCTTAAGTATACTATCATATCGTCTGCAAATAGTGATAGTTTGACTTCTTCCTTTCCAATTTGTATCCCTTTGACCTCTTTTTGTTGTCTAATTGCTCTAGCTAGAACTTCAAGTACTATATTGAAAAGATATGGAGAGAGAGGGCAGCCTTGTCTAGTCCCTGATTTTAGTGGGATTGCTTCAAGTTTCTCTCCATTTAGATTGATGCTGGCTACCGCTTTGCTGTAAATTGCTTTTACTATGTTTAGATATGGGCCTTGAATTCCTGATCTTTCCAAGAACTTTAGCATGAAAGGATGCTGAATTTTGTCACATGCTTTCTCAGCATCTAATGAGATGACCATATGGTTTTTTCTTTGAGATTGTTTATGTAGTGGATTACATTGATGGATTTCCTTATATTGAACCATCCCTGCATCCCTGGGATGAAGCCTACTTGATCGTGGTGGATGATCGTTTTGATGTGTTCTTGGATTCGGTTGGCAAGAATTTTATTGAGTATTTTTGCATCGATATTCATAAGAGAGATTGGCCTGAGATTCTCTTTCTTTGTCGGATCTTTGTGTGCTTTTGGTATTAGTGTAATTGTGGCTTCATAGAACGAGTTGGGTAGTGTTCCTTCTGTTTCTATTTTGTGGAACAGTTTGAAGAGTATTGGTGTTAGGTCTTCTTTGAAGGTCTGATAGAATTCTGCACTAAAACCATCTGGACCTGTGCTTTTTTTGGTTGGAAGACTTCCAATGACAACTTCTATTTCTTCAGGGGTTATAGGACGGTTTAGATGGTCTATTTGATCCTGACTTAATTTTGGTACTTGGTATCTGTCAAGGAAATTGTCCATTTCCTCAAGATTTTCTAGTTGTGTTGAATACAGGTTTTTGTAGTAGGATCTGATGATTTTTTGAATTTCCTCAGTTTCTGTTGTTATCTCTCCCTTTTCATTTCTGATTTTATTAATTTGGATACTATCTCTGTGCCCTCTGGTTAGTCTGGCTAAGGGCTTATCTATCTTGTTGATTTTCTCGAAGAACCAACTCCTCGTTTTGTTGATTCTTTGTATGGTTTTGTTTCTACTTGATTGATTTCAGCCCTGAGTTTGATGATTTCCTGCCTTCTACTCCTCTTTGGTGTATTTGCTTCTTTTTGTTCCAGGGCTTTCAGGTGTGCCATTAAGCTGTTAGTGTATGCTGTCTCCCGTTTCTTTTTGGCGGCACTCAGGGCTATGAATTTTCCTCTTAGCACTGCTTTCATTGTGTCCCATAAATTAGGGTATGTTGTGCCTTCATTTTCATTAACTTTCAAAAAGTCTTTGATTTCTTTCTTTATTTCCACCTTGACCAAGTTATCATTGAGTAGAGCATTGTTCAGCCTCCATGTGTATGTGGGTTTTCTTTTGTTTTTGTTGCCATTGAAGACCACCCTTATTCCATAGTGATCTGATAGGAGGCATGGGATTATTTCTATCTTCTTGTATCTGTTGAGGTCTGATTTGTGACCAATTATATGGTCAATTTTGGAGAAGGTACCATGAGGAGCTGAGAAGAAGGTGTATTCTTTAGCTCTAGGATGAAATGTTCTATATATATCAGTTAGTTCCATTTGGTCCAAGGCTTCAATTAGATTCACTGTGTCCCTGTTTAGTTTCTGCTTTCCTGAACGATCCATTTCAGAGAGCAGGGTGTTGAAGTCACCCACTATTATTGTGTGCGATGCGATGTGTGCTTTGAGTTTTAGTAAAGTTTCTTTTACGAATGAGGGTGCCCTTGCATTTGGAGCATAGATATTCAGAATTGAGAGTTCTTGATGGTGGATTTTTCCCTTGATCAGTATGTAGTGTCCTTCTGTGTCTTTTTTGATGACTTTAGGTTGAAAATCAATTTTATCCGATATTAGGATGGCTACTCCACCTCGTTTCTTGGGGCCATTTGCTTGTAAAATTGTTTTCCAGCCTTTTACTCTTAGGTAGTGTTTGTCTTTGACACTGAGGTGCGTTTCCTGCATGCAGCAAAATGCTGGGTCCTGTTTACGTATCCAGTCTGCTAGTCTATGTCTTTTAATTGGGGAATTGAGACCATTGATATTAAGAGAGATTAAGGCATAGTGATTATTGCCATCTGCCATTCTTGACGCTATCTTTATGTTTGAGTGGTTATCTACTTTTGGGTTTGATTCAAGAAGGTTATTATCTCATTTTTTCCAGGGTGTTGTTTCTCTCCCTGTATTGGAGGTTTCCACCTATTATCCGTTGCAGGGCTGGATTTGTGGAAAGATATTGTGAAAATTTGGTTTTATCATGGAATATCTTGGTCTCTCCATCTATGGTGATTGAGAGTTTTGCTGGGTATAGTAGTCTAGGCTGGCATTTGTGCTGTCTTAGTGTCTGCATGAGATCTGCCCAGGATCTTCTGGCTTTCATAGTCTCTGGTGAGAAGTCTGATGTGATTCGGATAGGTCTTCCTTTGTATGTTACTTGGCCCTTTTCTCTTACTGCTTTTAGTATTCTTTCTTTGTTTAGAACATTCGGTGTTTTGATTATTATGTGACGGGAGGTATTTCTGTTCTGGTCCAGTCTGTTTGGAGTTCTGTAGGCTTCTTGTACGTTCATCGGCATCTCTCTCTTTAGGTTAGGGAAGTTTTCCTCCATAATTTTGTTGAAGGTGTTTACTGGCCTTTTAAGTTGCAAATCTTCACTCTCATCTATACCTATAATCCGTAGGTTTGGTCTTCTCATTGTGTCCTGGATTTCCTGGATGTTTTGGGTTACACGTTTTTTGCATTTTGCATTTTCTTTGACTGTTGAGTCGATGCTTTCTATGGAGTCTTCAGCACCTGAGATTCTTTCTTCCATCTCTTGTATTCTATTGTTTATGTTTGCATCTATGACTCCTGATTTCTTCCCAAGGTTTTCTATCTCCAAAGTTGCCTCCCTTTGTGATTTCTTAGTTGTTTCTACTTCCTTTTTTAGTTCCTGGATGGATTTGCTGAGATCCTTCACTTGTTTGTTTGTATTTTCCTGTATTTCTTTAAGGTATTTTTGCATTGCCTCTTTCAGGATTTCTTTCTGATGACCCACGTTCTCCTGCATTTCTCTGAGTGATTTTTGTGTTTCCTCCTCATGGGAATCCATCTGTTGATCCATTGTCTCCTGCATTTCTTTAAGCAGTTCTCGTGTTTCCTTTGTAAGGGCATCTAACCGTTGATTCATTTCTTTAAGCAATTTTTGTGTTGCCTCCTTATGGGCATCCGTCTGTTGACCCATATTCTTCTGCATTTCTTTATGCAAATTTTGTGATTCCTTTGTGAGTGCATCTACCCGTTGATTCATCTCGTTAAGCGATTTTTGTGTTGTCTCCTTGTGCGCCTCCATCTTTTGATCCATGCTCTCCCGCATTTCTCTAAGCGATTTTTGTGTTTCCTTTGTAAGGGCTTCTAACCGTTGATTCATGGTCTCCTGTAACTCTTTATGAGATTTATTTGTGTCCTTCTTGTGATCCTCTAATAGCATCATGAGAAGTGATTTTAAATCCAGATCTTGTCTTTCGGGTGTGGTGGGGTATCCAGGACTTGCTGCTGTTGGAGAGTTGGGTTCGGATGGTCCCACATTACTTTGATTTCTGTTAGTAACATTCCTACGTTTGCCTTTTGCCATCTGGATACCTCTGATGTTAGTTGGTCCTGCTGCCACTGGCTGTTGGTTGGACCTCCTGTGAGCCTGCAAAGCTATTTCTGCCCCCCCTGGATTACCAGGATTCCCCTGGCACCGATTTCTGGGGCCTGCCTGCTCCTGAGTGACTTTGGAGCCCTAATGTGCCTTGCCCCAAGTGATCTTATATTGGGGAGGCCTTGCACCTCCAAAGGCTCAGCCTAGTGGATTCCTGGAGCAGAGGTCGCCAAAGGGAGGCTGGTAGGCTCCTGCCCTGTGCAGGGGTGAGTGATCTCTCCTGGGGGGGGGGGAGGGGGCGTCCCTCTGCCAGGCAGAAGTCCCACAGCAGAACTGGCGCGCTGGTTACTGCAGATCAGCCCCGCACTTGGGAGCCGCATACACACAAGCCGCCCGAGACCCAAGTGATATTATGCCTGTCTGTCTCAGAACCTGGCTGTCCCGACTTCCCAGTCACTGGAGCAAAGATGGCAATCTGCACACTCTCTGCACACTCTCTGTGCACACTCTCTGTGGCGCCGCTTACCTGCAGATGCGATGGCCTGCCGATATGGCACCCAGACGACCACAGTGCTGACCCGTTCTCGGGCACAGACGGAAGCCCCAACAGGCCGTGTCCCAAGTGATGTTATATTGGGGATAGGGAGCTTGGGGTACCTGTCTCTTCAGCGCAGTCTGCGGGAACAGAGGTCGCAGAAGGAAAGCTGGTAGGCTCCCGCCCAGTGCGGGGTCCCTCTGCCAGGCAGAAGTCCCACAGCAGAGCTGGCGTGCTGGTTACTGCAGATCAGCCCCGCCCTTGGGAGCCGCATACACACAAGCCGCCCGAGACCCAAGCGATATTATGCCTGTCTGTCTCAGAACCTGGCTGTCCCAACTTCCCAGTCACTGGAGCCTGTTTTCACATTTTTATTTTCAAGTGTCTCCCCCCAAATCTGATCCTTTCCACACTAAGTAGACCAGGTTGGTCTCAAACTCACTCTGTAGTCAAGGCTAGCCTTGGATTTGTGATCATCCTGCATTAACCTCCCCATAGCTGAGTTTACAGGCCTGGAGCACCAAACACAGACCACATAAATTTATATAATTTATCTAGTACCATATAGCTGGTATCAGAATTCTTATTTACATCTAAAATTTCACCTTCCTTACGGTGCACTCCACCAATGCTAGAATATAAAATTAAGGGTACTAAGATACATAAGTGTATTTCCATTAAAGTTTGTACTATTTTCAAGGTGAAGTTGGTAGGAAGGGAAAACTACAATTTAATCCCACTATTAGAAAAGAATTATATAAGACATTCCATGTACTATTTCAGGAAATTCTTTTTTAAGGTTTATTTATTTATTTTTAACTATGTGTATGGGGGTTTATGCGTGTGAGGATGAGCACATGGGTGTAGCTGCATGCAGAGATGAGAAAGAGCGTTGGATCCCCTAGAACTTGATTTGTGAACTGTCCACCATGGATGCTGAGAGCTAAACATGGCTGCTCTTCCAGAGGTCCCGGGTGTGATTCCCACAGCCCATATGGGGATCACAACTGCCAGTAACTCCAGATCTAGGAGATCTGATGCCCTCTTATAGCTTCTACAGGCTCTGCACACGTGTGATGTACAGATATATACATAGGCAAAACACCTATACACTTCAAATAAATTTTAAAATGCAAAAATTTAAATAAATATATGCATTCCATTATAAGCATGGTTATATTAGCCATAAAGTTCAGAATACCTATGACACAAAACTCACAGACCATATGAAACTTAACAAAAAGGAAGGCCCAAGTGTGGACACTTCAGTCCCACTCAGAAAGGGGAGCAAATCTTCACTCTCATCTATACGTATAATCCTTAGGTTTGGTCTTCTCATTGTGTGCCACTTTACATTTTTCCAGAAGTCACAGGAGAGGGGACCAGCATGGCTACAGACATGCAGGAAGGAGTGTTGGTGAGGATTCCTCTTGTCTGATACCTTTCAGCATGAAAAACCATCAGTAATTGTGTTTGTAATTAATGCAATGGTGTTTGCTATTTTTTTTTATCTGTAGGAAGTTCCTGTAGCTTTGTTCAACAATGGATTTCACTCTCCCTATTTCTACTGAGACTTGTAACAAATCATAATAAATTTTTGAGATTTGTAACAAATCATAATAATGAAGAACTTTTGTTAGACTGGTAAAGAAATTAAAGGCAAAATCAGCCGAAAGAAAGAAAGAAAGAAAGAAAGAAAGAAAGAAAGAGGAGCAAAGCGATCATGAGAGGCAGAGGGAGGGAGAAACCTGGGTGGGAGAAGGGAGGGAGAGGGAAAAGGGGGCAGGATCAGATATAGGGGGAGACAGAAGAGAAGCTCAGAGGGCCAGAAGAATGATGAGAAATATGTAGCAGTGTGGGATGGGTGTGGGTGGCAGGGAGGAACTTCTAGAACGTCCCAGACGCCAGGGATGAAAGAGGCTCCCAGGATCCAGTGGGGGACTTTAGCCAACATGCCCAACAATGGGGAGATGGAACCTAAAGAGACCACCTCCAGCAGACAGACATGGGCCACCCACCTATCTTCAAAACTCTCATTGCATAATTGTTCCTGTCTAAAGCAAATACAGGGACAAAAATGGAGCAAAGACTGAAGGAAACGTGGTCCAGTGAGCCGCCCAACTTCGGATCCATCCCATGTGCAGGCACCAAACCCTGACACTATTACTGATGTCACATTGTGCTTATAGACACGAGTCTAGCATGGCTGTCCTCTGAGAGGCTCTTCCACCAGCAAACTGAGACAGTTACAGCCATCGGACTGAGGCTGGGTACCCCTATGTAAGAGTTGGGGGAAAGACTGAACAGTGAGTTACTATCTAGAATGTATAAAGAACTATAAAATTAAACACCAAAAAAATCTAGTTAACAAATACATTGATGATCTGAACAGACAAGTTCTCAGAAGCAGAAATACAAATGGGCAGTAAGTACTAGAAATTAGATGACAATAAGCCCTGGAGAAGACGTGGGGAAAGAGGAGCACCTTATGTACTTCTGGGAATATAAACTGAGTCGATCACTATGGAATTCAGTGTGGATGTCCTCAGAAAGCTAAAAACAGAACTACCGAGTGACCAGCTGCCCCACAGAGACACTCATACATCCACTATTGCTGCACTATTCACTATAGAGAAAGCTTAGACATTCACCAGCAGAAGAATACAAAAAGAAAATGGGAAACATTATTTCAACTGCAAAGAAAAGGGAAATGGTGATATTTACAGGAAATGGACAAATGCAAAGTTTTTTCTCTAATATACAGGTTTGAGAGGAGGAGGGGGACCAGCAAGAAAGGGTGTGGGAAGGACTAGGAAAGACTGAGAGTGGAATAATAGCAGAACACCATTACATATACATGTGAAATTGCCATAATAAAACCCACTAACTTTTAAAAAATTAATTTTAAAATAATATGGCTAGCTAGCACACCTGTTTATTATACTAAATCCAAATCCTACCATTATGTTCTTTCAAAATCCTACATTTTTGCTTTGAACCTATAAAACCAAAATTCCTAATTTTGTTTGAGTAAGCCTGAAGAAATCATATTACTATATATTTACCTAAAATTATATATATTAGGAGGATGGGTTGGGGGTTTTCAGGGAGGGGGGAAAATGGGAAGGGGTATAACATTTGAAATGTAAATGAAGAATATATTCAATTAAAAAAAATCCAGTACTTTCTGGGAAAAAAAAAAAAAGAATGCTCATGGCTTACCAACATCAACAGCCACACCTAAAAATAATCTGAGAATCATAAGCTTCCTGGAGCCTAGGTTTAGATACCTGAAAATTTTAATGAAATGCTTCTCATTTATATTGACCTATCTTTAAGTTTTAAATGATATCTCACATTATCTTTCCCTCTGTGCATATACCTCACTGACAGGACAGTATTAGCAGGGTTACATTAACTTTACTGATAATACATAATGACTACTTCCAGTCTACTATGTAGCTCACCCAGAGCATGTGAACATTTATCCCAGTTTAGGAAAACTAGTTACCATTATACATTTCTAACACACACGTGCACACAGATACGCACAACCTGAGTCATAGGAAACAAGCAAACTTTAGACCTCGGGAAATCACTGCTTACAGTAAATTCCATACTCGGTAGAAAAGAGTGGACTATTCAGATTAACTCTCTCCAACACAGATTTTAGAAATGCATATTTCACCAAATGAGACATGGCATTTTCCACTGGCTCAGCTATTATTGCTCAAGCTTCTGAAACTCATGGCCAGAAAACAAAACAAAGAAACAGTGTCTCCACTGCTCTAAAAAGAGAAACTGGGCTGGCAAGATGGCCCCCGAGTTAAGAGCATTGGCTGCTCCTTCTGAGGACCCTGGATCGATTCCCAGCACTCACAACAGTCTAACTCCAGTTCCCAAGGATGCAATGCCCTGTTCTGGCCCCTGCTGCACCAGGAGCACACAAGGTGCATAGATACATACATGCAGGCAAAACATCCACACACATTTAAAAAGTTAAACTTGAGAGAGAGAGAGAACGAACTAATGGTGTGCTTTTCATAGGAAAAACAAATCACAAAGGGGAAGAATTGAGTAGATACTTTTGCCCAAAAACATTTCATGTAGTTTCCTTTACAAATAAATACAAAGTTTGTCATCAAAATTTACATTCATTTACATGTTTACATCATTAAATACATGTTTAACAATCTCTGAATGGCTAAGTAAAGTACATATATACTTTCTTCCAGGATTATTAGAATTTGTACCATAAGGAATTTCTGGGCCTCTGTTCTTAAGTATATGTTGCTAAAGACATACTAGATGGCCATACCTGTTTTACTAATGACTTCTTGCAGCTCAGTCATAGAACTGATAATCACACCTAGAAGGTCAGAACTGGTAAGCCAAGTGAGTGCCTGTAAACAGCGTAACTGTTCTCTTTGATGTTCTGTAGAGACATAAGTGCCCATTATGAAATGCTACAAGTTATTAAAAATCCACATTTAAATTACATAGTAGCTCAGTAAATCAGACTTTGTGATTGCTACTACAGAAAATCTAGTTCTATCTGATTGACCTAACATTAAACAACAAGCATCTAAAGAAGACAGACATTTCCTTTAGTTTCTGATTTGCTCCAATAGCCTGATTCTTAGCAGTTGCATTGTCTGAGGTACAGTGGCAGAACACTTGCTTGGCGGAAGATCGAGGCTAGCCATAGGGTGGATCCCCAGGCATGAACTGTTAAAAGTTAACAACTAAATCTACTGTTTCCTCAAAAATAGTAAAACATTCACAAAAATGTCAGCTGAAAATTCATATTTGTACCATTTTTAAATAATTCTAAGATATTTTTAACTCTCATCAGTTTGTTCTTATTTTATATGGAAAGCATGGATAACTATTTCTGAGGATTTTAAGTGTCTGTTTTGGATGGATGCAATTGAAAAACTAATGTATAAACTCTCCACTCTACTGTAAAAAGAATCAAATGCAATAAAACTAGACAATACTGAAATTATACATATTTGCTTCTTAATATCATTTACAACGAAACAACCAAGGCTAATTTGTATAAACATTTATATACATATATATCTGAAGATATACTGGACTGTGTTTCATGATTTGACATATTACATAATTCTTTGAAGGTTTTATATAATAGCCAACCACACACACATTGTATTTCACTTACACATAACTTAGGTTTTTAAAAGCACAAAGACTCTTACTTGGAAATGTGCGCTTGTCTTTGAGCTCCCCGGTACACACTAGCATGCCTATGCCTTCTTTACAACTCTCCATCCAGGTGAAAAGAAAGGCACAAGATCGGCCCAAAAGCTTGAGTCTGTTTGCAGCCAAGATTGCAATCACGCCTTTCCGGAACACGCGGATCAGTCCTTTGAATGTCTTTTTCTTCGTTTTGGCTTCTTCTTGTTTCTTCTCGTCTACGGCTGACAATGCCTGGGCCAGGGTTCTAATTTCCAGTTTGAGCAGTTCCAAGCTGTTGACTTGCTCCTGGAGAAAGTCCCTCTGTGTGGATAAGGCACACGACCTGATGTAGAGGGGATACAGCGCCCCGGCCATTAGTGCGCACGCCGCCAGCAAGCACGTCTGCTCCCTCTGAGTCCTGGACAAGGTGGTTTTGAAATGTGAATTCTCAAGAACCAGCTGTTCGTGGGAGTTCTCAATACGGTTCAATTTTTCCGTGTTTTTTTCTGCAATTTCTTGAAATTTCTACAAAAGAAGTCAAATAATATATATATAATCATGAAACAAAAAGAAATATACTTTTGATGAAACTACAAGTTCCCTTCAAAAGATCTGTTATGAAATAAGTGCACAACAGTGGGCCTGACAGGTTTGAATGTGTGTGTTGATCTTGAAAATCTCTTACCTGGAAGCTTTACATAAACTGCAACACATCAAATTTGAGAGTCTTTCATCAATTTCCTGTGTACTGGCACATGAATACACATATGTAGGAAAAGTGGGGGGAGAGATGGCTCAGCGGTTAAGAGCACTGACTGCTCTTCCAGAGGTCCCAGGATCAATTCCTAGCAACTACATGGCAGCTCACAGCTGTCTGTAATGCAGGATCCGACACCCCCACAGAGGCTTACATGCAGGCAAAACACCAGGGCCCATAAAATAAAAATCAGTGTGTTTTTTAAAAGAGAGAGAAATGAGCTTTCTAGGCCTAATTTCTCTCCTTTCCACTCCTCAATAATTATTATTTCCCCTTCAATAGAAACTAGAGTGAAAACAGGGGTCTTTTATAGTAAAAGATAGGATCATTGCCAAAATAAACTGAGTAAAATTAGTGATGCAAGAACCAGCCGTCGAGCTGTCTGCCATGTCTGATTTGGAGAAACTGGAGCAGATAGAACCTTTGTTCCAGTTCCCACCTTTCCAGGCAGAGCCGCGCACAGCAGCTCCAGAGAAGGAGGAAGGGCAATGGAGAGCTGGCCTTTGTAGCTCTCTGACCCTTTTTCCATAATTAGCATTCTTAGAATTCAAATTTTAACCTGAAACCAAAAATAAACATTAACTGGAAGAACCACATTCCCATAGAAATAAATGGACTACCTCTGAGCTCTTCTGTGCAATCATTCTGGTTTTGGGGGTAAAAAGAGAAAGAGTTTTAAGCTAACAGGTTCCACTTTACTATTCATTTAGCATTCAATAAATATTATAGATTACTCACTAAGTTCAATAGCTATGCAAACAGATGCCAATCATTATTATGGTCCAATGCTACAGCAGATGCATGCCGAGTTGTCTGCGCACCAAAGGGCACATGACAAAATGATGCTGACAAGCTTTTGGAGAAACATGACAGTTAAAGGAGAAGAGGGAGCGAGACAGACAGGAGAGAAAATTTTAAACCTACATCATTAATAAGGAGGCTACACAATAGCGACCTCTTAATAATTTAATCTAACCTTTCAACCAACCATGATTTAACAGCCAGGGTTACATTTTTATTTTCAAAGTGAACCACCATGACATAGCCATGAACCTCTTAGTCTTTGAGCAAACTAAGGGAGTTCAATTCTAGCATGATAGTCATTTAGAAACAGAGACATATTATCCTCAGCATCAGCGTGGCAAAGTCAAGTTCTGTCTTCATAACGAGAATCCTTCAGGGACATTAAAGGAACTATTTCTCTTTGTACTACTGGTTTAAACTGTACTATGTGAAAAATTTAAAGTTGATCTTTGGGAGAGGTATATGATGTCTTATTCAAGAGTTGCCCGGTGAACACCCAGAAGAACAAAAGGCACTTGTAAAATTCACGTTGGCAGGATCACCTCAAAAGATATGAGCATCTAAGGCAAGTCATGCAAACACTCAGCCACAGTGTAAGGTGCCGTGTGCAAAGGCTGCCATGTGTAGTGCTGGAGGGCAACAGCAAGATAACTTCAAGGTAGCAGACGCGACAACTCAGGAAAAGAAATCCTAGGAGACAGTCTCGCAAAGATAAAGAGCAGAAGGAGACAGGGGCATGGCGAAGCAGAGAAAGGAAAAAGTAAGGCATAAAAAAAAAAGTCACTGCTTGAAGGATTTATTACATGTCCTCCTTTCAGTAAAACTGAATTTTAGAAATTCATTTTCTAATGAATGAGACTGAAAATGTGAGGTAGCTCACAGAATGGAACTATCAAGAGAAGTGACCCAAGCTCAGAAAGACCAATACTACACTAACCTTTCTCACAGGCAGATCCTAATTTAGGACTTTTAGATTTGAGTGTTTCAGTTGCTAGTGACTGTAGAGGCTAGGAAGCTAGCTAGGAGCAGGGCTAGCAAAGGAGGAAAAGAAGGCAGAAGGCATATGCTACGGTTGCTGAGGAGGCCAACATCGGAGGCAGAATGGTTTGAGCAGGAATGGGAGTTAAGGGACCGCAGAGCAGAGGGGGACAGAGGGATGCTTAGCAAAACCGCGCATGAGTGAAAAGGCATGCGAAACATACTGTCTTACAATCTCATTTTTTAAAAGTTTAAAAGAGGAGGGGAAACCAAGAAAGGGAATAACATTTGAAATTTAAATAAAGAAAATATCTAATAAAAAGTTTAAAAAATAAAAAGAAAGAAAGTAAGTTTAAAAGACAGTATCTTGCATAGGTGGGCAATGCTGCTTCAAGAAGTCATAACAGTACCAGATATGAGTTGCCCCCCAGTGAGCTTTTAGTGAGGGTGACCCCAAAGTACTTGAAAAGAATACAAGCTATTTCCTTTGTCCTTCATAGCCTACCACAACTAGTGACCCTATTACTAAAGACAGTGCACACTGTGGTTGCAGAACATCAAAAAATCATACTGTAACTGAAATGAAGGTCCCCACCCCCACCCCTGCTGGATAGCTTTCAGCAAGCCAGAAGGTATGCAGGCTGCTGGGAGAGAAAAATCAACACTAGCCTTACTTAGCTGTGAACCCTGGAGGCTGTGATACCAAACTGCTTGGGCAAGATACACCTACAGGTGCAATGGATACATGACTGTTGTGCAGTGAGCAACCACGTTCTGCTTAGATCTGAGGTCTAGTCCACTGAAGGGGATCCATGCCCAGTAGTGCAAACCTAGTCACCGTAGCTTGGAGGTCACAGGCCCCAGGCAGGGGGATGCGGAATCTGGGGAGTGGGGGTGGGGGGTCACAGCTACTAGTGTAGTTTTGCTAAATAGACATGGTGTCAAACTGCTTCCCAAATACTTATGTTTCTACCCACAGTACTTCTCCCAGTCTTAGTTAAGGACTATTCATGACTTATGGAAACTGTTGAGAAAACATGACTGCTGGGTTCATTCCCAAACAAGACATTTATATCACCCTCTCCAAAGTTCAAGGAACATTACCGAGGAGGGAGTAGAAAAAATGGGGGAGTCAGAGATGTGGAAGAATGCCATGAAAACTGTCTGCCCACCACGGCATGGCTACTGCACTCTAGGAGTCACAGTGGCTGTGATCACCAGCACAAGAACTGCACAAGGTCAATATTTCATCATGAACAGGGGAGTGGGCTCAGGAGGCCCCACCTCCCCCTGAGAGGCTGCAGGAGTTAATGGTTGCTGGTGAAGGGAAACATTTTCTTTAGTATTAGAGTTACTGGCAAGTTGCTCCAGCAAATAACCTCCCTACCCAAGCTATACAAGTGACATCAATTTAAACTTATACATTCATAAGAAGGAAAAATGGAAGGGATAGAGGGAGGGAGGGAAGGAGAGAGAAGGAGGGAGGACTGGGCAGTTTAGCAAGTACGGGAGGGAAATGAAATAGAGCACCAGGGAGAGAAAAATGTAATTAACATGTATGGAATTGTTGGAGTAAAATAAAGAAACATTAGAAGTATACCAATATCATAAGGGAGGGAAGAAATAGTTCTCCCTCATTCTGTAGCACATTTTAATTGTTTTGTATTTATTCCAAAGTGTCCTTTTCTAAGACCTGGTCTAGTCACATCTATGGTAGGAATAGAAAGAAATGAAGGAATGAAAAAATAAAAGTATCGGGCCTTACCTGCGCCTACAGCTCCACTGAGGGCCAATCTGTGGCAGCAGTAGCCTACAGTGTAACTGAACTGTGTCCTACGGCTCCACACAAATACCATTAGCAAAGTAAGCAGTGCCCAGGAGGAAAGGCTGTTTAAAACACACAAGAACATCTGAGCAGCGGTGCCTACTGGGACTCCTTCCCTATACAAGCAGTTGCTAAGCAATCCCTAAGAAAAGAAAGAGTGCTGCTCGGGGTAGAGTAGATGAATCAGAAATGTGAGCATTTGGTAAAACAAGAGCCAGAAGGCAAGACACTATACTCTGTGGAACTACAAATAATTCTAAATGTCTAGAGAGAAGGCAGCGGTGGAAAGCCAAGCAGTTACACAACATGTTGAGAGACTTGTGTGCAAAGCTAAGGAACTTAACTCCATCGGTAAAGTTGTAAGATGACATAAAATCCCAGAACATGACCACAGGGTGAGCGGCGCCACGGAGACTGCCCTCCGCCATCTTTGCTCCAGTGACCAGGTAGTTGGGACCGCCAGGCTCAGAGACAGACAGGCATAATATCGCTTCGGTTTCAGGCAGCTTGGGTGTAACCTGCTCCCAGGTGCTGGGCTGATCTGCAGTAACCAGCGCGCCAGTTCCTCGGTGGGACCTTCTGCCTGCTGGAGGGACCCCGCGCAGGGAGGGAGCCCGCCAGCTTCCCTTCCGCGACCTCTGTTCCCGCGGACTGCGCTGGAGAGACCGGTACCCAGGCTCTCCCCCCGATATAACATCACTTGGGACACGGCCTGTTGGGGCTTCCGTCTGTGCCCGAGGGCGGGTTGGCGCTGTAGTCGTCTGGGCGCCAGATCGGCGGGCCATCGTGACCACAGGGTGAGCGGCGCCACGGAGACTGCCCTCCGCCATCTTTGCTCCAGTGACCAGGTAGTTGGGACCGCCAGGCTCAGAGACAGACAGGCATAATATCGCTTCGGTTTCAGGCAGCTTGGGTGTAACCTGCTCCCAGGTGCTGGGCTGATCTGCAGTAACCAGCGCGCCAGTTCCGCGGTGGGACCTTCTGCCTGGTGGAGGGACCCTGCGCAGGGAGGGAGCCCGCCAGCTTCCCTTCCGCGACCTCTGTTCCCGCGGACTGCGCTGGAGAGACCGGTACCCAGGCTCTCCCCCCAATATAACATCACTTGGGACACGGCCTGTTGGGGCTTCCTTCTGTGCCCGAGGGCGGGTTGGCGCTGTGGTCGTCTGGGTGCCAGATCGGCGGGCCATCGTGACCACAGGGTGAGCAGCGCCACGGAGAGTGCCCTCCGCCATCTTTGCTCCAGTGACCAGGTAGTTGGGACCACCAGGCTCAGAGACAGACAGGCATAATATCGCTTCGGGTTCAGGCAGCTTGTGTGTAACCTGCTCCCAGGTGCTGGGCTGATCTGCAGTGACCAGCGCGCCAGATCTGCTGTGGGACTTCTGCCTGGCAGAGGGACGCCCCCTCCCCCCCCCAGGAGAGATCACACACCCCTGCACAGGGCAGGAGCCTGCCAGCCTCCCTTTGGCGACCTCTGCTCCAGGAATCCACTAGGCTGAGCCTTTAGATGTGCAAGGCCTCCCCAATATAAGATCACTTGGGGCAAAGCACATTAGGGCTCCAAAGTCACTCAGGAGCAGGCAGGCCCCAGAAATCGGTGCCAGGGGAATCCTGGTAATCCAGGGGGGGGCAGAAATAGCTTTGCAGGCTCACAGGAGGTCCAACCAACAGCCAGTGGCAGCAGGACCAACTAACACCAGAGGTATCCAGATGGCAAAAGGCAAACGTAGGAATGTTACTAACAGTAATCAAAGTAATGTAGGACCATCCGAACCCAACTCTCCAACAGCAGCAAGTCCTGGATACCCCACCACACCCGAAAGACAAGATCTGGATTTAAAATCACTTCTCATGATGCTATTAGAGGATCACAAGAAGGACACAAATAAATCTCATAAAGAGTTACAGGAGACCATGAATCAACGGTTAGAAGCCCTTACAAAGGAAACACAAAAATCGCTTAGAGAAATGCGGGAGAACATGGATCAAAAGATGGAGGCGCACAAGGAGACAACACAAAAATCGCTTAACGAGATGAATCAACGGGTAGATGCACTCACAAAGGAATCACAAAATTTGCATAAAGAAATGCAGAAGAATATGGGTCAACAGACGGATGCCCATAAGGAGGCAACACAAAAATTGCTTAAAGAAATGAATCAACGGTTAGATGCCCTTACAAAGGAAACACGAGAACTGCTTAAAGAAATGCAGGAGACGATGGATCAACAGATGGAATCCCATGAGGAGGAAACACAAAAATCGCTCAGAGAAATGCAGGAGAACGTGGGTCATCAGGAAGAAATCCTGAAAGAGGTAATGCAAAATTACCTTAAAGAAATACAGGAAAATACAAACAAACAAGTGAAGGATCTCAGCAAATCCATCCAGGAACTAAAAAAGGAAGTAGAAACAACTAAGAAATCACAAAGGGAGACAACTTTGGAGATAGAAAACCTTGGGAAGAAATCAGGAGTCATAGATGCAAACATCAACAATAGAATACAAGAGATGGAAGAAAGAATCTCAGGTGCTGAAGATTCCATAGAAAGCATCGACTCAACAGTCAAAGAAAATGCAAAATGCAAAAAACGCGTAACCCAAAACATCCAGGAAATCCAGGACACAATGAGAAGACCAAACCTAAGGATTATAGGTATAGATGAGAGTGAAGATTTGCAACTTAAAGGGCCAGTAAACATCTTCAACAAAATTATGGAGGAAAACTTCCCTAACTTAAAGAGAGAGATGCCGATGAACATACAAGAAGCCTACAGAACTCCAAACAGACTGGACCAGAACAGAAATACCTCCCGTCACATAATAATCAAAACACCGAATGTTCTAAACAAAGAAAGAATACTAAATGCAGTAAGAGAAAAGGGCCAAGTAACATACAAAGGAAGACCTATCCGAATCACATCAGACTTCTCACCAGAGACTATGAAAGCCAGAAGATCCTGGGCAGATCTCATGCAGACACTAAGACAGCACAAATGCCAGCCTAGACTACTATACCCAGCAAAACTCTCAATCACCATAGATGGAGAGACCAAGATATTCCATGATAAAACCAAATTTTCACAATATCTTTCCACAAATCCAGCCCTGCAACGGATAATAGGTGGAAACCTCCAATACAGGGAGAGAAACAACACCCTGGAAAAAATGAGATAATAACCTTCTTGAATCAAACCCAAAAGTAGATAACCACTCAAACATAAAGATAGCGTCAAGAATGGCAGATGGCAATAATCACTATGCCTTAATCTCTCTTAATATCAATGGTCTCAATTCCCCAATTAAAAGACATAGACTAGCAGACTGGATACGTAAACAGGACCCAGCTTTTTGCTGCATGCAGGAAACGCACCTCAGTGTCAAAGACAAACACTACCTCAGAGTAAAAGGCTGGAAAACAATTTTACAAGCAAATGGCCCCAAGAAACGAGGTGGAGTAGCCATCCTAATATCGGATAAAATTGATTTTCAACCCAAAGTCATCAAAAAAGACACAGAAGGACACTACATACTGATCAAGGGAAAAATCCACCATCAAGAACTCTCAATCCTGAATATCTATGCTCCAAATGCAAGGGCACCCTCATTCGTAAAAGAAACTTTACTAAAACTCAAAGCACACATCGCACCGCACACAATAATAGTGGGTGACTTCAACACCCCGCTCTCTGAAATGGATCGTTCAGGAAAGCAGAAACTAAACAGGGACACAGTGAATCTAATTGAAGCCTTGGACCAAATGGAACTAACTGATATATATAGAACATTTCATCCTAGAGCTAAAGAATACACCTTCTTCTCAGCTCCTCATGGTACCTTCTCCAAAATTGACCATATAATTGGTCACAAATCAGACCTCAACAGATACAAGAAGATAGAAATAATCCCATGCCTCCTATCAGATCACTATGGAATAAGGGTGGTCTTCAATGGCAACAAAAACAAAAGAAAACCCACGTACACATGGAGGCTGAACAATGCTCTACTCAATGATAACTTGGTCAAGGTGGAAATAAAGAAAGAAATCAAAGACTTTTTGAAAGTTAATGAAAATGAAGGCACAACATACCCTAACTTATGGGACACAATGAAAGCAGTGCTAAGAGGAAAATTCATAGCCCTGAGTGCCGCCAAAAAGAAACGGGAGACAGCATACACTAACAGCTTAATGGCACACCTGAAAGCCCTGGAACAAAAAGAAGCAAATACACCAAAGAGGAGTAGAAGGCAGGAAATCATCAAACTCAGGGCTGAAATCAATCAAGTAGAAACAAATAAAACCATACAAAGAATCAACAAAACGAGGAGTTGGTTCTTTGAGAAAATCAACAAGATAGATAAGCCCTTAGCCAGACTAACCAGAGGGCACAGAGATAGTATCCAAATTAATAAAATCAGAAACGAAAAGGGAGAGATAACAACAGAAACTGAGGAAATTCAAAAAATCATCAGATCCTACTACAAAAACCTGTATTCAACACAACTAGAAAATCTTGAGGAAATGGACAATTTCCTTGACAGATACCAAGTACCAAAATTAAATCAGGATCAAATAGACCATCTAAACCGTCCTATAACCCCTGAAGAAATAGAAGTTGTCATTGGAAGTCTTCCAACCAAAAAAAGCACAGGTCCAGATGGTTTTAGTGCAGAATTCTATCAGACCTTCAAAGAAGACCTAACACCAATACTCTTCAAACTGTTCCACAAAATAGAAACAGAAGGAACACTACCCAACTCGTTCTATGAAGCCACAATTACACTAATACCAAAAGCACACAAAGATCCGACAAAGAAAGAGAATCTCAGGCCAATCTCTCTTATGAATATCGATGCAAAAATACTCAATAAAATTCTTGCCAACCGAATCCAAGAACACATCAAAACGATCATTCACCACGATCAAGTAGGCTTCATCCCAGGGATGCAGGGATGGTTCAATATAAGGAAATCCATCAATGTAATCCACTACATAAACAATCTCAAAGAAAAAAACCACATGGTCATCTCATTAGATGCTGAGAAAGCATTTGACAAAATTCAGCATCCTTTCATGCTAAAGGTCTTGGAAAGATCAGGAATTCAAGGCCCATATCTAAACATAGTAAAAGCAATTTACAGCAAACCAGTAGCCAGCATCAATCTAAACGGAGAGAAACTTGAAGCAATCCCACTAAAATCAGGGACTAGACAAGGCTGCCCTCTCTCTCCATATCTTTTCAATATAGTACTTGAAGTTCTAGCTAGAGCAATTAGACAAGAAAAAGAGGTCAAAGGGATACAAATTGGAAAGGAAGAAGTCAAACTATCACTATTTGCAGACGATATGATAGTATACATAAGCGACCCAAAGAACTCCACCAGAGAACTCCTACAGCTGATAAACGACTTCAGCAAAGTGGCCGGATATAAAATCAACTCAAGCAAGTCAGAAGCCTTCCTATACTCAAAGGATAAGCAGGCTGAGAAAGAAGTAAGAGAAATAATACCCTTTACGATAGCCACAAACCATATTAAGTATCTTGGCGTGACGCTAACCAAACAAGTGAAAGATCTGTATGACAAGAACTTCAAGTCTCTGAAGAAAGAAATTGAAGAAGACCTCGGAAGATGGAAAAATCTGCCATGCTCATGGATTGGCAGGATTAATATAGTAAAAATGAGCATCTTACCAAAAGTAATACACAGATTCAATGCAATCCCCATCAAAATCCCAACTCAATTCTTCATAGAGTTAGAAAGAGCAATTCAAAAATTCATCTGGAATAACAGAAAACCCAGAATAGCTAAAACTATTCTCAAGAGTAAAAGAACCTCTGGGGGAATCAGTATCCCGGACCTCAAGCTGTACTACAGAGCAATAGTGTTAAAAACTGCATGGTATTGGTACAGTAACAGACATGTAGATCAATGGAACAGAATTGAAGACCCAGAAATGAATCCACACTCCTATGGTCACTTGATCTTTGACAAAGGAGCTAAAACCATCCAGTGGAAAAAAGATAGCCTTTTCAACAAATGGTGCTGGCTCAGCTGGAGGTCAACATGCAGAAGAATGCAAATTGACCCATCCTTATCTCCTTGCACTAAGCTCAATTCTAAGTGGATCAAAGATCTCCACATAAAACCAGACACACTGAAACTAATAGAAGGGAAACTAGGGAAGAACCTTGAACATATGGGCACAGGGGAGAATTTCCTGAACAGAACTCCAATAGCTTATACTCTAAGATCAAGAATAGACAAATGGGACCTCATTAAATTACAAAGTTTTTGCAAGGCAAAAGACACCGTCAAAAAGACAAAGCGGCAACCAACTAACTGGGAAATGATCTTTACCAACCTTACATCCGACAGAGGGCTAATATCCAAGATATACAAAGAACTCAAGAAGTTAAACTCCAGAGAGGCAAGTAACCCTATTAAAAAATGGGGTACAGAGCTCCACAAAGAGTTCTCACCTGAAGAATATCTAATGGCTGAGAAGCACCTAAAGAGATGTTCATCATCCTTAGTCATTAGGGAAATGCAAATCAAAACAACCCTGAGATTCCATCTCACACCAGTCAGGATGGCTAAGATCAAAAACACAGGAGACAGCAGTTGTTGGCGAGGATGTGGAGAAAGAGGAACACTCCTCCACTGCTGGTGGAATTGCAGGCTGGTACAACCACTCTGGAAAGCAGTCTGGCGGCTCCTCAGAAAACTGGGCATGACACTTCCGGAGGATCCGGCTATACCACTCCTGGGCATATACCCAGAGACTTTACCTGCATGCAATAAGGACACATGCTCCACTATATTCATAGCAGCATTATTTATAATAGCCAGAAGCTGGAAAGAACCCAGATGTCCCTCAACGGAGGAATGGATTCAGAAGATGTGGTATATTTACACAATGGAATACTACTCTGCAATTAAAAACAATGAATTCACGAAATTCCTAGGCAAATGGTCAGAACTTGAAAATATCATCCTTAGTGAGGTAACCCAATCACAAAAGATCACACATGGTATGAAGTCACTGATAAGGGGATATTGACCCAGAATCTCAGAATACCCTAGACACAATCAGCATATCAATAGATTTCTAAAAAGATGGAAGGAGAGACCCCTGGTCCTGGAAAGACTGGATGTAGGGGAACGCCAGGACAGAGTAATGAGAGGGGGTTGAACGGAGAAAAGAGGGAGGGAAGGGGGCTTATGGGACTTTCGGGGAGGGAGGAAACGGGAAAGGGGAAGTGATTTGGAATGTAAATTAAAAAAATAAAATAAAATTAAATTAAAAAAAAAAAAAAAAAAAAAAAAAAAAAATCCCAGAACATAGACACTTAATAAATGGACATGGGAATCAGGAACAGTAATAAAAACTGCTAAGTAGCCACAGTCACACAGAATGTGGTCAGAAAGAAAAGCAAGTCCTAAAGGTTAATTCTAGACTCGTACTGAAAGTCAGGCAGACCGATTCATGGAAAAGCAAAATGGGAAAGAAACTGTAGAAAGTGTGTGAGCATACACGAGGCTGACCAGTGACAGGTGTGAGGACACACGAGGCTGACCAGTGACAGGTGTGAGGACACACAAGGCTGACCAGTGACAGGTGTGAGGACACACGAGGTTGACCAGTGACAGGTGTGAGGACACATGAGGCTGACCAGTGACAGGTGTGAGGACACACAAGACTGACCAGTGACAGGTGTGAGAACACACGAGGCTGACCAGTGACAGGTGTGAGAACACACGAGGCTGACCAGTGACAGGTGTGAGGACACACAAGACTGACCAGTGATAGGTGTGAGGACACACGAGGCTGACCAGTGACAGGTGCGTGAGGACACACGAGGCTGACCAGTGACAGGTGTGAGGACACACGAGACTGACCAGTGACAGGTGTGAGGACACACGAGGCTGACCAGTGACAGGTGTGAGAGGACACACGAGGCTGACCAGTGACAGGTGTGAGGACACACGAGGCTGACCAGTGACGGGTGTGAGGACACACGAGGCTGACCAGTGACAGGCGTGAGGATACACGAGGCTGACCAGTGACAGCCTCACAAGCAGAAATTAAGTGAGCCCTGTATCTTAAGCTTTTAATGTGTCTCCCCAAAAAAATCTATGAAAATATATTATTTGCTAATTTTATTATATATTTCAAATATATAAATGATATTAATTGCCACTGGCATAACTCAACTAGACTGTTGGATAGCTTCAAGTGAGGCAGGTTCATTAAAGAAAAGATCCAGGGGGCGAACAAGAACAAAATATAATGTCACACATGTGTTCACAAAAACGCCGCCTGTGAGGAAGCACGCACCTTTAATCCCAGAACTCAGGAAGCAGAGGCAGGCGGATCTCCATGTATGAAGCCAACATGATTACAGAGTGAGTTCCAGGACAGCCAGAGAAACACAAAGAAACCCTGTCTTGAAAAGAGAAAGAAAAAGAAAAAAGGAAGTAAAGAAATAAAGAAAATGCCATTATGAAACTTTGTATGCTAACAAATGAGCTAAAAAGTGATAACCAAAACAACAAAAATCACCTCAGTCCATGTTAGCACATGACAAACCTTCAGCTCCTGCACAGTACACAACTGCACAGCTGAGACAGGTCCATTTTATAAATAATAAAACTAATCCAAGTCCTTAGGCTGGGCTCGCCTCTTATTACGCAGCCTTCCCATCTGAAGAATTCCACTTTCCCCTCCAGTCCCAACAGGCCTTCCCAGGGGAAGCTGACGGAGCTGGAGCTGGGTCTGCTCTTTCACATTAGCCTGATGGCTGCGTGCCACACTTGCGCATGTTCCCTCACCGCCCACCTCCACTGTCTCTTCTGACATGCTGTCCCATCCTCCCCGTTCACAGAAGTCTAGACGCTGTCTGATGTAACGACCACTCGGACACTAAGCCGCCATGTTGCTACTCACTGATGCTTCGGACTGCTTGTTCCCGGAGGACACAAACTACTGACTATGCCGTCTGTCACAGGCTCTGTACCAGTAGGCATCTAACAAGTACTGAGGGAATTAAGAAACTCTTTATAAAAAGCATCCCTGGGCTTAGCACAGTGTTTTGTCCAGAACAGCAACTGAGTAAAAACCTAATTGATGAGAAACGCTTTACAATGTAAAGAACAGGGGAGAAAATCTAATAAAGACAAGGTAATTTCCACATATATTTTAGAACTTACAAGCCAAAGTTCTGTTTTAAATCGATTCTGGCTTTCCACGGGGACTCTCAGTGATATATACATTATTTACTGTGAAGTTCTCTTGAAGAACAAAGCCTGTTTGATGGTCAGGCTAGAATCAGCTGTGGAGCAACGGCTCTACCAAAAAAAAAAAAAAAAAAAAGTGTTCTCCACCCAAGGATATTAAAGGCCAGTATTTTAAAAACAAACATAACACACATCAATTTCATATGGGGCAAAAGCATTCCTCATACTGAAATAACCTTCCCTACCTTAGGCTGTTTAATTTGAAAATAATAACAACCTCAAATTCTTCCAGAACACCATTCTTGTCTTGAACTTTTAACAACTCAAAATATCTGATGTATATCTTTGACCCGAATTTCTTTAGCATGATGAAATTATTGTGTAATCTGACTACTTTTCTTTTTCCCACTGAAAAATTCAAAAGTCCATCCAGAATCTAGAGAAAGGACACCTTCTTCCTTGAGGAAACAGGCTTTCAGGGCTGACTGCTTAGCTTGTGGAGCCCTGCAATCTTTGAAATGCTGGGTTGGAAACCCAGGAAAGTGGTTGTTTTTAATCACATTATGCTGGTCATTATGACAGTGCAAACTACAAACTGGTTTCAGACACCAAGGACTTCAGTCAGAATATCTTGTGTAAGTCGCTTATCTTGCCTTTTATGCAAGACAATATTGAAACAATAACAAACACAAACATAAGATGTAAATACACGTCTTTTAAAGCAAAGAGTATTTTGTGGAGTCATACAGGGATCATGGGGATGAAATGGTACATCCACTTTCAGTGACAATTTGACAGTTCCCCAACAAGCTAAACAGAATCACCATATGATTTAGTGGTTATGTTACTGTATCACATACAAACTATATGTGTGTATACACATATATTAACCCTCAAATTCCATAATGATAATTTAATTAAAAATACTGTCATTACATACATAAGCATGTCAAACACATGTCACAAATGAAATATGCCCAAGTTTATTTCTAATGCAATATAAATTATAAAATTCCCTTTAACTCAACCAGATCCTCCTGGGGCAAGGAGGAGGAACGAGAGATATTCTACTTATCATTAGACAGAGTAAAATGTATTGATACCAAAAAAGGATATTTGGTTTGTTGACTATTAAAAGATAACTTTTCTAAAATTTATCAAAATCACCTTCCACTTCTACCTGCACATTCATCCTCTTTCTGACTGGGAAAATTCTCTCTCTCCCCTCCCTCCCTCCCTCCCTCCTTCCTTCCCTCCTCTTCCTCCTCCTCCTCCTCCTCCTCCTTCTTCTCTCTCTCTCTCTCTCTCTCTCTCTCTCTCTCTCTTGCTCTCTCTCTCTGTTTGTCTGTCTCCCTCCCTCCCTCCCTCCCTTCTTCTGGCCTCCTCTTACAAATTTACAACATTCCTTTGGTCATTAATATATATTTTCCTTTAGTGATATATATATGTATACATATATATATTACCTTGTAACAGACCTTACACTATTCAATTGTTCATGACTCTCCAACTAAATTTTTTTATTTGTTTTTAGTTTTTAAAAAGGTATTACACCTTATGTTAGTACTTCCACAACAGTGTCCCATCATCATATAGTAAGAAATATATTTCTGATTAATTTTAACTAAATTATATAAAATTATGTTGATTTTTTACCTATAACAGTAACTTTAAAATATAGAGTATTACAGTAACACTTCTATTTTTCAGAAAAAATAACTAAGAGAAATATGAATTAGAAGAACTACCATTTGTGTAGTTGGTAACAATGTGGATTACTTTAGCTTTTTTCATGTATTATCATACTTAATTATTAGACACCAGAAATTACATAGAAATGTAAATCAGAGAATAAAGAACTGGTCTTATATTAGACAGACTTTTCAGACACTATTTCAAATTTAATAGTCCCATGTACTTCTTTTTTTTTTTTATTTTATTTTATTTTTTTTTTAATTTACATTCCAAATCATTTCCCCTTTTCCGTTTCCTCCCTCCCCGAAAGTCCCATAAGCCCCCTTCCCTCCCTCTTTTCTCCATTCAACCCCCTCTCGCTTCTCTGTCCTGGCATTCCCCTACATCCAGTCTTTCCAGGACCAGGGGTCTCTCCTTCCATCTTCTTAGAAATCTATTGATATGCGAATTGTGTCTAGGGTATTCCGAGATTCTGGGTCAATATCCCCTTATCAGTGACTGCATACCATGTGTGTTCTTTTGTGATTGGGTTACCTCACTAAGGATGATATTTTCAAGTTCTGACCATTTGCCTAGGAATTTCGTGAATTCATTGTTTTTAATTGCAGAGTAGTATTCCATTGTGTAAATATACCACATCTTCTGAATCCATTCCTCCGTTGAGGGACATCTGGGTTCTTTCCAGCTTCTGGCTACCCATGTACTTCTAAAAGAAATAGTGCTATAGAATATTGTAAAAAGGACTAAAGCTAAGGATGATGATAAGGCATTCAAATAGTCCATACATTTCCCCTTATACTTTATTTCTAAATGCCAGTGTCCTTAATGGTTTACACTGGAACCTCCATTTAATCCTGTTCCCAGAACTTCCTTCCAACAGCTGTCCAAACCATCGTGTCCTCATTTGTGGGATGGAAACAATGTTTAAAGGACCCACCTATCTCAGATAGCTGGGTTCTCATGGGGAGGAAGCTTACAAAGGCATGCAAAATCGCTAAGAATAAGCCTAGCAGATATTATGCAAATTCAACTGATAGCATTATCATTAATGAAAATCATCATGTCAAAGAGACTTTCAAATGCCCAGTAGAGGTACACACTCATAACTCTGCCCTGCACGAGTATGAACACAGTACATCATGCTGTCACAAACACCTTCAGGAACATGACCTCCAACATTAGCAGCAAGTTCCACGTCACTTCTGAATACTTTTTAGAATTATATAAAATAAATGTTTCATTATTTTACAATCCTTTTTATGACTAAGTTTTTCAAATAAACTTAATAGCAAGAGAGGGAAAAATGCAATGAAGAACCACAGACCCCAATTTCTTTCATTGTTTACTCCATTTTATTTTTTTTAACATTTTATTTATTTATTTTGTGTGTTTTGGTGGAGATGGGGTGTGCATGTGTCATGACAACTCTTATAAAAAACGTTTAATTGGGGCTGGCTTACAGGCTCAAAGGCTCAGCCCATTATCATCATAGAAAGAAGCATGGCAGTGTCCAGAAACACAGGTTGCTGGAGGAGCTAAGAGTCCTACACCTTGATCTCAAAGCAGTCAGAAGACTGCCTTCCAGCAGATAGGAAGAGGGTCTCAAAACCCATCCCCAAAGTGACACACCTCCTCCAACAGGGCCACACCTTCTAATAGTGCCACTCCCTGGGCCAAGCATATTCAAACCACCAAATACATGCACCAAATAAACATTTCATTAAAAAATATTAAGTGATTTGCTGTGCCATCCTACACACGTGGAATAAAATAGGTGAGTTTAAGACACTGCTAGCAATCGAAATTAAGTTAATGTAGAAGCCGGCCAGTGGTGGCGCACGCCTTTAATCCCAGCACTTGGGAGGCAGAGGCAGGCGGATTTCTGAGTTCGAGGCCAGCCTGGTCTACAAAGTGAGGTCCAGGACAGCCAGGGCTACACAGAGAAACCTTGTCTCGAAAAACCAAAAAAAAAAAAAAAAAAGTTAATGTAGCACTGAAAATAGGAAGTGAGTGAAGTAAAGTTCAGAATATGTAAATATAGTGTACTGGAAGGTTTTGTGTGTCAACTTGACACAGGCTGCAGTTATCACAGAGAAAGGAGCTTCAGTTGGGGAAATGCCTCCATGAGATCCACCTGGGGGGCATTTTCTCAATTAGTGATCAAGGAGGGGAGGGGCCCTTGTGGGTGGTCCCATCCCTGGGCTGGCATTCTTGGGTTCTATAAGAGAGCAGGCTGAGCAAGCCAGGGGAAGCAAGCCAGTCAGAAACATCCCTCCACAGCCTCTGCATCAGCTCCTGCTTCCTGACCTGCTTGAGTTCCAGTCCTGACTTCCTTTGGTGATGAATAGCAGTGTGGAAGTGTAAGCTGAATAAACCCTTTCCTCCCCAACTGCTTCTTGGTCATGATGTTTGTGCAGGAATAGAAACCCTGACTAAGACATATAGTAATGTAAAACCTTACAAAGGTACATAAGCAATTTAATATACAAAGTGTTGTCTTTATTGGCAACGTGTGGTGGCCTGACATTAATTGCTGCACTTGCGGAGCCAAAGGATCTCAGTGAGTTTAAGCCAGCCTGGTCTTCATAGGGAATTCCAGGCCAGCTAGGACTCCATAATGAAACTGGTCTCAAATAAATAAATAAATAAACAAACAAATAACAGAAAGAAAGAGGGGAAACCAGGTGGAACTGTCACTACTCAACAATTTCACTCCTCTACTAGTCTGGTATGGTATCATATGCCTGCAGTTCTAAAGTTAAAAAAGTGCCATGAGTTCAAAGCCAACCACAGATACATAGCAAGACCAAACAAAACATAGCAAAAATATGGACCATTTAAATAAGTACTCAACTTTATTACTCACTGGGGAACACTAAACTTGACTTAATTTTAATTTAGAAATAAATGTCATATAACTACATACCTACAGTATGACTAAAGTTTGAAAAAAAAAGAATGAAATTACATGTACAGATGCAGATCAAATACAACTCTATTAAATTGCTAAGAAGAATTTTTAGAAAGATGACACTGCCCCTTTGGAAAACAATTTAATGTTTTCCTAAATATACACTTAGCATATAACCCAGACATCAAACTCCAAAGTATTTATACAAAAGAAATGAAACCTTATGATCACACAAAAACATGTCAATGAATATTTAACCCCAATTGCCAAAAAACTAAGGAACTCAAAGGCCCATTAGCAAGTGTCCAGAGATAAGAAAGCAACTGTCCAGTGGCAAGCTAGAACTGTCCCCAGGATGAAAAGCAAGAGACTGCTGATGCGCAGGAACCATGGGTGGCCTGCATGGCTGTGTGCTTCGCTGCTGCAGCGCATGGCGTTCTGGCAAGGGCCACCAAGTCTGTGCCTATGTGTGCCAAGCCTGACCAACTCCTAAGACCATATAGTGAAGCAAATTACATGGGAATAACAGATGAAGGAAGAAAAATTAACCTGAGTTTCTACCTGGCATCACGCAGGTTTTAATTACAACTGATCATATAGATATAAAAACTAAAACTATGAAACTTTTAGAAAAAAATAATAAGTGTTCACTATCTTCACTGCCTTAGGGTAACAAAAGATTATTATAATAAAAATGTGATGTATATACAGATGCTGCACACTTACTATGTTGTTACATGCCAAGAAACCCAGGTAGACTAAAAATGTAAGCTTAAAACTCAATACTCTGAACCTATTAAGCATCATGGCCTAGCAACACAGCACATGGGAGTTTTTAATGTCCATGATTATGTGAGTATGTGGCTGGTTGAAAGCTACACTATATGGCCACTGCCCAGATGTACAAAACAATAAATATTATGCTGTGTCTCACTGTCCTCCACTTTCCTAAACCAGTATAATTCCTATCTGCAGTCTAAATCCTTACACAGAGATAAATGTAGCTCTCATCAACATCACAGGAGCTTCTCTCTCCAGCAGATGGAGAACCTTACAGAAAGACACAATGCAAAGAACAGGGAATAACAAATTTCCAGCCCCAACTGACACATATATGATACAACACTACCCTTAAGGGTTCAAGGAGCATTGAAAAAGAGGGGATGAAAAGGTCATTAGGAACCAGAGGGCCAGACTGTGTCTTTTGCATGTAACAAGATAGCTACACCCAAGAAATTTTAACTGTAGAGGAATTTTAATCCAGCAATGTGGCTGCTCTGACAAGGGATCACATCCAGAGACTTTATAGGTCTGTGTAATCTGGCTAGAATGACACACCTTGAATCCCTCTGGCTGGAATACAGACATGTCCTTAGTATACACCTTTAATCCCAAACAATGAAGGTCAAGTTAGTTTGTAGAAGGAAGTAGACATAGTTGAAAGTGAGTGGCAGACAAAGTGATGAATTAGAGAAAGATTTGACAGAATGAGTCAGAGCTGGGCTTCTCTCATGAGAAGAGACAGGAAGGAGAGGCTACTTAAGAGCAGCTCAGAGTGAGTCAGGCATAGAGGGCAGCTCAGTTCAGGCAGTGCAGCAGAGTTGAGCTTGGCTGAGTCAGTTCTGTTTGGTGCAGTCAGCGTGGTGCAGTAGTGCAGTGGAGAGCAGAGGCAGTTTTACCAGGACAATTTTACAGAAACATAGGTAAACACAGAATGAGCCAGAGAATAAGGAGCCAGAAGATTACAACAAATTGCCACAACTAGTTTGAGACAAAGCAAATCAGTAAGAAGATGAGAGAAGCCAGATTGAATCAGTCAGCTTGGAGAGGAGTTTGAGCCAGGACAGCTCAATTGAGCCAGCCAGCAGAGTTCAAAAAGGCTAAAAAGGATGAGCTTATTCAACAGTAAGCCTCCAAGATGACAATTACATCAGGCAAATAAAAATTACTTTTACACTTAAAAGTATGGCTTGAACGATGATACTGTCAGTTGACATGTCAGTGTGAATGGGAAAAACTTCATGAAGCCCCACTCCTGGGTGAAGAAGCACTGCCGGGAGCAGGAGAATTATTTTACAACTATAATTCCACCTCTCATATTAGGAGATATATGAGATTTTCGCCATTATGACAAGATCTCTGAGGAAGGATAAGACAGGAAGGATTTACCCTGGCCCATGACTAAACAACACAATGATGTGTGGCAAGGATAGGAAAACTAGGCAGTTCACCTCATGGTGTACAGGAAGCAGAAAGAGAGAAGGGGCAGAAGCCAAGACACACCTTTCCAGGATATCCCCTGTAACCTACTTCCTCCAACCAGGCTGCACCTCCTGCTTTTTACCACCTCCCAATAATGCCCTCATATACAATAGAGATTTAATCTGCTAGGTCGCAACATATAGCACTCTACCACTTCCCCAAAGCCCATCAATAGCAAGTAAACTCCCAACTCATGAGCTCCCAGAAGAACTTCATATTCAACCCCTAAGTCAGCATAACACATTTAACCCCAAATGAGCTTAGGTGATACTTCAACTGAAGCCCCCAAGGTAGAATAAGCTGCATATGAGGATGCCTACATCGATATTTTACCAGACCTCCTAATGCTTTATTTTAAAAGTAAATAAAAGATAGATAATTTCTTCATTTAACCAAACATATTATGGTTTAAAAAAAAACTGTCTTCAAACTCAAGTAACAGAAAATCCTTAAGACAGACACACACAGAGAAAAAGGCACAGGTACTATGTCATAGCAGTGAAAGAGGTAATGTGCCTTCTACCATTATATGAGAACAAGAATTACAATTTGAGGTCCTATTGAAAAATAGCTGTGAGATGTATTTTATCTTCTATGCTAGATTTGATTGGGAGCAGACGATTTAGGTAGTTAAGTGTATTTTCTCCAGGCAAACTATTGCCATCTATCTACTGTTAGCTATTAGCTCTACCTATAGAGTAGCACAATGAATAATGTGTATTTGCATGATCATAACTTAAACTCTATGAGGTCTTCCGAAACAGTTAAACTGGCTGAGTTAAAGGAAATCATCTTAAGTGTGCTGGTGCACACCTTTAATCCCAGCACCTGGAGGCAGAGGAAAGAGGATCTCTGTGAGGTTCAAGTCAGCCAGGCATACACAGGAAACCTTGTCCAAAAAGAGAAGAAAACGGGAATGGTTAAACAAAGCAGCCCTTTTTAAAAATCTTGTTAATCTCTGCGAATTTCCAAGTGTTTCAATGCGATTCGATTCCCGGCTGCTCCCGGACCCTCTGGAGCCCTGCAGGGCAGCCTACCTGTGCCCTCCTCTGCACCTCCAGCAGGCGTTCACAGTGCTGCAAGTCCAGCTCCCTCTTTTGCTTCTGCCAGCAGCTCTCTTGGGCCTTGATCTGTTCAGCCACCCTGCTGAAGGTGTCTTCCTGGCTCTGCCGAAGCTCCCTCATTGTATCGGACTTGTTTTTACAGATATACTCCAAGTGACTTATCTATCAATGGAAATTAAGTACAGACTGTGACACAGCTTCACATCTGTGGATGACATACTCACAAAAAGACCTACAATCTCCACTATATTTTACCCCTAAGATTACATAAATATGTTAAGTTAAAATGTAAATAAAATAAGAACCAGAACTTATAGGGATAAATTAGACAGCTTAGCAGAAAATTATATCATTTTTATACCTAAACAATGAATTTTTATTTTTCCTTCCTTCTAATAAGGTAGCTTTTTCTGTAATCAATTTTACAGAGACAATTTAGAAAATCATTCTTATTTCTAGAACCAAAGCTCAAGCTATTTCAGGTGTCCCTCAGTGAGAAAGAAATACTTATTTAAATGAGACTTATAAATGCACATACATTTTATATGTAATAATGCAGAACACTGCCCCCAGTCTTCATATTAACAAACACTAAAAAGAAAACCCTTCTCTTCTAACACACATGGCAATCAATGTTCTGAAGCTATTGAGCAACGATTAAAAACATCGTTGCTGAGACAAAGCATTTAATTTATTTAATTTACTTAATTATCAGCCTATGTTAACCCACTGCACACAGACTCACAGTCCCAGCAACACCTCTGTTCCTCACAGTTTATTCTCCCATTTCTCAGACCTACTTCACAAGGCCTTGGGTTATACTCTCAATATACTAAAGATAGAATGCTCAATAATATGATTTTACCTTGAAGTCGGACCATTTTGTTAATACAACATATTTTTTTTTAACTCTTAACAGCAACTATCACTGTGACTGAGATCCAGATATTATACAATGTCACAAACACAGTACTGATCAGCTCAGCAGCTCCAGGGGGAAGTAACAAAGTAACAGTATCTTAAATGGCAACATCTATGACCTGATACACCTCTTAACTTTCTATAGCAAGAGCAGGGTTTTTGGGGGGTTTTTTTGTTTGTTTGTTTGTTTGTTTTTTTGGTTTCTTTTTTTTTCTGTTTCAGAAAGACTGAATTCCTGGGCTTATAGAATGGTAAAGTAACCGTGAGGTCTACTGTTTTCAAAGATAACATATCCATTTCCCTTTCTAAAGTCTGGGTTGTCATTTTCTCACATAGTTTGTGGCATTTGAAGAACCAAGTCAAAATGTAATTGAAAATGTTCTAAGTACTTTTAAAACAACACTTCATATTTCCTAAGCAAAGACTTTTAAGATGATGTTTTTGAATAACTACATCCTGTTTCTATTTTATGCTAACATAAAGAGTTGGTTTATTAATGTAAATGACGAAGTTCTTTGAATTGCTTCATCAGTAAGATTAATTTATTTTCTCTTAATTAGGTCCCTGTGGCTAATACTGGCTAGTAGTATTAGCATGTCCTGCACAGAAAGCGGAGCTTAGAGACTTCATACAGACTTCAGTCACATTTACATGCCCACAGCAATGGCATCAAACTGAGCTGTAGACAAGCCATAATTAATGGTACTGAATTATTAACATCCAAATTCTTTTTGAAATAAGATGAATGTCAGCCTCTCTTAATGATACTGTGATGTGGACAAATGTCACTGAATTTAATGGAGGTGCCTGGTGCCTGAGGACAGTTACCTTCTCATTAGCCCTGTTAAGGTCCGAAATGAGGGCATCAACATTCTCCTGCAAGACTGCGCAAAGCTCAGACCAAGAAAATTTATCCAACATGCCTTCTGGTTGTTTTATGAGCACACAGCCTGCTACCAAGTGCTGATACAAGGTGTGAAGGAAGGTTAGCTTCTCCTGAAAAAAAAAAAGGACTCATTAACTCCTGAATACAAACATCATAGGAAGTAAATACGTAATACAAATGGTAAAGAATTTATTTTTTTAAATCAAGTTAGACATCTTTTTTTCCTTACATTCAGAAACAAGCATTAAATGAAATACTGGGTACTTCTTAGATTGGTATTCAAAACACAAGTGTGATTAGATGCCGGAACACCAGACCTGTGATCTAGCTTACTACTGCTGGTGATGTGAGCACTTGTTTAAGTTTTATTATCTGTAACACAAAGATATCTGGGTTAATTATATTAAAAGAACTTTTCATTTGAGGTCAATATATTTTCTATATTTTCTTATATTCTTAGAAACAGGTGTTAGGTCATAAAATGGCATAGAGCTAAGAGTGTTATTCCTCTCTAGGGAAAGGCAAGGTAATTTACATGTTTGCAATCACACAGCTTTCTTCCTCCCCCACAGACTTGACTCTACTTATCACATATAGGAAATCTATCCCAACCCCCTTAGGTGAAGCACACAGTTATATGAAAGTTATAGAAGGGTTCATTTGTTTTCCCCCACTTAGAGGCTTATATTGCACATAGGCATCTGTGGGTGTTTAAGTATTACAAAGTAACAGAGCAATTTAAAGTGGACACATTTTCAAAACTGTCCAATTACAAACACGTTTGGAAGCCCCTTTAAAAGCATATTGTCATTATGATCATTAACTATCCACTGCCAAACTGGAAATGGCCTTAAGATAATTACTCTGTTCTAGAACCTAGTACAACCCTGACTTATCTTGAACACACTTAGAGGATTTAGTTACTAAGATGACATCTTTATAGACATTTCATCTCAAAAGATGAAACTCAGAAGATGAAGTAATTGTGATGCTGTAAAATGAACACCTTATGCGGATAAATTAAGTTCCCTCAAAATGTCTCTATATATCAGCAGGAGGGAAAAAATCATGAAAGAAGAAAAACTAGGAGACAATGAAAATTAAAGTGTATATTTTAAAAAAAAAAAAGCTAAATATAGTATATGTGATGGTTTGTATATGCTTGGCCCAGGGAAGTGGCACTATTAGAAAGTATGGGCTTGTTGGAGTAGGTGTGTCACTGTGGGTGTGAGCTTTAAGACCCTCATCCTAGCTGCCTGGAAGCCAGTCTTCAACTAGCAACCTTCAGATGAAGATATAGAACTCTCAACTCCTCCTCCACCATGCCTGCCTGGTTGCTGCCATGTTCCCACCTTGAAGATAGTAGACTGAACCTCTGAACCTGTAAGCCAGCCTCAATTAAATGTTGTCCTTTATAAGAGTTGCCTTGGTTATGGTGTCTGTTCACGGCAGTAAAAACCTAACTAAGACAATATATTAAAAGTTTTGCTTTGTTATTGGAAATTGTAGCAACCATTTTCCTAAACATTTCAAAATAAAGAACATTAATTCACCTATATACTATCTCTTTTTTTCAGATATAGTAATTTAAAAATAAAATTAAAATTAAGCAAATAAATACCAAAAAAAACCCTACTGGCTCAAGAAATAAAAATTGATGTGCAGGGTAGCACATGCCCTTAGTCCTAACACTTAGGAGGCAGAGATAGAAAGATCTCTGTTGACTTTGAGGCCAATCTGGTCTATATAGTGAGTTCCAGGATAGCCTGAGCTCTGTAAAGAGACCCTGTCAGGAAGAGGAGGAGGAGGAGGAGGAGGAGGCAGAGGAGAAGGAGGAGGAGGAGGAGGAGAAGGAGGAGGAAGAGGAAGAGGAAAGGAAAAACTGCTACTACAAATATACTAGGTATTATTCCTTTCTAAGGAGTTAAAGATGAGGTCTACAGTTTTCAGTGGGTTGAAATGTATAAAGAACTGGTTAAGTACAATGATACAAGTCTAATTCTCGAGCACGAAAGTCCTTCTCCACACTTTTACTAATGGTCACAGCTCTACTCAAAGCAGCTCACTGTGTCACATAAAGTGTTTTTCACTTGGGCTGTGTTAAACCAGCCATGGTAGTCATCCATTTGGCATAAAAAGATCATCATAACAGCCATGGTCACTCCACACATGTTGAACCCAACCACAGCACTCTGGATACTGACTTTACAGTATAGTCAGGCTTCTAGTTTCCTTTATTTTAATTATTATCTGATGTACACAACAACCCCAACCCCTTCATGTGGACACAACTGAAATCCTGGACTTGGGGCTGGAGAGATGGCTCAGCAGTTAAGAGTACTAACCAGGTCAAGAGGATCCTGGTTCAATTCCCAGCACCCACATGGCAGCTCACAACTGTCTGTAACTCCAAGATCTGACAACCTCACAGAGACATACGTGCAGGCAAAAACATAGTAAGATAAAAATAAATAAATTATTTTAAAAAAAAAAAAGAAATCCTAGACTTGAAGACTGGAAATAATGTTTCCTTTTTACTCTGTTGGCGCTGGGGTTTGTATTTGCTGAAATAATGCATTCAAATGCAGGAATTTAGATAAACGAACCCACCAACTATCCCTGAAGTAAAAGAAAACTATAGACAGAACAGGCTCATACAGAATATGAAATTTTTGTCATATTTTAAGAAGTCACTGATAGGACTGAGGAGACAACTGAGGAGTTAAGTGCACTGACTGCTCTTGCACGGGACCCAGGTTCAAATCCCAGCACCAACATGATGGCTCGCAAAAGTCTATAGCCCCGGGGTGGGGGGGGGAATCTAGTACCCTCTTCTGGCCTCTGTGGGTATCAGACATCCACGTGGTGCACAGCACACATGCAGGCAAAATGCCCATAGGCATAAAAATAAAAGTAAATAAATCTCAAAATAATTTTAAAAGGTTACTAATAAATAAAAATGGATAGATAGGTAACTGAGTTTTCCCAATTTTCCTCAGTATCTCGTATATTATAAAGGAAAAGGAGGCTGTCTGGAGATATTAGTCTTGTTTTACAATTATGGAAATTGAGACACAGGACAACAAACCTACATAGCTTGCCCACAGCCATGCTTGGTGTAAACAGAAAAATCAGGATCCAAGTCCAAATCTATTTGGTTGCACAAAAATTCTTTCCATCAAGCCAAGCTGTAGGATGACTCTAATAAAAAAATGATGTTGTTACTGGCAAGCAGGCCAACCTTGACGGGCCAATAAGGAACATGGCATCGTGAGATACGACAGATCCAAGCAGGGAAGAAAGTTGACGGTCCAAGTGACATGAGGGCTGAACTAGGTTGCTTTTGTTTCTCACAGAGCAGGAAGTGATTTTGCAGCTACGAAGAACATTTCAAAGTGTGGCACTCGGAACATTTTTTAAATGAAATCAAATTCGGGTAACACTGGTCACTGGGGCATGTAATGCACACAGCTGAGGTCCAGGCAAGGCCTTCCTAGCTCCCCTCTGTCTGGGGCGATACCTCAGCATCCCTCTGGAAGGCCTGCGACAGCTTCTGCAGCTCGCTCTCACACTGTGCGGCACGGGCCTTCTCCTTCTCCCAGCAGTGCAACACGTTCTGCAGCTCCACTTTCAGTGAGGTTATGAGAGCCTCCCGATCCGCGCACTTAGCGCGCAAGTGACTTAGCTCCTTATGGGCCTCAGTCAGCTTATCCTGCAGCTCCTGTCAGAAACACCAAGCAAAAAGACCGTAGGGATGGCGAAAGGCGAGAGGCACACAAGTAACAAATACATGGTGAAAACCTTCAAAACACTAGTGTGAAATAATCACCATTTGCTAAACATTTAGGGTATTTTACAGAATCTATTTTCCAAGTAGAATATTTTCATTCAAAATCAGAAAATTTGTAATGTTTAAACACATATTTACATTTTACTAAAACTGCTTATTCCTAAAAGTTATTTAAAATAAGTTTTCCTTTCAATTCATTATTTTAAAAGAATACTTTAAAAATAAAATTAAAACTTTAACAACACTTAAGTAACATGAAAAACCATAAATCTCTTTACCTTTAATATAAGGACATATATTCTCCATATGACATTCCAATACTAATACTGATTAAAAAAAAATCTGAACAATGAGACCTAAATTTCTACTAAACTATGCTATCAAACAGTCCATTAGAAACTCAGGTTCAACGAATACTGGGAAACTCAAATTTTGCAACTCTAGCCAAAACTAACACAGAAAATAAAATCAACTATTTTCCTGAGCCATAGCCAACTGTGGGCTTAGCCCATTAACCAGGCAGGATGTACTACAAACAATGGCTCCACCCAGAAAAGACAGAAACTGATGCTCCCGACACAGGTGCATTGTGTGTTCAATACTTACCAAGCAGGGCATTCAATCTCAAAGCACTTTAGTCTGTAACATTATAATCACATCAGGGAAATAAAGTTTTCCTTTAACCAAAACAGTTTAATGTTTTGTAAATATAAATGTGCATTCAAAATTACTTTGAAAATGGAAGCTTTATTTTCTGGTATCTCTAAAATAATCCCTTCATAATATATTTATCTCTTAAGAAAAGGAAAAAGTTATCTTGAATTACAATACCTTTATATTTTTAATGTGAGACTCAATCTTTTGTTTGGTAGAATCAAGTTCGGTGGATGTCTTTTCCTTGGCATCATTTATGTTGTTTAGCTGATGAAAAAAAGATAGCTTTTTGACATTTCTTCAAGGAGTGACCCAAAAGCTACCATTCAAATGCTTGCTATGCCACACATTCCTTAGGCATAACTATGTCAACAGTGATTGAGTCTTAGGCGCAGCACTTCTTCTGGTTAAAGGCTATACAGTTTCTGTCACAGGCTCACCTGGCTGCAAAGAGAGCATTCAGCCTTAAAACGCCAGGGATGTTCTTATTGTGTCCGCTATCTAGATAAAAGAATTTTGTTCTTACTGTAAACATAGCTTTATTCTTAAAATCCTACTGGACTGAATGCCAGAAGCAGTGGCATCTATAAGGGAAGAAGAGAGGACAGTCAGGAGACTGTTGCTTTACATCACGAGGGTATTGGATGGTCCCTCACTCCGCATGACAGCTTCGGGGTCAGTCACTGGCAGTCCTGCTGGGAAGGCTGTGGCAGGTCGTCAGTTGGTCCTGCTCCGCCTGTGATTTATTTTCTTTGACAGTTCATTCTTCTTTCTGTCAGGCTGCTCTTTTTGCTTTCTTCGCGGCCACCCCCTTGGTCTCCCCACTGCTGTCTCTGGCACTGGTTCACAACAAAGCACATTACTAAGCCAAAGCCTGCTGAGTCGACTTTTCAACTGTGCAGAGGATCATGTGACATTCATCCTCCCAAATAACAATTCTCTGTGGGTAATGCTCCTAGTTACTCCGCAGCTTCCAGGCCTAGGCCTCAGAAGAACTTCAAAACTACTAACAATCCAGGTTGTCTTGTCTCTCTAGGAAAGACTTAGAAATGTCTGTTCTTCAAAGAATTTAATTATTTTAATGGTCGCTTTTTTCTTGTGAACAATTATAGAAGGTGTTTTTAAAAAAAAAAAAACAGACTAATCCTTCTTTGTCCACCCTGCATACCTAAAATAAAATCAGCCTCTACCAATACAGTACACAAAGTGAATTTCCAGGTTTTGAGTTACATAAAACAAAGAGATTAACTCTAAGCTATGTGACTTGTATAGCTATGGCTATACAAAGATCTGTTGTTTTGCTAACTAATGTAGTTACTACATATGCTAATTTGACAAGAAATATCTAGACAAACTCTTCAATTTTTAAAGCATGAATTCATAAAATATTTTAATACCCAAGAAAATTATTAACTCACATATTAAACAATACAAATGAGATGACAAACAGAAGCATGAGCCTTTTTAATCTGCAAATTAACAGCTTTCAGTCTACATCAAACAGATATTTGTTTTTAAAAAACTTCTAACAACACTTAACTCCCTTTAGAGCACAAAAATTAATTTCTGTTTTATATTAAGATTTCTGTGGTTTAGAAACCATTAAACTCAATGAAACCTAAATTCTTCAAGCTACCCACAGATCATAAACATGCTGACATTTAAATGGAGAACATTTCACTTAAATTCTCTGCACAGATAAGTTACTCAGGCCAAGTGACAGTATCCTTTCATTGTGTGTCTGCAGAATTACAAAATGGGAGTGAGACACTACTTTAGGCCACACTTGAAGAAAGAATGGTGACAAGGGTTTATTATTTCTGTATCTGTGAAGCTGTCAATTCAACATCCCCAATCTTTTTGACCTTTGTAACAAGCAAGGGCTGCATACTGGTACTGCCTGAAGGCCGTGTGTGGAGCCAAACAGCCCACGCGTTACCTCATTAGATGCATCTTCCAGCTTGCTCTGGTAATCTGTCAAGGTCCGCCTCAAAGTCTCAAGGACGACAGAGAAGCTGGGAGGCTTATCTTTGTCCTTGTGGATGCCTGGAGAAAAGTATGGGATGAAAACACACCCTTAAAGTCACATCAGCTCAAGAGCTAAGCAAACAGTAACAGAGACATTACAATTAGTAAGAAAGCCAAGAAGACATGAAACATTGAACAGAAATGTATTCTCTAGGCACAAGGCTGTACAGCCAAGTACTGATACTGTTTCTAAATAAATGACCAAACTAAAACTCATAATAGAGTAAGTTCAAGACACTTATCTTCCTCCATATCACCTAAGCAACAGCAGGGATGTATATAGCTATAATCTTACAATTAAATCATCTCTACTAGCATTGTTTAGAGGAATTACGTATATTTACTGTCTCTGTTTATGATCAGTCAGGCATTTTATAATAATCTATTTTGCTTAAATACTAACTTCTGAATCAGGAATATATCATTTCCTACTATGCTTAGAAATACTCTTTAATACCTAAAATTTTTAAATTGTAGTAGGATCTGATGATTTTTCAAATTTCCTCAGTTTCTGTTGTTATCTCTCCCTTTTCGTTTCTGACTTTGTTAATTTGGATACTGTCTCTGTGCCCTCTGGCTAGTCTGGCTAAGGGTTTATCTATCTTGTTGATTTTCTCAAAGAACCAACTCCTAGTTTTGTTGATTCTTTGTATGGTTTTATTTGTAATTTTAAATAAACAATAAAAAATGCTACTAAACACATAGCTCACACCATGTTTTGAAGAAAATCCTCATAGCTTATATTTATTATAAAAATATTAATCTTTCTATATTATACCCTCAAACTACTTTACTATAGTTAGAACATAAGTCAAATTAATGGGGCCAATCAAGGTTACATGGTCAAGTATAATTCCAAATAATATGTCAAAAGAATTAAAAGTAATACTACATTAAGCTGATTTTTATTTCTTTAAATATTAAAAAAGTATCAAATTTAGTCTGAAAATGTTTAGCCAAAACGTATTTTTCTCTGAATTATATTTTATAATCCAACTATTTCACTATATAATAAACATTTTCAATAGAGAAAACATGTTAAAGAAGCATTTGTGAGGTAGGCATTGCAGCACATGCCTTTGATCCCAGCACTGAGGAGGCAGACAGACAGATTTCTGTGAGTTGAAGGCCAGCCTAGTCTACAAAGTGAGTTTTAGGCTAGCCAGGACTAAATACTGAGGCTTTGTCTTTAAAAACTAAAAATAAATAAAAGAATTTGAAATACATGTTTTATGGTTCATTCATTCACATAACTAACTGAATTCCCACTGTGTATTAACTTTGGGCATTAGACATTTGGAAGTGAGAAAGGTCAGGGTAGTGTCTGCCCATATGATATGTACAGTGCAATCAGAGGAGCGGGGAGCGGGCTATACGATGATTGACACCATCCATCCATTTCTCAAGTAGCCAGGTGCAAAGACAGGCTGAAGGGCAGACTAAGGACAGATAGTGGCCATTTGTTAGAGGCCCCTAAGCAGGAAGGAAGGAGAAGGTGGCAGAGGAAGGCCTAGTTCCCCTGGCTTCTCCAAATGAAGAACAGAAACTCACAGGGAACAGGAAAGAAGGCAAGAGTAAAGAGAAGAAAGTTCTCAGTCCGAGATAAATCTACTTGATTCATCTCGGAATATTGCTGATATTTATGGCTTTAATTTGGAGAAAATATTAATGAAGTTAAGACATTTAGCAAAGTATGCTTAAATACTATCTTCAGTATAAAAACAAGTTATATTTTCTTAAGTAAAGCCAAAATATTCAACTTAAAAAGTAATGTGAAGCACACAGCTGAGCCTCGAGAGCAGAGCAGAGGGCACAGCTAGGACTCACTCTGAGCTGGAAAGATGACTCATTGCACTTTTTCTCCAACACAGCATTTTCATCAATTATTAGTGGAATCTCTTACAATGTACTCTGATCACGCTTGATTCCCGCTCCCCCCAAGGCCACCCTCCCACTCTTGTGCCCTCCCCACCAAGAAGAAGAAAAGTATAGCAAGTCCAATTTGTGTTTGCCATACACTCATTGAAGCATACCAGACTCCCAGCCCCGTATAGAAAACTGAGTCCTTCCCCAGCCCCTCCCAGAAGCCACCAGCTACATGTCAGCATCCTTATCACAATTTTAAAGGCCTGTCTCTCTTCAACAGCTTCATGGTTGGACTGTTTCTTTTTTGGAAGGAGGGTTGGCACAGCAGCCTTCAGTGTCTCTCCTTCTCAGTTATGAGTCTGCAGTCATTGATACCACCCTGCCAACAGCAGCCAGGGGCAGGCAGCATGGACCACAGACATCAGCATGGTCTCCAGTTTAGACCATGAACATCAGCACAGCCTCCAGTGGCAGCACAGACCCTGGCCATCAACCTCCAGCAGCAGCACGGACCAAACACGGATGTCTCCTGTGGCAGCCCTGATTGACAGTTGTACTGAATATGTTTATAAACTGATCGCTAACACAAAATTAAAATAGGCATAATTTTGCCACTGTACAAAATTAGCTGTAAATAAATCATTCAAAAACAGCCAGAAAATCTGCTATATTTTAGGGAGAAAACTTACTCTCAGGAATTCAGAGGAATAAAATCATCAGAATATGAACATTTATGGGTCAATATGCCCCTTTTTTTACTGACCCATGCTCACATTTATATATTACATAAAATTAAATTTGCCTAAAAGAGGTTGAAACAATAAGGTTTCCTTGAAGTATAAACTATGCTTTATTGTCCTACCAATACCCATTATAAAGTGAACGGCTATCCTTAATATGACAAAACCTTATAAGAAAGGAGGGGGACAGCAAGGGAAGGGAAGGTGGGCGAGGGGAGGGAGGGTCAGGGAAGGAAGGAAGCAAGGGAAGCTGCTCTCACCAAGTAATGACTACGCCATGAACGGGAACTTAACATGATTAAAACCACCCGATCAGAGGCTTAAAAATCCTACCAGGAACAATAAAAAAAAAGTATTTAGAACAGTGGTGATAATTGGCTTTTTCAGAAGTTAAATTCGAAAATAAAAAACAGTGACAACAAGTAAAATTACTGAGTAAATTATAACATACATATAAACAGATTAAAACTCCTTATAAGTAAGTTGTTTGTCCACACTGACTTGATATTCATGATCAGTTTTGTGAATAAGAAAAATAAGCTTAAGATCACTGTGAATAACAATACTGGCTTTTATAGTAACAAACATACACTTTAAAACAATAAGCAAATAAAGAAATAAATGGCTACCTCAGGCTACACTTTTATTTGAACTTGAAACAAGCCGGTTTTCTCTCTCCCTCTCCTACTGCATGTCTCTGCACACAGAAGCCAATCTAGACTTTCATGCCGTGTTTTACAGTGTAAAAGGTGGATCTCCGGAAGTTATAGGTGGCTACATGAGAAGGTGCATTCACTGGGGTGCACTTGGCGGGGCTGGGGAGCAGTTGCAGTCAGCTGAAACAAGGAAAGAATGGAGCAACTTTTGGACATTTCAATATCTGTAAAAACTGGACACCAGATTGGAGCTGACACTACTTTGTGAGTCAGCAGGGCAGAAGCTTACAGAAGTCAAGTGACTTTAAGGTCTCTCTAGGATCTTTGCGGCCCTGAACCCACCTCAGAGTTACTTCCTTCATTTGCAATACAAAGCCAGAGAAGACAAAGGCAGCCTCGAGGACCAGGAACAGTCTGGACTTTGGATGGTGACATTACCAATGACAACCAAGTGTGGAAGAAGGCAGGTAGGAATCACTACAACTTTTTTTTTTTTTGGTTTTTCAAGACAGGGTTTCTCTGTGTAGCCCTGGCTGTCCTGGAACTCGCTCTGTAGACCAGGCTGGCCTCGAACTCAGAAATCCGCCTGCCTCTGCCTCCCAAGTGCTAGGATTAAAGGCGTGCGCCACCACCGCCCGGCTACAACTTTTATCTACTAAAATATAAGTGAAAAATGACGCCATGTTTCAGGGAGTAAACGTGTCAAAATCAGTGCCTCCAGAAAACCTGGAAAGTAAGTAGTAGTCCCTACCACGTCACCACCAACTGGCACGTCTAAAGTGGTGAGCATGGGAGCAGATCTGAGGAGACGGCACAGTTCTGCGTGAGTGCAACCACAAGGGATACCACTTCTGTAGCTGCCGTTAGGCATGGTTCTGTTTTGGTGTTTTGCATTTTCCAGGGGCTGGAAGTCAGTAACTCATTCTGTCTCTCTACTATGGGCAACCATAAAATTTCCTTCAGCTGGCAGGACAATGATAAATCTTCATTTCTCTGCTTTAGAAATACATCACTGCTAGCTCTGCATCATAACCTAGTCTATAAAAATACTCACCAACTTTCCACTCAAGAAGGTACCTTATAGATGCTCTATCAGTTTCTTCTAAATCAATAGTTCTGATTAGTATGGTTAAGCAGAGAGGAAACTTGTAGGATTTTAAAGCAAAGTAGTTCATTCTCTAAAGATAGCTATTCTCCCCTGAAGAGGTGACTTAGGACTTGCTACTGGTCATCAGATAATAAAGGCATGGCCACCAATGTGCCATGTGGCATAGTATGGACCATCACAAAACGGTTGGTGACTGACTCACCAACCTATAAATTTTACTCAGTCACCAAGTGAAGTAGTACACATGAGATTAGCCTTGGCTTCATCCTAAAAACACAAGTTAGTTGCCTGGGCAAGTAATACAGACCCTATATATATATATATTATTATTATTATTGTTGTTGTTGTTGTTGTTGTTATTGTTATTATCATTATCACTCTCTTAAATCATACTTTGGATGCTTGAAAAGTTCTCCTTAACCAGATGACTAATGAGGGGAAATGAACCTCAAAGTGTTTTTGATGTTATACTGACACCGCTCAAAAATAGACAGCTACAAGGACACTGAATTTCCACTTGAGAATGGCTCTGAAAGACAAGAGAGAAGTCAGTCTGGGCAGAACATGCAGTTAAGGTTTGACTGTTGTCATCCTTGCAGCTAGAGGGTCATAGACATGAATATATGCCAATTTATGAGCAGTATCTAAGCGCCTGGCTGAACAGTCAGACCTGAAAATAAAAAGCATAAGTAAAAAAATAACAGAGTTGTAAAGGAAGAGTGTGTGGACAGCCTTCTCCAAACAGGCCATGAACCCAGCTCAACTTCAGTAGCAAACAACCTTAATAATCACAAAGACAAAATGAAGCATTCTATGGATATAAAACATCTTCTTTACCCTGATACCTGTGTCAGCAGCAAAAATGGAGGTAGTTCCCTACCTCAAGAATGTGTATTTGATTTACCTAGGCTCACTGGATTACAACCCCTGCTGAGTACCAAGTTATCAACAGTAAAGACAAACAGAGGGTCTATCACAGGACATCATGCATTGGGTGAATCAGCCTACTACCAAGTAGTAACATAATAATGTTGAGTCATCTCCACCATGTAATGGACAGTGCTTTGTTCTTATTAAGATATATATGTATAATTTTTCCTCCCCTGACCATAATATTTCTGATGAAATCACTCTCTGAAAATGTACAAAACACCTTATTCCCTATAATGTGTTCCAAGCATTATTACTTCAAAACCAGAGAACTCGTTTTAAAATGTAATAAATGAGGAAAAAAATGGTTGGTTTTCATAGAAGTCACTGTTCTTACAGTTGCCATCTCTCTGGAGTATCTGGCAAACACACAAAAAAATTAGTCAAGTTGCAATCTGAAAACTCACGGTGTCAGACAGATGGCAGCATTTTCTGTATGAGGCTGAGACCCTCCAGGAAGCAATATACTCTGAACCAGCAATCAGGACATGGTATTGCTTCTCTCACTGTCGGGATTCCTGGGTCCTGACATCAAACACTGGAAACAACACTGACTGGCTTGCCTCACTATTGCTTTTCATGATGCAAGAGTGAAGGATCTGTTTCCCTTCCCAGACTACAGGCTTGGCGGCTTTAATTCTTAATTCTCAAGGAAGAATGGCTACAAGAACGAACTACAGCAACAGTTCCATTCACACTGCTGATCTGACTGCTACCTAGTCTCCCTGCAGGACCACACGGCAGGGACACGGAAACAAAGAGAGTTCTTTCTGTACCAGGGAAGCTGGTATTTACTGTCAAGGGGAAAACAGCAGTAAGAAGGGGTATATCTAATACACAGAAAGCCTAATACTACATCCGGGTGTTAAGAGTGTTAATGAAGCCAGGCTTAGTAGCACATGCCTACAATGCCATTTGGGAGAGACAAGCAGATCTCTGTGAGTGGAAGTTTAATTTGGTCTACAAAGAGTGTCAGGCCATCCAGCACTGCACAGAGAGACTAAGGCTCAAAATGCAAACAAACAGAGTTAATGGAAGGGGGAAGGAAATTGCAATATGCTATAGATAGGAACAGAGTAAGAAAAGATGGAGAAAAGATTCCAAAGATTCCAACCGAGTCCAAAAGCAGCTCTGGCCTCGTTTGTTCCTCTGTTGCCATGTAAACACTACAACCAAAAGCTACCTGAGGAGGAAAGTATTATTTCAGCTTACAACTTCCAGGTCTCGCTCTATCACTGGGGGGAAGTCAGAAAAGGAACTCAACCCAAGAGCCTAGAGGCAGAGACGGAAGCAGAGCAGAAGCTAGGGAGGAACTCTGTTTATTGGCTTGCTCTCCATGGCTTGCTCTACTTGCTATCTTATATAACTCAGTAGTATAAGCATCCACTCAGGAGACAGCCACCTTCCTCACTAGACCTTTAGTTAGATCCTCCAATTCATAAGCTGGGCAGTGCAATGGTGAACAGGATAGCTAACATTAAGGAGATAACACACAGGGAAGTTGACTGAACTTTTCATTCCATTTCTGATGCTCTGAGCATGCGTGCGTGCGTGAGAGAGAGAGAGATCTGATTCATTTATTAATGCACATATACAATGTAGGCTAAATATTTCTCCGGTTTCCAGTACTACTGAATGTCTTCAACTTTTTTATACATTCAGATGCATAAAACTAGGGCCATTTTATCAGCAAGTATTACTTTGAATACAATTCTTTAAAAAAACCATAAATAATCAGCCAGGTGGTGGTGACACACACCTTTAATCCCAGCACTTGGGAGGCAGAAGTGAGCGGATCTCTGTGAGTTTGAGGCCAGCCTGGTCTACCAAGATAGTTCCAGGACAGTCAGGGTTATCCAGAGAAACCCTATCTCAAAAAAAAAATCATAAATAACCATATGATTGCTTTATAAAACATAAATAAGTACTGAGTCATGCTTAATATTTAGAATTTTTAATTATGTAAATATTTTCTGTAGTACTATAAGCTCTATAATTTAAAAGTTAAACAAAACCAAAGTTAACAAAAATCAGAATGAAACAAAAAAAATTCACTTACTTTGATTGAATATAATTTACATCTATGGAAAAGGAACAAGGAAATGGAGAGAGTGACAGTGTATTTTAAAACATTACAGTGAACAGGAACCAAGATTCATTTCTGTGAGAGCCTATGAAGCTTGGGTACAGCCGCTGTACTAGTTACTCTTCTGCTGTCATAAAACCAGAGCGAGGAAGAAAGGGTTTGTTCTGGCGTAAGATAGAGACCATCACAACTGGGAAGAAATGGCAACAGTTAGGAAAAGCATGGGAATGTGACAGTGTGGCTGTGTAAGCAGGAAGCTGGCTGGTCACATCCTCATCTGCACCGAGATCAGAGATAACAGGAAGTGGGGCTAGACACTAAAGCTCAAAGCCTACCCCGTGCTGTCCTTCCTCCAGCTACACTCACCACCTCCAGGTCACATGGCCTCTCCAAACACAGGAGCCACAGGGAAGCATTTCTCAGTGACATCCCTACAACTGCCAAGTGAAAACTGGCGAGCGCTGTGAACAGGAGAGAAGGCAGGGCAATCCAACCACAGGAAGACAAGCGCACAGGAGGCTGCCGGAGCGAAGAGCAATTATTATAGAGTTGAGAACCCCATAATTATTTTATTACAACCACTCGCTAACTCTAACACACTGTGAAGAGATGAAGCAAGAAAAATGGCTTCTATCTTTGGCCTTTAAACAAGGTACATGTCTGAAACAAAATACTCTGACATCTGTGGGCATTCTTTGTATTAGGAAAAGTCAACAATGTATGTAGCCATATACTTCCATAATATGTTTCATGTATTTACACAGATTTGGAATATTACAGGGTACTCTTAGCAAAATCACTCCATAGGATTTCATGAACTAAATCTATGAGAATTATTGATTATTGAGAATTCTGTTGGGATCCTCAATGAACTGAGAGACTGAAGGAAAGGAAACATCAGCCAAGAGCACGGCTGGAACACGGAATGCTGCTCCCACAGCCGTCCTCAGCCTCTGGAACCCAAGAATCTCCAGCTGCAGCATTTCCAACAATGTTCACAAAAATAATCAAAATTCCAAAGTCACATTAGGCCTGGGAAATACCTCTATTTGAAAGAAATCAAGGAAGAGAAAAGAAAGGAAAAGTCCAGTTTGTTTTCCTGACTTTCCTAAAAGGACTCCCAGAGACTGCCCAATTTATTACTAGACAACGTTTACATACCTAAAAGCATCCAACTTGGGGGGGGGGGGGTGTGAATGTATACATGTGTATCTCATGAATGCAGTGCCAATGGAGGCCACAAGAGGGCATCAGATCCACTGGACCTGCAGCTCCAGACAACTATACACTGCCACATGGGTGTTAGGAATCAAATCCTTGTTCTCTAGAAGAGCAGTCAGAGCTCTGAACTGCTGAGTCACATCTCCATTCCCCTGTGGCTATTATTTCCATGGGTTCTTTAGTTTGTCCAAGTAGAAGAAAAAACAGTATTTCTACAGTATTACAAATTCAAGAACGGAAAAGCTGAAGGAAAGTCCACTCTAAGTGAAGATTCAAGACTGAAACACAAGGAAAGTTTCGTCAACAGTCACAGTCTGGTGTCTGCCAGCTTTAGAGTACAGCAAACACTGTGTTAGAAGAAATATTATATTTGAGGCAGGAGACTGCATGGGCTCAAAGCAAACACTAACCCTTCCCTGACCCTCCACCCCACCAGCGGAGAACGAAGGGGATTTGAGCAGTGCGGCTTCAGTATCCACAGCAGGTAGAAAACAAAGGAGAGATAAACATCTATGTACAGAGGGTTGTCTTGTCTGACAAAGTCAGCGATCACTGAGAAATTTCTACACTACAAAAAGAACTGCACATCTTCCCCACCCAAAGTCAGTCTTTCTGGTGACTACCACAAGCTCCCAGAGACTTCATGACTACACTGATAACTACAGAAATTAAAATGTAAAACAAAGCCAGCCATGTTGATGTTCACCTTTACACCCAGCACTCAAGAAACAGAGGCAGACAGATCTCTGTGAGTTCGAAGCCAACCTGGTCTGCATAGCAAGTTCGAGGCCATCCAGGGCTATGTAGGAAGACCCTGCCTAAAACAAAACAAAAATTAAAAAATTTAAGCAGACTTCAGCATTCTTTTAATTCATTTATGTTTTTAATCATAGTCATTAGCTTCCAAGTGACTATACCACATCCTACTCTATACATTAGTGAATCTAGACGACTTAGATGTGATAAGAAATGCACTAAAGAGTGTGTCACACATGGCTCCAGCTGCATAGGCAGCAGAGGATGGCCTGTTAAAGGGAGGAAAGGTCCTGGTCCTGGAAAGACTGGATGCAGCAGTGTAGGGAAATACCAGGACAGGGAAGCGGGAGAGGGTTGATTGGGGAACAGGGGGAGGGGAGAGGGCTTATGGGACTTTCGGGGAGGGGGAAACCAGGAAAGGGAAAATCATTTGAAATGTAAATAAAGAATATATCTAATAAAAAAAAAGAGTGTATCACAAATGTGTGACAATAGTAAGTGCTCTGGCACACACAAAAATAAGTCCAACAGGGAAAGGAGAAAGGAGGTGAGGCAGAACGCATGAGAATATGCAGTGGGTAAGTTTCAGGGACACTTGAAGATGGGCTCGAGGACAGGAGAAAGGGGCTAAGCAGGTTTACACCACAGAAACAGCAACAACAACAGCACTCCATCTAGAAAGAATGTCCATCGTAAAGACCTAAGACAAGAGAATGCCTGCTGTATTCAAGAGCAGATAGGAAGATAGAGGACCAGAACACAGGCAGGGGGATACAGTGAGTAAGGTCAGTAGATGAGTGAGTTAGAAGCTGATCACTGCTGGGATTTTGTCTTCTACACGATATGCAAATCCTGGGCAGTTTGGAGCAAAGGAAACCCATGCTCTCACAAGTTTTTCTGCTGTCCTCTTCCAGTCTTATTGAAGAATAATTGACTATGAGTTCAGGCAATAAATGATTTGTTGTGTATTCACACTGTGAAGTGATTCTCACAATCGAGTTAATTAACACATCCATCATTTTATATATAATGACTACTTTGTGGGCAGGGGAGGGCAGCAAGGACACATTATAGTCTAATCTCTTCACGACTTTATAATATAATATACAGTGGACTATTATTAACCAGAGTTATGATGCTACAGGTTGGGAGCCCCAAGACCGACTCATCTTCTAATTGAAAGTTTAGAGCTTCCGCATTCACTCATCACCCTGACAGTCGAGAAAGAGGACTGAAAGCGAGCACGAATGGGAGCACGGAGAGCAACGCTCAGGCAGAGCGGTGCCCGAGACCTCAGGAAATGAGCTGGAAGTGCCACACTGGTGAGAAAATAAAGGTAACGCTCTGCGTCCATAAAGTCCTGAGGTCTTCTGGACAAACTCAAACACCAGTCATCTGCTGTCTGAAGACAAACTCATGGGTTACACTCACTTCAGAAAGCTTCCTAATATACGCAACCACAAAACCCAAATGTTGAGCAACTACTGTCAGAGCTGGACTAAGATTAATTCATAATGATAATCTTCAATCATTTCACTTTAATTAAACAACAGAATTACATAATATTTGACATCAATTACTGAGAACAGCTCAATATCTAATAAGCAACTACTTCATTTTAATGTTGAATATTTAAATAAAAACAAAGAAGGCTATGTAATGATTTGATAAAATTGCAGCTAAAGTATATATAAAGGACAAAAGTAGATTGAAGAAAATAAGCAACAGCAATCCAACCTGAACTAGAATAAGTTGAAACAGAATCCACGGTAGTAACAACACAAGGATGAGACAGGTCCTAAGTAGGTATGTGAGTCTGTGGGAAAAGGCTCCCGCACACCAGCTCATCAGAGGAGAATCTATTAAAGGGACTATTGACAGGGAGGCAGGCATGCACAGAGTCAACAATACATCATGACATACCGAAACAGAGAAGTGCAAAATGAGCTCTACACCCAAGCCTTAAAGGGTCAAGAGGAAGGTGCCTTGTCACCTCAAGTCTGTCAAGAGCCACCTCTGAAACAGGACCCACCTGGTACTGAAAGGAGAGGCTACTTCATGGGTGGACCCAAACTGAGCATGAGGGGAAATAATGTCCTGACTTTCTTCTCCCACCCTCTTAAATCTCCTATTGGAACCCACTGTCCAAACTTAATGAAAAGCCAGAAGGCAAAGGAGCCCAAATGATGGAGGTCAACTTCACAAAGCACAAGGAGAATGGACCCACCACGACCAAGAGCAAATGATTGTCACCAACTACTGAAACAGCAATGCCTCTATACCAACCTAAGAATCATTAGTTGAGGACACGATCCTCTCCTGGCAACGTATCTCCCATAACATGTGTACACATGTGTGGAAGCTAAGGTTTAAAAATACAGATACTTGTGCCAGCAAGATGGCTTAGAAGGAAAAGCACCGGCCACTGACCACCTGAGTTCTATCCCTGGGACCCACGTGGTAGAAAGAGAACTCAAATTACACAAGCTGTCCTTTGACTTCCACTGACATGCTGTGGTGCGTGCGTGCGTGCGTGCGTGCGTGCGTGCGTGCGTGCGTGTGTGTGTCTTTTAAGATTTATCTATTATATCTGTATATTTTTCTGTATGTATATAAGTAGGCTTAGAGTCAGGGTAGTTATTGGTCACCATGTGGTTGCAGGGAACTGAACCTAAGTCTTCTGGAAGAGTAGACAAGACTCTTAGTCTCTGAGCCATCTCTCCAGACCCCATCATTTTTATTTTAAATCATTATTAAAAATAAGAACGAAAGGTTATATGTGGACTTAATAAAATCACAGCTAAGAGTATGAACGATACAAGCCGACTGCAGACGCACCTGTGCATACCGCATATCTAATAGTTCAGCAGCGGCAAGACCCACAGGCCCTGAGCCAGAGCAGGCTGCCGTCAGATCCTTCCACTGGCTCCAGGGCAACAAACTTCCCTAAAATCCCATTTCCTAAAGCACTCCTTCTCACCAGGCTGGGGTGTCCCATGCCCTGAATCAGGCAGCAGAGGCAGGTAGATCTCTGAGTTTAGAGCCAACCTGGTCTACAGAGTGAGTTCTATGACAGCCTGGACTACACAGAGAACCCTTGTCTTAAAACCTGCCCTTCCCCCCCCCACACACACACACAAAAAAAAAAAAAAAAGAAAAAAAAACCCTCCCTGGCCAAACCACTTGCAATTACCTTCAAATATATGTATAAGGGGATTTAATTGTTATGTCCTTAAAAATATAATCACATCATAAAAACAACTAAAAATTGAGGCAAAAGAAAACAGAAAAATAAAAGTTTCAACTTAAAGCCACTGTAAGCATACATGATGCAAAGCCACAAAAAAATTAAGAAAGCAGATATTGTAAACATAGTTTATTAGCTAGTTCCCAAAGCATTTCTACCCAATATTGTAAGTTCTTCAGTATGTTAAAGTGGGTTAATATTAAATCAAAAATACTTTAGCTGAGCACTATTATCTCCAGAGTGCATATATGTACACGAAGAAACAGGCTTAGAAAGCAACGGTATAGAACCTGCACTCCTACAGCCTGTGTCCTGCATAACCTTTTGAATGCATGACCTTTAAGTTGCTGAAGGTTGCCTCAGAATTTGGCTCAGTTTGATGGAAACATCTGTTCCCCTTGCAGGTATACTGTAAGGACTCTTCTCTCGGTTGGATTCAGAACACAGCAAGAAAGCCCTTGTCTGTCCAACCACACAGACTTCAACACTTGTAAATCAAGTCTGAGAGGACAGCAGCAGGCCCACACTCCGTCACCCTTTCCCAGGCTGCCGGGCCAACTGACTGCTGTGAGAACCGCTCTTATCATGTCATCAAATCAAAGCCTGTTGAGATGAGGGACTGTCAGAGGCATCTGCAGAATTCCCAAACTGGAGTGACTTCGGAGCACTGACAGATGCATCTGTCATTTTATACCTTCAACTAACCTGATGTCCACTGTGCTGACATGCTAAAGCTGCCCAAGATGGATTCCAGTTCTTTCACGTTATTCTCGCATGTCTCCACTAGGAAGGCCTGGTGCTTCTTAGCCTTTTAATTAAGGAGAAAAAAGCATACATAATAAGGTTACATACTCTAGTAGCTAAAGATTTTACTGTGAATTTATATAGCATAATTAAGGCTCAACAAGATATTAATTGCCCAATTCAAACCCATTACTAATAAACTCTGTCTTATACATTTTACTTGGTCAAATGTGCAACTATACAAAGTCTCAGACTTTGTGTACTAAGGGTTACACACTTCCTAAGTACTGTGTACATACAAACCTTTCTATCCTCAAAACAATGCTATGACAAAAGATAATCATTTGATGACAGTAAAACTGAAACAGGAGACTGGAAGGATGGCTTGATCAGGAAAGTGCTCATTGCACACGCACGGCGGCCTGGGTATAGATCTGTAGAGCCCACATATGACGGCATACGCCTATGACCTCACCACTGGGGAAGCAAAGATAGGAAGATCCCAGGAACTCAAGATCAAATTTGCCGAGCTGTGACGCCACCGTGGGTCACACGGCACTGGCTGGAATTCCCCAGTAAAAGGAGGGATCAAGATTAAGCCTAAAGATTCAAACTAAAGGAACTGGGTGGATCTCTGAGCTGGATGGGAATGACAGAGGCCATCGAAGCCCTAATCAAGTATAAAAATGAAGAAATGGAAACGAAACTTCAGAAAACCCTTCCATGGTGAGAAGGGAAGGAGGGAAAAAGAAAAAGGGTTGAAATGGAGACGAGGCCAAAGAAGAGTTTTTAATGTGAGAAAAGAAACTTATTTAAAGGCTGATGAGATCGCTCAGCAGCAGTGAAAGAATCCTTACAAATACAAAACAGGATAAATATGGTAGGACAAAATTACATCCTTAGAACACAGAAACCCTCTTATCCACACACTGAGCAAATGCATACTACATTTTTCTGTACATACATAACTACAATATGGGTTATTTATAAATTAGGCACAGCAAGAGGTTAATAGTAATAGCTAAGATAGAACAATTATAATCATAGGTACTATTCTAAAAATTTCAATATGGCCATTTTTCTTTCAAAATATCTTATTCTGCCTTCATTTTTTACTTAAAGGACTGTAGTTTGGGTGGGGAGCTATCTAAATTGTCAGTACCACTGCTCCAGTGCTTGGGAAATTGTTAAATGAAATAAGGGTTCCCTGAACACAAATGTCTGTAACATTAGGATGACCCCACCTGGTCCCTGGGGATGCTAATGATTAACAGGCAACTAGTGTATAGAGCACGGGTGCCTCGTGTGTCCTGGGCAGCAGGATGTGGAAACCATCGCTCGATTCAGATGCCTTTATTCAAACGTAGGAATTCTCCATTTCTAGAATCTCTCATTTAATATTCTTAGACTATAGTCAGTCTCAGATAACTTAAAACCATTAACTGCAGCTAACAGCAAACTCCTGATGGTTAGGAATGTACAGTGCTTGCCTAGCGTGCTCAAGACCCTGGGCTCAATCCACAGCACCACAAAACCTGGGTCAGGGGCTACTGTGTATAACATCAGGATTCTGTAGTCAGGTCTTAGCTCAATTACCACTCCAGAAAAGTTATCTTCAGATCCTGGCTATGCCGACTTCCTTCATCACAGGCTTCACCGCGCCTATCACAGTAGTGCTCTATTTTCAGTGTGTGTGGCTCAAAGAAGCGCATGAAGAGGCCTCACAGATATAGATTTAGCCCTAGGCCAGCACCTAGTATCTAAATGATAGATAGGTATACAAATGATGTAATCAACTGGCCTCTTTTGCATGGTATGAAAAGAACCCTAAGACATAGTGGTCTGTTGGGCTTATATTTCAAGGATAAATTCCACTGGGTTGTAGTATAAAATTCCTTTTTTTCTCCTGCTAAAACTTGTGTGTGCTGGTCTCATGCTGAGAATTTTACCAGCTGTATTCAAAAGGCTACTGTATGTGGCTTTCTTGTGTCTGTGCCTGGATTGATTACCAGTGTAGTATCACTAACCACAGAATGAAATAAAAAGTGTTTTCTTTTCTCTCTGATTTTTTTTTTTTAGAGAATCTGTATTAAATCTTCTTAAATGGTTAGAATTTACCAATGAAGCAATATAGTTTGTGCTTTTCATTTTAGGATGTTTTTCCTAATTAAAAATTTAAATATCTTACTTGGTTTTCTATCTCTTTTTAAATTATTTTGGTAGTTTCTATCTTCCCAGAAAATTGCCTGTTTTAACTAAACTATCTAGCTTGTTAGCAAACAGGTCTTCAGGGTATTATCTTATAATTATTTTTATTTACATTTTCTCTGTGGTTCAATAATTTGGATCCCTTTTTTCCTTGATGACTCTGTCCACATTGTCAAGTTAGCTACGTCTTCAAATAAACAACTTTTCATTGGTTTCCTCTATTTATAATCCCTTTCTTTCTTCCTTCCTTCCTTCCTTCCTTCCTTTTCTTTCTTCCTTTCTTCCTTTCTTTCTTCCTTCCTTTCTTCCTTTCTTTCTTCCTTCCTTTCTTCCTTTCTTTCTTCCTTTCTTTCTTCCTTCCTTTCTTCCTTTCTTCCTTCCTTTCTTTCTTTCCCCTTTGTTACTTTCTCCACTTGTCTCAGTTAGGTTCAAGCCTCTGGAGTAGGATGCGAGGTCCCTGATGTAAGACTGTTTCTTCTTAAACATCCTTCCTAAGCACAACACTTCCACTCTATAAAGTTTGCTGTGTGTTCAAAGAATTTTTTTTAATTCATTTGTGGTTTCTTTTAAACCCATTAGCTACTTGGAGTGGGTTCACTAATATTTCATATTTGCTAATTTCCCCAGACTGTCTTCCATAATTAAGTTCTCATTGCATTCTATCCTATTCAGAGGCTTTGTATAAATTTTCCTTTTGTTCTTTTGGCAATACTAGGGATTGAACCTAGAGCTTGAACCTAGAGGTTGTACATGCTAGGTTAGCATTCAGTTACTGAGCTATAACTTCAGTCCACTCCGTATAACTTTAATCCTTTCAAATTTATTGACTTTTTACATAACCTAGACAATGACAATCTATGCACGAAAGTTATGTTTATACTTGAAAAGAGTTTGCTGTAGCATTGATGGATATGGTTCCATAAATATCTGTAAGGTCAAGTTTGTTTATAGTTTTGTTGGGTCTTGTATTTGTTGGTATTATTCCTACTTGGGACTTATTGGGCTACTCACTATTGAAAGTAGTGTGCTGGGATCTGTGAGAATAATGCTATTTCCACATTCAATCAGGTCAGACTGCCTCACTTATTTTGGAGCTATATTGCTCGTTCGTTCTCTCTCTCTCTCTCTCTCTCTCTCTCTCTCTCTCTCTCTCTCTCTCTCTCTCTCCCTCCCTCCCTCCCTCTCTCTTTCTCCCCCCTCTCTCTTTCTCTCTCCCCCCACCCCGTGTGTGTGTTAGCTTTTCATGATACACTGACCCTACCCTGTCATTGTGAGATATGTCTATGTACCTATTGCAACATTTTTATTCCAAAGTCTATTTTGATTGATATTGCACTAGCTCCAAGTGGTTGTTCTGTGCACAATATTTTATTCTCCATTATAGATACATATATTGTACTTAATATTAATCGAAACCTCTACATGATAAAAATTGTTAGTGCTATTTTTACAAATGAGCAAACAGACCACAGGAATAATCACTAGAGGTCACGCAACTGCTATAACGTGAAAATGGCACTAAAACCCAGTTCAATCTGTCTCCAAAATGTGTTCTTTCCTGCAAAAATTAAATACCAAGACTGGGCAAAGTGGAGCAAGGCTTTGATCCCACGACTCTAGAGGTGGTGGCAGGTGGAGCTACATGACTTCAAGATTAAATGGACTCATGAACAGACAGTTCTCAAAAGAAGAAACACAAATGGCCAACAAATATTTGTAAAGTGTTTATCCCCCGGAGCCTTCAGGGAAGGGCATACTAAAAGTACTTCAAGGTACAGGAGCTGTGCTATAGATGTGTCCTGCTGGGATTGGGTTTCACAACTCTGCATTTTGATTGGTTTTCTGTCATGCTCTCTGCCAAAAAAATATAAAAATTCATTTTTAACTATTGCTTTTGTTTTTGAGATTATAATTACATTATTGTCTGCTTTCCTTTCTTCTTCTTAGACCTTCCCATGTGGCTCTCAATGCTCTTTGAAATTCACAGCCTCCTTTTTCATTACCTGTTGTTACAAAACATGCGTGTGTGTTCCTAAATACAAATATACATCTGCTCAGTCTGTATGCTGTTATATATAAATATGTGTATGTGCGTGTGCATGTGCGTGTGCGTGTGCGTGTGTGTGTGTGTAATTGCAGTACTGACCACTTGGTACCAGATAACGAATCCGTGTGCTCTTCCCTGGAGAAGACTCTTTCTCCCACTCTCGGCAGTCCTTAGCTGCCTGCAGACCTTGATGTCGGGTTGAGGCCTCCTGAGCTTTCCCATCCACATCAGCATGGCTTTTGACGTCAGCTTTGTTCAGCTCATGCTTAGGCAGCCGTGTTAATAAGACTTCATAAGCGTAGCTTCTGACATTCTTCAGAGACACAATCTAGCAGCAAACTCCCTCTTCCTAAGCTCTGACAATCTTCCCACCCCGTCTCCTGAAATGATCCCTGGGGCTTAGCTGCAGGAGTTTGTTGTAGAAGCATCAGTGGGGGCTGGGCTGCACAGCTCTGCACTTTGGTTGTGTTTTCTGTAACAGCCTCCATCTGTTACTGAGAGAAGTTTCCTTGATGAGGTGAGAATTACCTGATGATTTGGAGCTAGGAAGCGCAGATGAGAGATAACATGAGATGTTGGTTTTCTGGGTCTGGGTTACCTCACTTAATATGATCTAGTACAGTTCCCTTACCAGCAATGCTTGAAGATGGATCTCGCCATAAATCCTCAGGAACGCTTGTAAGGGGCACTGACGTGGCTTCAGTTGGCTATCTTTAACAGTCTGAGTTCTCCTAAGCTTCAGGAACCTCGAATCTAAGAAATCTTTTTTTAAAATACTTTTTTTAAAAACTACTTTAGAGAGCTGGAGCAATGGCTCAGCAGTTAAGAGCACTGACTGCTGCTCTTCCAGAGAACCCAGGTTAGAGTTAAGCATCCAAATGGCAGCACACAACCATCTGTAACACTAGTTCCAGGGGATCAGCTGTCTTCTTCCAGCTTCCATGGACACCAGACACACAAGTAAGTGGTACACAGAAATATGTGTAGGCAAAATATTTATAACATAGGTAAATACATATTTAAAAAAAAACACTGAGATTTCATCTCACTCTGTCAGAATAGCTATTATCAAGAAAACTGATAACAAAGACTAACATATATTAACTCAGAAGCGAACCTTATCTACTGTGGGTAGGTGTGTAAATTGGCACAGCCATTATAAAAGTAAGCATGGAAGTTTCTTGAAAAATCAAAGTTAGAACTATCAAATGATCCCACCATATCCCTCCTATGTATACACCTAAAGGACTATAACCTACCACAGTGAGATTTGCACATCCATATTTAGTGCTGCTCTATCCACAACAGCAAAGAAACAGGAGCATCCTGGAAGTCCATCATCAGGTGAGTGGTTACTGAAAACAAGGTATACACAAACAACAGGATTTTGCTCAACTGTAGAGGAAAATGAAACTGGAGGCTGGAGAGATGACTCAGTAGTAAAGAGCACGAAATATTCTTCTAGAGGACCTATCTTCAGGCTCTGGGCACTCTAAGCTCATAACTGCCTATACTTTTAGTCCCACACAGGAACCTGTTGCCTCTGGCCTCTATGAACACTGGTCATGCATGCACACGTGCGCACACACACACACACACACATACAAACATGCTTAAAAATAGTAAAACTAAATCTAGGAAAGTTATGAACTTTGCAGGAAATAGATGGATCTGGAAACTATTCTACTCAGCAAGGTGACAGAGCCTCAGAAATAAATACACTACATGTTCTAGCATGTGGTGTACTTCTTGGAATGAGAATAGCCCCCAGATAAGGCTCATATATTTGAATACTTTATCTCCAGCATATGTTAAAAGAGGATGTTCACCTTGTAGCCATAGGCAAGCACAGAATATGGAGAGAAGAGTCTGGAACAAAACATAACCTTGTCCCCCAAAGGTTAATCCCTAGTGACCTACTTTCTCTAACAGAACCTCACTTCAAAAGTTTCTACTACTTTACAATAATGTCATCAAATTATAAGTCCATCAACAGATTGGTCCACTAATTAAATTAGAGTTTTCATGATTCTATTACTTTTCAATGATTGGATCTACTACCTAGGGACCAATAATTAAATATTTCAAGTCTTTCAAGAGTTACTTCATATACAAATTATTACAGGGCCTTCATATAAATCAAAATCAATCTCTCTCTCTCTCTCTCTCTCTGACACTACTTAACAGTGTCAATCAGAGAGATGGTGATATTTACATGAGCTAAAACAGTTCTCATGATATTATTATTATTCTCTGTGAACAATAGCAACCAATGATTTTATCACATTTTTACAATTAAATATTCATTAATCCATTAGTTTTGAACATGCCCAAAAATTTTTGAAAAATGCTTTAGACAAAATCCAATAGAACATTTGAAGCAAAAATATTATCAAAGAACATTAACTTTGCCACAAAGCATGACAGTCCAAAAGCTCTTCCAAAATTCTCCCTAACAAGAACAATCTTTGTTGTTACGCAGTAAGTCTCCAAAGCATAGAAGATGTTCACATGACTTTTCAATCATAAGTTCTTCAGAGAATACAACATTCTTTTCAGCAAAATCTCATGAGAACTAGAATTCCCTTTTCAATATATGCTCTCTCCTAGAGCTCTAACAAAATATTACTGAGTAGCAGAAAAACAAATCTCAAGAAATGATGAACTTAGGGAAATTTCATTGAAGAAAGCACCAGGCAAGTCATAATAATGGCAAATTGAAAATGAAAGCTCCCCTGTTTCAAAAGAAGAGAGTATCAAAATTCACCTCTGTCTGTCAGTAGCTACGGGCTGGTTTTGATAAGCAAAATTGCTAAGCAGCTTATAACAGAAAAACGGCTGATTGTTCAATTCACGGATTTTGAAATCAAAAGATACATTTTTGTAAGGTTTTTTTTCCTTTTTTAGCATATGAAGGAGCAGGTTTAGTGCACATGTCTTTCAGGAGAGGGAAGGAGCCACAGGAGCCGGAGCTACAGGAGGCTGAGAGCCTCTCAATGGGGTTCCCGAGAACTAAACTCCTCACCTCTGAAAGAGCAGCAGAAAGAACTAAACTCCTCACCTCTGAAAGAGCACTCTTTTTTTTTTTTTTTAATTTTTTTAATTTACATTCCAAATCACTTCCCCTTTCCCGTTTCCTCCCTCCCCGAAAGTCCCATAAGCCCCCTTCCCTCCCTCTTTTCTCCGTTCAACCCCCTCTCATTACTCTGTCCTGGCGTTCCCCTACATCCAGTCTTTCCAGGACCAGGGGTCTCTCCTTCCATCTTTTTAGAAATCTATTGATATGCTGATTGTGTCTAGGGTATTCTGAGATTCTGGGTCAATATCCCCTTATCAGTGACTGCATACCATGTGTGATCTTTTGTGATTGGGTTACCTCACTAAGGATGATATTTTCAAGTTCTGACCATTTGCCTAGGAATTTTGTGAATTCATTGTTTTTAATTGCAGAGTAGTATTCCATTGTGTAAATATACCACATCTTCTGAATCCATTCCTCCGTTGAGGGACATGTGGGTTCTTTCCAGCTTCTGGCTATTATAAATAAGGCTGCTATGAATATAGTGGAGCATGTGTCCTTATTGCATGCAGGTAAAGCCTCTGGGTATATGCCCAGGAGTGGTATAGCCGGATCCTCCGGAAGTGTCATGCCCAGTTTTCTGAGGAGCCGCCAGACTGCTTTCCAGAGTGGTTGTACCAGCCTGCAATTCCACCAGCAGTGGAGGAGTGTTCCTCTTTCTCCACATCCTCGCCAACAACTGCTGTCTCCTGTGTTTTTGATCTTAGCCATCCTGACTGGTGTGAGATGGAATCTCAGGGTTGTTTTGATTTGCATTTCCCTAATGACTAAGGATGATGAACATCTCTTTAGGTGCTTCTCAGCCATTAGATATTCTTCAGGTGAGAACTCTTTGTGTAGCTCTGTACCCCATTTTTTAATAGGGTTACTTGCCTCTCTGGAGTTTAACTTCTAGCTAGAGCAATTAGACAACAAAAAGAGGTCAAAGGGATACAAATTGGAAAGGAAGAAGTCAAACTATCACTATTTGCAGACGATATGATAGTATACATAAGCGACCCAAAGAACTCCACCAGAGAACTCCTACAGCTGATAAACGACTTCAGCAAAGTGGCCGGATATAAAATCAACTCAAGCAAGTCAGAAGCCTTCCTATACTCAAAGGATAAGCAGGCTGAGAAAGAAGTAAGAGAAATAATACCCTTTACGATAGCCACAAACCATATTAAGTATCTTGGCGTGACGCTAACCAAACAAGTGAAAGATCTGTATGACAAGAACTTCAAGTCTCTGAAGAAAGAAATTGAAGAAGACCTCAGAAGATGGAAAAATCTGCCATGCTCATGGATTGGCAGGATGAATATAGTAAAAATGACCATCTTACCAAAAGTAATACACAGATTCAATGCAATCCCCATCAAAATCCCAACTCAATTCTTCATAGAGTTAGAAAGAGCAATTCAAAAATTCATCTGGAATAACAGAAAACCCAGAATAGCTAAAACTATTCTCAAGAGTAAAAGAACCTCTGGGGGAATCAGTATCCCGGACCTCAAGCTGTACTACAGAGCAATAGTGTTAAAAACCGCATGGTATTGGTACAGTAACAGACATGTAGATCAATGGAACAGAATTGAAGACCCAGAAATGAATCCACACTCCTATGGTCACTTGATCTTTGACAAAGGAGCTAAAACCATCCAGTGGAAAAAAGATAGCCTTTTCAACAAATGGTGCTGGCTCAGCTGGAGGTCAACATGCAGAAGAATGCAAATTGACCCATCCTTATCTCCTTGCACTAAGCTCAATTCTAAGTGGATCAAAGATCTCCACATAAAACCAGACACACTGAAACTAATAGAAGGGAAACTAGGGAAGAACCTTGAACATATGGGCACAGGGGAGAATTTCCTGAACAGAACTCCAATAGCTTATACTCTAAGATCAAGAATAGACAAATGGGACCTCATTAAATTACAAAGTTTTTGCAAGGCAAAAGACACCGTCAAAAAGACAAAGCGGCAACCAACTAACTGGGAAATGATCTTTACCAACCTTACATCCGACAGAGGGCTAATATCCAAGATATACAAAGAACTCAAGAAGTGAAAGAGCACTCTTAATGGCTCACTCCATACCCTTGATCAATATATTTTAAAGGCAAATTCTTTCAAGATTCATGTCCCACGTTCATGTGAAAATGAAACTAATTTTCTGCACCCTTTAAGTATTATGTTGAAACTCAATTCTGTGACATTACGAGTCACCAAAAACCAATAATTTACTAACCAGACAATGAATAAGAATTCCAGTGTAATTAAATTCACCTAGGCTTATAACTGTTAAATAAAGCTTTTAAAATTAAAAAAAAAGGGCTGGGAATGGGGTACACACCTTTGAGCCCAGAACATGAGAGTCAGGCAGATCTCTGTGCATTTGAAGCCAGCCTGGTTTACACAGTGACTCCAGGCCAGGCAGAACTACATAGTGAGGCCTGACCAGAAAACAAAACAAAACAAAACAAACAAAAAAAACCTTTGGCATTACCCAGTTTGTATTTTCCAAAAATATATTATATATTTATGTTATATGTCTTGAAACAGAGGAGCAAATTCTTTGTGGGTGGTTTACTAATACTTGGTGTATCCTGGGCTAGGTTATCTCTAAATTATCTTTCAGTTCTAAACCTTAAATCTATGCTGGGCTGGGTTACACAGTATTATTTTTTTGCTTCAAGACTTCCTGAAGCCCTTGTATCTTATAACAGGCACCATGACTTCACTGAAACTAATGAGGAAATTGGTTAATTGAATAAAATAAATGGATTTAATTTTTCTCTTCCAATGCAGCAGAGAAAATTAAGACCAAGATGTGAATAATAGTCCTGAACAGGACCTAAACTAGAAACGTACTGTTGGTATGAAGAATGAACTAGCCATGAGAAGCTTACGTTGCACATTTATATCCTATAAAATCAAAATGCCTACGATTAAAATAAATTTCAGAAAGATTACAGAGGAACATGGAAACAACTTTGTTCCCAAAATGAATAAGCCAAAAAAGCAAGAGGTAAAAGGTTCTTCATGAGTCAAGTTCTCTTCATAAGAAAAAGTATTAATTCAAAGCATCAGCTTTAAGATATCACAACACAAAACTCCTATTTTGTGACTTTAAAATTTTAATTTGATATTTTCATTTTTGTTTTCTTTTTCCTATTTTGGGGGGTGTCGTGTGTGTGTGTGTGTGTGTGTGTGTGTGTGTGTGTGTACACCTATGTAGGTGTGGGCATCTGTACATGTGGTTGCCCTTCCACCTTACTGAAGGCAGAGTCAATCCAACCAGCTGTTACCTAGCACCTTGTCTTGGTCTTTTGAGAACAAAATCAATAAAGGAGTATGTAAAAAATATGTAGATAACTTTGCACTACAAAAGGCTAATAATATAAAGTTTATGCTCATATTTTACCATAATAAGAAACAGAAAACAAAAACATATGGTAGTGACAATTTTGATTCTTTTAAAAACACAGAAATATTATAAGAATATGTTTTTATTTTAATCCTAAGTGTGGGAAATGGGACCTCATCAGACTGACCACAGTAGCTGACTATGATTTGCCTCATGCTCTAGCAGGGGCATGATTTTGCCAGCTGCAGTTTCTGCCAGTGTGTGATGTTTGAGATTCTGGGGACTCTTTTGAAGGTATATAAATTCTAGGGCTCTGAGAGTTGACAGGTTACTGGTGCCTGGTTGGTGGGTGGATGCTATTGGTTGCTGTTTGTTAAGCACAAAGAAGAAATAACATGAAAAACAAAGAAGAAATAACAAGAAAAAGAAATTAGATAACCTGACAGGGAAGATCAAACTTGCCCCCAAAGAACTTGATGTCGGCCGGGCAGTGGTGGCGCACGCCTTTAATCCCAGCACTTGGGAGGCAGAGGCAGGTGGATTTCTGAGTTTGAGGCCAGCCTGGTCTACAGAGTGAGTTCCAGGACAGCCAGGGCTACACAGAGAAACCCTGTCTCAAAAAAAACCAAAAAAAAAAAAAAAAAGAACTTGATGTCCCTAATCAGCAGGAAGCAGTCTGAAGATAACATCACCTCCTCTCCCCTTTGTCCTTTGTCTCTCCTATCTAATGTTAGGGGGTTGAAAGAATGGAAGAAGAGGGAGTGGATAATGGTAGAAGAAAAAGGAACGCACAAAGTAGCAAAAGACCAGCTACATGGGTGAGTAATTCCAGTCCCAGAAGCCATGAGTGAGGACAAGAAACCCCAGCAGCAAGTGGTATGCCTCCCTGTTAACTGTTGGTTAGGAAGGCCTCAGAAGCCCCCAAGCTGAATAGGCCATTACAATTGCTCTTTTTGCCCACTGAATTAGGAGAGAATACCCTGATGTTGAAGACATCACGCACACTAATTGCAGGACATAGAAAAATCAATATGGAACCCAACTAGAAGCTCCGTCCCTGCTGGCTATTGTACAGTACCTGAAGGTGTAGCCCATACTATTGGGGCAGAACACTCCCCCACAGTTTCACCCAGTGTAGATCTTGAGTGCCACAGTATCAGCCTGCCAGGCAAGATGTGCCCACTGCTACAATCGTGGCCTGACTTACGGAGTGTTCTACTTTCATCTCTGTTGCTGTGATAAAGCACTCTGACCAAAAGCAATATGGAAGAGGAAAGGGTTTGTTTCAGATTTCAGGTTACTGTACATCTCTGAGGGAAGCTGGGGCAGGGACTTAAGCAGAAACCATGGGGGAATGCTTCTTGCTGGCCAGAGTGCTCATCCCTATGTAGCTTTCTTGCAGCCCTGGAACTCCTTCCCAGAGAAGAGTGTCACTCACGGTGGACTGGGTCTTCCCTACATCAATTAATAATCAAGACAATTCACACAGACAAGCCCACAGGTCAGTCTAAGCTGGGCATTCCTTCTCCTGATACACTCCCTTCTCAGGTGTAGCTAGGCTGTATCAAGTTAATGTTAAAACTAACTTGGAAAAGAGGTAACAAACTATCTTCTGACTGGATTTGAGGTCCAACCAGAGGAGAGAATTCAGGTCTGATTCCATAAACCTGGACAAAAATTCATTATCTGGGAAGGTCATAGGTCCTGAGGGAAACTTACTACTCTAATTTTATTAAATTGATATTTAATAAATATTTTAAACATTGTGTGCTGTCTTTGGCCATGATCAGAGTTTGTTTTTGCAGTGGAGAGCTATACACATAAACAGAATTTGATCAAAATGCTAAGAATAAGTGACTGTTGAATGTCCAGCCCTAGGACACTGACCTCACCAATTCTATGTCTGGGAGTACACTGTAGATGTGGGGGCAGAAAGGAAGTAAGAGCTGGATGATAGACAGGCGAGCTATAAAATGCTATCCTAGAGGCATGGCATGACCATTGCAGCCATGAACTCACAGGAAATGCACTTGCATGCACCTAGACTGATGAATTTTGACTAGGCCTGTCAACAGTCAGTCAGATGGAGGAGGGGCTCCTGGAGACCTATTCCTCCATGGGGATGGACTGGCTACTTAGGAATGCTAGAAGAGAGAGAGTAACTGTCTTTCAATTGTGTAGCTACTGCTGAGCCCAGTGTTCCAAAGAATAGTTCCACACTCACGCTCATGTGGACAGGCCTGGTTAAACTGAGTCACAAGACTAAACAAAAGACACAGCGAGGCCCTTCTAGGGAGAGTGGGGTTGCTAGCAATGGGGAGGGACACAGGCAAGGGCGGAAGTGAGAATGCATCATATACATCCACGTGTGGGTGCTCCACTGTGAGAACAAACTGTACTAACAAAAGCAAATAATACAAAACTCCACTAGTTTTCAGCTTCCTGTCTTTTCTTTGTTATCAGAGTATCAAGGTTTACTGACAGCAATGACAGAGGAATAAGAAAATCAAAAGAATATAGCAATAAAATTTAGGAAATGCAATAAATTAATAACTTTTTTGAAATAAAAATATACTCATTAGCAATAGAATTTTCATTCAGTTAATTTGTCAGTAAATAATATTTAAGTTTTCTAATACAGGTAGGTTAGGAAACACAGAACAGTAATTTTAACCAGGGTCAGCACAATGGCTCAACGGCAGAGTGCAGCTGCCCCAGCCTGACTCTCAGGAGTTTGACTCCCCAAAACCCACAATGGAAGGAGACAGCCAACATCCAAAAGCTGTCCTCTGTCCTCCACATAGACACACACATACACATCTCTCACTCACACACACACACACACACACACACACACACACACGATAATAAATAAAAGGAAACTTTAAAAGAAGAAAACACAAAAAGCTTCAGTGCTGGTGATATAAACTCAGTAGTACACCACTTGCCTAACACTGAAGGGTTCAAGGGTTCAGGCCTCAGGATGCAGAAATAAACAACAAAAAATTAAAGTTGAAAGAGAAAGGTAACAGTGAAGGAAAAATGAGCAAAGAGAAGAAAAGAGTAAGACATAAGAAAAAGACAAAACGCTATGTGCATGAAAATGTCAAAATGAAATTATGATGCTTAATCTCAACTATCAGCTTGATAAGGCATGATTGTGAGGGATAAGGTTCAGCTGGGCTGGGAAGATCTGCCCACTGCGGAGTGCTACTCCCAGGGATCTGTTTCTTGACTGCAGATGAAATGGGACCAACTCCCTCAAGTCCTGCTGCCATGACTCCCTCATCACATTCCTCAGAGCATTTCATTACAGCAACAGAAAAGAATAACACAGACAGAAACACTGTGTGCTAACTTTAAAATAACAATAAAAATAAGATACAAAGGATTTGAGAAAGGGAAAAGAGAAACATTATTAATTTGAACCACATAACCTGAAATAGTACATCGCTTAGGTGGCAACCCAGTAATTTTTTTAACATCTCATTAGCTCTGCAACTGTTTGATACTGACCTATCAAGCTTTTTTTTTTTTTTTTTTTTGGTTTTTCGAGACAGGGTTTCTCTGTAGCCCTGGCTGTCCTGTTGCTTTGTAGACCAGGCTGGCCTCGAACTCAGAAATCCGCCTGCCTCTGCCTCCCAAGTGCTAGGATTAAAGGCGTGCGCCACCACCGCCCGGCTCTATCAAGCTTTAAAGAAACAATTGGTCTACAATTTTCAGCACTCTTACCAGAACAATAGTGTTTAATCGGAAGAACACCAAGCAAACCAAGGTTTCTAATGAGCTGCAACTTTCCTTTGACTGTCCATCAACACGTAAAAAGTCAAATTAAAATTAAAAAATCTGTTGCAACCAAGTTTCTGATCACAAGACACCTATCAACTCTGTAGTGAATTAAGTTAAATCTTGCTTTTTAAATCTACTTATTAGAACTCCAGACCAGAACTAGGAGAAACTGTGCAACTTAGATCAGAGATAACATCTGAACTCTGAACTCTGCTCTCCTACCCTCTGACCCACTTTCCAAACTACTGAGAACAATGTTTAGTAAGCAGCAAGCAGACCAAACTCAGCAATCCGCTCAGCTGCCCAGGATAGTCTTCTCCACCTATCCATCCTTTTGAACTAAGAGTTAAGAACCAAAGCACACCAAAAACACAGCTCAGTGGCCAAGCGCTTGCCTAGAATGCAAGAGTTTTAATACAAATCATGGGGGGTGGGGGGGAGGGGAATAGAACAGTCCGTGGTATCTGTGTTTCCCGTATCACTGAATGTCTTAACTTTCCAAATCCCACATTCAGATTACAAATGATTCACAAGGCAAGCAAAGCTAATCCTAAGTCTGAGCGTACTGCCCATCTCATGATGAAGAGGGAGTCTATCTACTGGTGGAACATTTGAATACGGGAGAGATTACCCAGAGGTTAAGAGCACTGCTGCTCTCCAGTGAGCCCCGGTCCGACACCCAGCACCTACATGATGGCTCCCAATTGTCTCTAGTTCCAGTTCCAGAGGATCCAACACCCTTTTCAGTCCTCCTTAAACATCACATGGATGTAGTGCATAAGGATACATTCAGGCCAAAACTCATACACACACAATTTCTTTTAAATCTTAAAAATATGTTTTAAATACTGAAGAGTTTTAATTTAATTTCATAATTACCCTTCTTGGAAGCACTGATTTGGCCACTAATTCTTAATAAACATTTTCTTTATCTTTTTGAAAAGGAAATACACTATCCATTCTCTACAGTATAAAATCTAAGCACTGTAGGACATGACTGAGAAGGAAGCCAGGTCTCTGAGGAAGTGTGTGTGCTGAGACAAGGCTTGAGGAAGTACAGTGTTGCTACCAACTACGCCTCCTCTCCCACTGTGGTTCCACTGTGGGACACACAGGCACTTGTTAATGGACAACAAAGATCATTTTAGTTGGCATGAGGAGAAAAATATAATCTGAAAAGTAAAAATTATGAAAACATGTTAAAGAGCCAGCAGAATTCTGACAAATAAAAGGCCAGGCAGCTAAAGAGGTTAACACGAAACCCAAAATGAAGAGTCCTGGATTATACCACAAGAAGCTGGATATATTCTAACGCAACAGGGAGACACTGGCACTTTTCAAACAAAGGGTAGTTCACAAGAACATATCAGAATTGTAGAATAAAAAAATTGTATGATAGCTAGCATACTCACACTAATCAATTTGATTAGATGTTTATGTGATGTAATGTAAATTGTACAAAATGACTAGAAAATGAAGTCACTAAAATTATCACATCTATTGATTATAAGTCCTGATTATCCTCCACCTAGATAATATTGTTCTATGCATTTCAATAAGAAAGGAAAAATAATAACCCTTAAATATATTATAAAATATTCTATAATTCAGAATTGTTATTAATTCATTTGGCTTTTCCCAACTGTTCCAAGTTAGTGAGGTTTTTTTTATGTATCTATTTGATGAAATCAGTACTTCCAGTTTGAAATTTTTAGCAATGTCACTGAAATTACTTTCACACTCTCATCTCATGATACATGTTGGGGTGGGGTAAGCTTGCTCCACATCAAATATGGCCCAATAAAGCCACTGCCATAGGGCTTTATCTTTATCCTTACCATTACAAGTTCCTCCTGTAGCTCACCGCAACTTTTTTCATTATATTGGAGTCTCTTTGAAAGATCTATAATTACTTTCTTCTGTTCTTCGATCTCTTCATTTAGTTTCTTGTTTTGGGAGAAATATTCTCTTTCTAATCTGAAAAGTTAAAAATGTCAGAGCAGGTTTTCCAAATGTACTTCTCTTTCACACAAGTCGGCGATGTTCTGTGTATCATGTTTACATGCCAAAAGACTTCTTAATGCCCACTTCTCCTTTTTTCAAGTTAAAAGATTTATGCGCTCTTGAATGAAAGACTAAGGGATTAACACTTCCCCTTTGGAAGCAGGTATTGGTACTGAGTCCAAGGTAATAAGCAAAGAGACAGAAATAGGATTGATGAGGTCTCAATATTATTTGTAATGAACAAAATCCACTCATCTCAATTCAGTCAGCTCAGAAACTGCCTCAAAAGTGATAGCGTGTGTGTGCTCGTGAGCACTGGAGCACATGTGTTGTAAGCTCATGAGGATGCAAGTGAACACACCTGTGAGCTCACAGAGGCAAGAGCGGGACACCATGTCCTCCTACAGACAGTCACTCACTGACCCAGAAGCTCATGGTTTTTGACTGGCTAGCTGTCCCTGACCTCCTACATAGGTGATGGGGATACAAACTCAGCTTCTCATACTTACAGAGAAGTGCTTTTATTGACTGAGTCACTGAGTCATCTTCCGAGCCCCCAAGAAAATTATATTAAAATTAGTGATAAGATTATTAACATACAACAGAAATGAAGCAAATGTTTTTATTCCTCCAAATACCTGGTGTACAGAAAATTTAAAAAGGAAAAAAATCAAAATGTACTTCACCTATTTTGAGGGCATGTTTACTGCTCTAGTTGGCAGTGTGAACCTGGGAGAGTGGGGCCTAGAAAGATGTTTCATGCAAGAGCCAACTTTACTCAGAGCATCAGACAATTTGTATTCTGGGGGTTAAGAAGAGTCACCTGAATAAGGTGTTCAATCACAAGAACAAGCCACAGGTGGCATTGTTTCCATGGAGGCATATAACTGACAGCAACTGAAGAAAACTCACGCCTATCAGTTTGCTGCACTTGGGAGGAGCACAAAACACAACTGAAGAACAATGCTGTGTTTTGAAGACACTGAGATCACGAGACTCATTAGAGTTTTCTCACAAGCACTCAGAAGTGTCACATGACTCCATTCTTGGACTGTGCTGCAACAAGGACACATAAATGTCTTTACAAAAAACAAAAAACAGTTTACTATTTAAATATTCTGGCTGGTATTAAACTGTGTTTACATTGGTTTTGTTTTCTTTTTTAGAAAGAGTCTCAATATGCAACTTATATTGGCCTGGAACTCGTTTTGTAATCTACTCTGCTGGCTTAACTCTTTAGGCTCCCAAGTTCTGAGATATGGGGAAGAACTTGCCTATTCAGCTGTGTATATGCTCATGTGTGCATATAATGGAAGGCAGCTCATAAGTGTTGCACTCTGAAAGTTCACATGCATATGAACCACATTGATTCCATTACTGTCACTGTTTTTAGCCTGAGAGCTTCCTTGTAACTCCAGTAGAGACATTTCTTCCGTTTGAAGCTGTAACATGGGCGACTAGGATGACTCTGAAAATAATCAGCACTGCACTCAGACTAAAAGAAAAATAAGAAGTGAATTTTTTATGACACTTGCCTAGATGTTTCATGCAAGAGCCAACTTTACTCAGAGCATCAGAGTCTCCGAATAGACTTTTTTCCCTCAGGGTGCAATACAAACAAGTGTTGCATGTTTCCTTTTGCGCCAGAGATATTACAAGGTAAATTAGCTAAATCTAATAAATGTGTATAGAAAACTTATTTGCTACACTTATAACATCTTGCAAAGTGAACAAAACAATGAAAACAGATCAAAGATAGGGGGCACATGAATCTCACTGAGAAGGGGAAACAGAATAGACATCACAGGTGGATGAGGGAGGGGACTGGACTGGGGTGGAGGGTGGGGATGGAAATAGGAGGGATCAGATGTGGGGAGGATAGGAGAGAGTACTGGGAAAGACAACTAGAATTGGGGGGATGGAGTTAGGCATATCTGGGACAAGTTAGAAACATATGGCAATGGAAACTCCCAGGAATCAATGAGGGTGACATTAACTAAGACTCCAAGCAATAGAGGGGTACAGAGCCTGAATGGGCCATCTGCTATAACCAAGCAGAACTTTCACTGCAGGGACTGGGACACCAACCCAGCCACAAAACTGTTGACCTATAATTTGTCCTGCCTACAAGATTTTTAGGGGGTAAAGGTGGCACAGGAATGTGATAATGGTCAACTAATGACCTGTCCAGCTTGAAATCGATGTTATGAGTGGGAGCCTACCCCTGACACTGCCTGGGTATCCAGGAAACAGAAAGTGGATATAGGATAGAAGCAAACACAATTGGGAAAAAAAAATCAATTATGAACTGATTCCTAATGATATTCTGGTAAGCTCATAGATTGGTGCTTAGCCCAACTGTCATCAGAGAGGCTTCACCCAGACACTGGTGGAAACACATACAGAGACCCACAGTCAAACATTACACATTGCTTGGGGAATCCTGCAGAAGAGAAATAGAAAGGGATGTAGGAGCCAGAGGGGTTAACGACACCCAGAGAAAATCTACAGAGTCAACTAACCTAGGACCATAGGGGCTCACAGAGACTGAACCACCAACCAGAGAGCCTGTACAGGACTGGCCTAAGCCCTCCTCCCATACGTTACCATTGTATAGCTTGATCTTCATGAGGGACTCCTAACAGTGGGAGCAGGAGCTGTCTCTGACTCTGCTGCCTGCTGTTGGGCATCGGTGAGCTAAGCTCAACACCCCCAGCTGAGCTGTTTGCACAGGTTTCCTGAGAGCAGAGCATCCTGCGGCTTAGCCTGATTTCTGCCTTCCCGCCCGGTGTGGTAGGGACTTGCCAGGTGCCTGACCTATGGCTATGATTGTTTTTTCCCTGTTGTTTTTCACCCGGCCTCTAGTATATATTGCTGGTCCCTCAGTAAAGCTTTGCCATTCTTCTCACCAGAATGACCTGAGTCAGTGTTTTCTGTTAATCCCCCAGACCTACGCCCGATACCGTGGCGGCCTGCCTTTGGGACCCTTTCCCCTACTGGGGTGCCTTGTCTATCCTTACTACAAGAGGAGGTGCCTAGTCAGAACTGCAACTTGATATCGCCATACTGATTTTTTTTTTCTGAAAAGAAATGGAGGACTGGATGGAGGGATGGTGGAAGGGGCAAGGACTGAGAGTCGAGGAGGGAAGGGAAGCTATGGAGTAAAATAAATAAAATTAAAATAAATAATAAGGATTTTAAAATTAATCAAAAAAGAAAAGATACGTAAATCAGAAAGTCAAAGAGTCCCAACATGTAAGTGGTCAAAGTTCCAGACTAAAAGAAGCCACAGCAAGCCTAGCTTCTGGAGATGCTGAATACTGGATCCAGAGTACAGAAGTCATACATACTATTATTTCATCATGTATTACAGAGTAAGTCTCTAGAAACACATAAAGTAGAAGGCCAATTGCCTCTGATTTCAGATGCAGATGAGTTTCCAGAGGAAACCATAGAATATGAACAAAAGATCAAGACTCAAATGACTACACATTGCCCAAAACTTGAACTGATTGAACAACCAGCTGGCTGTGAAAGGAGGTAAAGAGAAAAAGCCACGTTCAGAGTGTGCCTGCAAACTGCCCCTGATGTGCAAGTTCTCCAAGAAGCTGCATTATGATGCAGCCAATGGAATGATGAGGGGCTCATGATGGAGGAGAAGCCTCAGGAATTCCAAGGAGGGTGTTAAAGACAGGCGCTAAGATGAGTACACGCAGGAAATCTGAAAAGCCAGATGAAGGAGACTGAAAGGCCCCAGAGGGATACCTCAGAACAAAACACAATACGACAGAATTTTAGGTCTGTTGAATGTTAAGAATACCTAGAAGGTGGAGAAACAACTCAGTGTGAAGGTGCTTGCTGCCCTCCCAGAAGGCCTGACATCAGCTAGTTCATAACATTTATAACTCTCTTACACCCTCTTCTAGTCTCCACAAGCATCCGCATTTGTTGGAGGATATTTGGTCACATTGTGAATCCTGAGACTGTGAACTGGAAAAACCTGTTTCCTTTCTGGTGTGGTTCAGCCCTAGCACACACCTTTAACTCAAGATCCTTCTGTAAACAAGAGCTAAAGTCAGTCAAGAGGCAGAACCAGGACTGGAGAGATGGCTCAGTGGTTAAGAAAACTGAGTAGTGGTGGTGCACGCCTTTAATCCCAGCACTTGGGAGGCAGAGGAAGGCGGATTTCTGAGTTTGAAGGCTAGCCTGGTCTACAAAGCGAGTTCCAGGACAGCCAGGGCTTACAGAGAAACCCTGTCTCAAAAAAAAAAAGGAAAACTGACTGCTCTTCCAAAGGTCCTGAGTTCAAATCCCAGCAACCACATGGTGGCTCACAACCATATGTAACGAGACCTGACGCCTTCTTCTGGAGTGTCTGAAGACAGCTAGAGTGTACTTATATATAAATAGATAGATAAATCTTAAAAAAAGAGGCAGAACAAGCAACCATGTTGAATGTTGAGTGAATGTATGGGGGGGGGATACTGGAAAAGGGGATAATCTTTGAAATGTAAATAAAGAATATATCCAATCTTAAAAAAAAAAAGAAGAAGGGTCTTTGAGTTGAAGTGTATTTAGGACAGCACAGAAGAGACTAGGAAGGTCAGCTGGCTCCTCTCTCTGCCTCTGGCTAGCAGGCTTTCACCACAGCCTCTGGCTCCTGAGTTTTCATTTGGTAAATCGAACGTTTTGGATTTTGTTTTAAAAACAACACAGTCAGGAAAGTGGAAGGGGGTGTTGGTAAGCAGGGGGAGGGGGGATGGGATGACAGGTTTTGGAGGGGTGACGAGGGAAGGGGATACCATTTGAAATGTAAATAAAGCAAATATCTAATTAAAAAACACACATTCACATGGCATACACTCACACAGACAAAGACACATGCAAATAAAAACAACAAAAAATAAGTTAAATTAAAAATAGCCAGGCAATATGGTGCCTGCCTTTTTCTTCCCAGCACTTAGAAGGCAGAGGCAGGTGGATCTCTTGTTAGTTCAAGGCCAGGCTGATCTACACAGTTCAAGGTTCCAGACTAGCCAAAGCTATGTAGAAGAGACCTTGTCTCAAATTATAAACTAACATAACAATAAAGGAATACTTCAGTGGCTGGTCATTGTGTGTGTTGAGTTGTTTAGTCACAAGCAATCCCATTCCTGAGCTAACAGTGAACGGCTTTAACTTGTTCACTCAACAGCTCGCTCTCTCTCCTCTCTCTCTCTCTCTCTCTCTCTCTCTCTCTCTCTCTCTGAACCAAAAACATGGGCAAAGCATGTGGCAACAATACAAAACAAAACAGATGAGAAGAGTGCTATAAAGAAATAAAGACAAGTTACCAAAAAATGGTGTAGGAAGTAAAGTATGCTGAACTGCAGAGAATCACTGGGAGAAGCAACAGCAGCAGGAAGGAGCAAGAAAATACTTTGTGAGAGAAGCAGACAGGAGAGACGATCAGTGGAAGCTCTGTAAAATGCCTAAAATAGGAACAAAATCATGGCAGAATATGCATGCTACTTTAACATCTAATGTTGGGGGCTGGAGAGATGGTGCAGTGGTTAAGAGTACTTGCAAGAAAATGAGCTTCATTCCCAGCACCCACCCTGGGTGTCTCCTAACTGCCTAAACTGCTGCTCCCTGGGAACCATCGGAACTGCTTCATCTTCCGGCCTCCACCCTCATGCACACTTCCTCCCTTCCTCCCTCCCTCCTCCCCCCCCCTCTCTCACACACATACACAAACACACACTGACACTCACACACACACTTAAAAATAAAACCTTTTTACAATAAATTACAATCTTTTTAAAAATAAAACATAAAGTTAACATCAGAGCAAACAACAGTACGAACCAAGCAATGGCCATGCATGAAAGGGAGTCCAGGACAGAGGAATCAAGTCACTGTTCTCACAATCTTGCAATACTGTTTTACTCTTTAAACTATGTACAAGTGTTAAGTTGATTTAAAAAAAAACATTTTAATTAAAAATAACTATTATTTAATCAATACAAAATTTAATGTATGCATCATTTATGCCATTTTTTTAAAAATCCAATACCAGGACTGGTGTTGGAGAGATGGCTCAGCAATTAAGAGCACCCATTACACTGGAGCAGGGGCTTATCGTGACTCTGTTGCCTGCCTGTGATCCCATCTAACTGGGCTACCTTGACTGGCCTCAGTGGGAGAGGATGTACCTAGTCCTGAGGTAACTTGAGGTGTCAGGTTGGGTTGATACCCAGGGGGAACCTCACCTTTCTCAGAAATGAAGGTGAGGGAAGGATGGGGGTGCTGTTACCAGGATGTAAAGTGAATAAATAAATAAATTTATGGAAAAGAAAGAGCACTTATTGTTCCTGCGGAGGACTGGGTCCAGTTCCCAGCACGTACACAATAGTTGTCAACCGCCTGAAAGTCTAGTTCCAGAAGACCTGACACCTCTTCTGGCCTCTGTAGGCACTATGTGCACATGGTGCCAAGACACACACACACACACATACACACACACACACACACAGGCAAGAACACCCATACACATAAAAAAATCAATAAATCTTTTTTAAAAACTAAAGCCCTAAGATCACTGAAATGAGAAGCGATGCCCTTCTGTTGGCAATCTGATATAGAGAAGCTGGGTCTGACAGTTCCAGCAGCACAGCCAAGAAGACAAGTGTAAGGAAAGAAATGGTCTGGGTGAGGGAGTACCTGAGTCTGAATCCTCAGAGGATGTGGGACTCACACCCAGAAGGCCGGGAAAGGGGAGAAGACAAGGAAGCCGAGAGCTACCTTGCTTTACCAATTTTCTAAGTTCAGCTAACAGTTTACTTTTTTTAAAACAACCATCTCTTCAGGCTATATTTTAGCAAGAATGTTAATAGCAGTGCCAATAAGTCACGATACTTTGCTTTCTTCAGAAATATGTTTAGAAAAATAAAGAAGCTCCTGAATCTGAACACAGGGAAATAAAATTTATCTGCGTTCAATAGCTTCTTTAAAGTCACTTTAAATGATATTTAAATGTAGATTGCATTTGAGGCTTACCACAACCTTTTCCCTACTACTGCCCAGTAATCAGTTACCATAACTAATGAAAACTCTATAATCCAAAATCACTGAAAAGCTTCTCCTGCAACTTCTAGATTTAAAGAATCCTTTATAACTAAGAAAAAATGTAGTAATAGAGATACAGAATACATACTCCACCTAAATCAATTTCATACAGATATATTCACTTTTATGTGCTGCAGGATTTTCCCTGTCCAATCACATTAGGGCAGCAAGAAGCCTGTGATTGGACAGGGAGGCTGAGCTAAGAGTGAGAAAGACTGTTAGCGACTCTGGAGAGAGAGAAAGGAAGATGGCGGCGGATGTCAATCAGTGTGGTTATGACCAGCCACAGGTTGTTATGATATCATAAAGGTTAGAATATTGGGATAATTTGTCTAATCTAGGTGGGCAACTTTTATCATTATCAATTGGTTCCGAAATTATTGTATTGGCATCTTGTGTATTGAGAATTTATTGATATATAAATCTGATTGGTTAACTATAAGCACTGAGTCTTGTTTTTACCGGGTTGCTGGGTATTGTGATATCAAACTGTGTGGATAGTGGATCAAGTCAATTTGGTTACTAGAATGTGGGACCGCCAATCACAGGGGATTTTAGCAGAGAGGGAACTAGTGGCTTCAGGGACAAGCAAGCTAGATGCTGAGAGGGTTAGCTGGAGAGAGTTGCCGGAGGTGGCAGGAGCACAGGAGCACAGCCCAGCCCCACCAGGGAGTTGGTGGGTTGAGAGAAGCAGGATCAAGAGAGTTGACGGCTTCATTTTTTAATATTTCCCACAACATTTATGAAACTGTGAGGTAGAATTAGAATTTTGATTCTGAAATGCATCATACATATGTTTTCCTACCACACAATAAAATCCCATCAAGAAACACTTTAACAGCCTTATCCAGGACAGTGACAATATACGCTGAAAAGTGACCTGGCACACTGGCCTCTATCTGGGCAGCTATAACCATGGGATCTCTGTGCCTGGAGCCCCTCGAACCACCACAAGATCCCCTTACTGATGTTTTGGTCACTAGGCCCTGGTCACCGTGATCTGTCACACAGCTACTTCTCACAACTGTGAGAACACTGCCCTGGAGCTCAAAACTACATCCAGGTGGCCAGGCCAACTTAGCCAACAACATTCATGACAGTGCAAGTTTATTTTCTGAATAAAAACAAAACACTTAACCACTGACATCACTCTGGTCTGGCTTACTCTATAACTTTGTTAGTGGTTATTGCTATATCAGTACTTCACATATACCCTAAAATTCCTTATTCTCAGGGCTATAAACTACAAATGTGGTTCAGGGGCTGGAGAGATAGCTTGCTGCTCTTCTAGAAGACTCAGGTTCAACTCCCAGCACCCTCATGCAGCTCACCACTGTCCACAACTCCAGTCCCCAAAGATCTGATCCTCTTCCAGCCTCTGAGAACACCAGGCATGTACATACATACACACAGGCAAAAATCCCATATAATAAAATCTTTTTTAAAGTCAAGAAAGAATAGTAGGAACAAAAAAAAAGTAAATGCAACATTTACACTCATCTATGGGACAGAGAATTAAATGTATACATAAATACACATGTACAGTGCTTGCACGCACACATGCCCACACCCACACAACATGAAAACAGACTATTTAGTGGAGGGAGGGGCCATCATGAAAGAAGACAAGGGAGGGTCATATAAGGGAAAGAATATGAAGGAAGCGTGATGAGACTCGTGTAGGAAACCCAGAACACTACTTGGGCTCCTCAGAAAGCTGCTTGTTCCTGCCCACCCCCACCCCCGCCCCCGTTGCTTTCCCACTCCCTTTATCAAATCGTGCCCTACTCCCTCTTCATACAGCATCCCTGCGGAAATGAGGACATTCTAAAGACACAGCTCCAAGGCTAGGAAGATGGCTCGGTGGTTAAGGTCGCTCATTGCCAATGCGCAGGACCCGGCTCAGTTCCCAGTACTCACATGGGAGCTCACCACCACTTGGAACTCCAGTTCCTGGGAAGCCAATGGCCTCCTCTGACCTCTGTGGATAGAGGGACACATGGGTTGCACATACATTCTGTCTTAGTCAGGGTTTCTATTCCTGCACAAACATCATTACCAAGAAACAAGTTGGGGAGGAAAGGGTTTATTCAGCTTACACTTTCACGTTGCTGTTCATCACCAAAGGGAGTCAGGACTGGAACTCAAGCAGGTCGAGAAGCAGGAGCTGATACAGAGGTCATGGAGGGATGTTATTTACTGGCTTGCTTCCCCTGGCTTGCTCAGCTTGTTTTCTTATAGAACCCAGGACTACCAGCCCAGGGATGGCACCACCCACAAGGGCCCTCTCCCTTCATCACTAATTGAGAAAATGCCCCACAGCTGGATCTCATGGAGGCACTTCCGCAACTAAAGCTCTTTCTCTGTGATAACTCCGGCCTGTGTCAAGTTGACACACAAAACCAGCCAGTACACATGCATATAAAATACTCATACAACATAAAATAGAAAAAATAAATCTAAAAATATTTGTTACAAGAAACAGTTCACTTGTGACCCTTCCTTCGACTACAAGACAACAGAGACAAGGAATTCCACAAGGAATCAGAATTACTCCAAGAATCTCACCCTAGAAGAAAAAGGCTGAAGCCCAATGCCAGCCAATGAGGAAACAAGTCTCTCAGAAAGTGATTTCACATAGCTTTGACAACTTGTCAGACTACCTGACAGGAAAGATTGGAGCCAAGACAATGGTGATGGGCAGGCCATCCCTGAGAAGGACTACTTAATTACAAATACTCCTTGCCCTCTATTTAAACCTAACCCTCACATCAGGGCCCTGAAATGGGCTGGGGAGTCACTAGACTCCATTTTCTTTCTGCCCAATGAGGCCATAGAGAATATATCCTTTCTCTGGCTTTTACTAGCATTACTTGTCTGTTTAAGTGGCCTCTGTAGGTGAGTAACCAGTCCTAGCTTGTTAGGGCTGCCAGAGCCCGGGCTCTGAACCTAACAACACTGGTAACAACTTCCAACTGCAGACCAGGGTCCAGGCCAATATCTAGGGCAATCACACTAAAGCATGCTATCCCAAGGCCCAGCAAATTACTGGGTGGCCTGCTGAGCTCCATTTCCTGCCTCATGTGGCTGTAAGACCCTCTGCACAGCCTACTGTGGCCCAGAAAGCACCTGCTGTGTCTGGAGTTGAAGGTGAGGACCTAGGCTTGTAGTTTGCCTGGATCATTCAGTTCCCAAAAGGAAGGACCTCCCTCGCTCCCGCCTCTTGGGAAGAGATTCTTAAAGAACCTAAAGAAACAGGAAGTCTGGCTGTAGAATGGTTACTCAGCACACTTTTCCCATTTCCTTATGGAGATAATTTTACCTAGGGACACTTATTAGGGTGTGGTTTCTCAGTGGCTAGATTGTAGCAAATGACATGCAGCACAATATGCAGAATGCTTTTTGTAGGCCATATCCAATAAGCCAGGTCACCAAGATCCACATTCTCAAACACCAAAGTTATGACCCAGAAAGACTGGGGTACCCATACAACAGAGCTAGGTTCCTCTCTAGTACTGAAAAAGACAACCCGAAAAGTCTTTCTATCTCTAATCCTGGGGGTGTGGTTAATAATGGACACAAGACCAGATCTTTCCTATTGCAAGAATCAATGATACTGGGGCAATGTCTGGGTCATGGGATCTGTCTACAGGACTCTGGAGAGTCAAAGATGGTATGCTGACCGAAAGTGATAGATGCTCCATTTCCCAGGTTCCTCCTTTAGACTTAAAGGACATTCCCAAAGAGAGCACAAACCTTAACAGCTACAAACTCTGGCTCTGGTCTTCAACAGTAAGAATAGGGACTTGGGAACCGTATCTATCTCTGAATGGATAAGCTCCTATCATACTTCCATAACTGTGTCTGGACCATGGTAGACAATGAAGGGGGTAAGTAGTGGGCTCTTGAGCTCATGTCTTCTTTTCAATCCATGGCAGCTGTCACACAGTCTATCGGTTCCAGGAATGAGGCACTGCCATCAGGTCAGTGAGCTCCTACAAACACATCATACCATGTGACTATGGGCACAGGGTAGGGCTTCCTGCTACTCTCTGATATTGCAGCTCAGAGATTTCAGAAAGAAAGGCTCTCAGACTGTTAGGGGGTCCAAGCTTCTTTTTGGGGGGTGGAGGACAATGTTCTTTACATCCACTGCTGCAACTGGTCTAAACTGGACTAAAATCTTCTCATCAGGAGGCTCTTGACCTTCAGAGCCTTATGGAACTATGATCTGCTCTGGATTTTAATGACATCTCTCTCCAACTGTCCTGGCTTCCACCTTCAGTGCCGCTGTTTGTTCTCTACTCCCTATTTTTCCGATTGAAGGTGCATGTTGTCTGTCTGTATGAGTGGAAGCACCAGAGTGAGCCCACGGCTTAAGGATTAGCAGGTAGCTCTACAGAAATCCAGATTGGGGGTTGTTTTTATTTTTAGTAGTTTTGGTGCTGTTTGTCTGTTTGTTCTGGTAATCGGAATTTTACTGATTTTTCCTTCTGGTTTCTCAACTAAACATTTTCATGAATCCCTATCCTACGTCTACCATACAACCCATCTACACCACTCCTGGGCATATGCATAAGTATCTTACTACAGATGTACTTAAGCACCCATGCTCATTACTACTCTATTCACCACAGCTGGAAAGACTCAGCATGCCGGGCAGTGGTGGCGCACGCCTTTAATCCCAGCATTTGGGAGGCAGAGGCAGGCGGATTTCTGAGTGAGTTCCAGGACAGCCAGGGCTACACAAAGAAACCCTGTCTCAAAAAAAAAAAAAAAAATAAATAAATAAATAAACTGCAGGAAAGACTCAGCATAAATGACCATCAACTGATAAATGGATAACAGAAAGGTGATACGTCTGTAGAATGGAATATTACTTAGCTGTAGAGAAAAAAATTAAATCATAAAATTTGCATATAAATGAATGGAACTAGAAAAAAATTATACAAGGTGAGTTCACCCAGGTTCTGCATGCCCTCTCTCATGTCAGAGTACTTGCTTTGGTTTTTTTTTTTTTTTTTGAAGATAATTTTGTAATTATATTTATGTACAGAAAACTTAATGTACATTTAACCCAATTTAGTGGTGAGTTCTTTAGCCTTTGCCTTTTCCAGTGTGGCAATGTGAGTCACAGACTTAAGTCCCAGGACGTGGTCTCCCCAGTGGTGGCGGATCTCCTCATATCTGTCATTATAATGGGTCCTAATAGCTCCCACCAGCTGAGCCAGAGCACCCTGTCTTCCGAGTTAACCTGTGTGAAGGCAGCAGTGGAGCATGGCTTCCTGTGGACCAGGCGCCCCAGCCTGGCCTTTCCCTTGATGATGCAGTAGGGCACCCCTATCTTTCGACATAGGACAGGCAGGAAAACCACCAGCTCAATGGGGTCTACATCATGGGCAGTCATCACCAGCTGAGCCTTCTTGTTCTCCACCAAGGTGGTGACTGTGTTGACCCCTGCTCAGAGGACAGGCGGTCTCTTAGTTGGGACGTCCCCTTTGCCAGCGGCTTTCTTCTCAACACGGCCAGTAGCCTTTGCTTCTTCTCCTGCTTTGTCTCTGGCCTGTACTTGTGGGCAAGCTTAAGCAGCTGAGTAGCTGTTCGCCTGTCCAGGGCCTGGGTGGACTGGTTAATGGCAGGAGGAACTTTGAGCTGCTTATAGAGGATGGCTCTTTGTCGCTGCAGCCTGATGTAGAGGGGCCATTTGACGAAGCGTGTTAGGTCTCTTTTGGGCTGGATGTCCTGCCCAATGCTGAAGTTCTTGGGCCTTTTCTCAAACAAAGGATTGCTCTCTCCACCAGCCAAGCAAGATGCCCAAAGGAAAGGAGGTCAAGGGGAAGAAGGTGGCCCTGGCCCCACCATCATCAAGAAACAGGAGGCCAAGAAGGCAGTCAGTCCTTTGTTTGAGAGTACTAGCTTTGAATGTTCTGTTTTGTGTGTTAAACAGGAAGCACACGCACAGGCTAGGAAACTAGGAATGAGTCACCGAGCTGAAGACTTCCATTTAATAACCCATGTCTGCTGAGAGCACCATTGCTCATGCTGTGGTGTTCTTGGTCAACCTTCCTTTAGGGACTCATAGGCATCTTCATGCACTCTAAGTTTGGGCTAACCCACTCCTTACCCTTTTCTCCATGCCTGCCCTAGTCAGTGTTTAGACCCTTACCTTCCATGTTCTCCCTCGTTCTTTCATGTTACATATGTTCTACCATCCTCTTCTGTTACATAACAGATTTTTACTGGGATTGCAAGAACTTAGGGTCCCAAGTAGTTTCTTCATGTACACTTTATTTTAATTAAGTTTCCTTTGCCACCCCCCCAGTTCCTGGGGATCCCTGTTATCTACTTGAACTCTTCTGATGCTAGCATTTTCCTTCTCTTTCATTTCACATATATTTATTGCATCCCTGTGTGAATGGACTCTAACAGAACCAGATATAAGACCCTGTTGCTGAAGACACCACACATGGGTTGCAAAACACAGAAAAATCAATATTGACAGGACTAGGTAACTGTCCTTGATGGTTAGACTTCCTACCACTGAAGGTACAATACAGGTTGATAGGGAAGAGAAGGCATCAGTGGTCTTATCCAGCATTGGACCCTGTGTGCTACAATACTGACCTGTCAACCAAGATGTGCCAACTGGTACAACAGTGGCAGCACCATGTAGGGAGGTGATCATGACATAACAATCCAGTCTTTTGACTGGAATTTTGGTCTGCTCCATAAGAGGAAATCCATGCCTGGTTTGGTAAACATGGGCAAATGTTGGGGGCCGACAGGTCAACTGCCAGCTACATAGACAGGCCGCCCCTCCCCTCGTGTGAAACTCCTGACCTGCCTGACGGAACATCAAGACCAAGATAAAAATCTGTGACCTTCGCGGGAAAAACCGCAGAATGTCCCAGGCACCCGGCCCAGGGCTTGGCCCATAGCTCACTTCTCCCTAGCTCTCCCTCCCAACTTCCTCATTCAGGGCTTGGCCCATAGGTCACTTCCCCATAGTTCCCCTTCCCAACTTCCTCATCCCCACTGCTTAAAACGTGCTGCCTGTGTGACAATAAATGAGGCCTTGACAATGGAATCTTGCTTGGCCTCCTTTCTTTCTCTCCCCCATGACCCTCAGGTAGCGCCTCTTCGGGACCCTGAATAACTAGACCTGCTGGACGGGTCAAGTGGCACCTGAACAGGAACCCGAAGCACGGCCAACTACCAGACGACGGAGGAACCCCGGGAAAAGGAATCGAGGACCTTTCACGCCGCATCGCTCGTGCGTCGCTGGAAAGGGAGGTGAGTTTGGCCAAATAATTGTCGTCCGATTGTCATGGGGAAACAATTGTCTAAGGAAGCTTGTTTTATAGGAGAAATCAAGCGTTTGCTCAGGGAGAGAGGAATAAGACTTAAGAAAAAAAGATTTAATTAAGTTCTTTTGTTTTGTTGATGAAAAATGTCATTAGCTGGTTTTAAGCGGTCCTGATATACACCCACTTACGTGGAATAAGGTTGGTAAAGATATTAATAAGCTTTTAAAAGCTGGGGACCCGAATACGAGACCTCGCGTCCCATATACAAGAAACTTAAACATATCAAAGAATTACACTCAGCTGTTAAAAATTATGGTTTAACTGCACCCTTTACCTTGTCCGTTTTTTAGAAGGACTCGCAGGGTCCGGATATCTGACTCTTAGTGCATGGACTAAGGTGGTGCAGTCTGTCCTCACCAGAGGACAATATTTAACTTGGAAATCTGAATTCATAGATAGGGCCGAGAGTCTGGCCGCTAGGAACAGAAAAAACCCTCTAGGCAAGACCGCCTCTTAGACGGCAGACAAGTTGTGTGGGAGGGGCCCATTTGCCTCCAAGGAAAAACAATTAGGATTGTCCCTGGGCGTACTCGCTCAAACAGCACAGGCCACCTTATCTGCCTGGAGAGCGGTTCCTGCTACAGGAGCCCTCACCACCCCCTTAACTAAAATAGTCCAGGGGGCCCAGGAACCCCTACGCTCAATTTGTGGGGAGGTTACAGGAAGCAGCAGAAAGAATCCTAGGTCAAAGTGAAAGTGAGGGGCTCCTCGTTAAGCAGCTTGCTCTTGAAAATGCTAACTCGGCGTGCAGAGCCGCGTTACGAGGCAAGACCAAAGATCTTGATATTACGGGAATGGTTAAACTTTGCAATGATGTTGACTTCTTCTCACATCAAGTGTCCAAGTCTCTATATCAGTTTAGCTATCTGGGCTGTGTTCCAAAAAGCCTGGAGATTCTGGCCGCCCTAGAGGCAAAACATGCTTTAGATGTGGGCAGCCTGGTCACTTTGCTAGAGAATGTAGCGCTCTCAACCCCAGCCAGCCATTTAATCCCGCCATTGGCCAAGGGGCCAGAGAGTTTGCCCTCGCCGTAGGAAAGGCTGCCATTGGGCCAAGGAATGTAGGTCTAGAACTGATGCTAATGGGCAAGCCCTCCCTGCGGTCCAGGAAAACGGCCAAGGGGCCCCGCACCAGGGGCCCCACACACCCCTAAGTACAGCACCAAGCTCCTGCGGCACCAGCTTATCTAGGGCAACAGCAGGGAGCGCAGGACTGGACCTGTATGCCTCCTCCTACACAATTTTGAACCCCCAAGATGGTGTTTAGGTTCTCTCCACAGGAATTTTTGGACCCCTGCCATCTGGCACATTTTTTCTCATTATAGGGCATGCCTCAGCTACTATGCAGGGTCTCAGTGTCCACCCGTCGCTTGTGGACGCAGACTGTACTGGAGAGATAAAAGTTTTAAGGCAGAAAAGGGCCCGGTCACCATTCTCCCTGGTCAGAGAGTAGCCCAGGCGCTCCCTCTCCTGCTTGATTCCTCTGGTGCTCACATGGGAGGGCTTAGAGGAGATAACCAACCTGGTTCCTCTGATGTCTACTGGGTCCAGCAACTCTCTAAGGAGCACCCCTCCTTGTGCCTTATGTTGGACGGGCAAAAGTTTGATGGCGTTATAGATACGGGAGCTGACACCACAGTTCTTAGTTTGAGCTCCTGGCCTTCTGCCTGGCCTCTCCAGCCCTCGATGACTCATTTACAAGGCATTGGCCAGTCTAAAAATACCTTACAAAGTTCAAAGTTGTTGACATGGAAAGATTCAGAGGGGAATTCGGGCACTGTGCAGCCTTTTATTGTTGAGGGCCTCCCTGTCAATCTTTGGGGGAGAGACATTCTCTCTCAAATGGGGATGATGATGTGTAGCCCCAATGAGGTGGTTGCTCACCAGCTCGCTCGGGGAGCTAGTGCGGATTGGGGTACCCCTGACACCTTTGTCCCTCAAAAAAGCGCGCCCGAGCTTTCGGATTCTAACTGGTCCCCCGGGTGCTCCACTGAAGGCAGGTGAAAACACTTAACGCTCCTTCCCTGAGAACTTTATGTCTGCCTGGGAGGTCATCACGACTTCTCCATTGCCCGAGCATGTGAGTATCTGGAAACCAGGTCCCTGCAACACCCACTATCCCAGATACCCGAACACCCAATCCTTTGCTTCAGCCTACTTACTCTACCTATGGGTCCTCCCTCGTCTACTGAGCTTGTGCTATCATTAGCTAATGCTTCGATACAAGCCATACATGAAGCTATTTTAGAGGAATGTTGGGTCTGTTATTCACCCTCCCCGCCCTTTTACGAACGGATTGCAAGCTTTGGAGAATTATTACCCACTAATGATACCTCACTTCTGCGGCGGAGTCCTCCAGAGAAGCAAGGACTCACCCTTGGCCAAATTTCTGGCCTAGGCATGTGCCTTCTGGGACCTGATATGCTGCCCCCCAAGGCCCTGATTGAGGTTTGTAATCAAACTATTGTAATTAATGCTTCCTTTCAATACATTGCTGTTTCTAATGATTCCTATCTTGCTTGCTCCTCGGGATTGACCACTTTTATAGTTTCAGCTGCCTTTTTAGAGAATAGAGAGTATTGTGTGTTTGTCAAGCTCCTCCCTCGATTGACCATTCATGATTCTGATGAGCTCCTTAATTTTTGGGAAAGGGGAACTCATTTGTCCAGACAAAAGAGAGAACCTATAGCAGCAGTCACCCTGGCTATACTCCTTGGTTTGGGAACCACAGGGGCCGGAACAGGAATTGCCTCCTTGGTCACTTCCAGTCAGCAGTATGCGCAGCTCAGCTCAGTGGTCGATAGAGACCTACAAGAGCTACAGTTAGGAGTAAAGAATCTTAAAGATTCTGTTACAACCCTCTCTGAGGTAGTGTTACAAAACAGAAGAGGTTTAGATTTGCTCTTTTTATAACAAGGTGGGTTATGCACTGCCCTTAAAGAAGAATGCTGCTTTTATGCAGACAAGACAGGATTGGTTGAAGATAGCCTTAAAAAGGTCAGGGAAAGTCTAGAAAACTGCAAGAAAGAAAGAGAGAAAAAAGAATCATGGCATCAAAACTGGTTCTCTACATCCCCTTGGCTCTCTACTCTGTTACCTAGTCTTTTGGGATCTTTGGTGGGCCTTCTCATGCTCATTTCTTTGGGCCATGGGCCTTCCAAAAATTTACTCTTTTTGTCAAGTCACAGGTGGATGCCGCTTTCACCAACAAGCTGGTTTCAGTGCATTACCATCGTCTAGAGGTCAGAGATAATGACCCAGGTGCCTACGAGGAACCCTTGGGCACCCCCTCTGCTGGCCTCGATTTCTCGATCCTGGCCGCAGACTACCGAAACCCTTGGTATAAAAAGCTATGGAGACGTCCATGACGGGAGTATCATGATGCCACATGCCAGATGCACACCTGAGAGCCTGGCTAACTCAGTCGGTAGAGCATGATCCCAGGGCTGTAGAGTAACTCCATGACGGGAGTAGCGTGAGGCCATTGCCCAGGGAGCAAACTCCTATTGGGGATTCTGGGCATGGAGGCACCTCACGTAGCCTAAGACAGAGGCTCTACCCCTCTCTTCTAGGTGCTGGCTGTGGGTGCACATCATGTAGCCTAAGACAGACTCTCCATCAATTATACAAAGAAGGGGGACATGTTGGGGGCCGACAGGTCAACTGCCAGCTACATAGACAGGCCGCCCCTCCCCTCGTGTGAAACTCCTGACCTGCCTGACGGAACATCAAGACCAAGATAAAAATCTGTGACCTTCGCGGGAAAAACCGCAGAATGTCCCAGGCACCCGGCCCAGGGCTTGGCCCATAGCTCACTTCTCCCTAGCTCTCCCTCCCAACTTCCTCATTCAGGGCTTGGTCCATAGGTCACTTCCCCATAGTTTCCCCTTCCCAACTTCCTCATCCCCACTGCTTAAAACGTGCTGCCTGTGTGACAATAAACGAGGCCTTGACAATGGAATCTTGCTTGGCCTCCCTTCTTTCTCTCCTCCATGACCCTCAGGTAGCGCCTCTTCGGGACCCTGAATAACTTAGACCTGCTGGACGGGTCAGGCAAAACCCATGGCTACAGAAGTCATGGGCCCTGAAGAAGAACCTGTTGATGCTGTTTTTCTAAATGGTTTTGGTGTCAAACTACCTTCTAAATATGTATGTATGTATCAATAGATCTGTGTTGCTGATCAGAAAAACTTCATTATCTAAGATTTATTTATTTATATTTTATGAACAATTTCTTCCATGTATGTTTGTGCACCATGTATATGTCAGAAGAACTGGAGTTGTAGATGGTTGTGAGCTGACATGTATGTTCTTATAACTAGGCCCAGGTCTTCTGTAAGATCAGCAAAGGCTCTTAAAAACCAAGCCATCTCTCCAGCCACAGAAAGGCTTCTTATTGCAGTGAGTAGTAGTTAAAGAACAGACACATTACTGTTTCGAGTGCTAAGAATAAGTGTCACTGTGAGTATGTAGCTCAACACATTTAAAAGAGGAGTCAGAAAGAATGTAGGGGCTGAAGGATGGACATGAATCCTGCAGAATATTGACTTCTGAACATGATATAGCTGTTGCACACAGGAAATCACCTCCACAGGATCAAGCCAGTTAAAATTTCCATCATGGCAGGGTGAGAGCCCAGACCCCACCCCTACCTGAGGAGCTACTGAGGTTGATGGCTGCTGAGGAAGGGGAATCACATTTCTTTATGAGTGTGGCCACTGGAAGGTTGTCCATGCCCTGGTAGGTGACGGCACACCCATACACATATGGGCACCTATTGGTCTCAGTGGGCTAAAATATAAATAATCAGAGGCTGGAGAGATGGCTCAGCAGTTTAGAGCACTGACCGCTCTTCCAGAGGTCCTGAGTTCAATTCCCAGGAACCACATGGTGGCTCACAACCATCTGCAGTAGGATCCTATGGCCTCTTCTGGTGTGTGTGAAAACAGCAACAATGTACTCATATATATATATATATAAAATAAATCTTTTTTAATAAATAAATACAAAAGAAGAACATGACATTGAAAGGGAGATGTCACAGAAAGTGGCAGGAAGAGTAAAGAGAAAATATTACCAACACACATCACATATATGTATGAATCTTTCAAGGAATAGATAGACTTTTTTAGATGTAGTTCATGATTTTTTGCCAAGTAAAAAATAAATATTATTCTAATGTTAAAAGAAAACAAAAATCTCACTATTTTATAGGCTAACTAAAATTAAATTAAAGTAAATCTTAAAAAAAAGGTGTTTTTGTCAGGTACACAGTCGGTACTCATTAGCTTATACACTCTGATCCCTCAAGTAACAGAATTCTCATACCACACAAGACAGAAGCTTTCACATTACACAAGGAAAGGAACAATGGGGCAGGAGAAGAGATCCACAGGAACAGTCGATGAGCACACGGGCTTTAATTGTTTAGTTGTCAGTACTACAGTTATTAACTTGTATTGTTATAACACAATTACATGGAAATAACAGATAACTAAGGGGCTGGATTAATCACCACAAATGATAAAATAACTTTAAAAGCAGAAAAGGAACCAGTAAGATGAGTCACTGGGTAAAAACACCCTATGCTAAATCTGCACTCAATCCCTGGAACCCACATGTCGGAGAAAACCAACTCCTATAAGTTGTTTTCTGACCTCCACAAGAATGCCATGGTATGCACACAGGCCCACGCACACACACACACACACACACACACACACACACACACACACACACACACAGGCACACAGCTATGCATACACATTAATAAAAATGTTAAAATTTTTTAATTAAAAAGGAGAAAGCAGTCCAGTTTTGTAAGCTTCTGACCATGGGAAGCTAACTTCTTTGCTCATGGGCCCAGAGTGAGACGAAGTGTCATGGTAAACAGAGTGTGGTGCTGAGAAGCTGCAAGCATCCGCAGCACAGGAGGGGGGACCTCAAAAGCACTCGAGACACATTACACCCTTCAAAAACACACCCGCAACCACCGACTCCCTCCCCCTCCCAATAATGATGTGAAATTATAGATACACCAACAAATTAGCCCTTTAATTGGGTCAGACTCTTCATGAAACAGCCAGGACTAGGTCCTCAGCACATTAGCCTTTTTGGAGACACTTCCTATCCAAGCCAGTTCTTGGAATTGTCAGCTGATACTTGCCAGAATACAAAATTTGAGCAAGATTTCCAACCTCCAAAACATAAATAATAGCAAAACAAACTTCAGGCAAGAATTTCCTTGGGAGCCCAACTACAAACAAACCCAGGTGAGGGATTCTTATGGCAGACATCTTGGAAGCCCCAGCCTCATTATGGAAACCTTTCTACATCCATAAAAGAGAATCACCTACCTTCCGCTTTGATTTTGCCAGGGCAAGGAACTTATTAGTTTACCGAAGATGTTTATTTTTTTTTAACTTATAGAAGAAAATGTTTATTTGTAGTGCATAGTTTCAGGGAGTTAGAATTCATGACAGTCATGGTAGGCAGCATGTCAACAGGCAGTCAAGCATGGTTCTGGGGTAGTAGCTGAGAGCTTACACCTTGAGCTATAAGCACAAGGTAGAGAAAGATCACTGGAAATGGCATGGGTCTTTGAAAGCTCAACTTGGACTCTACTGACACATTTCTTTTTTTTTTTTTAATTTTATTTTCTAAATTTTTTTTCATTTACATTCAAAATCATTTCCCCTTTCCCGTTTCCTCCCTCCCCGAAAGTCCCATAAGCCCCCTTCCCTCCCTCTTTTCTCCATTCAACCCCCTCTCGTTTCTCTGTCCTGACATTCCCCTACATCCAGTCTTTCCAGGACCAGGGGTCTCTCCTTCCATATTCTTAGAAATCTGTTGATATGTGAATTGTGTCTAGGGTATTCCGAGATTCTGGGTTAATATCCCCATATCAGTGACTGCATAGCATGTGTGTTCTTTTGTGATTGGGTTACCTCACTAAGGATGATATTTTCAAGTTCTGACCATTTGCCTAGGAATTTCGTGAATTCATTGTTTTTAATTGCAGAGTAGTATTCCATTGTGTAAATATACCACATCTTCTGAATCCATTCCTCCATTGAGGGACATCTGGGTTCTTTCCAGCTTCTGGCTATTATAAATAAGGCTGCTATGAACATAGTGGAGCATGTGTCCTTATTGCATGCAGGTAAAGCCTCTGGGTATATGCCCAGGAATGGTATAGACGGATCCTCCGGGAGTGTCATGCCCAGTTTTCTGAGGAACCACCAAACTGCTTTCCAGAGTGGTTGTACCAGCTTGCAATCCCACCAGCAGTGGAGGAGTGTTCTTCTTTCTCCACATCCTCGCCAACAACTGCTGTCTCCTGTGTTTTTGATCTTAGCCATTCTGACTGGTGTGAGATGGAATTTCAGGGTTGTTTTGATTTGCATTTCCCTAATGACTAAGGATGATGAACATCTCTTTAGGTGCTTCTCAGTCATTAGATATCCTTCAGGTGAGAACTCTTTGTTTAGCTCTGTACCCCATTCTTTAATAGGGTTACTTGCCTCTCTGGAGTTTAACTTCTTGAGTTCTTTGTATATCTTGGATATTAGCCCTCTGTCGGATGTAAGGTTGGTAAAGATCATTTCCCAGTTAGTTGGTTGCCGCTTTGTCTTTTTGACAGTGTCTTTTGCCTTGCAAAAACTTTGTAATTTAATGAGGTCCCATTTGTCTATTCTTGATCTTAGAGCATAAGCTATTGGAGTTCTGTTCAGGAAATTCTCCCCTGTGCCCATATATTCAAGGTTCTTTCCTAGTTTCCTTTCTATTAGTTTCAGTGTGTCCGGTTTTATGTGGAGGTCCTTGATCCACTTGGAATTGAGCTTAGTGCAAGGAGATAAGAATGGGTCAATTTGCATTCTTCTGCATGTTGACCTCCAGCTGAGCCAGCACCATTTGTTGAAAAGGCTATCTTTTTTCCACTGGATGGTTTTAGCTCCTTTGTCAAAGATCAAGTGACCATAGGAGTGTGGATTCATTTCTGGGTCTTCAATTCTGTTCCATTGATCTACATGTCTGTTACTGTACCAATACCATGCGGTTTTTAACACTATTGCTCTGTAGTACAGCTTGAGGTCCGGGATACTGATTCCCCCAGAAGTTCTTTTACTCTTGAGAATAGTTTTAGCTATTCTGGGTTTTTCTGTTATTCCAGATGAATTTTTGAATTGCTCTTTCTAACTCTATGAAGAATTGAGTTGGGATTTTGATGGGGATTGCATTGAATCTGTATATTACTTTTGGTAAGATGGTCATTTTTACTATATTAATCCTGCCAATCCATGAGCATGGCAGATTTTTCCATCTTCTGAGGTCTTCTTCAATTTCTTTCTTCAGAGACTTGAAGTTCTTTCTTGTCATACAGATCTTTCACTTGTTTGGTTAGAGTCATACCAAGATACTTTATATGGTTTGTGGCTATCGTGAAGGGTATCATTTCTCTTACTTCTTTCTCAGCCTGCTTATCCTTTGAGTATAGGAAGGTTACTGACTTGCTTGAGTTGATTTTATATCCGGCCACTTTGCTGAAGTCGTTTATCAGCTGTAGGAGTTCTCTGGTGGAGTTCTTTGGGTCACTTAAGTATACTATCATATCGTCTGCAAATAGTAATAGTTTGACTTCTTCCTTTCCAATTTGTATCCCTTTGACCTCTTTTTGTTGTCTAATTGCTCTAGCTAGAACTTCAAGTACTATATTGAAAAGATATGGAGAGAGGGCAGCCTTGTCTAGTCCCTGAGTTTAGTGGGATTGCTTCAAGTTTCTCTCCATTTAGATTGATGCTGGCTACCGGTTTGCTGTAAATTGCTTTTACTATGTTTAGATATAGGCCTTGAATTCCTGATCTTTCCAAGAACTTTAGCATGAAAGGATGCTGAATTTTGTCAAATGCTTTCTCAGCATCTAATGAGATGACCATGTGGTTTTTTTCTTTGAGATTGTTTATATAGTGGATTACATTGATGGATTTCCTTATATTGAACCATCCCTGCATCCCTGGGATGAAGCCTACTTGATCGTAGTGAATGATCGTTTTGATGTGTTCTTGGATTCAGTTGGCAAGAATTTCATTGAGTATTTTTGCATCGATATGCATAAGAGAGATTGGCCTGAGATTCTCTTTCTTTGTTGGATCTTTGTGTGCTTTTGGTATTAGTGTAATTGTGGCTTCATAGAACGAGTTGGGTAGTGTTCCTTCTGTTTCTATTTTGTGGAACAGTTTGAAGAGTATTGGGGTTAGGTCTTCTTTGAAGGTCTGATAGAATTCTGCACTAAAACCATCTGGACCTGTGCTTTTTTTGGTTGGAAGACTTCCAATGACAACTTCTATTTCTTCAGGGGTTATAGGACGGTTTAGATGGTCTATTTGATCCTGATTTAATTTTGGTATTTGATCTGTCAAGGAAATTGTCCATTTCCTCGAGATTTTCTAGTTGTGTTGAATACAGGTTTTTGTAGTAGGATCTGATGATTTTTTGAATTTCCTCAGTTTCTGTTGTTATCTCTCCCTTTTCGTTTCTGATTTTATTAATTTGGATACTGTCTCTGTGCCCTCTGGTTAGTCTGGCTAAGGGCTTATCTATCTTGTTGATTTTCTCAAAGAACCAACTCCTCATTTTGTTGATTCTTTGTATGGTTTTGTTTCTACTTGATTGATTTCAGCCCTGAGTTTGATAATTTCCTGCCTTCTACTCCTCTTTGCTGTATTTGCTTTTTTTTGTTCCAGGGCTTTCAGGTGTGCCATTAAGCTGTTAGTGTATACTGTCTCCCGTTTCTTTTTCGCGACACTCAGGGCTATGAATTTTCCTCTTAGCACTGCTTTCATTGTGTCCCATAAATTAGGATATGTTGTGCCTTCATTTTCATTAACTTTCAAAAAGTCTTTGATTTCTTTCTTTATTTACACCTTGACCAAGTTATCATTGAGTAGAGCATTGTTCAGCCTCCATGTGTATGTGGGTTTTCTTTTGTTTTTGTTGCCATTGAAGACCACCCTTATTCCATAGTGATCTGATAGGAGGCATGGGATTATTTCTATCTTCTTATATCTGTTGAGGTCTGATTTGTGACCAATTATATGGTCAGTTTTGGAGGAGGTACCATGAGGTGCTGAGAAGAAGGGGTATTCTTTAGCTCTAGGATGAAATGTTCTATATATATCTGTTAGTTCCATTTGGTCCAAGGCTTCAATTAGATTCACTGTGTCCCTGTTTAGTTTCTGCTTTCCTGAACGATCCATTTCAGAGAGCGGGGTGTTGAAGTCACCCACTATTATTGTGTGAGGTGCGATGTGTGCTTTGAGCTTTAGTAAAGTTTCTTTTACGAATGAGGGTGCCCTTGCATTTGGAGCATAGATATTCAGAATTGAGAGTTCTTGATGGTGGATTTTTCCCTTGATCAGTATGTAGTGTCCTTCTTTTGATGACTTTAAAGACTAGTGTCTTTTTTGATGACTTTAGGTTGAAAATCAATTTTATCTGATATTAGGATGGCTACTCCGGCTCGTTTCTTGGGACCATTTGCTTGTAAAATTGTTTTCTAGCCTTTTACTCTGAGGTAGTGTTTGTCTTTGACACTGAGGTGCATTTCCTGCATGCAGCAAAATGCTGGGTCCTGTTTACGTATCCAGTCTGCTAGTCTATGTCTTTTTATTGGGGAATTGAGACCATTGATATTAAGAGAGATTAAGGCATAGTGATTATTGCCACCTGCCATTCTTGATGCTATCTTTATGTTTGAGTGGTTATCTACTTTTGGGTTTGAAGCAAGAAGGTTACTATCTCATTTTTTCCAGGGTGTTGTTTCTCTCCCTGTATTGGCGGTTTCCACCTATTATCCTTTGCAGGGCTGGATTTGTGGAAATATATTGTGAAAATTTGGTTTTATCATGGAATATCTTGGTCTCTCCATCTATGGTGATTGAGAGTTTTGCTGGGTATAGTAGTCTAGGCTGGCATTTGTGCTGTCTTAGTGTCTGCATGAGATCTGCCCAGGATCTTCTGGCTTTCATAGTCTCTGGTGAGAAGTCTGATGTGATTCGGATAGGTCTTCCTTTGTATGTTACTTGGCCCTTTTCTCTTACTGCTTTTAATATTCTTTCTTTGTTTAGAACATTTGGTGTTTTGAATATTATGTGACGGGAGGTATTTCTGTTCTGGTCCAGTCTGTTTGGAGTTCTGTAGGCTTCTTGTACGTTCATCAGCATCTCTCTCTTTAGGTTAGGGAAGTTTTCCTCCATAATTTTGTTGAAGATGTTTACTGGCCCTTTAAGTTGCAAATCTTCACTCTCATCTATACCTATAATCCTTAGGTTTGGTCTTCTCATTGTGTCCTGGATTTCCTGGATGTTTTGGGTTACACGTTTTTTTGCATTTTGCATTTTCTTTGACTGTTGAGTCGATGCTTTCTATGGAGTCTTCAGCACCTGAGATTCTTTCTTCCATCTCTTGTATTCTATTGTTGATGTTTGCATCTATGATTCCTGATTTCTTCCCAAGGTTTTCTATCTCCAAAGTTGTCTCCCTTCTTGATTTCTTAGTTATTTCTACTTCCTTTTTTAGATCCTGGATGGATTTGCTGAGATCCTTCACTTGTTTGTTTGTATTTTCCTGTATTTCTTTAAGGTATTTTTGCATTACCTCTTTCAGGATTTCTGCCTGTTGACCCAAGTTCTCCTGCATTTCTCTGAGCGATTTTTGTGTTTCCTTCTCATGGGATTCCATCTGTTGATCCATCGTCTCCTGCATTTCTTTAAGCAGTTCTCGTGTTTCCTTTGTACGGGCATCTATCCGTTGATTCATTTCTTTAAGCAATTGTTGTGTTACCTTCCTATGGGCATCCGTCTGTTGACCCATATTCTTCTGCATTTCTTTATGAAATTTTTGTGATTCCTTTGAAAGTGCATCTACCTGTTGATTCATTTCTTTGAGCGATTTTTGTGTTGTCTCCTTGTGGGCCTCCATGTTTTGATCCATGTTCTCCTGCATTTCTCTAAGCGATTTTTGTGTTTCCTTTGTAAGGGCTTCTAACTGTTGATTCATGGTCTCCTGTAATTCTTTATTAGATTTATTTGTGTCCTTCTTGTGATCCTCTAATAGCATCATGAGAAGTGATTTTAAATCCAGATCTTGTCTTTTGGGTGTGGTGGGGTATCCAGGACTTGCTGCTGTTGGAGAGTTGGGTTCGGATGGTGCCATATTACTTTGATTTCTGTTAGTAACGTTCCTCCATTTGCCTTTTGCCATCTGGTTACCTCTGGTGTTAGTTGGTCCTGCTGTCACTGGCTGTTGGTTGGACCTCCTGTGAGCCTGCAAAGCTATTTCTGGCCCCCCTGGATTACCAGGATTCCCCTGGCACCGATTTCTGGGGCCTGCCCTGCTCCTGAGTGACTTTGGAGCCCTGATGTGCCTTGCCCCAAGTGATGTTATATTGGGGAGTCCCTGCACATCCAAAGGCTCAGCATAATGGATTCCCGGGGCAGAGGTCGCCAAAGGGAGGCTGGTAGGCTCCTGCCCTGTGCAGGGGTGTGTGATCTCTCCCAGAGTGGGGGGGGAGGGGGCGTCCCTCTGCAAGGCAGAAGTCCCACAGCAGAGCTGGCACGCTGGTTACTGCAGATCTGCCCAGCTCTTGGGAGCAGCGTACACACAAGCCGCCTGAGACCCAAGCAATATTATGCCTGTCTATCTCCGATCCTGGCAGTCCCAACTACCTGGCCACTGTAGCAAAGATGGCAGAGTGCCCGAAGATGTTTATTATCTCATTACCGTAAATCTTTTAATCACTGAGAGCCCAATCTGCCTTCTTGGAAGGTTTACTCCTTACATCAAAGCAAAACTAAAGAAAAATGCTAGACTTTTCATAAAAGCTCTTCATATATACTTCTATGCTGCTTAATACGTTGAAGTATTAAGCAGCATAGAAGTATATATGAAGAGCTTAAAAGTATTCAAACATACTAAATGTGCAGATTCGAGCAATGATTAAATAAAATAAATGAAACTATCCTGAGACTAACATATATAGAAATATGATCCTAGACAAGGCAAGAGAATTCAGCTAAGGGCCAGTGAGATGGCTCAGCAAGTATAGCACTTGGCACACTAGCCTGGAGACCTGAGTTCGAGACCCTGAACCCACATAAAGACGAAAGAATATTGACTCACCAGTTTCCTTTTGATGTCTACTAACATGCCCCCAACAAATAGTAATAAATAAAACAAGTTTTAAAAGGAAAAGAGACGTTTTGGTTGAGGAGTAGCTTTGAGCTATAGCTCGCATGGCTGTGATCTCAGTGCAAGGAGGCTGAAGCAGAGGCTTCCAAGTTTGAGGGCTACACTGCAGGAAAAAGGTCACAACCAGCCCAGGCAATGTGTGGGACTCTAAATCAATACAAAAATAGAATACAGAATAAGGTGTGCAATCATGAACCTTTAATCTTAGCAAGTGAGAGGCACAGGCAGGCAGATTTCTGTAAGTTTGAGGCCAGCCTGGTCAACATAGCTAGTTCTAGGCCAGCCAGAGATACATAGGATATACCCTGCCAGAATAAATAAGCAGAGAGAGAGAGAGAGAGAGAGAGAATATAAAGCTACCATTGATGTTGTGATTCTTATTTTGAGGACAATGGTTTGAAATGGCTACTATTAAGACATTTTTGAACCATATTAAAATCTTCCATTTTTATAGTAGTTCATAGAGTTTTCAAGACGAAGGCTTTTGAGCAGGAGTCAGATGCTGACACTCACTTGTGAACTATGAGTCCTCGCCCTCATTAAGACTCTATTTTCATGTCCAAAAAACTGGTATTAAAGGGGAAAGGAGAAAGCTCAGTCAGTAATGTGCATACCACACAAGCCTGAGAACCTGAGCTGAGATACGTAACTGCAGCTCTCTCTGGAGCTCAGCGACCAACCAGCCTAGCTGAGTCGGTAAGCTCCTGTTCAGAAGGTCCAGGATGGAGAGTAAATGAGGAAGACATTCCACGTCAGCCTCCAGCTTCCAGTTGCTTCCATATGCACAGAAGCAACACACAAGCATATGCACATTCATATTACACACACACACACACACACACACACACACCACAATAAATAAAAAGTAGCTACCTTGTAGGGTATTAGGTTAGTTAAAAGAAATTATTTGGTAGTCATGTACAAAGTGTTTCTTTCCCACCAGTTGTAACATTATTGCAACTACTATTATTTCTGCAGTTCAAAGAGATCATAAGCACCATCTCCCCATGTAACTTATAAATCAAGATGTTTAAGACACCACTATATTAATAAAAATCCATGTGCATTAATATATTTACTTTCAGTATATAAATGCATTTCTGGGACTTCTTCAGAACAAGAGAGCTCGTCTCCATATTTACCTTCAAGGGCATCTGCATATGTCTTATGAAGACCTTTGCTCCTCTGTCTACCACAGACATTAATAGCAGCTTAACATTCGTATATAGAGGATCACATACTCAGACTCCGCATTCACACACTTAGACTTTCCCATCTGATACTCACAGGTTCAGTTTTGCACAGCTCTCCTGTGCGTTATGCTTCTCTCGCTCATATGCGCTCTCAACCTCCTTGAACTCGTTCTTGATCATTTCCAGGTCAGCCACAGCCTCCGCCTGGCTGGCTTTTTCTACTTGTAAAGCTCCTTCAAGGTCTCGAATCCGTAACTGCCACATGACAGAGAAGTAAATTGTTTTCATTAGTTAATTTATTTATTTACTTTACTTTACATCCCGGTCAGAGACCCCCTCCCCTTCACCTCTGAGGAGAGGGAGGTCCCTCCCGGGGAACCAACCCACCCTGGCACCTCAAGTCAGTGCAGGACTCGGTATGTCCTCCCCCATTGAGACCAGACAAGACAGCCCAGTTAGGGGAGCAAGATCCACAGATAGGCAACAGAGTAAGGGTAAGCCCCTGCTCTAGTTGTTGGGGGAAAAGCATTCACATTTCTTTCATAAAATATCTTAAGTGGTCTTGAGAACTAGAAGGAACATGATGACATGGACGTCATTATAAGCTTAAACTTGGGGCTGGTAAGATGGCTGGGACGGTGAAGGCACTTGCCACCCAGCCTAATCACCCGAGTTCAGTCACCAGAACCTACCAGGCAGAGGGTAGAATCAGCTCCCACAAGCTGTCCTCTCGGACCTTCGCATGCGCATTGTGGCGCACACACACACACACACACACACACATATACAAATAAATGCAACTTCAAATTTAAAAAAAAATAAGCTTAGACAGAACCCTTCCCCCTGGAGATGTTTTTACTGTCAAACAACCCTGTCTGATGGAAATATTCATAGTGATATGATATGATAACATGGATTTCATTTAATACAATCTGGATGAAGACAGTTCAGGGGATAATTGCAAGTCATAACTGGCCTGAGGTAGGTTTAAAGCTAGGCAATGGGTGCACTGGGAGCTGATTTTAATAATCTGCCAACTTTTGCATGTATTCAAAATTTTGCAGAATATGACATCTTAAATTAGATGCCTGTGTCTACCAACAGCAGAACAAATACACAAAGTGCATTTGCTCAAAACAAGGATATATAGCTGTCGAATAGCTGTATACCACTTTAAGAACAATGTACTGCTCCTACATCCTAAAGAAAGCAAATCCAGACCAGCATACATAGAATGCTACACCTGGACATCAATGAAAAGAACAAGAAGAAGAAGAAGCAGACAAGGGGAGAACTAATTACCCTGCAAAGTGCCAAACGGTAATATTTCATGTTTTTCAAGATGCTACCATTTGGATGTTGAATCTATCAAAAGCTTTGTGCCCAGAACGGCACTATTGGGTGGTACTACAGACCCTCAGGAGATGGGGTCATGGGGGAAGCCCTGGCATCAACAAGAGTGAACCACGGGACCCTGCTTTGCCCTCTCCTGCCTGGATTCCTGGTTCACCAAGTGAGAGGTGATGCCCCACCAGAAGACCACACAAGTGGGGCATGAGCCAGACAGACATGATCTCTTTAGAGGTGAGATTCTTAGGTAGGGTGGTCTCCTGTGTTCCACTGGAGTCACAGAAAGCCAATTGATCCTAACACAAGCCATCGGGGCTGCCTTGAACACTGTGTTCTTCCATCACAGTACAAATACAGCCGCACATGAGACAAGACCTAAGAGCAGGCAGTGGTGACACCCTGGCCTGAGGCTACAGTGTGCCAACATCGTCCCTAACAGAGATTCAAAATGGTACTCGTACCCTGAACACAGTGAGGGTCACAGCAATATGCTACCATTCCCAGCACATACCTTAGTTTCCTGGCTGCTGCAACCTGAAAAAATTTATGCCAAAAACACGACTGCATCTTACCTGAATAATTTCAGAATTAAATTTTGATTCCAAATGTGCTGCTCTTTCTGCTTCAATATTCTCTTCTAACTTCCTCACCCTCAGAGTGGTTTCCTAAAAACAAGTTCAAACTCATTAACATCAGCATTAAAGCACAAAGAGATCATCAATTACAGAATTGTAACTAATACTTTAGATGGTTTAAGCTGTGTAGCCAGCCTAGTACCCATGATCCTCCTGCCTCAGCATCCCAAGTCCTAGTATTACAGGTGTATCTAGACCCACATCTCTGCAGGAAGGGAGTGTGAAAACAATGCCCAAGAAGAATGCTCCAAAGCCTTGTTCCTTTTTCTTTTTTAATCTTATTGAGGTACAGTCTATATGTAATTAATTAGGAAGAAACTCTCCTTCCGGGTGCACACTTCCATGGTGGCTGCGACAGTACAGAACATAGGCAGACATGTTTCCTTCTGCCCTACGGTCCTCTCTAGACACACACTCGAGCCTGCATCCCGAGGAGTCATTCTGCATCATTCTGTGTTTCAAAGCACACAGCTTACAAGGCACTTTCATACACTTGCTTTATTTAGATTTTACAGCCATGTCAGTCCTGTTTTCTCCTCGAGATGGCCTCCCAGTGTAGCCCTAGCAGGACTGGAACTCACAGATACGCGCCTGCCCCAGCCTCCTGAGTGCTGGGGTTAAAGGAACTTCTACCACGCCTAGACCTTTCAGTATTTATTTAAGATTTATTTGTATTACTTTAAATTATGTGTAAATTTTCTATCTCTTTGAGATGTAAACCAGAGCACCCATGAATGAAATTATATTTGGATTGGCTTTAAATATATTCAAGCTGGCATGAATAGTGACCATTACAGATAACTACTGAAGAGACAGGCACACAGGGATGGTCATTACGGTATGCTTTCATACTGAATGCTTGAAATTTTCCATATAGCACTTTTAAAGATATTTTAGATTTACTTAATGTGTCTGAGTGGTCTACAAGCATGTATGTGTCTGGTGCCCGTGGAGGTCAGAAAAGGGCTTTGGATCCCTTGGAAATGGAGTTACAGATGCTCAGTTCGCTGCAAGGACAAGTGCTCTTAACTGCTGAGCTCTCGCTCCGGCCCCAAGATGACAGTTGGTTTTTAATTTTAGGTTTTTTGTGTTGTTTGGGGTTTTGATATTGCTTTTGTTTTTGTTGTTTTTGTTTTCTTTTGTTTTGTTTTGACAAAGGGTTTTTATGTGTACCCCTGGCTATCCTGGAACTCCTCCCTATATAGACCCAGTTGACCTTGAACTCACAGAGATCCACCTGCCTCTGCCTCTCAAATTAAAGGCATTTGCCACCATGCCTGGCTAGATTTCTTTTTCTTAGATATATTCTTTATTTACATTTCAAATGATTTTAGATTTTTTTATGTATGTTTTGTCTACTTGTAAATTATGTGCAGCATTTATGTGCCTAGTACCTGAGAAGGTCAAGAGAGGGTATCAGATCCCCTGGACCTGGAGTTATGGGTGCTGGGAATTGAACCCAGGTACTCTAGAAGCATTTAATTGGGGGGCTTCCTTGCAGATTTAGAGAGTTAGCCCATGATCATCATGGCAGGGAGCCTGGCAGCAGGCAGGCATGGTGCCTGCACAGTAGCTGAGAGCTTACATCTGACCCACAAGATGAAGACAGAAAAAAACTGGGCCTGGCAAGAGCTTTTGAAAGCTGAAAGCCAACCCCCAAGTAACACACCTGATCCAACAAGGTCTCACCTCAGAATCTTTCCTAAACAGTCTAAACTAGGAACCAAACATTCAAATTTATAACCTTACTGGGTCCATTTCAATCAAACTTCCACATACATACATAAATAGAACCAAAACAATGCAAAGATTAACAGTGACCTAAATCCTGTTTCCCGTTGTTGAAAAAGAGTTCCTTTCATATTTGGCTTTATATCCTCATAACAAGGAACTCCATCAGCTATGGCTATAAACTATGGTGCATAGTATAGTAGAGAAATTCTTATTCACAACACAGACTACAATGAACACCAACCTGGGAAGACCTATACAGTTAAGTGCGGTTAACAGCACTGCTGCTTTTCCAGAGGTCCTGAGATTAATTCTCAGCACCAACGTGGTGGCTCACAACCGTCTATATCTGTAGTCCCATGGAATCTGATGCCTTCTTCTGATATGCAAATGTACATGCAGACAAAACACCCATTTACATAAAATACATAAATAAACAAATCTTTTAAAATTATGCAAACCCTACAGGACATAGTTGACTTTGTCAATATGCAATATATTCATTTTAGACTCTGTGGATCAGGAGTCTAGAAAAAAGACCATGGGCGTTGAGAATAAGATTCTTAAAATAAATGACAAAGAAATGGAATTAGTCTAACAATATCTAAGTATTTTTCTCAGGTGCCAAAAAGTAGGGTTTGTTTTTTTTTTTTTTATCAAAGTAATGGTTCCTATATTAGGGGGTGCATATACAAATACATGGATACGCATGTGTGCACATGGGTGAAGAGGCCAGAGAGCAACCTTGTGTGTTATTTCTCATGCACCATCTTGAGTTTCAAGTACCATTTTGGTTTGGTTTGTGTTTAAGGTTTTAGAAGGAGGTTGAGAGAGGGCCTCCTGGAACTCAGCAAGCAGGTTAACCCAGGGAGCTAGGGAGCCCCAGGGACCTGACTGTTTCCATATCCCCAGAGCTGGGATCAAGTGCAAGGGAAGCACTTTAACCAGCTGAGCTAGCTCCTTGGTCTCATATTTTATTAAAATACAGAATATTCTATAATTATAAAAGAATCAATGAAATATTTTTATTTCTTATACACATAATTCAATAACTAATTAATAATCTGGCTCCCACTCAAAAACATCAAGATAAAGTTCTAGTTTTCCAGGACAGAAAAAAATGAAATAGGTTGAAATAATAAGCTGGAGATCACAATTTTTTTCACACCTTCCCATTTTGAATGAAATGTGCTAAAGAAAACAAGTTCACGGGCGGTGGTGGCGCACGCCTTTAATCCCAGCACTTGGGAGGCAGAGGCAGGCGGATTTCTGAGTTCGAGGCCAGCCTGGTCTACAGAGTGAGTTCCAGGACAGCCAGGGCTACACAGAAACCCTGTCTCGAAAAACCAAAAAAAAAAAAAAAGGAAAACAAGTTCACATGCTGTTTATTATGACTATAGCTATCAAGAAATCAGCAAGGCAATAAAAAATAACCAAGTCTTTAAACAAACACTCCCCAAGAGTGGGATTTGTTGATAGGCATAATTAAATAAATGCATAATTTTTTTAATCTTCCAGTCTGGTGAAATGACTCTTATGTCCAGCAGAGGGTGCTACAATAACACCAACCTGCAATTCTCTCCTCTCTCCTCTCCTGTCCTCTTCTCCTCTCCTGTTCTCTCTCTCTCTCTCTCTCTCTCTCTCTCTCTCTCTCTCTCTCTCTCTCTCTCTCTCTCTCTCTCTCACTCACACACACACACACACACACATAATATAACACTAAAGAACGCTAATACAGGTCATAAAATATGTCACTGATATTTAATTCTAATCACATTAGTGGCACCTAGTATAACATAATTCTGATTAAAGTTCAAATTCAATCCAAAGTCTTAAATTTAACTACACATGGAAGCTGGAGAGATGGCTCAGAGATTAAGAGCACTAACTGCTCTTCTGAAGGTCCTGAGTTCAAATCCCAGCAACCACATGGTGGCTCACAACCATCTGTAAAGAGATCTGACGCCCTCTTCTGGTGTATCTGAAGACAACTACAGTGTCACATATAATAAATAAATAAATCTTTAAAAAAATTAACTACATTTGAGTTAGTTATCTATATATAGCTTTGCCAGTAATAAAATATTATAACATAACTGTTTACTAACACTGAAAACAATGGGCTTCCATAATCACATAAAACCAAGCATGGCTCTTTGTTTTGTTTGTTTGTTTACATTTAATTATTGGGTGGTAGTAATATGAGGTCAAGAGATAATTGGCAGGAGTCGGTTCTCTCCTTTGACCATGTGGGGTCTAGGAACCTAACTCAGGTCACCAGGCTTAGTAGTAAATGCCTTTACTTGCGGAGCCATCCTGCCAGTTCAAGTATGTAATTCCTTATTTAATGCATACCTTGCTTTTTATTTGATGAGTGATAGGTCCTTTATCACAATATACTAGCTGAGAGGCTTTTAGTAAATACTATGGGCTAATACAGCTCTTTTTATCTTATTTGCATATCACTAAATCATATTAAGCACAATCAGATAACCTTAAGGAAGTGAGTCTCCATTCTTCAAATAAAACAAGGCTGACTCCTACCCAGCCTTGGAGTGTATTACTTATCACAACCTGGACCTGAGCTGCCAATCCAATCCAACAGCAGAACTAAGCAAACTCGCCCAGATGTTCTTTCTCCACACTGCATCTGTCCCTACAGCTTGAACGGGCTGATTCCAAAAGTTCCATCGTAGTTATGAAAGTATATGTCAGTGGGTGCTCGAAGTCTGAACAAGACAGCTGAGACTACTATACTCTTTTCTCCTCAAATACAATACATTTAGGTTAGGAGGCTATAGGTGAACTAAAAGGAGTAAGTCGAGGAAAACTTTCTGTATACTAAATAATATAAATATTACCAAATAAACAGCAAGAAAACTGGGGTGGAACTCTTGCCCAAATACCTATCACTTAGCCACTGCTCCTCGGTGGCCCATATAGGACCGTGTCCTAGACATTTGTAGCTTGCTGAAAAATATCAACAAATTGTGTAAGTGGAAAATGATGATTTTTCCAAATTTCATCATATCATAATTCCTATTACTGAACAACTTTATATGTAACCAATATGGTGATACTCCGTCTTGTAAAACTGATTCTGAGCTTGTGATTAATCATCACAAACTGATTAATTCTATAATAACTGTTCAATAGTCCACTTTATTTGTTATATTTTAAAGGCTAATTTATTATACATTTATTAACATTTAACCACAATGCTGTTCCCTCACCCAGAGGAGGAAAAACATTCACTAAACTTTAAGCTGTTTTGTTTTTTGCTTTTGAGGAAAAGTTTCACTGTATAGCCCTGGCTACCCTTGAACTACTATGTAGACCAGGCTACCCTTACACTAACAAAGATCCACTTGCCTCTACCTCCTGAGTGTTGCTATCAAAAGCATGCAACACCACAGCCAGCTAAACTTTGAGCCTGTAAACTGAAGTTCTCAGGCTAGTGAGATGGCTCAGGAGGTAAAGGTGCTTGCCGCCAAACGTGATACCCTGAGTGAGTGAGACTCCTGGGGGTCACTTTGGAAGGAGAGAACTTATTCCAAAAAGTTGTCCTCGGACCTCCATACGTGGGCTACAGTGCACACACAGATGCATGCACAGAGGATAATTACTTATAAATGAAAGAAAAAGCAAAAGACCTGTCCCTCTCTTTTAAGACGGGGTCTCTTATTAGCCTGGCACCCAACAATTAATCTAGGCTGACTGCACAGGTGTGGAGGGCACGAGACTCCTGTGGTCACAAATAAGCGCTAGAAAAGCCAGAATATTAAACATGCAGGGTTAAGTCCCTGACTCTGACCCTGACGTGTACACCTGTTTTCTACTGGAAAAGCTGGGAGCGGATATAGTTGACATCCTGGTGACCTGTCCTATCTGTAGGACCAGGCCATACCTGAATCCCCAGACCATTATGTTTATCTTCCACACTCTTCCTGACTAGATCTCTATCTTAAGCATTGCTTTTCAGTCACTAGAACCCATCCTTAGGGGAGATGTCACATGTATTCTATAGCTTGGTGATTTCTACAATGACCACACCACTCCAGATCCTCCCTAGGCCGTTAAGCTACAAAGCCCATTCTTATGGAAGAGATCACGTGTAGTTTGCAAAAGAATTTCAATAGTCATGCCTTAAGCTTTATTGTGATATCGTCACCTGGAAACTTTTATCCAAAGTTGTACTGAACTTAAATATGTCTAATATTTAGACAGCTTATTAGCTGTCCAGTGTCAGACTCCAGAAGTCTGAACCAACACCAGCTAAGTCTTGCTGAACGGGAGACCCCTCACAGACAGTGAGCCAAGAGATTTACCTGCCTCTGCCTCCCTCACGCTAAGATTAAAAGTGCATACCTCCAAGCTTTTTTCCATGGGTTCAGGGGATCAAACTCAGGTTCTCTATGTCCCCAACCAATATAGGCTGCAAGCACTTACATTGCTGTATCTCTTTGGCAAGATGGTTCAGCAGGGAAAGGTGCTTGCCTCCAAGCCTGACAACCTGAAAATAAACCTACATAGTAGGAGAGAACTGTCTTAAAAGTCCTCTGATCTCCACATGTGCCACACACACACATAGGAACACACACACACAGAGGTACGCACACACACATGCATGTATGCACATACACACATATAAACATACACACAGACCAACATAAATGTAACTCAATAAAACACCTAGAAGACACCAATTTTCTTACTCAGCAAGAATAATAAAGCAGATTTACTCACCTTATAAAACAGTTCAGTGGACAAAAGTTTCACTGCATTTAGGCATTAGTAACAAGAAATCAGAAAACAAAATGGGAATATTATGGATAAAATTTGTGGATCACAGCTTCTACTTAGTGTGGTACTACTAATTTAACTTCTTTCTAAACTGCCTTTATATTTGCTGCCAAACCTAAGGAACTAAGTTTGATCCCAAGACCCTAAGGTAGAGGAATAGGATAAACTACTGTCACTGTCCTCTGCTCCATACGTACACCATGGCACACACACACACACACACACACACACACACGTGAGGACACACACAGAGACATATAAATAAATAATGAACAGATAAGTAAGTGCCATTAGAATCTTTAATTGCCTTTACCTTTTCTTCAGTGAATGCAGTATTTTACAAATTTTTAATGCATTTCTAACTTCAAAATTCATTAGGAACATAACGTATTGTGTTTAGATGTATACTTACAAATTGACCATACCTTTGTCATTTGCCTCTTTATACTTGGCAATCAACACATGAGTGCTAAAGACAGATGCATGAAAACTTAATGAGGTGGACTTAAAGGCCGCCCTCATGGACACGAGAACCAGTGAAGGACACTCTCCCTTCCCTCCCCCTTGCCTCCCCCTTCCCTCTCCCTCTCCCTCTCCCTCTCCCTCCCAGAGGGGCAGGCATTTGTTCCTAAGGCTTCTCCCCTGCTGTACTCCTACAGGACAACACTGGCAGAAGCAATGCAGCGTTTATTTGCAGGAAGCCTCCCTCCTCTGCGATCTTCAAGAGTCCCTTCCCTTCTCTCAGAATTGGGTTTGCATCTTCTCTTGTCTCTTTTTTATTGAGTTAAGATTTATTTCCCATGATAATAAACTCTCCTTATTACAACAAGGTTTACAAAAGTCACAGATATTCCTTTTTCCAGTTCATTTTTCCCTTGGTTCAACAGTATCTAGCACCACATTTGTAAAATTGAACAGGAAGTTTGTTTTTTAATCTAAGAAACCATCAGTCGATCCACGCTACAGTGACAAAGCCATACAATGGTATAGCATTTTATAAATATATTATGTTACATATATAAATGTGTACGCAAATACTTTTTTGCCCAGGCACATAAGAAATCACCTTCATACAACATAACTATTAGAAAATAGTCACAAAAAAATAGTTAATTTAACTTAAAAGATTCACCAAAATTTAAACCATTTTCTAGACTAAGTATCCATTATATTAGATGCTTTTGCAGGATACTGTTGATATTAAAAATTGTTTTGTTAAATTAAACTTCTTCATCATTAGATATTTTGCTACAATTCTATTAAAATACCACTTATAATTATCTAAGAAACAAGAATTCTTGGTAATGGTCTACAAAATTGAACATAAAAGTAGCTAACCATGTTCTGTGGAAATTTAATTTCTTGGTCATTATGTCACCATTGAGGCAGACAGCTAAATATATTCATTTCAAAATAAAACAAAACTTACAGGTATCTACATACAAAAAATAACAGGTAAGCAGATGACACCTGATCCACTTTTTATAAATAGAATAAAATAAAAACTGGGCCAAGTGAGATGGGTCCATAGGTAAAGATCTTGCCACCAGGCCGCCAGGCCAGGTTCAATCCCCAGAACCCTCATGGTGGAAGGGAAGAACTGTCTCCTGCAGGTGCTCTCTGACCCTCGTATGCATGCTGTGCAGGTTCAGGTACACACGTACACACACCACAGGAATGAATAAGTGTAAAACAGAAACAAGTTGTTCCCAGGTGACCACACTGCCCTGCGAGGCTGGGGGAATGTCAAGAAAAGCTCTTGAAGTGGATTTCTGGGGAAGCCCTTCCCTCTGCTTCCTGAATGCTCCCCCTGCTGTGGTGAACTGTACCCCAAGCCCTAAACCCAAATAAAGAGCCCCTCCCTAGAGTGACTTCACTTATGTATTTTATTTATAGAAAAAAAACCTATGCCACATAACCGAGAATAATCATATATCAGTCCAAAATTAGCTGGCCGTTCCTCTAGAGGACCTGAATTCAATTCCTAGTACCTTTGTGGCAGCTCACAATAGTCTGTGACTTCAGCTCCTGGGAATCTGAGGCCCTCTTGTGGCCTCTGCAGGTACCAGGCACATGTACATACATAAAACTAATTTACATCTTAATAAATTAAAAAATAAAATTTGCCTGAAATAATTTCAGACTTTTAGCATAAGTCAATAGGTACCAGAGCAGTTAAATACTTTACAGAGAAAGAAATCAATATAGAACTACCCACAGACACATCTTAAAGTTTAGAGATATTAAACTTTTTCTCCAATAACTTGAAATTGGCATACTTAAAATTAGCAACAGAGACAGCCGGCAGTAGTATACACCTTTAATCCCAGCACTCAAGGAGCCAGAGGCAGGTGAATGACTAAGTTCGAGGCCAGCCTGGTCTACAGAGTGAATTCCAGGACAGTCAGGGCTACACAGAGAAACCCTGTCTCAAAAAAAAAAAAAATTAACAACAGGGTTAGTAAGAACTTAGTAGGTAAAGGCTCTTGCTGCCAAGAATAATGAATGACCTGTGTTTAAGACCAAGGACAAACTTGGTAGAAAGAAAGAACAATCTTACAAGTTGGCATCTGACCTCTATACATGCATGACCTCTATACACGAAAAAGGTAGGTCTGGAGAGATGGCTCAGCGGTTAAAACCACTTGTGGCTCTTGCAGAGGGCTCAGAACCCACGTGGAACTCACACACATCAGAACTCCAGTTCCAGGGGAGCTAAGACCCACTTTTGACTTCTGAGAGTATCAGGCATGCATATGGTGCACATATATAGGTGGTACGTGGTCATACACATAAAATAAAAATAAATAATATCCCAGCACTTGGGAGGCAGAGGCAGGCGGATTTCTGAGTTCAAGGCCAGCCTGGTCTACAGAGTGAGTTCCAGGACAGCCAGGGCTACACAGAGAAACCTTGTCTCAAAAAATAAATAAATAAATAAATAAATAAATAAATAAATAAATAAAATTAAATATTAAACTAATTGACTAAATGAACAACAACAAGAAGCCCACTGCTATCTGCTGCTACTTCACAACTGTAGAGTCAATAAAGTAGTTTTAACGTGATTCCAGCGTTCGATAGATTCCTAAGTGGCATCTCAGTGGTTTTATTCTAATATTCAAAGCACTGACTACTATACCTGGGTTTTTGTTTGTTTGTTTGCTTGCTTTGTTTTTTTTTTCAAGGCAGGATTTCTCTGTGTAGCCTTAGCTATCCTGGAACTCTATTACCACCCTTTTTAATAAGCCATATAAAACCACATAGTGTCTTAAAATTATAAAAATATTATTATCTAACCTTTATTAGCCAGAAAAGATATTCAACACAAGTAAAACAGTAACTTTAAAATATTACTTAGAATAGAACCTGATTCTTTTTTTTAATTGAAAGAGTCTTCTCTCATACTATACTGATTGTTTTAAATACTTGCTTTAACCATATAAAAATTATTCCACTTTTGGTAAGCATGTAACTATATCTTTGCAAAGTTCATGTTTCACATTACCACAGAGAATTCCTAGATAGTCTAACACTTAGTTTCCCCATAGTACATATCTTTTACTAGTATGGTACAAATAACTCACTCTAAAACTGGAAAATGGGACTAGACATATTTCTCCAAAAAGAGATACAGAAATGACCAATAAGTAAATGGCATGATATTTGACCTCACACTAAACAAAACAGCATTTTATACTAACTGTAGTGTTTATCATTTTAAAGACTGGTAAAAATGTGGGGAAACCCAACAGCCAGTGCACTGTTCTTAGGACTATGAAACAGTGCACAGCAAGAAACTGCCATGATGTCTTATTAGTGTCTTATTGCTGTGAAGAGACACCATGACCAAGGCAACTCTTAAGAAGTAAAACATTTAGTTGGGGCTGGCTTACAGTTTCAGAGATTCAGTTCGTTATCAAGGAGAGGAGCATGGCAGCAAGCAGGCAGACATGGTACTGGAGAAGGAGCTGAGAGTTCTACATCTTGATCCACAGGAAGCCAGAAGGAAACTGTGTTCTGCAGGCAGTCACTAGGTGTAGCTTGAGCACTGAGATCTCAAAGCCCACCCTCACATTGACACACTTTCTCCAAGGCTACATCTACTCCTAATAGTGCACTCCCATGGACCAAGCATATTCAAACCACCACACACATGATCTGGTGTTTTTAGCTAGAATTCTTTAGGTGAAAAGAACCAAAAGAATGCATGTATATCATAAAAGGGCTTTTGGATTGATTTAAACATAGGAACTAGATAATAATGGCCATCTACACACTGAGAAGGCAGAAAACTGCAACCTCAGCACTCCCAACCCAGTGGCAAAAGCCAAGCAGTGCCCTAGGGGATCTTTTTTTTTTTTTTTTTTTGAGTCCTTGTTGGAGGAAGGCCAAAGAAAATGGAGTGTGAGGTAAGTGGATCACAGAAGTGACAGACACAGACACTCAAAAAAGGAAGGAGCTTGAAGTTTCAGGTGCTGTCTTTCTTGGAAGTCCCTTCCCTATCTGCCTGCCATTTTAAGGTCATTCATTCAAGGCAGGTTCTTTCCCTCAGTCTTTACCCACATGCCAATCCTCTCTTGAAATGTTCCCACAAGTACACAACTGCAATTCACAGTCTTAGATACCACTTAACCCAGTCAAGTCAATGACTAAGGACAGCTATCATTTATCCAGACACTCCATCCTTAGGTATATACCTGTGGTAGTTTGAATAGGAATGGCCCCCATAGACTCATGTGTTTGAATGCTTGACCCATAGAAAGGGGTACTATTAGAAGATGTGACCTTGTTATAGTAGGTGTGGCCTTGTTGGAGGAAGTTTGTCACTGTGGAGGTGAGCTCTAAGGTCTCATATGCTTAAGCTAGGCCTAGTGTGGCAGTCTCCTTCTGCTGTCTGTAGATCAAGATGTAGAACTCTCAGCTCCTTCTCTAGCACCATGTCTGTCTGCTTGCTGCCATGCTCCTCTCCAATAATAATGAACTGAACCTCTGAAACTGTTGGCCAGCCCCAACTAAATGTTTTCCTTTATACAAGTTGTGGTCATGGTGTCTCTTCACAGCGATAAAAAACAAACTAAGACAACACCCAAGATATCTGATAATATAGCCTCATAAAATTTAGGCACAAATGTTTATTACAACATTGTTACTATTAGCAAAAATGTGAAAATAACACAACTATCCATCAACTAACATATAAAACAAAACTATGTATGAAGAAATAGCATTCAGTCACAAGAAGAAACAGAATGATATAAGCTATAACATGTCTAAACACTGTACACATTATGCTAAGTGAAAAAGTCAATCACAAAGATCAAATATTGCAACTGCACATGCAAGAACTATCTCAAGGAGATAAGTGTATGAGGAGAGAAAGAAGATTAGTAGCTGCTTATGCCCCAAGGATTGAGAAATAGAGCAGTGATGTCTAATGAGGATCAAGTTTTTCCCTGGGGTGGTGAAAACACTGCACAGTTGACTATGACAATTGGACAGTGTTGTAAATACTGCCCAACCAATAACTTGTACACTTCCAATGGGTACATTTACCATATGCAAATTAAATCCCAAAACTGTTAATAATATGAAAAGTCAGAGCTCTTTGCCCCTTCCTGTCTGTCTGTCTGTCTGTCTGTCTGTCTGTCTCTCTCTCTCTCTCTCTCTCACACACACACACACACACACACACACACATACACACACACACACACACACACACACACACACACACACACACACAGGACAGTCATCCTCTGGAGAAGAAACCTAACCCTGAGGTGAGACAAAGAACTACACAGGAAAGGAAAGAAATACACAGACTTAAGTCAGAGGCGAGCGTGCAGAGTGGGACACCACACTGCATTCCTCTTGCATTTTATAATAACCATACTAGAAATCAATAGATGGCTCTTGGGAGAAATTATAGAAATGCAAAGACCTATGAACTGCAGCATTTGAAAATCTCCAAATAAAACTTGTGTTGCATATCTATATCCTTACAGTAAAATTTCCAAAAACCCAGGCACTTCTACTCAAGGGGCTGCCTGATCTTTCCACCCAGATATTTAACAGGCATGTCAAACTGAACCTCTCCCATTCAGTAAATGAAAATACCAGTTATCTATTTGTTCAAGTCAAAATCTTTAACATTGATGGCAGGATCTGTTGCACATACTTGTAATCTTGAAATGCAGGAGAATGCAGTAAGAGAATTGTCATGCGTTCAAGACCAGTAGGCTTCATGGTAAGTTCTAAGCCAGCCTGGTTTAGAATATAAAATCCTAGGTCTATAGATAAATAGATAGATAGATAGATAGATAGATAGATAGATGGATGGATGGATGGATGGATGGATGGATGGATGGATGGATGGATGGATGGATGGATGGATGGATGGATGATAGACTGATAGACAGAATAGACAGAACAGACAGACACAGACAGACAGACAGAAATGGGGGGAACCAGGTATGCAAGACAGTCCATCAGGTAAAGGTGCTTGCTACCAAGTCTGATGATCTGATTTTGAACCCTACAGTGGAATAAAACAATTCTTGCAAGTTTTTCTTTGCCCAACACACACATGCTATGGAAATCATGTGCACATGTGTAGACACATACTCATATACAAGTATTATCAACTATAAACTATTAGTGGTTAACATTAAAAAATATTTTTGACATTTTTTTCCTCTCATAACTCAGTAAGTAGACAAAATTTGTTGATTCTCTTAAACCACAGCCAAATCTACAACTACCTTAGTCTAAAATGGAAATGAGGACAAAGCTTACTAAAAAGCACTTTTGCCTAGCATGTGCAAGGCTCTGTGTATAATCCTCTACATTGTAAATATAAATAGGTCACTAAACCATGATAATCATTTAAGACCTGTACATACCAAACTTTCTCCAGTGTTGCTTCCTGAGCCTCAAAATGTAAAGAATCCCTTTCAAACTCTCCAAATATTCCATGAGAAACACTTGTCATCAACAATGTGCAAGTTTGGGCCAACAGGATGGCTCAGCAGGTCAGCATACTTGCTGCCAGGCCTGACAATCTGAGTTTGATATTGATCCCCCAGAGCACAATGGATAGAAAGAGAACTAACTCTCTCCAAGTTGACCTCTGATATTCTCTCTCTCTCTCTCTCTCTCACACACACACACACACACACACACACACACACACCCCAAATAAGTAAATAAATAAATGTAAAAATTTAATGAACATTTTAGAAGGAAATGGAAAATACTTTATTGGGATATAAAAATTCTCAAAGAAGTCAAATATACAATCGAAGTGGTCTCCATATTTCCTGACTTACAGTGTCCGTTAGTCTGAAGTCACTGCATGAATAACACACAGCTTTATAAAATTGGGAAGTCATACCTCAAACTCCTTCCTCAAGCGTTCTTCCCGTTGAGTGCTGAATTCAAGCTCGCTCGTCTGTCGCCGGAGAAGGTCGGAGCAGTCCATATGTTCTGCTTCTAACTGTTCCACTTTTTTCTGCATATTTTGCACAGCACTATCTTGCTCCTAGAAAATAATTCACTTTGATTCAGTAGTTTGTAAGCTATTGATAGCTAAGAGTTACTGTACAGAAGGCGCTGAGTAAAATCTGGGCTTCAGTTATAACAGTGGGTTATCCTGTAGAGGTAGGAGACAGTTACATCTTTTTCACAGTGTCTCAGGATGTATATGTGACTTCTGTAGTTAGTGTGATTGATAAACACTGTAACTAACGTTAGATATGGGAAATTAGAACATTGAACTAGCTCAAATGACCTCTGAGGGTATGTGCAACAGTGTTGTCATTCAACTGTCACATACACTTTCTCCTGTCATTAATATGCATGAGGATTTAGGAAGAATATGTCCCTTGTGTGATAAGCACTGTGTGATAGCTTGAGCACTCACTAGACCTTAGAGACATTACCGGTGAGCACATAGTACTTAACTGTTACCTAGTGCTTTTAACTTCAGAACCACTAGGTGGCTGTGTTTCATTTCCTCTTCAATTTTCAAAAGGTTTCCAAAGAAAATAGCTGAAGCTTCTCTATTTAAATAGCTTTATGTCTTTTTCCAAATAATTTAAAAATCATGTCTGAATTGAAATGTAAAACAAAATTCATAGATAGATAGATAGATAGATAGATAGATTACAGTATTTTCCACAATACCTAATCTAAATTAATCTATGATCATCATTCTCACCTCAAGCCTTTAAAAGATCCCTCTCCCCCACCTCTTCCACCGACATACAAGGGCACAGACAAAGATCACAGAGTGAGAGGGGGCACTGGCCACTTAAAACAGAATCTGGGTACATAGATTTCAATCACAATTCTCCATCAAAAAAATGTCTTGCTTGTTTGTGTGATTGTTTGCTACTGGGCAAATCTAGGTTTCCTTTTTGGATTTTTTAAATTCTCCTTAATAAAATCATTTAAAAAGCAACTCAGAAGGACATTTTATTAGAGTCTGAGGAAACAACATGGCAGGCAAGCTATAAATCTCAGCAGCCTCTGGAAAACAGCGATATAGAAGAAAAAAAAAGCCATTCCTTTTGAGTTACATCCCCAGAGAGCCAGCAGGTGCAGGAGTGTAGACTCGTAGGCCGTTGCATGCTGGAAGGGAAAAGAGGGACTTCACAGATCCAATGACAAATGTCAGAGGTCAGGGGGAGGAAGCATATGTATGCTTTATCCATTATCCTAAAGAAACAGAACAACAACTTATGCTTTTCTCAGAACTCAAATTACTCTTCCTATCTCCTCAGCCTGTCTTCAAGTGAATCAGCTGTCCTGTGGGGTGATCTCCAAGCCAGGTGACCAACAGGGCCACCTATATTTTGTCTTAAAGAAGGAGAAAATGGTATCTAATGTTCTGATATTTGGAGCAGATCAGAATGGCATGTGCTGACCCAGGGCCAGACAGCTAGTCCGTGCTTTTGACCAGGAGAAAGCATTTTCCCTTACCAGGCCCCGACAAAACCCTCCACCTCTACCTTCTTAAGTGTAGTTTTAAATCCTGGGGAAAGCACAGCTGAGCTTCCCCTTTCTAGGGTTTCCATGGAGATAGGAGGTAACCACATGGGACAAAGCCATCACCAACGGCCTCCAAAGCTATTCCCTATAACACCACTTTCAATATAAATATATACACACTTAAAAAAATCACAGTAATCCAAGTTCATAATTTGCTATCAAAACTGTCTGAGAAGTAGCCTTCATATGTAAAAAGTTTCAAAACATGAGCACTGCATAAGTGTAAGACCCCATCATTATCTATATCAGTCTCACTCCTTCAGGCAGTCACTTGAATATTAACCCAAAGTCACTTTTAGGTGCCTTCTTATTAGTATACATTTATTGTGCCAAATGACGGGTTTACCGCAATTTCATCTGACCATATCCAGCCACTGGCTTCTCTTGTCCTCCATTCTCTTCCCACTGGTTCCCTCTCCTACCCCCAGATAAGACCCCTTCAGACTTCCATATAATATACACAGTTTTTCTTAACTTTTTAACCTTTATTTTTATTGCATGGGTGTGGGCGTTTTGCCTACATATATACCTGTGCACCGTGTGCAATGCAGTGGCTGTGAAGGCCAGAAGAGGGTACTGAGACCCCCTCAAATTTGGGTTTAGTCCCTGATATTGTATCTTTTATCTGGTCTCATCCTGAGTGCTGAGATTACAGGTATACCCCACTGTGCTCCCTTCTGCGTGATGTTTCCAAGTGGGTAGGGCAAACTCAGACCTTGTGCATACCAGACAAGCACCCCACCAAGAAACTATAACCCTGTCTGAAAACTGAGATGTGGGAGAAGAAAAAGGCAGAAATATTGGGAAAAAAACCTCACTGCATAACAAAAATAATACTTTAAGCTTGTGCTGATTTATTCGGTCATTGTTCATTTCTGACTTTTTTTTTCACAATCTCGATTACTTCGTTAAACCCTTCTCCAGTGGCATTCTCAGCCATGTTGCTTTCCTTTCAAGGTCCCGAGACGACTTCTAACCACACCCATCTGCTTCCTCAATTCTCTTTGAAGGGTGTTGTTGTTGCTGTTGTTGTTCTTTGGGGTTTTTTTTGTTTTGTTTTGTTTGTTTTGTTTTGTTTGTGGTTTTCTTTTTTTATTTACATTCTGAATGATTTCCCATAAGCCCCATTCCCTCCCTCTTTTCCCCATTCAACCCCTTCTCGCTTCTCTGTCCTGGCATTCCCCTACCTCCAGTCTTTCCAGGACCAGGGGTCTCTCCTTCCATCTTCTTGGAAATCTATTGATATGTGAATTGTGTCTTGGGTATTCCGAGATTCTGGGTTAATATCCCCTTATCAGTGACTGCATACCATGTGTGTTCTTTTGTGATTGGGTTACCTCACTAAGGATGATATTGTCCAGTTCTGACCATTTGCCTAGGAATTTCGTGAATTCATTGTTTTTAATTGCAGAGTAGTATTCCATTGTGTAAATATACCACATCTTCTGAATCCATTCCTCCGTTGAGGGACATCTGGGTTCTTTCCAGCTTCTGGCTATTATAAATAAGGCTGCTATGAATATAGTGGAGCATGTGTCCTTACTGCATGCAGGTAAAGCCTCTGGGTATATGCCCAGGAGTGGTATAGCCGGATCCTCCGGGAGTGTCATGCCCAGTTTTCGGAGGAACCGCCAGACTGCTTTCCAGAGTGGTTGTACCAGCTTGCAATTCCACCAGCAGTGGAGGAGTGTTCTTCTTTCTCCACATCCTCGCCAACAACTGCTGTCTCCTGTGTTTTTAATCTTAGCCATTCTGACTGGTGTGAGGTTTGTGGTTTTCCAAGACAGGGTTTTCCTATGTAGCTCTTGAAGTCCTGGCATTCACTCTGACTTTGAACTCACACATCCACCTGCCTCTTGCCTCCAGATCCTCCAGGGTGCCCAGGATTAAAGGTATGCACCACCATGCCCTGCCCATAGCTGTTTTTCCAAGCAGGATTTTGAATTCTTTCTTCAGTTCAACAATTTCATTATGTGGGTTTGTTGTTTGTTTGTTTTTCTGTTATTGAGGAGTTATGAACTTCAAAGAGGTCATATGACATGGGGGTGTTGTTTCGTATGTGTGTGTGTGTCTGCCTGTGTCTGTGTGTGTGTGTGTGTGTGTGTGTGTGTGTGTGTGTGCATGTGGGAGCATGTATGTCTGTGTCCATGTCTATGTTGGAAATTGATTTTTCCCCCATCATTTTTGTTTGCTCTGCTCTGTCCTTATCTTTTTGGTGCCCATGGTCCTCTCTTTAACTCCTCAATTAACTCCTCACTACCATTTAGAGAAAAGAAAGCTGACAGTAGTAACAGAAATAATGATTTAAGCCAGATATTAAATGGAGGAAAAATCAATTAGTTACTTTATTTACATCATCAGTCAGGACAGAAAGCAAAGGACCTGGGCTATCAACAGGACACATGACACCCGAAGCTACCAACGGGGCCATGGGGATGGCTCAGCACCTAACACTTGTTGCAAACTTGACAACCCGGATGCCATTCCCAGAACCCAGGTTTGTTTGTTTGTTTGTTTTTTAAAAAAGCAGGATGTGGTGACACACCTGTAATTCCCATTCCTAAGGTGGGAAGAGAGGCAGAAACAGGAGAATCATCAGCTCCTGAGCCAGTTAGCCTGGAGAACGTAGCACAGCACATATAGGAGGGATCCTAATCAAGGTGGAAAGAAAGAACTGAGTTCCGACATTATCATCTGGCTCTGCACATGTGTTATGCCATGAACATGCCTGGGATTCGATTTAACAGAACTTTTCATAAGAATGTCTCACACAGAGACTTGACTACCTGCTCTCCAGCTGGCAGGGCTATCTGGGTAGGTTAGGATGTGTGGCCTCACTGGAGGAAGTATGTCACTGAGGTTTCAAAAGCCCTGTGTTGTTTTCAGTATGCTCTCTCTGTTCTCCTCTTGCAGTTCAAGACATGAGCCCTCAGATGTTCCTGCTACTCTGCCTGCATGCTGCCACACTCCCTGGCCATGACAAAGACAGACTCTTATCTCAATGGAACCATAGCTCAAAATAAACTCTTCCTTCTCTAAGTTAGTTGCCTTGATCATGGGGTTTTGTCACAACAATAGAAACCAAATTATGACAGCAGTTTGTCCCAGGAGTGCAGTCCTGCTATAAAGAACCTGGCCATGTGGGGGTTTTGGGACTTGGAATAAAAAGGAGTTGAGTGCTATAAGAACGGCTTAATGGGATGTCTAGTAGGGCCCTGAAAGACAGTGCTGAGGGCAGTGCAGACTGTGGAGCTGAGCTCAGACAGGTTCAACGGCGAGCAATACCAGCAATTGGGCTATAGGTCATTCTTGTGATTTTTTTCTTTTTTTGGTGGATGGGGGAGAAGTAACCACTATCTGCCTTTGTCCTAAGAATTTGCCTGTTGTTTCATTTTCAAATTAATAGATATCTTTGCTGGAAATTTCAAGACATCTTAATACTGACTCTGTCCCACAGTTATGAGTAATCACTCTTTGCAGATTTATAGTGAAAAGGGCAGAAAGTGGAGCAAAAAGAAATACAAACTGTAGCTTGGAGAGGAAAAGAACACTAGCAAGCTAAATGTAATGGCTAAGTCTAAAAGAGAAAGTTCAATTGTTAAGCAGATTGGTGCCATTGCGGGGGTTATGAGGAGTAGAATCTACACTGGAATGAGCAGGAGCATGTCCATGGGGAAGATCCACCCACAGGATAAGTTTCCAACTTGTGAAAGAAAAATGTAAACAAGTTTTTTCTGATACTAGAAACAAACAACAAAAGCTGCTACAAAACTGATTCGATGAGGGGCAACTCAATCCCAAGCTAACAGCTGAACCTGACAGTGGGATCCACATGGTGCTGGCTTTAGAGTCATAGAGGAACAGGAGTTAAGGGGTCCTGGAGTCTTCCTCCACAGTTTTAGAAGGCTACTGAGATCTGGTAAAATGTAGCATGAGGTCCCAGAGCAGGCAGGACGCCCTGAAAGGCCACTGTGTGAACATGAATCTTGAGTTTCATTAGAGACCTTAAGATGTTAGAGATCCAGACCGTGAGCTAGCTGAAGGAGAGCTGCGTACAGAGAGGAGAACCAGGCAAAAAGGAAAAACCAAATTACAGGCAGCCACTGTGGAAGGGCAGAGCCGTCTAAGCCCTGTGGCATCAGACATGGACCTATAGGATCTAGAGTTCCACTTTTCTTTTGTCCTCATCCCTTCCTTTTGGAGTAGTCATACATATTCTGTACCACTGTAGCTTGGAAGTATGTAGCTTTCTCTTTTATTTTACAGAGGATGACAGTTTTTAAATTGCCTGGAGTCTCAGAAGAGACTGGAATTTGGACTTTAGAACTGTTGAGACTGTAAAAGACCTGGGAACTGTCATGGTTGGACTAAACCTATTTTTTCATTATGATATGGCCATGACACAATGAGGCCAGGGATCAGAATGTGGTGGTTTGAATAAGATATTCCCCACATTCTCAAGCATCTGGACACTTGGTGCCCAGCTGATGACACTGTTTGAGTAGGTTTAGGAGGTGTGGCCTTGATGGAGGAAGTATGCATTTGGGGTGGGCTTTGAGGTTTCAAAAGTTATGTTTATTGCTTACTCTTCTTTTGCCATGACAAAACACCATGACCAGGGAAACATAAACAAAAGCATTTATTTGGACTTACATTTTCAGAGGTATAGAGTCCATGATGGCTGAGCAAAGACATGGAGCAGGAACAGCTGAGCACTCACATCTAGATCCTCAAGTAGGTGAAAGAGAAGGCATTGGAAATGGTGCAAGTCTTTTGAAATCTCAAAACTCACCCTCAGTGACAAAGAGTGTCCCACAAGGCCACACTTCTGAATTCCTAATCAAACAGTTCCAATTGGAGACCAAGTATTCAAACATACAAGCCTGTGAGGGCCATTCTCCTTCATTACAGCATAGCCTGTGCTGTTGCCAATGCGTTCTCTTTGTTTCCTGTTGTAGTTAAAGATGTGAGCTCTCATCTGTTCCTGCTGCCACTCTTCTGAGCCATGATGTCCATATACTCTTATCCTTCTAGATCCATAAGCTCACAATAACTCCTTCCTTCCATAAGTTGCCTTGGTCACAATGTTTTATCACAGCAATAGAAACTTTACTTACAAGGGAGACAAGCCATGTTCAAACCATAAAAGATACCAGCAAAAAACTTCAAGTAGGCACAAGACCTATAAAGGCTTAGTAGTTGTTCATGAGTAGAAAGAATTTACTTTACAACTTACTATGAAACCAGAAGACACTCTCCAGCAAAGTAAGAAAAAAAGAAAAAAAAAGACACAGAAAAAAATTAAGTAGAAATCCAACATAGGAGAGATTCTGGAAGAATAGGACAAGAAGAACTTTGTGTCTGTCAAACCTTACAAACTCACTGCAGACGTACTGAGAACTATAGTCAGAAACTGCCTGCCCTCTGTACAAATGCAGTAAGCCTAGGTGAGCTCCGTCTACCTTAAATATGTGCTTGGCTTCTATCAGCTGTGTAAGAATTGAGTTTCTCTTCTCAAATAGTCACGTGACTTTGCAACAGTATCATCTCCATGGGGCCTACTCTCTAGAGGTTCAAGTTAACTTCACTAACACTTCCTTTGCAGATCATTTTTACCAAGTGGAATCAGAATTTATAAACTGGACTGCTTCTGCCAATGCACAGTAAACACAATACTCAGGTCTGATTTTACTTTAGGTCTGACTCTTAAAGTCTTCATTTCATTTTGAGCTGTAACCGGTACTTTGATGGTCTGTCTAGTCTCATTCCTCCTTCCGCCAATTTCCCATCTATTGAAAAGACTGTCCTTTTTCCAAACATGTTCTTAGCGCCTTTGTCCAAATCAGCTGGCTGTGGCTGCAGGGTTTACTTTTAGACTCTCTTTCATTGGTTTCTCTGTTTTTATGCAAATCCATACTTATATGACCAGTACAACTTAATAGTATATTTGAAAGTCAGTAGCATAATGCTCCTACTTGATTGGCTTTTATTCTTAAGATTGCTTTAACTATAAAGGGTTTTATAGTGATCACATCAAAACTTTAGGAGTTTGTTGTTGTTGTTGCTGTTGCTGCTGCTGTTATTGTGTGAAGACTGCCATTAATGTTATTTCATTTGGTCTGGTTTTTGAGACAGGGCCTTGGGCTCCTGACCCTGTCTGTTATGGTGAGGAGGCCCTGCTGGGATTACAGCCGTGCAGCACCACACCAGGCTCCATCACTGCTATTTTAGCAAGTATTTCACTGAACCTATAATCACTTCCCATGTCTGCTGTGTGACAATTCCTGGGAAATGTGAATATGCTAATAGGGCATTGAACAGACCAAAGAAACAATTCCACACATGCCTAGCGTGATGAACTAAGTACTAGGGCTACATACAAGAGCACGGATGGCTTTCAGGCAGCAGCTTGGAAACAGCTCACAAGCGCATGTCTGAAGCTCCCTGCTCAGCCTTCAGGCAGCTCTCCAAAGTCAGCGGCTCTTCCTCAGCAACTGCTTACTGTCTCTGAGACTGTGGGAGGATTCTTGAGACCCTGTCATTTTCTGAGCCTTGAGCCCCACACCTTCCTCAGTCAGAGGAAACAGCTACACAAAAGTGTTAATAATGTCATATGTCCTAAACACATCCCTACAATGTTTCATACATGGAATCACCATAATGACTTAAACTTAGGGGAAAAGACCTTAATTCTCAATAAGGCGAAGAAGATTAACTAATTTATAGCACATACACAGAATAAAATTGTACAACAGTCAAACTGATAAAAACCAAAGCTATTAACTTGTCTAAATCTCAAAAGCAAGCACCCAAAGAACAAGCTGAACAAATATATATATAAATATATATATATAATGATGTTCCCCTTATACATGTAAAAAACATAAGATATTTTTTAAAATGGAGTAAAACTATATGAAAGTATATAGATAATACTCCATATCAGGTTCAGAACAGGGGCTCTGCTGTGGGATAAGAGAGTGATGAATTGGAGAGGTGATTCAAAATGGTCCTCAATGGTATAAAATATACTGTGCTTTTAATCCAAATTAAGAATTCCACGCACTGAGATGAAGTACATGGTGGTTGCCAGTTATATCACTGGTACTGGCTGCGTGTCTTAGGTATTAGTTTTTAATTTTATTTTATTATTTTAGGTATTTTATTTTATTATTTTATTTATAAAATTTTATTTTATTATTTTAGGTATTAGTATGTATGGCTCTACTAACATAAGTATGGGATATATTATATTTTATTTTTTTAATTTATAAATTTTATTTCGTTATTTTAGGTATTAGTATATATGTCTCTATTAACATAATCAAAGTATGGGATGTGTTAAGAAACGGACTAATTTGCCACCAATAAAATATATTTAACTTTAATATTTTTTTTTACAGAATTTATCCTCTAGCCAAACAAAAATCAGCCTCAGTTCTTACAATAGAAAAAAAAAGACTGACCTGTGAAATGAAATTCACAGTAGAAACTGAGGGAGTTCTTTCTTCTGTCCACTAGAGGGAAGTGTTGAACTTAAAATGTTATTTAAAGCCGTTCGTTTTTGAACTAACAATTAACATCACAGAAAACCACATTGTACTGTTAGAAAATAATCTTGTTTCCTTTCTACATCTTCTACAAACACATACCAAAAACTATAATTCTTAATATGTACTTATGTAAACAACATTTCTCAGAATCCAAACTATAGCTCCAACCCTGAGGAATTTTAATTATACTTGTAGAAGTATATTTAGAAAAGTATCAAGCTCTTTCTAGCTTCGAAAACACATCAGTTTGGCTGTCTATAACACTAATCTGATAGAAGGTTATCTCCTTAAAGAACCAGGAAGAAAATAAAACCCAACAGTTTGTTCCTGTAGTGTAAACTGTACAGCGAAGGGGCTGAAGAGATGGCTCAGCAGTGAAGACCATGTATTGCTCTTCCAGAGGACTCAAGTTCAATTCCCAGCTTCCATATCAAGAGGTTCACAACCACCTGTAACTCCAGTTCCAGAGGATCCCACACCTCCAGCCACTTCAAATGCCGGCCTTCCCCCTAACTAAAAATAAATTTAAAAAGCAAGACATGCAACCATACAGAGGCATAAGGAGTCCTGGAGAGAAAAAATTGAAATCTATCAATCAATCAATGGTACACTGTGTCATAACTAGCATCAACCCAGACACTATTTAAGGCTGATCATCTCAAAGTCCTTTTCTCTACACCTACATCAGCTGTGGGTTCCTATGCTAATCACTATCTATTACAGATAGACATTTCTATGATGAGGGTTAATGAGTGTATTAATCTATAACAAGTCACTAGGTCTCAGTTTAATATCCTGTCATTTTAGCAGCATAAAAGTATCAAATTCTCTTGAGACACGGTTTAGGTTACACCTTGTGTATTGAGACTTAAGTCCAATCAAAAAGTTGCTGGTCACACCCATGATGTTTGCAGCCACTATTACACCAAGAGGCATGTCTTCGTGTCTTGCCAGGCCTATTTGTCTGTTTTTGTTTTTCAAAAGAGAGTCCTGGCTGTCCTGGAACTCTGTGAACCAGGATCATGCTGGTAAAATTTGCTAAAGGAGGTAGAGACAGGAGGATCACAAGTTCAAGGCCAGGCCATTTCTTAATGTGGCTCAAGGGGTTCACAGCTGGGTAACATTTTTCTCCTCTGGTAGCACGTTTAGCACCTTCCAGAACTGTGGAAGCTAGTGGTGGGGATGAGGCTTCCGGGTTAGCAGCAGCGTGGTTTCTCCATGTTCAATGGCTCAGGTATGTGATGTCTTCTGCAATAGGGCCTCACTGTCAAGTTCTGAAGGGTAACCAACAGCAATAGCAACAACCAGTGATGTTTGAGGGCCTACGAGGGATTATGGGAACATTAATAGCCAACAACTCCAAAAACGTAGCCCATTCTGGCACTGGGCTTATGTCACTGTGTGGTGTCCAGCAGGACCACCCTGTTACACTGTAACTCAAGTTTTACTTTTCATATATGTGCATACATATTTTAGGAAGCTTCTAGAGTCACAGGTTTCCATATAGCTTTTTGAAGGGTTTTTAGTGTAATTATCTACCTTGCATTCCCTCCTTTATCCTGCCCTCCCATCCCTAACTCTAATGCAACTCTTCTGCTCCATTCATCTCCCATACAATTTTTGGAGATTTTGTTTATGTATATGTATATAGGGGGTTTCTGTTCACCATGTGCATTCAGTGTCCTCAGAAGCCAGAAAATAACACTGCATTTCATTTCATTGGAGTTATGGACAGTTGTGAGTCACGATTTAGATGCTGGGAATTGAACCCAGGTCCTCTGTAAGAGTGGCCAGGGCTCTTAACCCCGAGCCACCTTCCCATCTCCATCAGCCCTTTATACCAGTGCATTCTCTCTCCGGCTTCCTGAAAGCCTCTCTCCACGGACCCTTACTCATTTTCTGATCCCTTTGTGTTTCCAGATGAAATGTACACATCTGAAGAGTCAAAGAAGATGTGGAGCTTGTCTTCTGGGTCTGGGTTACCTCACTCAGGATGACCGTTTCAAGCTCCAATTGCCCACAGATTTCATTTTTCCTAATAGCTGAATAATATTCCATTATGTAAGTATACCACATACTCACTATTCATTCATCAGTTGAAGAACATATGGGGTTTCCATTTCACGTACATTGTGAATGAAGCAGCAATGAACACGGATAGGCAGGGGCCTCTGAAGGTTCAGATCACAGGAAAAGAGGACGAGAAAAGACTGTAAAAGCCAGAGACTATGACTACAAGAAAAAAGCATTTTCCAGACACAAGACACATGAACATTAGACACTCACAGTAGTTATGATGGCACACACAAGACTTGTGAAGCTTGGGTCACGTAAAATCCCATACACAAATCAATGAATGTAATACATCACATAAATAGGCTCAAAGACAGAAATCACATGATCATTTTAATGGAAGCAAAAATGGTGTTTGACAAAATACAGCATCTCTTTATGATAAAGGCACCCAAGTGGGCCAGTGAAATGGCCTCCCAAGTACTTGCCACCAAGTGTAGTGATCCAAGTGTGATCTGAGAATCCGTATAGTACAGTGGCTTGGTTCATGCAAGTTGTGTGCCCCCCCCCCAAACACACACACATTCACACTAATGTTAAAACTTTTGTTTAACAAGATCTAAAGAAACTGGAGATAAAAGGAATATATCTCAATATAATAAAAGCTATATATGACAAACCTCTTGCTAACATTATACTATATCAAAAGAAAAAACCCACTCAGTTCCCTCCTTCCCTCTGTTCTCTGGTTTCTTCTCCCTCCCTGGTAGGATTGAAGCATCCTCACTTGGGCCCTATGGCTTGGTAACCTTTTCGAGTTCTGTGGATTGTATCTTGGGTATTCTGTGCCTTTTTTGGCTAATATCCACTTATTAGTGAGTGCATACCATGCATGTCCTTTTGGGTCTGAGTTACCTCACTCAGGATATTTTCTAGTTCCATCCATTTGCCTGCAAAACTCAGGATGTCCTCATTCTTAATAGCTGAGTAGTATTCCATTGTGTAAATGAACCACATTTTCTGTATCCATTCTTCTGTTGTGGGACATCTGGGTTGTTTCCAGCTTCTGGCTATCACAAATAAGTCCACTATGAACATAGTGGAACATGTGCCCCTGTGGCATGGTGGGGCATCTTTTGGGTATATGCCCAGGAGTAGTATAGCTGAGTCTTCAGGTAGATATATTTCCAATTTTTTTTAGAAACCACCAGATTGCTTTCCAGAGTTAATTGTACCAGTTTGCAATCCCACCAGCAATGGAGAAGTGTTCCTCTTTCTCTGAATTCTCAACAACATGTGGTGTCACCTGAGTTTTTTATCTTAGCCATTCTGATTCGTGTAAGGTGGAATCTCAGGGTCATTTTAATTTACATTTCCCTGATCACTGAGGACTTTGAACATTTCTTTAACTGCTTCTCAGCCATTCAAGATTCCTCTGTAGTGAATTCTGTTTAATTCTATACCCCACTATTTTTTATTGGGTTGTTTGTTTTTTTTGGAGGTTAGCTTCTTGCATTCTTTTTATATTTTGGATATTAGCCCTCCATTGGATGTGGAATTAGTGAAGATTTTTTTCCTTGTCTGTACGTTGCCAATTTGTCCTATTGACTATGTCCTTTGCCTCACAGAAGCTTTTCAGTCTCATGAGGTCCCATTTATCAATTCTTGATCTTAGAGCCTGAGCCACTGGAGTTCTGTTTAGGAAATCCTGTGCCAATGAGTTCAAGGCTCCTTCCCACTTTCTCTCCTATTAGATTCAGTGTATCTGGTTCTATGTTAAGGTCCTTGATTCACTTGGACTTGAACTTTGTGCAAGGTGACAAATATTTTTCTGCATACTGACTGCCAGTTAGACCAACATCATTTATTGAAGATGTTTTCTTTTTTTCCATTGTAAATTTTTGGCTTCTTTGTCAAAGATCAAGTGTGCACAGGTGTGTGGGTTTATTTCTGGATCTTCAATTCTATTCCATTGATCAACCTGTCTATCTCTGTACCAATACCATCCCATTTTTATCACTATTGATCTGTAATATAGTTTGAAGTCAGGGATAGTGATTCCCCCAGAAGTTCTTTTATTGTTAAGAAGGGAACATGATCAGGTATTGGGGGTGGGGGACCAGGAGTAAAGCCCTGAGGGCCAGCAGAATAAATGGAAATATACAACCTCCAGAGGTGGGAGGTGAGAAGTGGGAGGTGGGGGGACCCTCTAGAATGTACCAGAGACCTGAGAGGTGAGAAAATCTCAGGACTCAAAGGGAGGAACCTTAAATGAAATGCCCAACAGTGCAGGAGAGGGAACTTGTAGAATCCACCTCCAGGAGAAAGACACGGACGGCCTCAAGTGGAGGGATGAGGTTGCCATCCCACAGTCAAAAACTCTGACTCAGAATTGTCCCTGTCGAAAAGTACTACAGGGATAACAATAGAGAAGGGACTGAGGGAAAGGAGGTCCAGTGACAGATCCAAATTGGGACCCATCTCAAGGGGAGGCTCCAAGGCCTGACACTATTACTATGCTATGGTGTGCTTACAGACAGGAGCCTAGCATGGCTGTCCTCCAAGAAGCCCAACAAGCAGCTCACTGAGACAGAAGAGGATACTTACACCCAACCAATGAACAGAAGCCAGGGAAGCCCTGTGGTTGAATTAGGGAAAGGCTGGAAGAAGCTAAGGAGGAGGGCAACCCCATAGGAAGACCAGCAGTCTCAACTAACCCGGACCCCTGAGATCTCTCAAACACTGAGCCACCAACCAGGCAACATACACTAGCTGGTCCGATGCCCCTGACATATATACAGCAAAGGACTGCCTAGTCTGGCCTTAGTGAGAGACTATGCACCTAACCCTTGAGAGACTTAAGGCCCCAGGGAATGGGGAAGCCTGGTGAGGTGTGGAGGTGTGGTGACATCCTCCTGGAAACTTGGGGTGGGGTTGGGGGGAGGGGAGGAATAGCATGAGGAACTGCTGGAGGGTAGAACAGGAGGAGGATAACAACTGGGCTGTAAAAAAAGATTAACGATAATAAGAAAGAGAGAGAGAGACAGAGAGAGAGAGAGAGAGAGAGAGAGAGAGAGAGAGAGAGAGAGAGAGAGAGAAAGAGCCAAAGCATTTCCACTAAAATTAAGAACAAGGATTTTATTTGATAATAATTTTATCAATAATTTTATTTGATACATTACTACAAGTTTAGCTGCATAAATAGAAGAGAAGCAATTAAGGGGTACAATTAGGAGAGGAAGAAGTCACAGTGTCCTTGTTTGTAGTTTATACGATTCTATCCATCATAAAGACTACACCAGAGGTTGGGTATGGTGGCACATGCCTTCAATTCCAGAATCTGGAAGCAGTGATTGAGATATCTCTGTGGGTTCAATAACAGCCTGATCCCACATATAAAATTACAGGCCTGCAATAACTACACAGTGTCCTAAAAACAAAACAAAACAAAAAGACTCTACCTAAAAACTCTTAGAACTGATAAATACATTTAGCCAAGTATCAGGTTACAAAATTAACACAAATACACACACACACACACACACACACACACACACACACACAAATGTGGCCTTTCTACATGGCTAATCAATAAGTAACATGCTAAAGAGAATGGACCAGCAAGATGGTTCAGCAGATAAAGGTGCTTGCTGACAAGCCTGATGACCTAAGATTTTAATCCCTGGCACCCACATGGTAGCAGAAGGAAAAATCATACTTTGATCTGTACAAATTCACACATACACACACTCATTAAGTAAATAAGTGTAATAAAAAATAAAAAAACCAAGAAATCAGGGAAACAATCCCATTCACAACTACAAAAATAAAAAAATGGAAATATGCCAGTTAGTGGTGGTGCGTACCTTTAACCCCAGCACATGAGAGGCAGAGGTGGGCAGATCTCAAAAGATCAGCCTGGTCTTGAACAGAGCAAGTTCCAGGACAGCCGAAGCTATACAGAGAAACCCTGTCTTGGAAGGAAGGAAGGAAGGAAGGAAGGAAGGAAGGAAGGAAGGAAGGAAGGAAGGAAGGAAGGAAGGAAAAGAAGAGAGACAGACAGAGGGGGGACATAAGCCTACCAATGAATTTAAAATATGAAATTTAGGGCCAGAGAGATGGCTCAGGGGTTAAAAGCACTGGCTGCTCTTCCAAAAGACCCAGGTTCAAACCCAGGCACCCACATGGCAGTTCACAACTGTCTATAACTCCAGTTCCAGGGGATAAGACACCCTCCCACAGATGTGCATGGAGGCACAACACCCATCTAAGTAAAATTTAAATTCTTTTTAAAAATAAAATAAAATATGAAATTTAAAAAGACACAAGAAAACAGAAATACCTCCAGTCCTCATATATTCAAAGAATAGATATTGTAATACTATCAAAAGAAACCTACAGATTCAACTCAATCTCTATCAGAATCCCAACACCATCATTCATCACAGAAATATAAAAAACAATTGATTTGAAAATACGAAAGACCTTAATTAGCCAAAGCAATTGTAAGGGGTGAAAAATAAGGCTGGAAGTATCGCCAAAATTAACTTGAAGCTATGTGATGGAGTGATAGTAACAAAAATAGCATGGTAAAACACAAAAACAGGCAAGAACCTCAAGGGACAGAATGGAGATCTTCACAGCCATGGACACCTGATTTTGACAAGTTGCTTCAAATATTCACTGGAGAAGACCTCTTCTCTTCATTAACAAAAGTTACTAAGAAAACTGGGTATCTACACACAGAAAAATAAAACTAGATCCTTGTCTCTCAATCTGCATAAAATCAACTCTAACAGGTTTCAAAGACCTTAACACCTGAAACTCTGAAACTGCTAGGAGGAAACAGTCTAGAAATGGTTATGTGAGAACTCTGACAGGACTCCAGTCACTAATGAAATAAAGACAACATTGATTGATAGATAGATAGATAGATAGATAGATAGATAGATAGATAGATAGATAGATAGATAGATCTGTACAGCAAAGGAACAGTTGGATGTGTGAAGAGGTCATCTAAAGAATGAGAGAAAATGTTAACCATCTATACATCTGACAGAGGAGTAATATTTAGAATTAATAAAAGCCTCAAACACTAACAAAGAACACAACCCCATCAAACAATGGGCTAGGGAACTTAACAGAATTCTCAAAAGAAGAAATACAAATGGACAATATTTGTTTTCTGATTTTTAAGTATTTATTGTATTAAATATATATGTGGGTGTTTGTCTATGCACTAGATGCATGCCTTGTGCCATGGAGAGAACAGATCCCCTGGAACTGGAGTTATAGACGGTTATGAGCCACCATGTAGGTGCTAAGAATTGAACCTGGGTCCTCTGGAAAAGTAGACAGTGCTTTTAACCTCTGAACCATCTCTCCAACCCCATAAATAATAATTGTAAAATGTTTAACATCCTTAGCAATCATAGAAATGCAAATTTAAACTACTTTGAAGATACCATGTCACCTCAGTCATAACAGCCATCATTAAGAAATGACAGATGACAAATGATGGGCCTCAATCTGTGGAAAAGGGAAACCCATATTCACAGCTGATGGTGGCAGTATAAATTTGTGTAGCCACTATGGAAATCACTATGGAAGTTTCTCTGAAAACTAAAAATAAATTCCCATATGCTCAGCTATAGCACTCCTGAGCAAATACTCAAAGGAGCCTATCTCCTACCACAGAGATGCTTGCACATCTATATCCACTGCCACTCTATTCACAACAGCAAGGAAATGGAACAACGTAGACACCCACCGACTGATGATGAGATAACGAGACTGTGGCACATATACACCACCAAATGTTACTCAGCAGTTAAGAACAATGAGATTATAAAACTGGTAGGAAAATGGATGGGGCGAATGATATATTAATTCAGGTAACCTGTGCTTAGAAAGACAAACAATGATGTTCTCTCACATGCAGGTCTTAGCTTCTGATTTTTAGATATGTAGGAGTGTGTGTGTATAGAGGCCCAGAAACTGGAAAAAAAAATCATGAGAGGAGAGAGATGGGAGGGAGCTGCAGAACACATGTGGTATGACAGTGGGAAGGGAAGGCTGAGGGTGGAAAGGAATGCTTCAGGACACCGGGGAGGGGAGGGTCAGCCAACCTAAACATGTATGGAAAGGTATAAAGGAACCTGCTACTTTGTAGACTAACTGCAAACTAGTCCTTACATGGAGGAGGGGTGTTGAATGAAGGTGTCATTCCTAAAAAGCCGTAACGTTATTAAATGAAAATTACAGATCCAGGAGTTGGCTACCTCCCTAGTTGTTGGTCAGGGAGGCTTCTGAAGTTCCAAAACAATACTGGCTCTTGCCACTACTATCGGTTGCCCACCAGAACTACATGTGAACTAGATAGTTTTCTGTCAACTTGACACAAGCTATTGCTATCAGAGAGACGAGAACCTGGATTGAGAAAATACCTCCATAAGATTGGGCTGCATGCAAGCCTGTACAGCATTTTCTTAATTAGTGATTGATAAGGGAAGGCACAGTCCATTATGGATGATGCCATCTCTGGGCCCATAGCTCTGGGTTCTATAAAAAAAAAGCAGGCTCTCAAGCCTCTGAGAGCAAGTCAGTAGGGAGCACCCCTCCATGGCTTCTGCATCAGGTCCTGCCTCCAGGTTCCTGCCCTGTTTGAGTTCTTGTCCTGGTTTTCTCCAATGATAGACTAATGTAGTAGTAAGCCAAATAAACCCTTTCCTCCCTAGCTTGCTTTCTGGGCATGGTGTTTCACTGCAGCAATAAAGACCCTACGATAGCATAATAAGACAACGATTGCTGAAGAAGTCACATACTTTGCAGGCTATAGAGAAATCAAGTTGAAGTTGAGCTAGAAGTTTCCTCCCTGCTGGTCCTTGTACATAGTGCCAAAAGGTAACACTTTAAACCGCTAGGTGAGAAGTATCAACAGTGGTCTTACTCAGATATGGGCCTTACATACTATACAGCCAAATAGCCAGGCAAAATATGCCCATTGGTGTAATACAAGCATGACCTTCGATGAGGGCTACCAACCACTCTCTGATTGTATTTGAGGCTTGTTCTACAGAAAATAATTCATATCTGGTATTAGAAAAGGCACAGGCACATACAGCACATGATGTGCCTGTCAAATACCTTCTATAAAGGATACTGAAGTCATACCTGAAGATACCTGAAGAGGATATACAGCTAATTTTTTTCTAGTTTAACTCTGTCATAGATATTTCAAGGTGTTGTGTGTGTTTCTTTGTGTGCGCATGTGTGTAAAAGTGTGTAAAGACATAATTGACAGTGAAAATGTAAAATCTACTATGAAATAGCACAACTTAAGAATAGCTATTCTAACTATATATAAGTTCACTAAGGTATATAAGTTTTGGGTATGGCTAATCTCAATGAGGGATTTTTTTTGTATTTGCAAGTTCTTTACAATGAAGTTTTAATAATTAAAAAATGTTACCTTCTAAATATGTATGTGTACAGCTGAGTGTAGTGGTAGTGTACACCATTAATCCCAGAACTGAGGAGTCAGAGGCAGGCCTGGTCTACACAGTGAGTTCCAAGATAGCCAGAGCTACATGGCAGGACATGGATTCAAAAAAAAAAAAATACAAAACAAAATCCTAAATATTTACATTCAGGCCCACAGATTAATGCTGCTAACAGCTTTAGGCAGAAAAGCATCTTTTGGCCATACTTAACAGTTTCTATAGATTATAATAACTAGTCAAAGTGTAAAGAATAACTGACTGTAGGAGCTAGAGAAATGGCCCAGATTAAGAGCACAAGCTGCTCTTCCAGAGAACCCAGGTTCAGTTCCTAGCATCCACACAGTGGCTTACAACTGTCAGTGCCAGGGGATCCAGTACCAGATCCAGACCTGGCCTCCACAGTCACTAGACACACACACAGTGCACATACAATACAAACAGACAAGTACTCATACACATAATAAATAAATAAGTCCCTCAAAAGACAAACAACATGTGACTGGAGCTGCTCAGCCCTAAGTGGGACATCTGTATCGGTCACTCCATGGTTGATGGGCATGAAAAGGGAAAGTATGCAAGGGCCAGTGGATTAGGAGGATGCTGTGGAGCTGTCTCCGGGCAGGTCACAGCCTTGTTTACATCCTCAGCATCTTCCATTGCTCATACAAGATTCAACCTGTCAACACACTGCCATGGAGAGGTCACATCCATCCCGAAGAATTTGTAGGCAGTCAATGGATGCCAGGAGGAGGCCCTCATGTGGCCCCACCCTTCTCTAAGCATCTATAGGCAGCATGTTTCTAGGGGAAGAAGAAACATCATCTTCTGTGGTCCAGCCACTTCTGAGCTGCCCAAGCTCCTGCGTTAATCCCCCATCCATGCTCCTGTGGGCAGCCACAAATAAATACAATAGGTCATCCCCAAGGAAGACACTGAAGTGGAAGGAGCATGTCGGGAAGAAAAGGTAATGATGTGAATATGATCAAAACACACTGTATGTATGCCCAGATAAAAATGCCACAGTAACAGACCCACTATTATGTATAATTAATGTAGACTAATAAACGTTAATGAAAATCATATGCTCTAGGTAAGCATGCTGGCTCATGCCTATAATTTCAGCTCTCAAACGGGAGAGGCAAGAGAATCAGGAGTAGTTCAGGGACAGCAAGAGATATGCAGCAAGTCTGAGTCCAGCCTGGTCTACATGAGACCCTGTCTCAAAAATAAATGCATAAAAATATATAAATCAAATACACTATACAATGAAGCCATCCAACTGCAATATTAAATGTATCTATTTACAACAGCCACCCTACTGTCATGTCATTGCAAGTGAAACATGGCCTTCCAGAAATCAAAGATATGGAACTATTTTTCACGTTGAGTGAGCTAGTAGATTATCTTACTAACAAAATTTTAATGTCCTAAGCATCAAGAAGCATATTTAGAAACTGAATTATTTTTAAATACCTGTACTATAAGCTGTAACTCTCTTCTTTCTGCTTCCCACTGTTCTGCTTGTAATCTAAATTCGTCCAATGCGGTCTCCCTGACATGAGACGCCATCTCAATCTTCTCTTGCTCATGCTTTTCCAGTGCTTCCTTTACACGAATAAAATCTTGCTTTACTATTACATCAACGAAGCTTACCTTTTATCTTTTAACCCTACTTTAAATGCACGAAGGGGCTCTAATCTATGTTACAATCTTGGGACTGGGGATATAGTTACTAGTAGTTGCTTAGCATGCTTTCAGCCCTGGATTCGGTGCCCAGCTGTCACCACAATCTCGGGATTTGGGAAGTGGGGGCAGAATAATCAGAAATTCATAGTTCAGCCTTGTCTATACTTGAGAGTTCAAAGACAGCCAAGAACACATGAAATTCTGTTCCAAAAAAATTAATAATTCACATTGAAAATCTTAATAAAAGTACTATTTTGTTTGTCAGAATATAAATCTGAGTAATTTAACATCAGAGGTTGGGACAAAATGAAATGAACAAATATAAATTCCAGTTAATATGGACATCTTTATCTGGGAATACACGGTATTACCCCTAAAATGTATATGCAAACCTGGCCAAGAAAAAAGGTAGTTGGAAAAGAAGAGAAAGGCTATTGTTCAGTAAATCAGAATAAGAAAATTGCTAAATGTTAAAACTTTGAAAATACAAATATTCAGTTCAGACTATAACAAAATTTTAGTTCTACAGTTAAAGAATAGTTTCAAAGGCTTTTCCTTTTAATTTTCCTAAGTACACCAAATTTATAATATCTAATTAATATAGGTGCAAAACCTTAGTACAGATTCCCTGCAGATCAGTTTTCTAGCCTACAGGTTTAAAATGAAATCTTCATTGACATGGGAAGAGAAGGTTCATGGTCCTTGTGAGGGAATGGGGGATCTAACTGCATGAATCTGATTTACAGATATTACCCTCACAGCTTTCAGTAGCAAAAAGTCTCTGGAGCCTGAGGCTTCCCCTACCTCCAGGACTAAAAAGTGACTCCGGTTCAACGCAGACCCCTCTGAGGATCACAGTTCAGGGACACCCAAAGACAATAGCCTAAACTTAAAGCAGAGACATCCTAAGTAGTTGACAAGATCTCACACCTGAAGGTGTGGGCTAATTGATGTAAGGAATGCTGCCACCATCACCCTTCTTTCCTCCTGGTGTCATATTTGATCTAGGCAGAGTAACACACGTCCACTCAAGGGCTTAAGAGACTAACCATACCTGCGCATCCACCATCCAAATAACATGGCAGAGCATGTGGCGGTAACCTACACACAGGCCTGGCTAATTGACAGGGAGATCTGGGGCTGTTTATGACAAAACTTTCACATGTACTGAATGTTTTGGTAAAATCATATTTTAGTGAAGAAGCAATATAGGGTGCAAGTAAATTGGCATTGTTGTTTGACATTGGGCACAGCCATGTCAGGACCAATGCCTCAGTCTGGTGGGAGTGGCAGAGCCTCCCCAGGTGAGGCTCAGAAGAATGGCACAAGTGCAAATGTTGACAGTGTGTGCAGGAAACTTCCAGGATAGCCTCCTCCCCAGATGTTTACAACCTGAAGACTGTTCCCCTACAGAGACCGTCCTTGCCTCCTTATTCAGCATAACCCTGCCTCCTGGTCTAGCTGTATGTAGTAAGCTGCCCCACTGTTTAACTGTAATAAGAAACATGATGAGCTTCCAGGACACTGGGGCTTCTTCATCAAAGAGCCCAGAACACCCAACACCAGCTGTTCTATGTCCCTTTGTCTGTCCTTTCTTCATTCCCTCGCCTCCCCAGTCAGGTCAAGTCCCTTAGACCATGAAAGGATGCAGCAATGTAGAAAAATGATGCATACTTAAGGTAAATATGGAACATTTTTACATTTTTCTTTTCTTTTTTAAAAAAATTAAACTATTATAACTGGGCAGCTGTGACATACACCTTTAATCCCACATTCAAAAGGCAGAAGCAGACAGATCTCTGAGTTCAAGGTCAGCCTGGTCTGCAGAGAAGTTCCAGGACTGCCAGGGCTACACAGAGAAACCCTGTTCAAAAATACCAAATAGGGGCTGGAGAGATGGCTCAGAGGTTAAGAGCACTGGCTACTCTTCCAGGGGTCCTGAATTCAATTCCCAACAACCACAAGGTGACTCAAAACCATCTATAATGAGCTCTGATGCCCTCTTCTGGCCTATAGGCATACATGCAGGCAGAATGCTGAACACATAATAAATAAATAAATCTTAAGGAAGAAAGGAAAGAAAGGAGAGGAGAGGAGAGGAGAGGAGAGAGAGAGAGAGAGAGAGAGAGGAGGGGGGAGAGGAAATATACAACACAATAACCTGAGTAAAAATTAAATGTTTTGCATTTCACAATTCATCACAGAATATGTTCTACATAAAAAGGCATTATAAAACATAATTTTCCATATTATTGCATATTTAAACTGAAATCTAGAACTACATTTTTTAAATTCCACATTTTAATGTTGCTAGAACAAAAGGAATATGGGTCTTAATTTCACAGAATATCCAGAGAAGTAGTTGTTGTTTTCTTTTTGGATATCGTTTTTTGCCTTTTGTTTAGTTGGTTTTTGTTGGTTTTCTTCCATTTATTTGTGGTGCTGGGGATCAAACCCAAGGCCTCAGCCAGTCAAGGTAAGGTCTCTTACCAGAGACTGGAGATCTCAAATGCTTTTCACAAAATAAAGAGAGTTGCTGAAGCACAACACAGCAGATATGTAAAAATGCCTCTGAAGGGAGGGAGGGAAGAGGGAGGGTGGAGGGGTGGAGGGAGGGAGGGAGGAGGGAGGAGGGAGGGAGGAAGGGGAGGGAGGGAGGGAAGCGAAAGGTAGTTTGATGTACTATCCATCTCAATGGATATTATATGAAGAAATATTCACTATGTATTTTACCTGTAGAATTTTTTGTAGCCTGTTTTTTTCTTGCATAAGTAACTCGTATTCTTGACTGCAATTTTGAATTATATTGTCTCGTTCTTCCAAATCATGTTCAAATCTCCTGCATTCTTCTCTCCATTTCTCTTGGGAAGTCTGAAATGTTTTCTCAATCTCACTTGTCTTTCCTTGAAGTTCTGAATTCTGAGCTATTAAAAATATGATAGAATATTTAACATATTTATTTATTTCTAACCACAAATTAATTCATTAAGCATCTAAGAACCTAACCAATGGGGTTGACTTTATTTACATGATCTTTAGAACAAAATTTTGAACATTCTCCTTCAGGTAACCTCTAGGGAAATTTGCTGTGCCTATACTACATTACTGAGTTTCAATCTCTTTCTTCCCTTAATTGGATGTGATTTGCTACGAGCCAATATGGCATATTCCTGAAGGCATGCCGTGTTAAGGTACACCTCCACTACCAGCTGCACCTAGTGCTAACTTCTTCCTCTGTTCAACAAAACAAATCTGGGCCAGTGTGGGGACACACACCTTTAATCCCAGCACTCTGGAGGCAGATGAAGACAGATCACAGAGTTGCCAGCATGGCTTACAGAGGGAGTTCCAGGACAGGACAGCCAAAGCTACACAGAGAAACCCTGTCTCCACCCTCCCCCCCCCAAAAAAAAAAGAAAAGAAAAAGACATAAGTAAATAAATCCTTGCCTGCAAATAGCTAGCTCAGTGGGTCAAATCACTAGCCTCAGAAGCCTGATAACCTGAGTTTTATTTATTCCCAGACTCTATAATGGAAGAACTAACTTTGAAAAGGTTATTTTCTGACCTCCCCCATGCATCCCATCACACAGACACACACAGACAGGCACAGGCACACGCACATACACACACACACACACACACATACAAATGGCACAAGAGCCACTTCTTTACAATAGTAGTTTTATAAGAAAACAAACTATGGGGGCTGGAGAGATGGCTCAGCGGTTAAGAGCACTGTCTGCTCTTCCAGAGGTCCTGAGTTCAATTCCCAGCAACCACGTGGTGACTCACAACCATGGGATCTGATGCCCTCTCTGTCATGCAGGCAAGCATGCGAATAGAGCATTCATATATGTAGATAAATAAACCTTAAAAAAAAAAAAGAAAGAAAACAAACTATGTATTTCTCCTTTTTGAGCAAGGCCTTAAGTGGACCTACTTTATCATCTTATTCTGTGTGGATGTGTGTAAGTGTCCGTGTGTGTCTGAGTGTATGGCATGTGCCAAGGCCACAGAGAGGTGTCAGCTGACCTGCTTTGTCACCCTCCACCACATTCCTCTGAAACATGGTCTCCAAGGAATCTGAGCTCAGCTGCTGGCCAGCAAGCCCAAATGACCCTCCTGCCTGAGGTCCTAACACTGGAACGGATTACAACATGGAGTTCCTTGTGTATGTTTGGCCATGCCGGCTTTTTATGCCGGTGCTGGGTATCTGAACTTAGACCCTCATGCTTAAGAACTTACATGCTTGAGACTCTTACACACCGAACTGTTCCAGCTCCATATTTATCGTTTAAAAGCTGGTGACATCTAGAGGCACCTTATTTTTTCGAAGATTTTATGTCTTTTGCCTGCATGTACATATGAACAGCCCATGTGTGTCTGATGCCCTCAGAGACTAGAAGAGGGCGTTAGATTCCCTCTTACAGGATACAAACGATCGTGAGCTTCCTGAGAACCAAATAACAGCAACAGGTGCTCTTAACCAGGGAAGCAGGCCTGGAGCAAGACCAAGGTAGAAGCGTGTTCAAACCCCAAAATTCTCATCTTGGGACAGCAGAAGTAAGGATCGCCCTCTCCCTGCTCTGGGCCTCCGTGCCACAGTACCTTTACCTGCCTCAAGGCAGTCACGTGGCCTCAAGGCAAAATTAAAGTTTAGCTTCCTTTCTTCCTATATGGACGAGTCCAGCAAGCACCCGCAATTCCCCCTCATTCAAATGAAGCATTCCCAGCACCGCAGCCCCAGCCAATGACGTACACCTCCCCCCAAAAACCCATACCCACTCCCCAAGCTTTATTACCTTATTAACCCAGCCCCAATAAAGAAAACTGGAACACTGAACACCATCTCTGAGAAGGCCGTCCCCCCACTCCCTCAGCCCCCTTGCGCTCAAGACAACAGTTCCTTCTGGCCCAACCACCCCAACAAGCTTCTTCCTTCCATTCCTGCTCACAGTAGTGCCCGATTACCCCAAGGGCAGAAACACAGCCAGCGCATCCATTTAAAGGGTTTTCTCGCATATCTGATGATTCTTGGTAACCTACTCAATGAAGAGTAACGAAACTCTAAATATATTTTATAGACAATATTCCCATTGCCTAGATTCTGGCCTTGGGAGTGACAAGCTGAGAACTGTGGTCTTTACTGGAAGATAATCTTTTTTTTTAAGATTTATTTATTGGTTTTATGTATATGAATACACTGTAGCAGTCTTCAGACTCCAGAAGAGGGCATCAGATCCCATTATTACAGATGGTTGAGAGCCACCATGTAGTTGCTAGGAATTGAACTCAGGACCTCTGGAAGAGCAGTCAGTGTTCTTAACTGCTGAGCCCTTTCTCCAGGCCCACTGGAGGACAATCTATACTGTGTCGTTTACTGAGAAGCGCACACCATCAGTGTCGTTAGATTTTTCTTCACTCACAGAAAAGGCCTCCAAATCCCTACACGAGGCATAGGGATGGCACAGTAGCTTCTGGAAAGGTAGCAGGAAAGAGGACTGGAGGAGATGGTTCTTACACGCTTGGTATTAGATATATGTTCCTTCCGGGGTTCACCAGGCTTCTCTAGTTGACCATGTGCAGAGCTCAAGTGCTTCATCTTCTGCTAGGAAATGGGAGCGATTCCAGAGCAGTAAGCTCTTTGAAAGAAAGATAAGAATTGGGCGCCAGCTTCAGGCTCCACAAGCACCAGACACCTATGTGGTACACAGACAAGCTTGTAGGGGAAACACGGATGCATAGAAAATGTCTAAAATCCTCCAGGTTGCCCCAGGCAATTGTCACATCTTTGCTACATTTGCTTTATCTGCCGTTCATCCATCTATGCACACACCCATCCATTTATACCCAGCATCCTATGCATTTCTAACCACAGAGAGCTTGAGACATCTCACTCCTGTAATTCATCACATTCATCAATAGGAAAACTGCTAATGCGATTGCTAACTGGAAACAATACAGTCTTACTATTTTAAGTAAAATTTACATATACTGAGATGGACAAATCTTTACCATTTAGGATCCGACAAATGTAAGATTTTTAGGTTACACTTCTCTTAGCTTACCTAAATGTCATATCTCCATGCAATCCAAACCACTACCGAAATATTAAAAAAAAATCCTTTAACCCAAAACTCCCTCACATTTCTTTAGTTTCTACTTTTATTTTATGTATATAGGCATTTTGCCTACATGCATATATGTCCACCACTTGTATGCCTGGTGCCTACAGAAGCTAGAAGAGGGTGTTGGTTGGAGTTAACAAACAGTTTTGAGCCATTCAGTGGTGCTGGGAATGGAACCCAGGTCCTCTTGAAGGATGGTCAGTAACCTCTTCAGTCATTTCTAACCCCAGGTCCCTCATACTTTTGCCTACTGCCTACTCACTTCAGGGAAAACCACTATTCAGATTTTATTCACTAACAATTAGCTTCTCCTGCTATAGAACTTTATGTACAAAAAAAAAAATCACATGAGATGTCCTCCACTTGGGAGGCAGAGACAGGCAGATTTCTGAATTCAAGGCCAGCCTGGTCTACATAGTAAGTTCCAAGACAGCCAGGGCTACACAGAGAAACCCCGTCTTGAAAATACCAAGAAAAAAAAAAATCACATGAGATGTTCTCGTGTATAAAATCTTTCTTTCATTCAACTTATTTCTAAGATTCATTAACTTTACATATTAGTATTGGTCCCTTTTTATGGCTGAGTAATATTTCATTATATAAGTACAACACAATCCTTATGTTATGTACTTTTTTATAACATGATCTGGATGCTTGCTTTAGTTATATGGTAATCTAAATAAATTTACATGCATTTATTTATACTTCAAATAATAGTTTATTTATTTATAACTAAATCCTACATAACAGGATTTAGAGGGTTAAATTTAGTGTCTTTTCTTTTTTTTTTTAAAGATTTTATTTTATTTATATGAGAACACTGTAGCTGTCTTCAGACACACCAGTAGAAGGTATTAGATCTCATTACAGATGGTTGTGAGTCACCATGTGGTTGCTGGGAATTGAACTCTGGACCTCTGGGAAAGGAGTCAGTGCTCTTAACCACTGAGCCATCTCTCCAGCCCCCTGTCTTTTCTTTTCAAGGCACACAATCTAATGCAGTGACACAGAAACCCACAGAATCAACAAAGTCACTTTCAGTGTTACTTGAACATGCAGACTGTTTAGCTAGAAATTTTGACTCAAATTATATTGTTATAAAGGGGCCTAGAGTATATATAGAACGAACACACACACACACACACACATACATACCTGCTTTGTGATTTTACTTATTGCTTAAAGAACTAGAATCCTAAATTCTGTATTCTTTTTCTATACATGTAACAATATAAAATATTAACTAGGCTGAAGATATAGTTTAGCTGGTAGAATACTAGAGTAGTAATTCACAAAGCACTGTGCTCAGTCGCCCCTAGCACTACATAAATCAGGAACAGTGGAAAACATCTTAGATGCTGAATGCAAGAAAGAGCACAAGTTCAAAGTCATCTTCACTACACTGAAGTGTGAGCCATCCTGAGATACATCACACCCTTCCCCCCCACACACACACACAAAGTCTCAAAATAAATTAATGTAGACAGTGCCTGCCTGCTATGCATGAATCCCTGGGTTAAATCAGAGAATTTAAACATCTATTTCCATGGGTAAAAACCCCACGAGATCCAATGTGGACGTGCAACAGCAAGCAAGGATGCACACGGGATAAAACTTTGCCCTGAACTGGAAGAGGAGAAGCTGCCTTACCGCAGAGCTTCTCTTGAATCCGCTGCGCCTCCGCCAGTCTCTCCTCAGCCGCCCGTCTTCCCAGACCAGCCTCCTTTCTAGCCACAGCCAGGTCGTACTCCAGACGCTGTCGAAGCGCTTCTCCTTTTTCCACCTCAGACCGCAGCCTGGCAATCTGGCTCTCATAGCTTGCCAGCTAAAAACAGATTCCTCCGCTCATGAACTAGCACTAAAACACGCCTATAAGTTGATGAGATTGCATAATGCATGCATTTGCATTTCTTAGCGAAACCGTGCTCTGTGTTTACCAGAATTCATATTCAGACGTTTTCTGGAACATTAGGAAAAAAACACTGCCTTCCCAGGTGACAATCATAAGCGCATTATAAGACTTCACTAGAGGAAAAGTCTTTTTAAACAAAGGAAAAATTGTGCATGTGAATCACAAAAACATGCCTAGTAAATAGAAAGGCATGCTACATAATAAACACTTAAAACTTCATTTAGTCCTCTCCTTTTATCTCCTCCTACATGTGTTCAAGAAGCAAATAGGGCTGAGGAGGGTGCACATCAGTGTACAGTGCTGGCTGCCCTTCCAGGGGACCCCAGCTCAGTTCTGAGCGTCATGAGGGGCCGTTCATAGCCTCCTGGATTCCAGTTCCAGGGGATCCAACACGCTCTTCTGGCTTTTGAATGTAACCTCCACACACGACACATATGAACACACACATAAAATAAAAAATGTTTAAAGGAAGCAAATGGCAGCAAAGTACAATTTAGTGAATAATGTGTTATTTTTCATAGTTAAAATATCAATGACAGCATAGAGTATTAAGTGAGAATATTACAGAGATTTTAGCAAAAGGTTACCTAATTGTGACATTCCATCCACTACGATGACACAAATGGCTCAAAAACAAGAATATGACAATCTATAATGATCTTACTCTAAAATCATATAGTCAATGATTTGATAATTTATCATTTACAAATAATTTATATACTAAATAATAATACTTATGATATGGAAAGTAAAATAAGAAAAAATAAATTAACCAAATTTTGTAAAAGAAATAAAAATAAAATTTTATGATAGTTTGAAGAGAAGTAAAAATACCGTGCATTTGGTTTTGTTTTTAAAAAGATTTTTAAAAGAACGTGGAGTTGGGCTGGAAGGGAGGCAAGAACAAGCTGGGAGAGGTGGGGGAGGGGGAAGTGACCGAAATACATTATATGGAAGTTTTTCAATTAAAAAAATGCTAAATCCTTAAACCAAAAAACCTTGTGCTTTAAAAAATTGTTTAAAGGGGATATTAACCCAGAATCTCGGAATACCCTAGACACAATTCGCATATCAATAGATTTCCAAGAAGATGGAAGGAGAGACCCCTGGTCCTGGAAAGACTGGAGGTAGGGGAATGCCAGGACAGAGAAGCGAGAGGGGGTTGAATGGGGAACAGGGGGAGGGAAGGGGGCTTATGGGACTTTCCCTGAGGGAGGAAACAGGAAAGGGGAAATGATTTTGAATGTAAATAAAAAAAAAAACTTAGAAAAAAAAAATGAAAAAAAGAATTGCTTAAAAAGACCTGAGAATGTAGCTCACTAGCATATAAACACAAAAAGATCATAAGATTTAAATACGGAAATGAAGAGTAAGAATATAAAAGGTAGAGACATACACATATAATTTGTGAGTTCACTTAAAAGGGAAAGAAACCTACTGTACATGAAATATACATATGTATGAAACACATACACACTAATAAGATGTTATAATAAAACAAAAACAAAGATAACTTCTGAATTACACTAATTAAAATTTTATATAAAAATGTACTTAAGATAAAGACTGTTCCACAACTCAGATCCTAAAGGAATCTATATCATAATTTCAAAAAGTGTGCCTGGTTATGCCATGTGCAATAACAACAGAAGATCACAGCACCTGGGAAGCTGAGGCAGGATTGAGTTTGAGGAAGGTCTGGGTTACATAATGAAAGCTCTCTCAAAACAGCATTTCTCTAATTTATAAATTCTTCAGTCATTGAACACATCCATCAAATAAGGTGTGTGGTCATGTCTAGCTTGTTAATTAAAATGCATCTAGCTGTCAGGATGGTTCACCTGGTAAAAGTGCCTGCTGCTATATCTGGCAATCTGTTTCAGTCCCTGGTACAAGTATCTTAATTAGGGTTTCTATTGCTGCAATGAAACACCATAAGCAAAAAGCAAGTTGGGAAAGATAAGGTTCCTTTGGCTTACACTTCTATATTACTGTTCATTATTGAAGGAAGTCAGGACAGGAACTCAAACAGGGCAGGAACCCAGAGGCAGGAGCCAATGCAGAGGCCATGGAGGGTGCCGCTTAATGGCTTTTTCCCCATGGCTTGGTCAGCCTTCTTTCTCATAGAACCCAAGACCACCCAGAATGGGCTGGGCCTTCCCCCCATCAATAACTAATTAAGAAAATGTTCTGCAGTCAGATCTTATGGAGTCATTTTCTAACTTTCAAATAACTCTAGCTTGTATCAAGTTGACATAATCTATTCAGCAAAACAAAGTACCACAATTTATCCTCTACCCTCCACATGCGTGCTATGACATATGTACTCCACACACGAAAAGAATAAAATATTTTAACTAATTAATTAAAATACATTTAAGACAGCATACAAATAAATATAATTGGCTAAAGTTCAACTTTAATATCCCTATACAATTCTGCTGTATAAAAGTGTTTTCTTTATTGCAATTTCCTTTGAAGCACAAGAATGATGTAGTGACCAAGGTTAAATGTTGTTTCTAATATGAAATAAAACCAAAAACTGAAATTCAACTGTTTTAGGAGAGCAGGGTTCAAGACAGGGCTTCTCTGTGTAGCCTTGGCTGTCCTGGAACTTGCTTTGTAGATCAGGATGGGCCTCGAACTCAGAAATTCACCTGCCTCTGCCTCCTAAGTGTTGGGATCAAAGGCGTGCGCCACCACCCACGGCTGAATCTCAACTTTTTATATTACATGGGAGGAAAATAAATTGTACCTCTGCGTTGTGCTTAGTTGTCATTTCTAGTTTCTCCTTCTTAGCCCGGTGGAGCTTCTTCCTGAGCTCGGCAGTGATATCTGACTCTGATTCATTTCTAAGCATTTGTTTTACATCCAGTGAGGCATTTTTCAACCTACAAAATAAAGTCATAACAAAATATAACTCTCATGCAATAAAAAATTCTAACAATGTTTCTTATGGCTTATCGTAAAAACAGAATATAAGATCCTAGGATAGATAACAAATTCACAATCTAGAGAAACATGTCCACTGCAAAACATGAGGGAAATGCTGTCATATTTTACTAGTAACAAAATACTGTCCACTGAAAATATACTACTCTGCTCAAGATTTGTATTTAAACCAGCCAATCATATCAATTGCTGGATGCTTTTGGAAGAGCGAGTCTTCTTTCTTTTTAATATATTCCAGGTAGAGCACAAGGAGACACGAAGATGAAGTCACAGCAATGAAACAGGAGAAGATGGCAAGCAGCAGATAACTCATTAAGAAATCAAAGCAGGCAGTGAGGAAGGAAAGCAACTAACATGACAAATGCCAAAGCTTAAGCAGAGAACACGTTAGGGTATCAGTTGTTTACCTTTGTTTTTGTTGAATGTTTGTCAACCTGACACAAGCAAGAGTTCTCTTGGGAGAGGAACCTCAATTGAGAAATTGCCTCCATCAGATTGGCCTGTAGGCAAGTCTATGAGAAAATGTCTTGCTTAATGATTGATGTGGGAGGGCCCAGCCCACTGTGGGCAGAGCAGCCCCAGGCAGGCGGTCCTGAATTGTCTAAGAAAGCAGGCTGAACAAGCCACTTCTTTAGTTCCTGCCTTCAGTCCTGTCCTCACCTACCTTAGTGATGGAGTGGGGCTTGAGAACTGCAAGCTGAAATAAACCCTTTCTACCCAAAGATGCTTTGGTCATGGTGTTTTAGCACAACCATAGAAAAGTAACTAAGTCAATCTTCTTATTCAACTTGAGAAAGAATATGAACTGCAGGTCACTGTTGCTGCTTGGCCTCACGGTGGCCTATTACACCACATGTTGCTAACTTGGCTAAAGGTTGTCCTGATTATAACAATATAAACATTGAATAACAAACTTAACCAAGACTATCTTCACATGTGGAAAAAGAGGAAGGAAGCAGACATGACTGCAAACTAAATTACAATTACCTGTGGTGGGAAGTCAATAGACAAAGATTAAAACTGAAACACAGAACAGTAACATTTTAAAAATGTCAAATCATTCCAACAAAAAAGAAAACTATCTCCGAGAGCTAAATGTAATGGTTTCCAGGAATTAAGAAAGAGATAGGTCTTGAAAGACTTGGGGAAAAAAATGTGAGTTCAATAATATGCATATACAATTTTAATTTCTTTCAATGTCACTAAAATAGAATAGATAAAAACCAGTGAAACCAATATTTAGTTCTTTGAAAAGATGAAGTTCATAAACCTTTCCTAGATTAACAAAGAACAGAGAAGAAACTCGGCAGTATTAGGGACTGACCTTAGGGCCGCACATAGGCTAGGCAAACACACCACTCCTAAGCTCTTTTAACTTTTTGAGACCAACCTCACCAAGCTGCCCAAGATAAGTCTTAAATTCACTCTATAGACCAGGTAAGTCTTGATCATGTGATCATCCTGTCGCAGCCTCCTCATCAGCTAAGGTTACAGTCCTGTACCACTAGACTAAGCAAAATGTCCAACTTCATAAGGAACACCTACAAACAACCTATGCTTCTAGCATATGAAATAGTTAAAGACTAAAAGCTTCCTCTAACAAGGAGAACAAAGCAAAGATGACTGCTATTAACACCATGTTATTCAAAATTATTTGGGGGAGTGGGTTCAAGTCAGGGTTTCTACGTGGAGCCGTGGCTGTCCTAAAACTCACTCTGTAGACCAGGCTGGCCTCAGAATCCGTAGATCTGCCTGCCTCAGCCTCCCCAGAGCTGTCCTGCTGAGAGACAAGTACCACCACCGCCTGTCTCTATTAAAACTTTTATTTGGAAGTCTTTTTTTTTAAAATATTTATTTATTTAATGTATGCGAGTACAATGTTGATATCTTCAGACACACCAGAAGAGGGGATCAGATCCCATTACAGATGGTGGTGAGCCACCATATGGCTGCTGGGAATTGAACTCAGGACCTCTGGAAGAGTAGTCAGTGCTCTTAACCACTGAGCCATCTCTTAAATGGTAAAAGGAAGAAGAAAGGAAGAGAGGTGAAAAGGGAGGAAAAGAAACACATATTGGACTGGAAAATCTGGTGGGGGTTTTATTCACTTTACATTCCCTCCTCTCTTCCCAGTCCCACCCTTGCAGATCCCTCCCCTTCTCATAAGAGAAGGGGAGCCCCACTTGGGTAGCACCCCACCCTGAGGAATCTAGTCCCAGAAGGTCTAGGCATATCATCTCACACTGAGGCCCAGTCAGGAAGTCCAGGTGGGGGAAGGGGCTCAGTGGCAGGGAACAGAGACAGAGTTAGCCCAAGCCTATGCACTTGTTAGGGGACCCACCAAAAGTCTAAACTGTTCATCTGCTATGAATGGGGGAGTCTAGGTCTAGCTCCTGCATGCTCCCTGGTTGATGGCCCAGGCTCTATGAGCCCCCATGGTCCCAGGTAGGTTGACGCTGTGGGTCTTCTTGTGGTGTCCTTGACCCCTGGAAATCTGTTTTTTACTACAAAGGATATGATTTTATAAGAAAATTCTTTTTAAAAATCCAATGAGAAGTAAAAAGAACAAAAAAATCACTTTAGGTGAGGTTATAAAAATACAAGAGAATGAGGTTATAAAAATACAATGAGAAAAATTAATTATATATCTATATACTAGTAAAAATAACCCCATTGTAATAGCATGAAAAAGAGAAAGGTTTAACAATAAATTTAACAGAAGTACAACACCTTTACCATAAAAAGTACAAAAAGTTACTGAAGTTCGAACATAAATAATTGAGGTGGTGGTTCACACTTTAATTGCAGCATGTAGAGGTGGGAGGGTTTCTGTGAGTTCAAGACCACCTGGTCTACAGAGTGAGTTCCAGGATAGCCAAGGCTTCACAGTGAAAGTCTGTCTCAAAAAAACAAAAAATAAACAAACTAAAGAAATAAATAAAGGAAAAGACATCCCACAATCATATTTATATTTTAAAAACTCAGTATTATTAAAATGGCAATTCTATCCACAGACTCAATACAATCTTTTATCAAATCCCCAGAACACTCTTTTACAAAAATTGACAAGCTGAACCTAAAGTGTATATGGAAAGACAAAGGATTCAAACAGCAGTGCTGAGATAGTTCAATGAGGAAAAATAGTATTACCAACAAATGTTCTGAAACAACTGGCTATCCATGTGCAAAAAAAATTGATTTAAACCCTTAACCAGTACACAAAAAGTAACAAACTGGAACAAACAAAACATAAAAGTGTAAAACTTCCTGAAAGTAAAATAGGAGAAAAGTATCATGACCTGAAGTTAATTGGAGATTTCTTTATAAAAAATGAAAAGCATAATCCACACGGAAAAAGAATTGATGAATAGCGTTTAGACGTTAAGAGTCTTTGCACTTCACAGTATGCTTGAGGAGAATGAGGGAGGGCCCACGCCTGCCTCAGGAGCAGTGCACCTCCCCACACAGCCCTGGACCCCATCCCCCGGCATCCCCGACACCCTCCCACCATAAAAGAAACCAACAAAAAGGAGAAGTCAAGCTACTTGATGGATAAAGTGCTGTATTACCTGATAGAGGACTTGTATCCAGAACAGACAAAGAATACTTGCAGTTCAATAATAACAAACAAATTTTAAGATGGTTAAAGAGTCAAAACGACACTTCACCAAGGAGGACATGCAAACAGTCAGAGGCACATGTAAATACGCTGAGCACCATTAAGTGTTGCAAATACCCAAATTAAATCCATAGCAATGGATCAGTTTACATTCTTTAGAATGACTACTTAAAAATTAAGTAATTTTTAAAGTACTGACAAGAATATAGAGAGCTAAAGCCTTCAAATACGGCTGTCAGGGATGTAAAATTATACAATTACTCAATTTATTGGTTTCCTAAAATTTTTAGCATAAATTTGCTACATGATGCTACAGTGCTGCTCCTGTGAACCTGTCCAGGAAGAGAACCAGAAGCACATGTCAACACAAATGCTTGCATACACCAGGATTACTCATAACAGCCAAGAGGAGAAGCAACACAAACGCCCACTGACTGGTGAATGGCTGACTAGATGTAATAAATCCTTACAGAGTTCATCAGTAAAGAAACAAAGACCCATACATGCTACGATGTAATAAATCTCAAGAACAAGCCCAAAGAAGCCAGCCACAAAGGATGCATGATCCCACTGACAGGAATTATCCAGGACAAAGCTGCACACATAGACAGCAGGCTAGCGGCAGAGTTTAAATAACTTCCTTCAGATTCTAGAATTCTGAGTAAAAATTTCTCCACTGAAAATATGGGAGGGCTGAAGAGATTGCTCTACAGTTAGGAGCACAAGCTGCTCTTCCAGAAACCCGAGTTTGAATCCCAGCACTCAATGCCTATGATGTTAATCCAACGGTGCAACAACGTCTTCTGGCTTCCCACATGCCTACTCGTACACACATACACACGTGTACACACACACACACACACACACACGGGGGTGGGTGAGTAGTAAATGAATTTTTAAGCATATATATTATGGATATCTACTGATGTTTCCTCCCTAAGTTGAAAAGGCATAATAAATAATGTGAAGTATTATTATAATTCTAAAGTATATATTTATATAATATATTGCTACTTCATCTGGACAAATATTTACTGAATTATCCATAGTTAACTCTAAGAGGTAAGATTACATATACATAGCCTCTATCAAACTATGAAAAGTTATCCATAGCTTCAGCTGGGTAGGAGGTGGCACGCACCTTTAATCCTATTACTAGGGAGGCAGAGACAGGGAGATCTCTGAATTTGAGGCCAGCCTGGTCTACTATAGAGCTAGTTCCAAGACTGCCAGGGTTACACAGAGAATCCCTGTCTCAAAAAGACAAAAATTAAAAATTAGAAAAGAATTATCCATAGCTAACCTTTATGATTCTATTGCAGAATATACTTTAAATAGTTTACTTGAGGCAACTTGACAGACAACTCCAAGGTACAATGTTTACATTCTGTAGCTATTACTCTGTTCTGTGACTATAAAAGTTCTCATCATTTAGTTTCCTCTTTTGTTCTTTGTTTATTTGAGTCAGGGTCTCACCATGCAGTCTTGTCTAATCTGAAATTTGCTCTATATAGTACTGCCTGAAATCACAAAAATCTACTCACCTCAGCTTTCTGAGTGCTAAGATGACATGCACCAGACACCAGGCCAGGCTACTTTCAATTACTGAACTTATTTACTTGAAAAATGCACTTATGGGAAAAATCCCACCCTCCAAAATGGTCCATTTTGTATTATGGACCCCAACATCAGAGGCAAATATAATCAAGGACAGACAGACATGCATCACACACACACACACACACAAGAGGAACAATGTCCATGATAAAAGCATCTGGCAAGGGGGCTAAAACTAATGGAATGCTCAGGAGATCAAGGAGGCAGAGCCACAGAGAATGGCCAGCACAAATAGAAACACGGGAAAGGGGGTGGGGGGAATTCTGCAGAACAAGCAAGTCTCTAGAGAGAGGAGAAAGTTTGGACATACAGATCTTTATGATCCAAGTTAACAAAGGAACACAAGGGATCCCAAGAGCCAATCCTATACTTAGAAGATGCCGCTGCTCTGTCAGTCAGTCCAGGAAACCTACTTCCTTAACCGTCCCATGAGAATCCTTGCAATTAGCTTCGTTGCCCACTTAATTTCCCCTGGTTCTTGCACCATTTCCCATGTAAAGGAAGACACTGGAGGCTTACCTTTGGGTATCCCCAATAGTGGCATTGCTTGAAGTGCTTAAACTCATGGTAAATCTTCCAATTTTTTCAAAATACCTCACTGCTTCTTAATAATATACTTCTTTATGGTGATGTCTGTGACTTACAGGTTAGATGGACTAAAATCTGTTAACATAATAAACAAGACAACAGCAGTTTATATTTGAATCCTGAGATGAGGTTTATTTTAATCTATAAGTCTATTTTTTAATTTTGAAATTATATAGACTAGAACACAGATAACTCCAAAAACCTATACCATACATCTGGGTGTGGCACACACAGCTGTAAACCCAGTTCCTGAGGAAGACAGGGGTCCAGGCCAAGGTCATTCTCTACTAGCAACTAGTAAGGTAGAGGCCAGCCTGGGATACATGACACTCAGTCTCAAAAGCAATAATAAAACTTTAGGGCTTTTTATCCTTTGTTTGCTTGTGTTTTGTTTTTTCCAGACAGAATTTCTCTATGTGGCCCTGGCTATGCTGGAACTCACTCTGTAGACCAGGCTGGCCTGGAACTCATGGATCCACCTGCCTCTGTCTCCCTGCTGGGATTAAAGGCCTGTGTCACCATAGCCACCTTTGACAAATTATTCTTGCACTTGGAAATGAATATATAATACCAATGTTTGAAACACAGAGTTCACTTTAAATAAACAGAATATCTTAATGCAGTGTTGTCATGAAGATGCCAAAATACTCCCAAACAAAAGATGTCGTGATAATGTCTTAATTTCAGACACTTTTATTCAAAGACTCGAAAGAAATAAAACAGAATAGGTAATAATCCAATCAAACATACAATTCAGAAATGTTGTTTGGTGTTTTATTAAGTCCTAGGAAAGAAAACTACACCATTATCTTCAGCCAGAGCAGTAAGTTACCACTAGCAAATCTGTGACACTAGTAAGCAAAACAAAAACTAACCCAAGGATCAAACCACATCAACATCACTATGAAAATATTCCTTACACATCTGCACAAAAGGTCTTCATTCATTCCAAAGAGGAAGCAAGAAAGAGTGTCACTTAGTCTGGCAGACTTTCTGGAACCTCTTAGAGGAGATACTACAAAGTATACAGCTCCAAGCATGTAAATCATGTTACTGTACCGCAGTGGTGAGGTATCCCAGCACACCCCCCCCATGGCAGCTCACAGCTGTCTATAACTCCTGTCCCAGGGGATCTAACAGATGCACAAGCAAGTCAAATCACCAATATACATAAGATAATAAATTATTTTTAAAAATTTGGTACTCATGATGGGGGGTGGGGCCACAACCAAACCAAACCAACTCAAAAAAAAAAAACCAAAAACCCTAAAACATGGCTGAGTACCAGTGTCATTTTCCCTACATTCCCTCTGAATATTTGATAAGTTTTGAATATTTGATATTTAACTATCAATATCCCACAAATACCTCCTTATAGTCCCTAAAATCCAGTATCCTGAGAAAGACTGAACTTTAAACTGGGAGGCCTGAAGCAGGAGCCAACCCACACCTCACAAGTACATGGCCTCAGGCCACACTTAAAGAGTCTTTGAACATCCTTCCTCTGCCCAAAAGAGTTAACTACAGCAAGCTCTGCCTTCTCACACACAGCACGTCCCAGGCCCAGCCACTATCCATTTTTATTACTGGGTCATGGAACTCTGAAAAGTTTAATGATCCCCAATAAAGGGGAATGGCTGAGTAGTTCAGTTTAGGAAAGGATATAATAAAATAAGCATTTAGTGATATCTGAGCAGAAAGGAACCCAAGAGGGGAAAACAAGAAGAGAAAAAGTGTCAACATGTTCTGCCTCACCCCCACTAACCAAGCCTCAGAAGAGAGCAGGAAAAAAAGCTATTCAAATGGATGAAGATCAAAACCAAATCCTAGTGTTGAGAAATACTGACTCCACCAAACTTATTCTGACTTATGCAGCTGAAAGAATAATTTGGTTCGGGAGAAAACAGGATGGAATTTTAGCCAAGTCCAGAAAAGACAAATCTAATTCCTCCAGTACCCTGGGTAAGTAAGTTTAAGAAGAGTTGTAACAGAGGCATCACCTACTGAGCACCCACGGCTGCATCCAGACTGTACTTCAAACATCTATAACTGCAGCCAGAGCTCTGCTCCCTACAGCACTGCAAGGACAAAATGAAGACACAGAGTAGAACAGAAATAGCCTGAAAAAAAGGAACAGAGTTGGAAGACCCAATCCCCAACCCAAACTAAGATTCCAAAGCCCGAGCTCTTCCTGCAAGGTAACTGCTCAGAAAGTGAGCGCCTTACGACCTTACCCTGCCTTTGTAACCCGTTTCCAATAAAGAACATAAGCTGGGGCAGAGAAGCTAAATGGTTTGCCCAAGACCAGTCACCCAGTAAAGGAATGTAGGAAAAAGACACTAGCACTCAGCCACATTTTAGGGCTTTTTTCTTTTCTTTTTTTTTTTTTGGGGGGGGGTGGTTTGTTTGTATCCCCCTCCCCAGATCATGAGTCCCAAAGGTTTTTTTAATAATTTCTTATTTTCTGTACATTGGTGATTTGACTACATGTATGTCTGTGTGAGGAGTGTTGGATCCCCTGAGACAGGAGTCATAGACAGTTGTGAGCTGCCATGTAGGTGCTGGGAATTGAACCTGGATCCTCCGGAACAACCAGTGCTCTCAACCACTGAGTCACCTCTCCAGTCCCCAAAATCTTGTCACACTACCAGGATGTTCCCAAAGGTTAGACCCCAAACAAGCCACCTTCAGAACATTTGGAAGAAGAGTTGGTATCTGGCAGAAACACTCTTCTGTACTTAGAGTAACATTCAAGGATCACTGACACACACACACAGCAGAAGACTATTTAAAAATAATGTATTTTGCCAGGCAGTGGGGGCACCCGCCTTTGATCCCAGCACTTGGGAGGCAGAGACAGGTGGATTTCTGAGTTCGAGGCTAGTCTGGTCTACAGAGTCAGTTCCAGGTCAGGGCTACACAGAGAAACCCTGTCTTGGAAAAAAAATTTTTTTTTTTTTTTTTTTTTTTGGTTTTCTCTGTGTAGCCCTGGCTGTCCTGGAACTCACTTTGTAGACCAGGCTGGCCTCGAACTCAGAAATCCTCCTGCCTCTGCCTCCCAAGTGCTGGGATTAAAGGCGTGCGCCACCACCGCCCGGCTTGGAAAAAAATTTTTATGTATATGAATGTTTTGTCTGAGAGTTATGTGCATGCACCAGGTACTTCCTGTAGATATCAAAAGAGTGTGTGGGATTTCTTAGGACTGGAGCTATAGACAGTTGTGGCCCTCAAGTGGATACTGGGACTCAGACTTCCTAGGTTCTCTGCAAGAGCAACAAGTGCTCTAAACCATCTCTCCAACCCAGCAAGGGCTTTCATCTCTGTGGGTGGGAAAAAAGTCAGTACATACATACACAACCTCCACACATGCATGTGTACTTATGTGTACAACAGCATAAAAAGATCTCTATTTTACCCTCTGGGGAAGGAATTTGAGAAGGACTACATGTGTGAGACAACGGTAGGGCACCTGCTTAACAAGTACAGGGGCCTGAATTTAACCTTCACACACACACAAACAAAAGTAACTTTAATTTTTAAAAATTTTCATTTTTATAAATGCTTGCTTGCATATATGTCTGTACACATATGTGTGTGCCTGGTCTCCTCCAAGGCCATTAGAGGGATTCAAACCCCTTGGAATTTGAGTAAATATGGCTGTGAACCATCACTGTGGGGCTGGGACTTGAATTTGGGTCCTTTCGATGAGCATTGAACACTCTTCACCCCTGCGCCATCTCTCTAGACCCTAGAAATTTTTTTAGACAGTAAAAACCTTAAAAATGTTTATTTTTGTTTTATTTTTCTTTGTCTTGGGAAGAAAAGTGGGGGAAGAAACAATTTATCAAACTTACTGAGTTTGTTTCAATTAAAGCAAATTGAAGAACTCATTTTGTGTGTGTGTGTGTATGTGTGTGTGTGTGTGTGTATTTAGGCACCTAACATCTTCAAATCTAAAGTCTTCTAGTCATAGGCTTCTACAGAACCCCATAGAGAGTTCCCTCAACCTCCAGATCAGATCATCTGTACATACAGACATGTACAGAAATAACACGGTAAACAGAAGGCCTGCACATCTTCACTCCTCCCACCCCCATGAATATTACCTAATAAAGCAATGTTCAAAGTGTGCATAGCTTTAAAACACTAACCTTGTGGTAACTTGTTATATAACACAGTATAAAGCTAATACTGATAGTTTGAAAATAATTCATACAAGGGTAAAAGGTTTTAAAGTTGAACAGTAGAAGAATGTATTCTCAAACCACCTCTGTATCTTGATTTGAAGCTCTTGACTTGTTTTTCATTGATTTTGTTTCTGTGTTTGTTTTCAGTTTGAGATTTGGTTGTTCGGATGGTTGGTTGATTTTGTTTTGTTTTGTTTTGTCTTGAGACAGGTTCTCACTCTGTAGCCCTAGCTAATCTAAAACTCAATATGTAGACCATGTTGGCACTAAACTCAGAGATCTGACTGCCTGTAGGCATTAAAAGTATAAGACACCACGCCTTGCTGGTTGTTTGATTTTTTTGTCTTTTGGGATTTTTGTTTTGTTTTTTGAGACAAAGTCTCATGAAGCTCAGGTTGGCCTGGAATTCACCATGTAATCAAGACTGGTCTTCAACTCCTGATCTTCATACCCCCACCCTCCCAAGTGCTGGTTTTCAGGTGTGAGTTGCCATGCTTGGCTTCTTTTTCTATAGCATGGTTTCCTTATTAATGTAAAAAAGCGAGTCTGTAAAATGGAGGCAAGCAGTCAGAGAATCCACTCAACCATGAATAACACTTAGCAAAACACTGGCAGCCAAGAAAGCCACAGAGAAGCAGTGGGAATCGTTAGAGAACAAAAGGACAAGGCTGCATCTGACAGAACCCTGGGGAGGAGAGCGAAGTTTATTGCAGGCCTATTTGAGGACAGTAGATCAAAGGGGGAGAGCTCTGCCCATTCTAACAGTGGGCACTTGAGATGCACGTCGTAAAACAGTCAGGAAAGAGCTGGCTCAGCCTGATGACCTTTCAAAGTGGCCTCCTAAGGTCCCTCCTGCACTGAAGAAAAACTTCTGTGTCTGGAATCTAAGCAAAGCAGAAAGAAAGAGAGGGAAGGAGGGAGGGAGGGAAGGAAGGAGAGAAAGAGAAGGGGGGGAGGGAGGAAGAAGGGAAAATGTTCCAACCAAACTGAGGAGGAAACAGAAAGATCTCAAAAGCAAGCCCCCATAGCATTAATATACAGAAAGAAACAGCTTTATGAAGTCGTTTTATGAAGTCAGAGAAGTTTACCTGAGCCCTGCTTCACTCTCAAGATGTAGGTCTACCTATTTCCCATAAAAATAAGCAAAAGAGCCAGGCTGTGAGGGCAGCACGCCATTAATCCTAGCACTTGGGAGGCAGACACAGGCAGAGTTAGAGGCCAGCCTGGTCTACAGAATAAGTTCCAGGACAGCTACACAGAGAAACTTATCTTTAAAAAACATAAATAAGGGCTGGAGAGATGGCTCAGCGGGTAAGAGCACTGACTGCTCTTCCAAAGGTCCTGAGTTCAAATCCCAGCTACCACATGGTGGTTCACAACCATCCATAATGAGATATGATGCCCTCTTCTGGAGTGTCTGAAGACAGCTACAGTGTACTTAATAAATAAATAAATAAATCTTTAAAAAAAAACATAAATAAATAAATAACCAACCAAGCAAATGAAAAGAGTGTGGTCACAGCGTAAAGAAAAAAGCAATACCCTATGTATGAATGAAAGACATATGCACAAGACTGATGAAAAGTTTCAAAATAACTTTAAAACATCAGGAAAAGGCAAGGGGTACAGTGGCGCGTACCTTTAGTCCTAGTTCAAAGGATTTCTGCAAGCAGAAGCAAGCATATCTCCAAGTTCAAGTCCAGCATGTCTATAGACAGTTCCAGGACAGCCAGGTCTACACAGAGGGATCTTGACTTTGGGGGGACAGGGGGGAGAGGAAAGGAGAGAAATCCACAAAAATGCCAGATATAGTGGCACAAACCTTTAGTTTTGGGAGTAGAGGCAGATGGATTTCTGGGGATTCTGTGAGTTCTAGACCATCCTGGTCTATCTAGCAAGCTCCAGGCAGACACAAATACAGTGAGATCCCATCAAGAAAGGAAAAAAAGAAAGAAGGGAGAGAGGGAGGGCGGGAGGGAGGGAAGGAAGGAAGAAAAAAGGAGGGAAGGAACAAAGGAAGGAAGGAGGGAGGGAGGGAGGGGAGGGAGGGGAGGGAGGGAGGGAGGGAGGGGAGGGAGGGAGGGAGGGGAGGGAGGGAGGAAGGAAGGAAGGAAGGAAGGAAGGAGGGAAGGAAGGAAGGAAGGAAGGAAGGAAGGAGGGAAGGAAGGAGGGAAGGAAGGAAGGAAGGAAGGAAGGAAGGAAGGAAGGAAGGGAGGAAGGAGGGAAGGAAGGAAGGAAGGGAGGAAGGAGGGAAGGAAGGAAGGAAGGAAGGAAGGAAGGAAGGGAGGAAGGAGGGAAGGAAGGAAGGAAGGAAGGAAGGAAGGAAGGAAGGGAGGAAGGAAGGAAGGGAGGGAGGGAGGGAGAGGAGGGAGAGGAGGGAGGGGAGGGAGGGAGGGAGGGGAGGGAGGGAGGGAAGGGAGGAAGGAAGGAAGGAAGGAAGGAAGGAAGGAGGGAAGGAAGGAAGGAAGGAGGGAAGGAAGGAAGGAGGGAAGGAAGGAAGGAAGGAAGGAAGGAAGGAGGGAAGGAAGGAAGGAGGGAAGGAAGAGACAAAAAAGATGAGGCTGAGCATGGTGACTCAAGCTTTAATCCCAGTACCTGAAAGGCAGAGACAAGTGGCTCTCTGTGAATTTTAGGCCAGCCTGGTCTACACAGTAAGTTCCAGGCCATCCAGAGCTACATACTGAGACACTGTCTCTGAGGACAAAAAAAAAAATTAAATGATACAGTGACAAGAATCAGAAAGAACTAAAAAGAAAACCTCAGTTAAGTCATGAAAATTAAATTGAGGAGAACATAAAAGCTAATGGGACAAAATGCCCCAAAAGAGAAATAAAGAGCAGGGAAAATGGGTTCTGGAAGGATGGCTCAGTGGTTAAGAGCACACAGCACACGCTGTTCTTACAAAGGACTCCAGGTCAGGTTCCAGCTGACCTGGACTCAAAAGGATGTGACAAACTATGGAAGACCTGCGAAGAATAACCAAGGGCTGGAGAGATATCTCAGATAAGAGCATGAAGTTCTCATTCTAGGATACAAGTTTGATTTCCAGCACCTGTAGCAGTTGACAACTGTCTGTAATTTCAGCTCTAGAGGACCCCACACTCTCTTCTGACGCCACTCATATGCACAAATATATACACAATAAACACAAATATACACATAATTTTAATAATAGTAAATATTATTAATAATCATGATAAAACAGGTTTTCTTTTTAAGAATAACCAAGTAGAGGGCTTATATGGCAGCTCATCATGTAAAAGTGATTGCTACACAAGCCTACTGATTCGTGTTCTAGCCCTAGAACCCACATAGTAGGAGAAACCCAACTGCACCAAGCTAACCTCTGATCTACACATGTACTCAGTAGGAGAAACATGTCCCCACTGTATATGTACATACACTCACACACAATAAGTAAAACTATATTTTTTTAGAAGAGGAGGCTGGAGAGATGGTTCAGCCATTAAGGAGTACTGGTTGCTTCCGGAGAACCCTGTTCAATTCCCAGCACCCACATGGTAGCTTACAACCATCGGTAAACCCAGTTCCAGAGATCCAAAGCCCTCTTCTGGCCTATGACAGTACTGCATTGCATACACAAGGTGTACAGACTTGTTCGTAGGCAAAACACTCATGCATACAAAATAAAAATAAATCTGAAAGAAAGGAAGAATAATCAATTAGGGAGAGGAGAGGAGAGGAGTTGGGGAAGGGAAGGGAAGGGGAAGGGGGAGGGAGAGAGGAAGAGGGGGAAAGGGGGAAAGGGGGAGAGGGAGAGAGGGAGAGAGGGGGAGAGAGGGAGAGGAGTTAGGGATAATACAAGTCCCTGAATAGGGAAATCTAAGTTCTTTTCCCAGCATAAAAAAGAAAGACAACTCAAGCAACATAACAAAACAAACCATACTTCAAGAAAAAAATTTCTTAAAGAAGCAAAAAATTTTACCCCACATTTTGCAAAAGCAACATGGGTGCTTAAGTACACCAACCCAGCCTTTTCCGACTTGTCAGCCATCTTGGCACACATTTCCTACCTCCTGCTCAAGCCCTCCTCTTGTTCCTCCAGAGCATGCTCACCTCTCAGTCACACAGCCCAGAGGGGAAAGGGGTGGGTGAAAAGTCAGGGTCCAGTATGGAACACTACGTGCCACACACGCAGCTAAGCATGCTTGATCCCATCCTCCCCTTAATCTCCATGCTATTTGCCCACTTCACAGATGAGAACACTGGGTTTCCCAGAGGTTGAATGATTTGTACCACGATATTTACTAGAAGAATTAAAAGTCATACTCATATCTTGATGACTTCTAATGACTCCGTACCAAGAAAACAGCCCGGCGGCCTCCAGGCTCTGTTTATCTGGAACAACCTATGCCTCCCTGGGCACAGCCTAGCCTCTCCTTCCGCCCCCTTTAAATTGATGAACACCAACTTACCAACAAGCACCAGGTTTCATCAACTACTTGAGTCTGCCCCTCGACCCTTTTCACTCTTGCTTAAAGATGAAAGGAACTTACAGCCTTTGTTCACAACACTTCCACTACCTTCTCAGTTTGGGTGTCTAACCAAATAATAATGTTTTCTTTACTCATCTACTTGCTCTCAAGCTGAGAAGAAAGGGCTTGGATTCCCTAATACTGTCCGTCTTTTTTTTTTCTGTGCAGTTTTGCATTCATTAGCTGTGACCCCTGTGTGGGACTATCAGCGGTTACACGTTTCACTTGGTAAGGGGGCCTTAAGAGCTGAGTGCAGCTCAATAGCAGAACACTTTTGTGCCTATGATTTTTGTTCAGCCTCAGCCACCTTTCGTCCCATCCCTGAGAAAGGAAGACAGGTGAAGGAGATCTGTGATTCTTTCCATAAAACGTGCCTAAGACAAAGAAACTCAAACAAACAAAAAGTAAAAGGAGCCTGAAAGACTAAGTCCATTCTGCTTATCCGACATAAAGAACCTAATGTCCAGGAGTTAGGTGATTTGCCTGTCACAGCTAATAAACGTCTGAGCCAGGATTTAACACAGAAAACTCCAGGCTAAGACAACTGCCTTCACTTTTCCTAGTATCCCATTGCACTGGCTTCATTCCTCTGCCTTTAACTGATAAGTATTACATTTCCGGCTCTACCACTGTTTGGTCGTTACTAAGCACTGTTAAATACAAATAACAAAACGCCAAACGGTAGTTTTTCTCCAATACCACATGTAAAGTCTTAGAAGCTGTTTGATGTCATCTCTAAGTTACGTATTTGCCTAAGACGAATATCGTAAATGACTAAACAGTCAAAAAGGGGGTGGGGTATTTGTACACAAAATTCAGCTTTAAAAACTCACAGCTGACTTTTCTAAGCGTCAAGGTGGGTAGGCAGAAGTTGCATAACTCATTGTTTTGCTTATCAAACATTAGGGGGTGCCTAAAGTGTGGTTAGCATTTAAATGAAAGGAAGGTAAAACATGAAGAAAAAAAAAAGTAGTGATACTCGGGTACAGATCCCAAAGAGCTCTGAGGACTCTAGTTCCCACCGGTCCTCAGAGCAGAGCAAGGATGCTCCGCTTCCTCTAGGTGCGCGGAGAGCCTCAGCGACTGAGTAGGTTGGAGGCGTGTCCGCACCAGCTAGCAGCCCTAAGCTGGATCCTCACTGCAAGCCCAGACTCCTCTCAGCACCTCCCGGTCCCGGGAGCCAGTCTCCATGCACCCACAGCCCGCGGTTACCTCGGACTCGCGTGGTCCAGCCTGCACACCCACGACCCCCCGACAGCTTCAGGTCTCGGGGTGGGAGGCCAGGCAACCCTCAGGAAGGAGAGTGACAACTGAGGAAAGCCGATGGACTCTAGGACCAGGATGGAGAAAGTCTACGAGATGAACTTTACAACGGCCACTTCCGGGGGCTGGGAACACGCGACGGGACTCTGGGCAGCCGCGACTTTCTCCGCCTCCCTGGCCCCGCCCCGGCAGGCCCGCCCCTCGCCTCCGGGTCCCCAGCGTCCCGCCGCCCGAGGCCCAGCTCCTGGATACGCGCGTACTCAGAGAACGCGGGCTCGCGCTGGAAGAGCCGGCCCGAAATCGCGCGCGCTCCCGCGCCAGGCGGACCAGCTTGCGCATGCGCCAGGGGCGGGTGCGCGTGCGCAGAACACACGAGTTCCTCGGGTACGCGTTTCGCCCAATGCGCGCTCCAGCGCCAGTATTCCGAACCTTCTCCTTGTCTCAGAACACCCGCAACCAACTGACGTGCAAATTTCCAGCCACGGACCCCTTTTCCCTGCTTACAGAGGGTGATAACCCGTTCCTACTCTGTAAACCACCTTCCTAGCTAGGTCTCAGTGCCCGAGAAATCCCCTAGGACCGCGGCCCATGCCATGGTCCCCAGGGAGAGTGTGCCCGGGCTTCGGCACAGGTGGCAGAGTCTCAGCGCCCTCCGCCTCCCAACAATTTCTTTTGTATTTCGGCTTGGGTGGGAAGAATGTAGGTCGGTGCTCTGACGCTGCTGAACGTCTTTGATTACAAATATTGCAGAACCGGATTCATTGGCAAATAAGGCCTTGGAGCCTTGCCTTGTGTTCCCTCTCTGCTAGATTTCAGCCCCTCCCCCTCCTCGCCCACAATTTATAAAGAGCTTTGGTTCTCCCTGTAGCTGCTTCAGAGGATTGGAAAAGCAAATCCTCTTTTGTTCCTGGGCTTTTGAAAGCCTATTCCCTAAAGAACAATGCAAAATGGCGGGATTTTGATGAAAGGTTTTTATCCTTACCACCACTACCTTCTTTCCACAAGTGTTCATACAAAATGAGCCTTTTATGCTAAACTTGTCCCGGGTTGGTTGTAATCAGTGTGAACCAGGTGTGGGGGTTCTCGCCCGCTCTCTCGAAAGCCAACAGTTCTAAAAGCAAACAGATTAAAACTTTGATTCTTGCACTGCTGAGAAACTTTAATTGGCTTGATTGAAGTCAGTCGTTTGGATTTTTAAAAAATCTTCCTTGCTTCTTAAGGCTTTAGTCAGAAAAGATAACTGCTTCAAAAATAAACTGAGGGAACAAAAGTAGCCCTCTCTACTGAGGAATCAAATGCAATAAATAAGATTACATCCACCACCACCAAGGGTTTCTCTGTGTGACCTGACGGCCCTGGAAGATGATAGAGCTTTTTAAAAATTATATACAGTTTAGCTTTGTTATTTGAAAGATTTTTGTTGGGGGGAGGGATGATTTTGTAGTTGTTTTGTTTTCTTGGTTTGGTTTGGATGTGTTTTTTAAATTCCCTATGTAGCCCAAATTCTGTATCCCCTGGCTTATCCTCCAAGAGCACTGGGGTTACAAAACATGGGCCACATGTCAGCTCATCATATCTTAGGAACATCACAGAAGGGAGTGTTACATTGCAAAAATAACTTTCATATATTACATTGTACACTTTTTAAAGAAGAACTGGGTGACACCAGTCCTTACAAACTTCACTTACTTGGTCTTTATCATTTGTAGAGTACAGTGTATATAGCCAACATGGAGCCAGGTAATAAAAATACAAGATATAAAGTACCTCAGGGATCAGAGAAAGGAACTGTTAAAGTCAACCTCTAGTACATGGAAGTGATTTGTGGAGAATGTGAAGTCAAGTGCACCAAAGTAACAGCAAACAGACAGGGGAAAAAAAGGAGGCTTTTGAAAAATAGAAACTTTGTGTACAGGGGAATAAAATATAAAAGATCTGCTAAAGAAATATGCTCAACCCAGATCACAGAGAGCCTTTCAGCTCATATTAGCAACAAAGCTAATAAAAATTATAGTAATTACACAATAAATCCGATCACCTCAGAGTCCTTAGAGGGTTTCTATGTTTACCTGGTGGTTACAGGTCCATTTTCCATGGTCTCCTGTTTGGGTAAGGCTATCTATATTGAGATGCTCTCTAACCTACTTCCGGTTGTCTTCCCTTGTCACTCACTCATCCCCTTCTCTATCTCCCAACCCTTTTGAGAGACAATTAGATCTACCTCCACCACTCCCTCAAAGCAGCTTACAGCCTTGGGAATGACCTCATCACCAAATCCAAGACCCCTTGGCTCTACGAGCCTTCCTCAGACATCTCCCCGGCCTATAAGGATCAATACTCACTTTCTCTCCTCTCGCTGTCTTACTGCCAGGAAAGTGCCCTCAGCCTTCACTTGGTACCTGATAGGCCTATCCAGTCCTGCAGAAGTGAATGCAAAGTGCTGAACTTTATATCTGAGTTTCAGTTTTTAATTCTTATTTCAACAGTTCTGCCTTAATGTCTGGCAGTATTTTGTTGTGGTAATAGTGATGGTTCTTAGGTTCATTTCTTCCCTGTATTAGGCAGGGTCTTCCTACATAGCCCAAGCTGGCCTGGTGATCATTGTGCCTTAGCCTCCCAGTGCTGGGCTTACAGGCTTGTGCCACGATGCCACTCTTAGCTGGTAGTATTGACATCAAAATATCTAAAACTTAACTTTCTCACTTTATCATGGATTGCTCAAATTACTCCTCTGCCTGTTCTTAAAGCTTAAAATCTCAGGCAAAAAAAAAAAAAAAAGGAAAAAGAAAGAAAAAAGAAAAAATACAGAGTATCTTTTTTTTTTTTTCAAGATCTCAGGTCCTACGTTTAAGAATTCTGCCTTCCTCTCGGCCTTCTGTCTTCTCTCTGTGCCTGCTGCTGCTGTTGCTGCTGCTGCTGCTGCTCAATGCTGGGTCTGGTGCCTGTATCTTCCTACCCAGACGTTTGTAATCGGCCACTCATTCCCTTCTCCTGTCCACTTAGCAATTAACATGTGGGGCATTTTTAAATTGACAACTATGAGATAAAATGGTGGAAAAGCACAAGAAAAAAAATCAGAAGGAGGCCTAGAGGCACATGTGTGGTTTTGTGGCACTAGTGTCTAGCAGATCTCCCTGTGCGAGCTCAGGGCTCACTCCCCTTGCCCTCTCTGTAACCTCCACAGAAGGCTCAGGCACCAGGTGCTTCCTTAGGCTGGTGTTTGGTATCAGGTCTGAGAACTGAAAAACTTTGGCATAATCGTTGCTCTGGGTGGCTCTGGCTCTTTGTTCCCTCCATATGCTATAGCAGAAACTTCCTTTGTGAAGCACAGCTCTGGACTGTGTAGCTCAAAGTTCTCCTGTGTCAATCAAAGGCCATTTATCTGCTTCCTGTTGCCTTCCCAGCGATGCTTCCTCCAGGTTTACAGGAGAGCTTCCTTCTCATTCACTGGCCACAGAAAACATACAATCAGGGACAGCCATGAAAAGATGGGCTTAGATGAAGCCAAAACATACACAGTTTAAATACGAAGGCTTTAAATGCAGATACCAATATAAAACACATACTATATGCCTAGTTATGTGCTAAGTAACTTCACATTTAGTCCAATTTCCTTTCCTTTTTTTTTTTAATTTTTTTCCTTTTTTATTTTTGTTGTTGTTTTGAGACAGGATCTCTCCACAGAGCCCTGGCTGTCCTGGCTGTCCTGGAACTCACTATGTAGACCAGGCTGGCCTGGCGCTCAGAGAGCTACACCTGCCTCTGCCTCCGGAGTGCTGTAGTTAGGATTAAAGGCCTGTGTCTCCACATATGGCATATTCCACTTTTTGAACAGTGCTGTGGCATTTAAATGAGACATGTCCTCTCTAGAGTTTCATACAGTCCCCAGTTGATGGCACTGTTTGGGGATGCTTAGGAGGTGAGGCCTTGCTGGAGGAAGTGCCCCACTGTGGGAGGGCTATGAGTGCTTAAAACCTCTCCTTCCAATCTGCTTTGCACTTGAAGCTGAGGATGTGAATTCCTTCCACCATGCCTACCACATATTGCCAAAGTAAACTCCTTCCGTAGGTTTCCTTTAGCCGTGCATTTTATCAGAGCCACTGATAAGTAACTCCTGCAAATGCAATATATATTTATCATTTGTTTGGATAGTAGCTACTGAATGAGGATAATTACAGAAAACCAAGTTAAATCTTTAGTATCCCAAAATATAAAAAGAACACTTAAAACTCAATAATAAGAAAGTTTGGGGGCTGGAGAGATAGCTTAGTGGTTAAGAGCACTGACTGCTCTTCCAGAGGTCCTGAGTTCAATTCCCAGCAACCACATGGTGGCTCACAATCATCTATAATGGGGTCTGATGCCCTTTCTGGTGTGTGTAAAGACAACTACAGTGTAGTCATATACATTATAGATAGATAGATAGATAGATAGATAGATAGATAGATAGATAGATAGATGAAAGCAGGTCCTCTTTAAAAAAAAAAGAAGAAAGTTTGGTCAGGGTAATAGTGTCAAACACCTTTAATCCCACCATTCAGGAGGCAGAGGCAGGTGGATCTCTGTGAGTTCAAGGCCTGCATGGTCTATATGTTCTAGAGTAAGTTCTAAGACAGCCAAAACTACATAAAGAAACCTCGTCTCAAAAACTCAAAAACCAAAAAATAAATACATAAAGTCTGAAGAAAAGATTTAAAACTGGAACTGAGTGAGAAAGAAATACTGCTCAGTGGTTATGACCACATGCTACCGTTGCAGAGGGGATGAAGTTCCCAGCATCCACATGGCAGCTCACAAACATCTATAACTCCAGATCCAAATGTGGCACCCTCTCCTGGCCTCCACAGGCACGTGGTATAAATATACAAAAAGTTCAGGTTGGAGAGATGGCTCAGCAGTTAAGAGCACTGGCTGCCTTTCCGGAGGTCCTGAGTTCAATTCCCATCAACCACATGGTGGCTCACAACCATCTGTAGTGAAATCTTAGGCCCTCTTCTGCCATGCAGATATACATGCAGATTCTCATACATTAAATACAAACTCTTAAATATATATACATATATATGTATACATATACATATATACACACATATGTATATACATAAAGGTGATATGAAATAAAAATATTTTTGTAACAAAGATTTTATTGGCGATCTCACCTAAGAAGATATTTGTTTGTTTGTTTGTTTTCCGAGACAGGGTTTCTCTGTGTAGCCCTGGCTGTCCTGGAACTAACTCTGTAGAGGGATTAAAGGCATGCGACACCACTGCCCGGTGAAGAAGATGTACAGAAACAATTATATGAAAAGACATTTTACAGAGAGCTGGAGAGCTGGCTCAGCGGTTAAGAGCACTGACTGCTTTTCCAAAAGGTCCTCAGTTCAATTCTCAGCAACCACATGGTGGCTCACAACCATCTGTAATGGGATCCAATGACCTCCTCTAGTGTGTCTGAAGACAGTAACAGTGTACTCACATACATAAAATAAATTAATCTTTTTTTTTCTTTAAAAAAGACATTCTACATCCTGTGTCAGATGAGAAGGAAATCACTACACACCTGTCAGGAGAGCAAAAATCTGGAGCACTACCAACCCAGTGCTTGGGAGGCAGAGGCAAATAGATCTCTCAAGAAAGAGAGAAAGAAAGAAAGAAAGAAAGAAAGAAAGAAAGAAAGAAAGAAAGAAAGAAAGAAAGAAAGAAAGAAGAAAGAAAAGAACGGAAGAAAAGGAACTTGTCACTCCTGGTAGGAAACAAGATGCTACAGCTACTTTGAAAGACACTGTGACAGTCTTTGTTAAGCAGCAAAAGCAAGGCACTTACATTTGTTTGATCAACCATTTCTGTGATGAGATTTTTGAGAATTTTGAGACGCATTTGATGGCGTATTGTAATTACTTACACAGACCAGATTGCCTCCCAGGAAGAACACACTGACCTGGAGTAGTATGAGAATGTCTATTTCCTGCTACTTTAACCAGCACAAGATGTTTTATGATCTAACAAGTACAATGTGTGTGTGCATGTGCATGTGCATGTGTGTGTACGTGAGATCTAGTCATTATAGTGTGGAGAACAAGGTTTCCTCCCCAGTAACAGGGCCCCTCTGTGATGAGCAGGTAAAAGCTTAACTCTGTAACGTCCCCTTTAAGGCAGAGAAGCCAAAGGGAGGCAGCCAGCCTTCACTGGTGGCATAGAGAACAGAGGTGGTTTTTTTTGTTTTGTTTTTTTGGTTTTTCGAGGCAGGGTTTCTCTGTGTAGCCCTGGCTGTCCTGGAACTCACTCTGTAGACCAGGCTGGCCTCGAACTCAGAAATCCGCCTGCCTCTGCCTCCCAAGTGCTGGGATTAAAGGCGTGCGCCACCACCGCCCGGCTGAGAACAGAGTTTTCTAAGAACATAAACAAAGTCTCTAAGAATGTAAAAACAAAAGTTTCAAGCAGACAAAGTGACTAAGCTGAGGCTGTGCTGACCAAGCCAGGACAAAATAAAATGTGACAGTTCTCTGAATCACACACACACACACACACACACACACACACACCACCTCTCCTGCTACTGGGCTCTGGGGAAGGCCGCCACAAACTGTCAACAATCTTATTACAAAAATCCCTCTTGACCTGTAAATTTTAAAAACATATTGCCTATAGCATATCACCCTCACTCCATGATGCATCACCCCCATTGCAAGAAGGGTATAAAAGATGTGTGTTTTCTTTGTTCTGGGTTGACTCTCCCTGCGAGGATGAGCAACCCCAAGTATGTGGCTCAATAAACCTCATGCTATTGCAGCAATCTATCGTCAAGCTGTGTTCTGAGGGTTTGCCTGCCTGAGCTAAGACCCTGGGGGGTCTGCTGAGTTACAACAACAGCTTCTCCAACAATTATTCTGCTATAAAGATCTGAAAACATGCAGACGTGGTCCTACTCAACATGTGTTTCCTCTTCCAAAGCTTGCTACATCAGGATATAGCTCTCAGCTACTGCCCTAGCACCCACCTGCATGCTGCCATGTTCCACACCATGATGATAATGGACTAAACATCTGAAACTATAAGCAACACCCCCCTCCCTACCCCAGTTAAATGCTTTCGTTCATAGAGTTACCATGGTCATGGTGTCTCTTCACAACAACCGAACAATTACTAATACTGTGGATAAAGTATTTACTGGACAAGTGTGAAGACCAAAGTTCAGACCCCCATAACCCATATTAAAGTAAGCATATGTAACAGCAGTGGGAGCCAGAGGCAGAAGACTCTCTGGGAGCTTGTGAGCCCAAGAGCTTACTGTGTGCAGCAGTGGACAAGAGACTGTCTCAAACAAGGAGGGAGGTAAGGCCCTCCACACATGTGTAGCATATACCTATGCTTACACACATGTACAAAAACGAACAAAAGCTTTCCTCAGAGATGCTGGCATGAGCTACAGTGCCTTTAAAGGTCTTCAGCCACTGAAATGGCTGAACCAGTAAAGACTCTTGCATCCAAGCCTGACCCCTGAGTTCAACCCTCAGAACACATCTGATATGAATAGAGAACCACCTCCTCAAATATTCCTCTTCTCCATGTATGGGGCATGGCATACACATGCACACACATCCATGTGCAGAAACACATTCCTTTTAAATAATTTACTATCAATGGAGTTCTGTAATCTTATCAATGAGAAAGACTGGATGGGCTGATTTAAGTTTTAAGTTCCTTATATTCAGTCAGCTTATATGTAACCTACTATGTGCTTTTCTTTGTTTTCATTTTATATGTAGGGGTGTTTTTCCTACATGTATGTCTGTGTGCCATGTTCATGCAATGCCCATGGAGGCCAGAAGAGGATGTCAGATCCCCCAAGCCTGGAGTTACAAATGTTTGTGAGCTGCCACAGTGTGGGTGCTAGGAATTGAACCCAGGTCCTCTGGAACCGTATCCAGTGCTCCTAACTGCCGAGTCATCTCTACAGACCCTAATTTTCTATTTGAAAAACTGGAATTTGTATTTCTTTTCCTACAAACAAATGGGTTACTCTCTCAAGACTTTTGGTATACTTTTAAATCATTTGGCAAGATTTTTTTTAAAGTGTTGAGAAACTGGGGGACTGACATTGGGATGTAAAGTGAATAAATAAATAAAATTTCAAAACAGAGTTGAGAAACTTACCATTAATTGCAATAGTCGACATTTACTGTTTGTAAATAGGACCTGGAGAAGCCAAGGCTCTCACACATGCTAAGCCAATATTCTATCTGGGATATACTTTAGACTCTTTTGTAGGCATCTCTTGCCTTTGAAAGAAATAGCCTACAGAAAACTCTTATCAATTATCTCTCCCAAATTTAAGCACCAACATCTAAATAATCAGATGGTTGAGATTACTATTCTTACAAATCAAAACTTTCTTTGAATTTACTAAGATAGACACAAGTTTAACCAGACTTGATAAGGTCTTTCTTTTTTATATATATATAATTTTTTATTTTATGTAGATTGGTTTCTTTTTTTTTTTTTTTGGTTTTTGGTTTTTGGTTTTTCGAGACAGGGTTTTTCTGTGTAGCCCTGGCTGTCCTGGAACTCGCTCTGTAGACCAGGCTGGCCTCGAACTCAGAAATCCGCCTGCCTCTGCCTCCCAAGTACTAGGATTAAAGGCGTGCGCCACCACCGCCCGGCTTGTAGATTGGTTTCTTGCTTGCATGTATGTGTGTATGACAGTGTTGAATCCCCTGGAACAAGAATTACAGACAGTTGTGAACCGCCACATGGGTGCTGGGAATTGAACCCAGGGCCTCTCAAGAAGAGTATCTAGCGTTCTTAACCACTGAGTCATCTCTCCAACCCCCTGATTAGGCCTTTCTAACAGTCTCCAACTTTTAATTAACTTAAAACTGTGGTGGGAACAAAATAAAAGTATGTGTATCTTTCTGTAATCCTGAATTTCTATGCCAGTAATTAATTTAACATTGTTGTTATAAATCTACCCATTTTGCCCTGATTTGGGAGTCTAGCACTGAACCTGGGGATCCTATCTTTTCTCTCCTGGATGAAATGTTCATGTTCATCAGCAGAGGGCACTGGAATGACACCGCATGACGCAACGGCAGGAAGACAGTGGGCTCTAGCTTCTTCTTTAGTGTGTGTGTAGTCTAGATGTGTGTGCGTGTTTGTGCGCATGTATTGTGCAGGCACATATGCACATCCAAGGTGGAGGGAGGCTGATGTCAGTGTCTTCCTCTATCGCACTCCACCTTTTTTTAAGACCTATTTTTTTTAAAGATTTATTTTATTTTTAAACATGCATAGATGTGTGTGTGTATGTGCCACGGATGTGTGGGTACCCATGGAGACCAAAGGGATCAGAACCCTTGGAGCCAGAGTTACAGGCAGTTGTGAGTGACCTGATGTGGCTGCCAGGAATTGAACTTGGTTCCTTATGGATGCATAATATAATGCATGCTCTTAACTGCTGAGCCATCTCTCCAGCTCCATTCTTTTTTTTTCTCACTATGTCGCTCTGGCTGTTCTGCAGCTCCTTGTGTAGACCAGGCTGGTCTCTACCTGGCTCCCAAGTACTAGGATTAAAGGCATGCACACTACTTCTGGCCCTATTTTTATTCTGCAGCACAGGAAACTGACTCAGGAGCCTCAAGTGTGCCCTCAAGCTAACCTCCCACTCCTGGAGGCTGCTTTCTGCCAGATGCATTCATTTACATATGACCAACATTTCTACAGATTATTTCTGCCTGTCTCTTCTCTCCAGCTGTGATGACCCACTTTTACAGTCCCCTCTAATGAGTTTTGTTACCACTGGCCGGGTGTATGGCTGTGTTAGTAGTAGACATGTTCTCTGTCAAGGAGTCTCAGACTCAGGTGTGGTTGTGCATAGCTCCTTTCTTCTTCCTTGGTTGCCTGAGTACTTAGTCCTGGCCCTAGAGGAAGCAATTGTTCTTCCACACTAGCTGCTTTTGAGTCACTCAGTGTCCCCATAAACCTCTGTTAGTATTTATCTGCTTCTAAGTCAACTCAGAATCCTTCATAGTAAATTTCCTGTATTCAAAGGGGATGTATATCTACGGTGGTAGTGCATCCCTATAAACAGTGAGCTTCAGGCCAGCCTGGTTACATAACAAGTTCCTCACCAACCAGAGCTACGTAGTGAGACTGTGTCTCAAAAGGGGGGCAGGGGGATGTTGGAGAAATGTAGGCAAGCCTGTGCTACTCCTATAAGTCTACATTCTTCTGGAAGCTAAGGCAGGGGGTTTGCTTGAGTCTAGGAGTTAGCTGAAGGTTACCCTCAGCAGTATAGTGAGACATTGTCCAAAAAGGAAAAGAAAAATTCTTTTTTTTTCCTAAGTGATCCCTGACTGTCATGTTGTAGAAATATACCTTTGTTCATGTACAAACGACTAGTACAAAGCTTTCTTTAAAAGGATTTTATTTCTTGGCCGAGTTGCCATGTGTTTGTCAATCAAGGACCATTGTAATACACCTAGTACAGTCATTAAGGTTTCAGTCTCCTCTCTGTTCATACACTTTCCCGGGATAATTACTGACTATAGCCTTACAGACCAATTTATTCTTAACTTCAAGAAAATTCTAGGGCTGGAGAGATGGCTCGTAGTTAAGAGCATCCGTTGTTCTTGACGAGAGACCAAATTTGGTTCCCAGCATCCACATGGTGGCTTACAACCATCTGTAAGGAAAAACTTTTGTTTCAGGGAAAGGCACCAGGTGCACATATGCATGCAGGCAAAACATTCATGCAAATAAATAAATCTAAAAATAAATGTTAAAAAAAGAGGATTCTACCGTCTTGTATCCTGATAAAGTTCTGAAGTGTTTCGTGTTCAAGAGGAGATCACCAAGATAAATGATCTGTGACTCTCACAGGAAAGGCCCACGCCTGTTACTTTAAACACTACTACTCCAGAAAAATTCTAGAATCCTGCTGCTTAGAATGACTTTTCCCAGCTAAAGAGGTGTAGTCATCCCTAAATTACTGGAAAATCTTACTAACCAGAAACTACAAAATAAGGAGTAAACAGGTCCTACCTACGCTGGTTAGATCAAGACGTCCGGGTGCTGACCTCATCCAACACTTGTGAAACCAGATCTCTGTGCTTGGACCCAGGGACCTGACGGTTCGGACTGTGTGCTTTTATTTTTTATTTTCCAAGATATTTTCTTTCCGATTGGTTGTTTTGAATGGCTTTTGAATTAACTCTATTAGTCATAAGTCCGTATTCATATCTATTCTACATAAGTATCTATTTTTATAAGGCTTCTTGCATTCTTTGCCCCTTGTCCATAACTCTAGGCTTGAGAGATCAAGAGCCTTTGCTGTTTTTGCAGTTTTTTTTCAGTTCCACCCACAGGTCTGCTCACAGCTGTGTATAACTCCAGTTCTTGGGGAACTATTATTGTGTGACAAAACTTTTCCTGAGGAGATGCTACACACACACACACACACACACACACACACACACACACACACACACACGATAGGGAGCCCATGACAGATCAAAGTACAATACCACCCAAGTTCAGCTTGGTGAACCAATGAATCTTATCCGGGTTGCTTACAGGATATGGGTGAGGGGTTACATACAGGAGCAGAAATGACTCAAAGACAGCTGCATCACCAAAGCCCAGCCCAGTATGGGTGACAGTTCACAAAAGCTGGGTGCCTGGAACACAGTGTACAGCCTGAGGCGACTCAACACACTGGCTAGTGTCCTTTTGAAATAACTCTGGTCTTAAACCTTTTCCAGGCAGCACGGCTGGTTTCTGCTTCATTTAGGCTGGTCTGGTCTCAGAATCTTCTTGGCAGGTTGGCTTTTTTGAGTCATTTTTTTGCAGATTGTCTTGTCTGAGAGTGAATCTCAGCAGTATTTATGGCTGTGGGGTGGGGTGGGAGGGAAGATTCCAATTCCAATATATATATTGGAGGAAAAAAAACTAACTGCATTTGTTGTTGTTGCTCTGTTTTGTTTTGTTTTTTTAAGACAAGGTTTCTCTGTAGCCCTAGCTATCCTGGAACTCACTCTGTAGACCAGAATGGCCTCAAACTCAGAGATCCTTCTGCCATTGCTTCCCAAGCACTGGGATTAAAAGGCATATACTACCATGGCAGGCTTTTGGCTTGGATTTTTGAGATAGGGTTTCTCTGCGTTGCTCAAGCTGCACTGGAACTCTCTGTAGACTAGGCTGGCCTCCAACTCACAGATCTACCTGCCTTTGCCTCTTGAGTTCTGGGATTAAAAGTGGGCACCACTACCACCTGGCTAAACGTACTTTAAAAATAAAACAAAACAAACAAAAACCAAAACCAGCAACAACAGCAAAAAGAATCAAACAGCCTGGCAGCACATGCCTTTAATCCCAGCAGAGACAGGCAGATCTCTGAGTTCAAGACAAGCCTGGTCTACAGGGTGAGTTCCAGGACTACCAGGAATACATAGAGAAACCCTACCTAGGAAGACCAAAACAAACAAAGAATCAAACAGTCTAGACAATAAATGGGCTAATAGAGAGTCCTCAAAAGATGAAATACACATATACACAGGACAATAAGCACAGGAAATATGTTTAACCTCACTGGGCATCTGCTGTGATAGGCTTGATCATGTTGCTGTTTGGAGGAATATAGACCCTGGACTTTAGACTAGAAAAGCAGTTGACGTGGGGCTTACTTGGTTGTCCTAGTAGGAACATAGAAGACAGTGGTGTGGAGGCTTATGTGGCCCAGCTCAAGAGGTTTCAGAAGGGAAGACTTCTAGTATTCTAGCACTAATTAAAATTTAGTATTTTAGAAATTTAGTATGACCTACAGATCACTCATGTGATATTTCGGCAAAGACTGTGGCTGTTTTTTGCCCTTGCTCTAAAATTCTGTCTGAGGCTAAATTGAAGAGATTTGAATTTACAGCATTGGCAGAGATTTCAAGCCAGTCTAGTACTGACTGTGTTATTTGGTTATTAGTAGTCACTCTTACGCAGATCTACAATGGAAAGGAGCAAACGGGGCTAGGAGGAATACGAAATGTAGAGCTGAGGAGAAAAGGAGTGCCAGGAAACCTAGTGCTGGAGCTGAGACCAGTGGTCAAGGAGATAAAAGTTAAAGAAAAGTCCGATGGTAAGTGGAATAAAGGAGTGGTGCCCTCAGGGCAAGACTGCATCCAGTCAAGCTTCCAGCTGGGGCAAAGGAATGAAGGGAAACCTTAGGCATTGAAGAGAACCATCAGCCACAGGCAGCTGGAGTAGATGAAAGAGGGGGCCGAGCGCCAGCCCCAGCAAGCAGGAGAACCTGGCAACTTCAGCCACAGGGTTCTGGCTTTAGAAGCAAGGCTACAAGAAAGGGGCCGTGGAATCTCCCTCTATGGCTGAGGAAAGCTGCTGGGACAGGCCCAGAGAGGCCATTATGTAAAGCTGTGAAGCCAGCATTGCCTTGAAGACACCAAGATACTGGAGATGCCAGATTCACGGGATACTACCCAGTAAAGGTACAGACTTGGGTGTGGAACAGCCCAAGAGGGAGAAGTGTGTTGCAGTCAACAAAGGTGAAAGGAGCTGGAGATCTGAAGAGTACTTTAACATCAGACATGGAGACACGCAATGTAGAGTTTGCCCAGCTGGTTTTCAGTCTTGCTTTGGTCCAGGCTTTCCTCACTAGGCTCCCTTTCTTCCCTTTTGGAATGATAATGTGTATCCTGTGCCATTGTATGTTGGAAGCATGTGAACTGTAGATGTGCTTTTGGGTTACTTTATTGGGTTCTTATATCTACCACCCTTCCAACCTTTATTCTACCCTAATCTCTTCCAAACCCCCAACACTAGGTAGGAAAGAAAGATGATTAGAGGGGAAAGGGAGTATAGACCGCTTTAGACTATTTCCTGCTGATTAGGGGCATCAAGTTCCCTGGGGCAAGTCCAATCTTCACCATCAGAATATCTTTAACCAGCAAACCAACAAAACAATCTGGTAATCCAGCAATCCAGCAATCTGGCCATAGCAACCACAGCAGCAGCACCAGAGAAACCAGGACCACCAGCAGCAGGGGAGGAGCAGCTACCACAGTCCCTCCTAGGGTTCTCAAATTTATATACTCTCAAGAGGCCCCAGAATTCTAAACTATTTGCAGCTGGCAAAATCACATCCCTCCCAGAGCATGAGACAGTCATAGTCAGCTGCTGTGGGCAATCTGAAGCAACCCCATACCCCACACCTGGGATTAAAACAGAAACATATTCGCATAACACAACTGGGTTTTTTAAGCAATCAAAATTTTCACTATGGTGATCTGCTTTTTGGTTTTTATTTTACAGCAGTTTACAGTTAAGAGATTGCCCTAAATCTCAGAAGAGATTTTGGACTTTTAAACTATGTTGAGACTGTTATAGACTATGAGATTTTTGAAGTTGGGCTGGATGCATTTTGCATTATGTTATGGCTATAAGCCTATGGGAGCAAAGGAGTGTGGAATGTGGTGGTTTAAATAAGGTCAGCTCCCGCTCCCAAGAATCTCTTAAAGAAGTGTTCAAAGTCCTTAGTCATCAGGGAAATCCAAATCAAAATAATTCTGAGGTTCCATCTTACACAGATCAGAATGGCTAAGATCAAAAACTCAAGAGAGACCACACACATGCTGGTAAGGATGTGGAGCAAAGAGAACACTCTTCCATTGCTGGTGGGAGTGTACACTTGTACAACTACTATGGAAATCAACCTGGTGGTTTCTCAGAAAACAGGGAATAGTTCTACTTCAAGATCCAGCTATACCACTCCTGGGCATATACCCAAAAGATGCTCCAACATCTCACAAAGACACTCCCTCAACTATGTTCATAGCAGCTTTATTTATGATAGTGAGAAACTGGAAACAACCTAGATGTCCCTCAACTGAAGAATGGATAAAGAAAATGTGGTACATCTAACCAATGGTATTTAGCTACTAAACCAAGACATCATGAATTTTGCAGGCAAATGGATGGAACTTGAGAATATCATTCTGAGTGAGGTAACCCAGTTCAAAAAGGACATGCATGGTATGTACATGGATATTAGCCGTAAAACACAGGTACCATGTTACACTCCGTAGACCAAAGAAGCTAAACAAGAAGGAAGGCCCAAGTGATGAAACTTGAATTTCACTTAGAAGGAGGAATAAAATAGTCATAAGAGACAGATGGAGAGAGGAAATTGGGAGTGAAAGGGGATGGGGAGGAAAATAGGTGGACAGGATCAGGTGTGGGGAAAGACAGGAAAGATGGCTAGATGGCCATAAAAATGAATGGAAATCTGCAACTAATGGGGATTAGGAGGTGTGGGGACATCTCCAGGATGATACAGAGACCTGGGATAAGGAAGGGGCCCAAGAATCAATGGTGGTGACCTTAACTATGACTTGCTACATTGGGGATATGGAACCTGAAGAGGCCACCTTCTGTATCCAGACAAGAACCCCAGTGGAGTGATAGAGACGCTACCTACCCACAAAACTTTGAACCCAAATTTTATCCTGTCTACAAGTAATGCAGACAAGAGGGAGGAAGCAGAGACTGAGGGAATGGCCAATCAATAACCAGCCCAACTTGAGACCCATCCCACGGACAAGCACTAGTCCCTAACACTACTAATGATACTCCGGTATGCTTGCAGGAGCATGTTGTCCTCTGAATGGCTCTACCCAGCACCTGACTCAGACAGATACCAACACCCACAGTCAAACAGTGGATGGAGCTAGGGGATTCTTATAGGAGGAAGGATTACAGGTCTTGAAGGGGATAAGAACTCTACAGGAAGACCAACAGAATCAACTGACCTGTACCCTTGGGGCTCACAGAGTCTGAGCCACCAAGCAAAGGACATAAACATGCTGGACCTAGGCCTTCCCACAGGTATGTAGCAGATGTGCAGCTTGGCCTTCAAGTGGGTCCCGAACAACTGGAACTGGAATGGGGCTATCCCAGAAGCTGTTGCCTATGTTGGGACATGTTCTTCTAGTTGGCCTGCCTTGTCTGGCCTCAGTGGGAGAAGAAGTGCCTAACCTCACAGAGACTTGGAGTGCCAGGACAGATAGATACCCAGGGGGCCCTCACCTACTCCGAGGAGAAGGGGATGGAGGGGTGGGGGAAGGATTGTGGGAGGGGATGACCAGGAAGGGGTAGTGAGCAGGCACTAAAGTAAATAAGTAAAAAATAGATAGATAGATAGATAGATAGATAGATAGATAGATAGATAGATAGATAGATAGATAGACAAACAGACAGACAGACAGACAGACAGATAGACAGATAGATGATAGATAAGATTGGTCTCCATAGGATCATACATTTGAATGCTTAATAATCTCTGGAGTGAAAATTTGATAGGATTAGAAGAATTAGGAGGTGTGGACTTACTGGGGTAATCATGTCACTGGGGTGAGCTTTGAGGTTTCAAAAGCCTATGTCAGGCTAAGGTTCTCTGTCTCTCTTTGTCTCTCTCTCTGTCTCTCTCTCTGTCTCTCTCTCTGTCTCTCTCTCTGTCTCTCTCTCTGTCTCTCTCTCTCTCTCTCTCTCTCTGTCTCTCTCTGTCTCTCTCTGTCTCTCTCTCTCTCTCTTGGTCATGATGAAGCTCTCAACTACTTCTACAGCACCATGCCTGGCTGCTGCCATGCTCTCCTCCCATGTTGATAATGAACTAAGCCTCTGAAATTCTAAGCTCCCAATTGAATGCTTTCTGTTGCAAGATATTTCCTATCCATTCACATTGAATCAGTGAGAGGCCAGTGATTGGAGGGGAAAGAGGAGGAGGAGCTAAGGGAAGTGAGGGGAGGAGAGACAGAGAGGTTGGGTGGACCGGATGAATGGAGCAGAGGAGGAGATGTGAATATCCAGATGGCATCAGACGTATTTCTGGTGTTTTGGAGAGGTTAGAAATATTGGGCTAATACTTTATCATTTTAAATTGGCATTATGCAATTGGGAGCTTCTTATACATAAATATATTTGGTTAACTATTCAAGTTTAAGAGTCATGCTTTACTGGATACATGGAAGGAGTGGGTGCTGGGCAGAAGCGTGGGACTACAAATTAACACTTCAGCTTTCTTTTACAAACATTGCCTTGGTGAAATGCCTGTTGTCTCTTCCCAGCAATGGAACAGTGACTAAGATAGAGTCCTCGTCTTATTTATGTTGCTGTGATAAACACAGCCTAACAAAAAGGGCTTTATTTGATTTATACTTTAGGTTGCAGTCCTTTATTTCAGGTTTATCAGGACTTAAAGCATCACATTCATTGTCGAGAGCAGAGAGAGAGAAAGTGCACGGGTCCCTGCCTGCTTCTCTCAGCTACCTTTCTTCTTTTCACTGTTCAGAGTCTAGGGAAGCGAGCCAAGTACAACAAGCTGGGTCTTCCGATTGTTGATTGTTAAAACAACACAGTTTCCCTCAGACATGTCTACCGGCCAACCTGATCTAGATTAAGTCCTCACTAACACACTCTTCCCTGGAGACTGCCGCAATAGGAACGGTAAGGAGATTATACTGAGCAAGTATCCTGTACTTCACTCGGACTATCATGATCCTCCTGCCTCTGCCTCCTTCAGCAAATCCTACTGGCATACGCCACTGCAGCCGGCCTAATAGGCTATCAAGAATTACGTGTGTGAAGCATAATTCTAGTGTAGGGTAGAGAGGAAGGAATACCTGCCTCCTGCGGTACAGCAGCAGAGTCAGGCTCACAATCTAAACAAAGAGACTTACAGCTCAAGGACAGACTGAAATGGATACTAACAGAGAAAAGACACTCAGGAAGGTAGGACAAAAGCAAATAATGGAGACAAAGGGAAAGAACAGAGAAGAAAAGGCAGAATTCCAAAATAAAGTCCTAACACATCAGTGACAACATTAGATATAATAATCCATTTAAGTACATGGACTAAAGGACAGAGAGGAGTGTTGTGCATAAAAAAGCATGACCTGATTACAGTGTGTTTCTAAGAAACACCTCAATATATAAACAGGTTAGTTTAATAAGAGGAAAAACAAATAGTGGGAGTGAGGAATGTGGTCACACTATCTATCTGTCTGTCTGTCTGTCTGTCTACCTATCCACACACACGTTAAGTATATTAAACAACTGGGAAAGTCATATCATGCAAATGTTTATCAGAAATAAGCAGGAAGGCCAGGCATGGTGGCGCATGCCTTTAATCTCAGCACTCAGTAGGCAGAGGCAGGCAGGTCTCTGAGCTTGAGGCCAGTCTAGTCTACAGAGGAAATTCCAGGACATCCTGGGCTACACAGAGAAATACTACCTCTTAAAACAACAACAACACAATCAACAAACAACAACAAAACCCCCCAAAAACAAAAAACATTAAGCAGAAAGCTGGGTTCAGTGGCCAAAGCCTAGTATCCCAGCAGCTCAGGGGATTGAGGCAGGAGGATTCCAGGCCTGTCTGAGATATAAGAGCAGGTTCAAGACTAGCCTGGGCAATTTACTGAGACTGTCTCAAAATTTAAAACGTAGCTGAAAGGGCTGAGAATGCAGCTCAGTGGTAGAACGATTGATTTGCACATGCAAGGCACAAACTCCACACACAAACACATACAGTAAGCAGGAGTAGTCAAATTACTAGACAAGGAAGCCTCAAGGGGAAAAACAACAGCCGTGAAAACACAACACAAAGCATACACATACACACACACACACACACACACACACACACAGGGTGGGATGGGGTTGTGGGGTATGGTAGCATATTGCAATCTCAGAAATACCAGCAGTTTTCAGGCTGGTGTTATCTACACAACCAATTCTAGGACAGCCAGGGCTAGGGAGTAAACTGTCTCTAAAACAAAACAACCCTCCACCCCACCTCCCATGAATCCGATACTATCAACTAGAAATTGTAATTGTTGACTATTTCACTTAATTAAACCATTCCTTAAAAAAAATTCCGAATGTCAGTATGTGGTGCTTCTTATTTGCAACGCTTTCCATAATAAGATTTAAAAATGTATTTAAAAAAATTAAAATGTAAAGCCTGCTCATGCGCACAGAGCAGAGAGAGGGAGGAATTGCAAATAACAGCGCCCTCTGCCTGATGCTCCCCGGCGTACCCCACCCCCCACCCCACTCCCAGTGCTGCTGTGCTCTCTCAGTGAGGACCTCCAACCTCTTTTGTGAAGACGCAGCTGAGGAGACTCTCAGCTGCACAGAACCCCAAGGGAGGAGCGGAGACTGAGAACAACGATCATATTATTTTGAAAGTAGTGGGGCAGGATGGTTCTGTGGTGCAATTTAAGATCCAAGAAGCTTGAACCACTTAGCAAAGCAATGAAAGCCTATTGTGAACGACAAGGTTAGTGAACTCCGCAGCTCGGATTCCTGTTTGATGGACAGCCAATCAATGAAACAGACACGCCCACTCAGTTGAAGCGGGAGGATGAAGCTACAACCCAAGTGTTCTGCAGCGGACAAGGGCTGTTTGCTGAAAGTGGAGACTGCTACTTTACTCCAGAATTTCGTTGCTGATCAAGAATCCTCCTCAGCTAGAAAGTAGCAACTTGGTTCCCCACAAACCAGAGTACAGTTTTCATTATTCTTTCATTTTTCCATTTCACCATTTTCTCTGTGTGTGTGTGTGTGTGTGTGTGTGTGTGTGTGTGTGTGTGTGTACAAAGTGCATATTGAGCCTGAAGGGAAAAAGCTTATGTTTTAGCTGACATCAGATGGAGATGGTATGGGGGAAAGTCTTGGTTCTGGGAAAACATCCTTTTGTCATAAACTAAGATCAAAGAGGCGCCTGGAGACATGGCTCAGGAGTTAGGAAAGAGTACTCTGCTCTTGCAGAGGTTTCAAGATCAGTTCCTAGCCTCCGTGTCAGGCAGCTCACAGTGACCTATAACTCCAACTCCAAGTTCTGGCCTTAGCAGACACCCGCCTTCATGTGCACACAGACACACATGCACAAAAACAAACAATTAAAAATAAAATAAGGAATGGTCAGTTGAGTGTAAGCAGAGCTCGGTAGAAAAGCAATAGGACATTTTATTGAATTTGAATTGTCTATACTTTTATTGTTGCTTTGTTTGGTTTGTTTGAGACAGGGTGTTTATGTGTAGCCCCGACTGACCCAGAACTCGCTCTGTAGACCAGGCTGGCCTCAAACTCAGAGATCTGCCTGCCTCTGCCTCCAGAGTGTTGAGACTAAAGGTTTACGCCACCACCCACCCACTATGAACTGTCTATACTTGACCCAAAGATGAGAAGACTTCTGCATGTATTCGTGCACAAATAGCCTACTGACTTCTCATGAACTTCTAGAAGGAAGAAGGGAACCTCACAGTCTGAATGAATTTCCTGGAGTCAGTATTGTTGGAGTCAGAATAACTTTTTTAAATGTGGTTTTATGTTCTATTTGTTTTAGAATATGGTCTCTCCCTTATACCACAGGCTAGCCTACAGTTCATGATCCTTCTGCCTCAGTCTCCTCAGTGCTAGGATTGTGGACAGAGGCCACATCACATCTAGCTCTGAACATTTGCTATTCAAGTTTGCAGAACTGGGAATGTAGCTGGCTCAGTCGAGTTTCTACAGAGAAGGCAAATGAAGTTCTGGGTTCCATTTCCACCACAGCATGAAAAAGGCTGTCTTGTTTTGTTTTTGCTTGTAATCCCAGCACTTGGGAGGTAGAGGCAAGAGGAAAGACGTTCAAGGTCACCCCTGGTAACATAGGACGTGTGAACGAGTCACCCTGGGTTACAATGAGAACTCATCTTGAAAAACAAAAAGTTTGTAAAACCTAGGCTTACAGTATTAATTGGACTTTTACTTGTGATTTTTATCTCTTTGTCAGCACTTATGGCCTAACAGAACAGCAGACTGTGGCCCAGTACTGTCTCTTCCATCTCTCATGTTGTTATATAAGAAGAGTAGAAGAGACTCTCACAAGAGCAAAATAGACACAGCACTGAGAAGAAATCCAGACTGTTAGAGTGTTTCCTCATTCCTTTTAAACAAAAAATTCTTCTCAGTCATGCTATTTTATGTGTTATGGGCATTTAGCACGTGTGCCTGGTACCTGCAGAGATCAGAAGACGGCATTGGATCCCCGGAACTGGAGCTACAGATAGCTGTGGGCTGCCACGTGGGTGCTGGGAACTGCACCTCGGCCGTCTCCAGCCCCTCAGCGTTCTCTTTACTCACCACTTCGCTTTCTTACTTAGCAAACTAGGATTTTTTTACGTACCTCTGGGAAGTTTCCAAGATTACTATTTCCGAATATGTCCGTTCAAATCCAGGACAAAAATGTGATTCTGTCAAATGGAATTTATTCTAAAATAATAATATATTTCAAACTTTTATAACATTTTCTAGCTAACCTTTAGATTACTTTTATCCTGCAACATGTTAAAACACTTCTAATATGTGGTAATTTTTTTTAAAAAATATATGCTAACTGCTAGGCTGAAACACACACACACATTTCCCCTTTAATTAAATATATAGACAAGATAAAATATATGTTTTTAGGATTTTTGTTTTAAAGTTTATGTATGCGTCGATGTGTCAGCCATATGTGTGCAGATGCCTGTAGAAGCCAGAAGGCATCAGATTCCCTGGAGTTGGAGTTATAGACACTTATGAGATGCCAAAGTTGGGTGCTGTAAATTAAGCTTGGGTTCTCTGGAAAAGAGCAAGTGCTCTTAACTGCTTAGCCATCTCTCCAGCTTCCCATATTCTTTATCAAATGCCTGGGACAAATGAAAAACTGTGAGTATTTTAATACAGTTACTAAATAGTATGCCTTGGTTAAAACACATCTTCTTAACAGAAGCAGTTTCAAGGATGAATACTTTATCAAAATCTATTATATATCTTATTTGTCTTAGTCACTGTTCTATTACTGTGAAGAGACACCATGACAATGGCAATATTTAATATATATATATGTGTGTATATATATATAAAATGATATATTGTAGTTGTCTTCAGACACACCAGAAGAGGGCATCGGATCCCAATATAGATGGTTGTGAGCCACCATGTGGTTTCTGGGAATTGAACTCAGGACCTTTGGAAGAGCAGTCAGTGCTCTAAACCACTGAGCCATCTCTCATGAAAATGTAAAAAATAAAAAGCATTGAATTTAGAGCTTGCTTACAGTTTCAGAGGATTAGTCCATTATCATGGCAGGGAACACTGTAGGTCGCATGGTACTAGAGCAGTAACAGAGAGGTACGTCCTGATCCACAGAGAGAGAGAGTCAGAGAGAGACAGAGAGACAGAGAGAGACAGAAACACAGAAACAGACAGACAGACAAAGACAGAGTCAGACAGATGGACAGACTGACAGAACTGAGACTGACATGGGCTTTTGAAACCTAGAAAACCACCTCCAGGGATACACTCCCTCCGTCAAGGCCACACCTCCTACCTTGTAGTCCTCTCAGAGTTCCATCCCTGAAATGTTCAAATACATGAGCCCATGGAGGCCACTCATGCAAACAAGCACACTATTTGATTAGTTATATATGACTAGGTGTTATTAAAAACCAAACTGAAGGACTGGGGAAATGGTTCAGTTGGTGACATTCTCACCACACAAACACAAGGATTTGAATTCAGACCCCTAACACACATGTAAACCTAAACAAAGGTGGGGAAAGTGAATCTGGAATCCCAGTTCTGGGGAGACCAAACCAGAGGAGCCCTGGAGCTTATTGGCTAGCTAACCTAGTGGGTGAGCTCCATATTCAGTGAGGAATCCTGTCTCAGAAACCACAGTGGAAGGCAGTGAGGCGTCTCAGTGGGAAAGGCACTTGCTGCCGCCTGACAACCTGAGTTTGCTTCCTGGGACCCACTGACTTTTACATGTTGTCTTCTGACTTCAACATGCCATGGCGCGCGCACACACACACACACACACACCACACACACACACACACACACCACACACACACACCACACACACACACACACACACACACGGAGGACAATAGAGAAAGACACCTGAAGGTGACCTCTGGCCTTCATAAGCATACACACATGTACCAGCACTCCCTCATGAACATGTACGTACATATACATATAATACCCATATACTCACAAAATCCATCTGAAAGTAGAGGAGATAGAAGAGGGATGAGAAAGGAGTATGGGATAAACAGGATCAATGTGTATACACACATATGAAAGTGAAATAAAATTCACTTTTGTGTCCAGGGAATAGCATGCTAATTTTAAAATAATGAGGAATATTTATGGTTTATTATCACAATATAATATATATTTTCACAATTACTAAAATATGCAAAACTACACAGGCACTCAAAAGGCACCAATACTACATTTAGTTGTGGTCTAGGAGGATAGAACCTGTTACTGATTTTTTAAAACACAACGCACACAGGTGCACACACACAGATGTAGGTTTATACCCCATCTAATGGGCCATCTAGATGGCTCAGTGGTTAAAGCACTTTTCACTCCTGCAGAGAACTGGAGTTTGAACCCTAGCAGCTACATGGTGGTTCACACCATCTATAATCCCAGTTCCTGGTGCCTGAAACCCTCTCCTGCCCTCCACAAGCACCAAGCATACATGTAGTAGAAATACATGCAACAAAACACTCATATACATTAAAAAATAAATATTTAAATCAAGCAAACAAAAATCCCCAACTGTCTGATTATAAATTGCAAAACACCCAAATTAGGTAAGAAATTATAGATCACCTAAATGTGTCGCACTTAATATTTTTATTTTAAAAATTTCTTTTTAAGTGGGGCAATGGTGGCACATGTCTTTGATCCCAGCACTCAGGAGGCAGAGGTAAACGATCTTTTCAAGTTGCAAGTCAGCCTGGTCTACAGAGTGAGTTCCAGGACAGCCAAGGCTGATATACAGTTGAATCCCTCTCTTGAAAAAAAACCCAAAAAACCCAAAAATTCATATATATATATATATATATATATATATATATATATATATACTTTGGTCAAAGCACTTGCCATCAATTCTAATAACCAAAGACAACTTCAACTGACTGCTGGGACCCACATAGTAGAAGGAATTGTCCTTTGACCTTTACACTTGTTGAGACAAGATTTCATTGTGTAGCTCTGGATGACCGGGAACTCACTACATAGATCAGTGTGAACTCAAAGAAATCCTCCTGCCTCTGCCTCCCTGCTGATATTAAAGGTGTGTGCCACCACTTCAAGCTAATTTAAACAAGAGTAACAACAGCAAAACCTTCAAACCTCCAAAACGGAAATATTTACAAAGTATGTTTAAAAGCTACACATATGGATTCCATGTTGTGGTGTGCACCAAAATCCACGAGGCTGAGGCAGGAGGATCAGGGGGTCTGCTTTGGTTATGTGGGACCATGTTTCAAAAACAAAGAAAAAAGGAATAAGGAAAAAAGGAAAGAAAGACAGGGGAACAGAAAAAGGAAGGGAGGGAAGGAGGAAGGAAGGGAGGGAGGAAGGGAGGGAGGAAGGGAGAGAGGGAGGGAAGGAGGGAGGGAGGGAGGAAGGGAGGGAGGAAGGGAGAGAGGGAGGGAAGGAGGGAGGGAGGGAAGAAAGGAGGGAGGAGGAGAGGGAAAAGGGGACAAGAGTGATCCAATTAATTAATTTTGAGGCATGGTCTCACTATGTAGACCAGGCTGGCCCTGAACTCACAAAGATCTCCTGCGTTTGCCTCTAGAGTGCTGGAATTAAAGATGTGCGCCATTATACCTGGCCCAGCTGCAGAACTTCCACAGCCTTCACGGTGGCTCCCAAAGGTGACCTGGTGGTACCTGTCCAGTCCAGCTCCTTCAGCCTATCCCCCTGAGCATCCAGACTCGATTCCATCTCTTAGCCATCCATCTACAGGCGCGGTCTTCTGATCACTGATGGGCCGGCCCATCAACTCAGCAGCCCTTCCAGGCACTGCCTCATGAGCTGATCCAGTTTAGTTTTTCTCTACCTAAGGGTGAACTTCCAAATCTGTCCTTATGAGGGAGAAAAGCCTCGACTACATTTAGGGCGTCTCTGACTAACTAGTTAGCTCTGTGTTTAAAATAAAGGACATTAAACAAGTAATGTATTTGCTAACTTCTCATTACATTCTTGACGTGAGATTGAAGTACCATGTATAATGATGGCCCAGCCTGCCTCTACCTTAGACTTAAAAGCCATCTTATAGTAAAGGCAACTTAGGTTCATTCCTAATGTGATTACACCTTATGATTTATGGTCATGATGAAGCCTGTTTCTCAAGGATTGGGCTATGCCTCCCCTGTAACCTTAACTGCAAATGGTTCTGTCTGTCTGTTCCAGGAATAGCAATCATGCCTTTGTTTTAAAACATTGCTATGACCATGTTGCAACCCTACCTTTATTTCAAAAAGCTATTATATCCACCCAGTGTTATGACTACCTTGTTATGAATGTTCTGCTTCTGTGACCCTGACATATATTTTAAGATTTTATTTTTAAGATAGTAAAATGCAGGTATATATGTACATATGTATGTATGTATGAGCCTGGACTCAGGTCCTCTGAGAAAGCAGCAAATACTTTTAACAATTAAGCCATATCAAGTTCTAATTAAATGACTTTTAGAGGGAAAAAAGTGTTGTTTTTTGTTTTTATAAGATTTATTTATTAGTATGTGTAAGTATATTGTAGCTGTCTTCAGACACTTCAGAAGAGGGCATTAGATCTCATTAAGGATGGTTGTGAGCCACCATGTGTTTGCTGGGATTTGAACTCAGGTGTGCTTTGGGGGTCAAGTCATTTAGGCCCATGAAGAGTTAAATAGAAGGACTGGTAGAGGGGACCAGCTGGGGAATGGGGTGGGTCTCCGGAGACTGGGAGGGAATCTGAAGCTGGAATAAGAGAACTAGGTTGCATCTACTTCCAGCATCTTTTTCTAATTATGGGCCATTCTCATTCTTCTGCAGCCTCCAACCTTCCTGTGCAACCTAGAGGGCTTGTAAAAATCACAAAAGGGCTGTAGTGCAGAGAGCCGAAGAGAAGAGCTGGAGGCTGGCTTGGGCCCCAGTGTCCTTGGGCAAGTTGCTTACCGTCTGAGTCTGCTTTCTCATCTGTAGAATGGGAAGAATGTAGCTTGGGTTTTGCCCCAACACATTTAAGTTTGCCCTTCCTCTCTGCCTAGCTGGTTACAGTTCTGGAAAGTGTATTCTTTCTCCTGTGGGGGAGGAGCAAAGCACACCCAGCCACTTCCACCCCCTTCTCCCTTTCTCCTCCCACTTAGATTCAGAACCCTTGTTCCCAGGGATCCTGGCCCTTTGTTCTCTGGAGGCTTAAATCGCCACCTGCCTTGATTTAAAAGGTATCTCCAGTTGTTTTAGACGATCTCTAACTGAAATTGTCAAAATGTAACGCTAGTGAGCGTATCACATTGGTTCCCTACTAATATATCAAGTGCATTTCCACTTTCCTTTTAAATATATATATATTTTTAATTTCCCAATTATCCCCACTCACAGTACCCATCTCTTTTAGTTGTTGGCATGGCCATTTAGCCCTAACACAAGGTATCTTCTAATAGTATTATACATCTTCCTGTGATATTCTCTCCTCCTCTATGTGTGTCTATTTCAGAGAAGGCTTTGCCGACAGGTTGGCCTCTAATTTCCATCCTCTAGCCTGAGTTTTACTGGGGACCTGAATTTAATCATGGGACCCACTTGGTGGAAAGAGACCCAGGTGTTGTCACCTGATCTCCATAGGCAGTGCCCCTGCCACAAAAAAAAAAAAAATCAACCTGGGGTATCTTGTTAAAAATGCAGATTAGTAGATGGGGGAGGGGCTGAGAGGCTCACAAGGCCTCAGGTGAAGCCCATGCTGTAGAGTCTGACAACAACTGGAGTTTCAAGGCCTTTTAGAGTTGAGGACAATGGGAGCGGGAGGTGTCCACACACACAAAATAATGATGCCGCTTTGATATTTGTTACTCGGGATTAGAAACTCCCCTTTAAGACCCCTTTGTGTCCTTTCAGGCCCAGTTTACCTGGCGACTGTTTCTGTAGTTACTTAGTTGTGCTCCTCCACCTTCTTCCCTTCTTAATCAACAGTCATACAAAACAAGGGCTCCCTCTGCTCATATCTGCATTGAAACGTCAAAAATCCAGTTTTAAACAATGAGTTTTACCCTCCCCCCCCTTATCATACACCTTTGGATAGCCCCTAAAGCACACAACATCAAATTCACAATGAGAAGCTTGAAGACATATCACCAGTAATTCCCTTTATTTCTTTTAGCTCCACGTGGAATGCTCTGCACAATGCAGATCTACAGTGGCCCTGCTTGTAGGGCATTTAACATTGGGGGTGCCAGATTTCCTTTTAAAGGCATGCAGTATTCCTTTTTTATAAAGCCCTCAATCTTTGCCTATTCAAACAAAGCTCTTCCTGAGTCTCAGCTGTGAGTCTTTATTTAAAGCAGCATTATTACTTACATATTTTAATATTAAAATCTTTAATATTTTTAGCCTGTTTTATATAGGAAATACCTAATCTTGTTCCTGGCTGTATATTCAACACTAAACAGTGTTTTATTCTAAACAGGATTTTGGAGAGATTCAATGAAGGATGAAACAAAAGATTTATTTTCTTAATACTTAAATGTCTTCTAATTTACCACATACTTACTTATTGGGAACCTGGGTGTTAATGGATAAATAAAAGTAGTTCTGCTACAGTAAAGATCCATCAGAAGGTACATTACAAAATATTAAAAGCATTCACTGGCTAAAGGATCGAAAATAAGTTCACCTTTAAATACCCTTTAAGAGTATTTTAAGTGATGAAATATTTAGGTGTTAGTAACACTTCTCTCCTGTACTACCTACTACCATACCTCTTTTTAGGGAAATAAAAATTTTAAGTGCAGGGCTAAGATTTAGATTGGGCCCAAATCCACATCCTAACTAACAAGAAGCTAACTACGCTTTCTCTGTCATTGTTTTATACCCTTGATGCTTTGCATTCATTGGGATTGCGTTTTTCTTAACGGTACTCCGTGGTTGAAATATCAGGGAAATAAAATAGGGCTTTCTCATGTTTCAGTCCCAAGAAAAGGAGACTGAAAAGCCCATCCTGCGAGGTGTAAGAGGCCTACAAGGTGCACACACCCTGCACCTACTTCATATTCCAATTTCATCTCTGGGATTTTGCACAGCTCTTTCATTTTTGGGATGATGTAAACCGCGCAGGAGCATTACAGTACTCGCACCATAGAGAAGGATGCGAGAACAAGCATCTGGGGCTGCCAGATTCTCTTAAACATGTAGCCGTGGGCTACAGGCCCGGATACCCGCCCCCAAACCGGGTCCACAACAATCGTTTCCTCCCTCCCCGCCTTTTACATACAGTACACATACAAATACACACACGCAGAGCAGCCAGCAGGGGCGGGCCGGGCGCGACCACTGTGCCAGCCGTGGGGGGAGAGGAGAGGAACAGCTCCCGCGCGCCTCTCTCCAGGCCCTTCTCCTCCCTCCCCTCCCGTGGCATCTGCTTGCACTTATCCGTAGGCAGGGGCTCCTGTGAGCTCCAGGGGGTTCAGGCCCTCGGCTCCCGAGCCACCACGCTCTGCGGCTGCAGCGTCACCCGTGCCTGCGCGAGCACTTGGTACAGCCCAGCGCTAGCGGGCGCCGAGCGGGAGCCGCGCGGGAGCGGCGCAGCGACATCGGCGGCAGTGGCGGTGGCGGTTGCAGCTCGGAGCCGTTGAGACGCCTCTGCGGCAGCTGGTGGCGCAGGTGGCCGGCGTGGACGTGGGCAGAAGCGGCCAGCGCGCCCCGCAGCCCCAGCGCCACCGCCCGGCAGGTGAGAGCCGCCTCGCCCCCGCTCGGCGCGGGTGGGAAGCGGGCGGCCGCGCTCGCAGCCTCCCTCCTCTCCCGCCGCGCCCCTCCCTCGTGGGCTGCGGCCCGTGGGAAAAGCCCTGGGAGCGCCGGGGTGGGAGGCCGGCGGCCCGGTGGCGGGCAGCATCCCTGCCTCAGGTGGCCGCGACCGCAGGCCCGGGCGCTGCTCGGGGCCGAGGCCGCGCTCCGAGGAGGCGCGCAGGCGGCTCCCCCTCCCTCTCCGCGGCCTCCCCTCCCCCTGCCCTCCTCCCCGCGGCCCCTCCCTGGGGTTTGCGCTTTAACCGCCCTCCCTGCTGTCCCTCGCAGGCGCGTCGGGACACCCCGAGGCATCCTCCCCCGCCCGCGGGCCCGCCAGTCCCAGCTCGCGTCTGTGCTCGCATCTCCTGATCGCGGCTGCGCTGCTCCCCCTTCTGGTCTTGGGACTCCCGGCGTCGCCCCTCAAACATGACTCGCGATTTCAAACCTGGAGACCTCATCTTCGCCAAGATGAAAGGTTATCCTCATTGGCCAGCTCGAGTAAGTGATTTGTAGCCCCGGTGTAGCGGTGCGGCCGCCTTTCCAAAGGCCTGCCTCCTCCCATCGTTTCTTCTCGGTTTCCTTTCAGTCTTCCTCTCCTTTTCCCTTTACCGTTACTTGGAACCTTTCATTTTAGTTTTTTTCTGTACTCTCCCATGCAATTGTAAAATTCTAGGTTTTCCTGCATATCCGCGGCGGTTTGCCTGTGCGTTTTGAGTCTCTGGCAGGTGTTCTATATGGGAATATTTAGGGATGACATTCAATTAATGTTCATTGAGTCGAGATCATCAAGTATGATTTTTGTGTTTAAAAATGAGTGAAATCATATTTCCTTAAAATTTGGAATTTTGAACAAAATACAAAGCGTCAACGAAATATGCAAATTACAAACCCTTGCATGTCAGATGTGATTAAATTACTTAGTACACGATTTGCAGTTGGCGATGCATTTGAACCTTTTTATTCACATTCTTTGGCTTGTGACCTTGAAGATGCTGTTTTCCATTTTTTTCTCCATAGCCAAAGGGTGGAGTAGACCAGACACTGGGTTAACCTAACTGGAGAAGTCCTAAGGACTCAAGATGTGACATTAAACGCCCGAAGCTCCATTTTCAGGAAAAAAAAAATATATTTTTTTGTTAGTTTATTATGGTGTCAAGGTTCAGAACACTATAGATAAGACTTAAAGAATTTTGATTAAATACTCTAAAAATAGACAGATGTTCTAAAATTGTTATTTTTTTCACACAACTTATTTTTTTTATTTTCATTTTCAAGACAGAGTTTCTCTGTGTAGCGCCGACTGTTCTGGAACCCACTCTGGAGACCAGGCTGGCCTCAAACTCAGAGATCTACTTGCCTCTACTTCCAGAATGCTGGGACTAAAGCCACTGCCTGGCTATTTTTTTATTCATGTAACTAATTTAATCTTTGAAAGGTATTACTTAGAAATAATAAATTCCATAGTTGTAGTTTCGACAGCTGCGTATGAATACTGATTCAGACTGCTTCTTCAACTCCCCATCATCCTCAGGTACCTTGTTTGGTAGAGCCTTACCAAAGGCTCATCCTTAATCATAAGCCTTGTCTATATAATTGGTGTTCTTATTTTCCTATAGAAAAACTTTAATTACTGCTTTGTGTGAGCTTTGACTGTTATATATGTTGCAAACATCTTTAGGGCAGTGACCTAAAGCTGAATTTCTTTATCCTACAGCTCCTAGTTACACAATCATGCACTTGTAAAACACTGTATTTCAACTTTATAGAAGGCCTGCTGGACTTGGGAAGGTGTAAAGTCCCCCAAGGGACACTTTATGATTTGAGGTATCCTTATTTTTGAGGTGTTAAAAAAGTCAGGGTTATCTTATACTCGTATTCAAGAGTTCCATGTCCCAATGTAGTTAGAAGCCAGGTGTAAATACTTTAAAATGTTCTATTTTTGACGGCTGGAGAAATGGCACGGTGGTTACGAGCACTTGCTACTTGCTGCTAGGTGGATCTAATTCAGTTCCCAGCACCTATAGACAGCTCACAGCCACAGTGATGTGACTCCAGGGCAGTGTCACACCTGCACCCTGTGCACACACTCATATGCAGGCACATACACCTACATCTAATTAAGATCTTTTTTTAATATATTATCTTCCTACCTCTTGCAGTATGTTACAGGTGACTAAGAGTTGGTGCTGGTAAAGGTAAAAATAGCCTTTGGAGAGTAATTTTCCTCTTGATTTAAACAAGTCCTTTTTTTCTTCAAAATTAACAATTTTTTATAGTTATATGTTTTGGGTGTTTTTGCCTGCATGTATGTCTACACCACTTTGATAACTTGAGCCTATGAAAAAAAACTGTGGAGCTGCTATGTGGGTACCAGACTGAGCCTGACTCCTCTTAGCCGCCAAGCCATCTCTCTCCCCAGCTACAAGTTCTATTTGTGATGAGTTCATTTGGATTGGGATAGGACATTTTTATCTTTTTTTCCCCTCTTTTTCTTTTTCTTAGAAGCAGCTGAATTTGTTTTTTTACATACTTTAAAGAGTTACAGAGTGAGTTCCAGGACAGCCAGGGCTACACAGAGAAACTGTCTTGACACCTGCCCCCCCCCCCCAAGACTTATATGGTTTTTCATTCTTATCTATTCTTAATCTTTGCTGTAGAGAATTTGAGTATTTAAATATTTAAGGTCTCAACTGGTTTCTTATCCAATTATTTATTTTTAACTTCTACAAATTGAAGTAGAATTGTTAATAAACAGCACCTGATACTTTTCTTCCTTTCAATGTTCTTCAAACATTGGGAAATAATGCCTTAAATTTTGGATCCTGTTTGCTTTTATGTTACTTTTTCCCCCCTCTGTATGTTTGCATGCTGTGTGTGTGTTTGTATACCACACATATGTTAGTGCCCTAGGGGGCCAGAAGATGTGATGGGCCCCCCATGCCCACTCTAAGAGCCTGAGTTCAGTGAGCATACGGGGCTTGAGAACTGAACTCATATTATTTTGAAGACTTGCAAGCGCTCTTAACCACTGAGCCACTAATCTTGCCTCTCATTCCGCTTACTGTTTGAACAGCTCTCTGGCAGGATTGCACACCGGCTTTAGACTCCCTATATGAAATGTTTGGCATCAAATTTGTTTTAAAAATTAAGTAACTGTGGATTTTAGGAAGCGAAGCTAATCCCAGTAGGTATGCTTCAGGATTTGCTTCTGGGATGATTTGGAGGAGCAAGCAGGTGGTGATAACCTTTGTTTCTCCAGAGAAACAGTGATCAAAACGTTAGATACATGAAAGGGTCTTGATGTCAGGACCAGTTTTGCCACCAAATGAGTTCTTGGGGTGGCGGGGAATCTTGCTTTTTAGAACTTGTTTGAGATCGTGGGTTGTAGAGAGAATATCTTGTGTACTGTATCGATATATCACCTGTCAATTAAAATCTAAGGCCTATAGGAAAAGGTAGAATAGAAGGTGGGACATCTGGAGGCAGAAAGAAGGCTGGGATAGATGTGAGGGAGCAGACACATGGTACCTGAACAGAGGTAACCAGCCACGTGGCAGAATGTATTAGTGTAAATGGTTATTTTAAATTATTAGCTACTCAGGGAGCTGGCCTGGGCTGTTATCCTGGGAGCTGGAGGCTGGGAAGAAAACGGCCTATATTACAATAAATTGTAAAATGGTTTGATTTTTTTTGTATTAGACCCATTTGGTGTTCTTTACTCTAGTTCATTCAAGTGTACTAAGGTTTGTAAGATTAAAAAAATATTTGACTTTTCTTTCTTATAGGTAGATGAAGTTCCTGATGGAGCTGTAAAACCACCCACAAACAAACTACCCATTTTCTTTTTTGGAACCCATGAGACGTAAGTCCTGCTAGCTTTAAGCTGAAATGACAGTTAATTTGTTAGGTATAAAACAGAAAAGCAAGTAGAAATTTCAAAATTTAAGTGGGAAGTGACAATGAAATTAAAACTTATTTTTAAAGACAGTCTCTTGTAGCCCTGGCTGCCCTGGGATGTTCTGTGCAGACCAGGCTAGCCTGAGCTCATAGAGATCAACTTGTTATTTGTCTCCCATGTTTGGAGATAAAATGCTGTATGCCTGGGCTGGAATAGAAAACTTTAAAAAGTCATGTTTGAATTTTAGAATAAGCCCTTTAAGTTTCCTTTAAAAATTTAAAGTGTATTTTCTCGTTTAATGCTAGGAACTCTTCTATTTGTTTGAGATAGAATGTCATTATGTATTGCTGGCCTAGAACTTACTGTATAGACCAGGTTGGCATAGTGCGTTGTGCCACCATGCCTGACTGGGTATCATACCCGCCTTGATTTTTTTTTTTTTTTTTTTGGAGACAGGATTTCTCTGTGTCTGTCCTATTACTCTCTGTAGACCAGGATGGCCTCAAACTCAAAGATATCTGCCTATGTCTACCTCCTAAGTGCTGGGATTAAAGCCCCAGCCCCCCTCCCTTCCCCTCCCCTCGTCTCGTCCCATCCCGTTCTCCTCCCATCCTCTGTTGTGCCCCCCCCCACTCCCCACCATCCTTCCATCCTTATTTAAAGCACTACATCTTGGTGAGAATTAAAGGGAAAGTTGGAGATGTGAGTGAGGGATGGATGTGATTGATTGATCAAAATATGCTGTGTACATGTATGAAGTTTTCAAAGGTTAAAAAAAAATTAAAAATAACAAGTTTACTTAATGGAATAGCTGCTTACATGATCAAAAAGAAGGTAGGCTTAAAATAATCCCACGACTGATTGATGGCTGAAAGTAGCCAGGCATTGAGTATTCTTGTTAGTAAAATAAGGACTGAGGTCTGGTCTTTTTTTGTCTTTGTTTTTGTATTTTTTTTTTTTTGTTGTTGTTGTTGTTGTTTTTCGAGACAGGGTTTCTCTGTGTCGCCCTGGCTGTCCTGGAACTCACTCTGTAGACCAGGCTGGCCTCGAACTTAGAAATCCGCCTGCCTCTGCCTCCTAAGTACTGGGATTAAAGGCATGCGCCACCACTGCCCGACTGAAGTCTGGTCTTATTAGCCATACAGATGATGGGAAGATCAGAAGAGGGAAGCCAGACAGTGCCCTTTGTGTGTCTGGTCACTCCCAGAGCCAGGCTGACCTGCTGCCCCAGGTGGATGGATAGCTAGAGAACTGATTGGATGAAGGAAATTAATACTGTATGAGATTACAGCTGCATGTTGAACTGTTTTGGTCCTTGTAACTACATGAAATTGCTTTGGAGACTGTCTCAACTTACTGCCAAAGCTTATATTCTTAGATCCCTAGAACTGATCGGCTTTACATGCACTGTATAATCTACATGAGTTGGACTTAATGTAATTTCTGTAGAATAGCATGTTTAACTGAGTCGAAACACAGTTGTGGATATCTCAATTATCACTGTATTTTTTTTTGAACTTTTCTTTTTTCATATATATTAATTTTATGTGCTTTGCCTGTACATTTGTCTGTGTGAGGGTGTCAGATCTGGAATAGAGCTCTCAGGTGGGTACTGGGTGTGGGTCCTCTGACAGAGCTGTGAGCTATCTCTCTGCCCGCTGTCTACTTATTTTTCACTCTGTATTCTTAAGAGTGATATAAAAGTGGCAGCATTTGGTTTAACTTCTGTTTCTTGCTTCTCTACTTTCTAAACTTACACATAATTTGGTAAACTTTCCAAGATTTGATTTATATTGCACAATGTTTAAAGTATACAATCAATTTGATTGTGGTGTATTTCATTGGATTTTAGTGTAACTGTTCCCTTGACAACTAAGGTCATTCTCTTCCCTAGCCTTACACAGCTACTAATTACCATCTGTAGATTTGCCACCTAACGGACATTTTGTGTTAATGGTATTGTTTGACATTACATTTTTTTGTTTTTGTTTTTGTTTTTTTTTTTGAATTTTTGAGACTGGGTATCTCTGTGTAGGCCTGGCAGGCTTCAAACCATAGACATCCACCTGCCTCTGCTTCCTGAGTGCTGGTACCTGGCTACATAACTTTTTTTTTTTTGTTTTTGTTTTTTTTTTTTGAGACAGGATTTCACACTGTGTAGCCCTGGCCATCCTGGAACTTCCTCTGTAAACCAGGATGGGCTTGAACTCAAAGAGATCTCCTGCCTCCAGAGTGCTGGGATTAAAGGCATGGGCCAACACTACCTGGCCCATAGATTTTAAAAACACAGTTTTGGATCGGCCTTTACAATATTCAGTTTGAATTGGGTTCACATATATTTTGCATATGAAAATAATGACTTTTACACAAAGCTCCCTGGGGGCTGGAGAGATGGATAGACTGCTCTTCCAGAGGTCCTGAGTTCAATTTCCAGCAACCACATGGTGGCTCACAACCATCTGCAATGGAATCTGATGCCCTCTTCTGGCACACAGGTGTCCATGCAGCTAGACCACTCAGATAGACATAAAATAAATCTTAAAAGAAAAGCTCCCTGGTGGAGACATTCTAGTAAATTCAATAGGGAAAGCAGTCTTTTGGAGAAACTGCCCTTTGTATCAGATTTGCATGATGTGGTGCCAGCTCCCCAAGGTCAGTACCATATGGTAATACAGTTGAACAAAAATGGAACTGGAACTGAATAAGTGTTCCGAGGGCCTACCCTGGACACAGGGAGTCGTGTGAGACTGTGGGTCACAGTGAACAAGCCTCCCACGTGATCTTGACGCATGCAGAGTTTGAATTGATAAGTTATTTCTTCGTGGTGAAATGGGCCAGTTCAAGCCAGATTAGAGCATAGAAACACAGGTTCATTGGAAGCTGCTCTCAGATGAGTTCCTTGGCCCCAATGACCAAGGCCAAGGAAGTTGCCATGGGAAGGGAGAAGAGGGAAGGCAGAGAGAAAGCAGAGAAGGCAGAAGTATCTGGATTATGTAGGGAAGACCCTCTGTAGGAAGAGCCGAGCTGGAACCGTCACCGTTGGGGTGGGTGTCTGGTAAAGACTGGGGTATGTTGGGAGAAACTGGAGGCCGGGTTGTGTAAAATATGCACCTCAGTCCCTTGGCCTGGGTCTGAAACCCAAAATTATTTCAAGGAGGCATTTTTTAGGACTTTTTGGTTTAATATTAAAAACCAAAAGTAAACTTTTGGTTTACTCTGTTTTTAAAAGATCTTATGATTCTATATAGTTTTATATGACACATAGTTTATTAAAATCTTTCCTTTGTGGTGTTGGGGATCTAACCTTTGGCTGTGTCTGTACTTACCATGTGCTCTCACTCTGAGCCACAGCCCCAACCCTTAAATGTTGAAGAAAAAGATTACCTTCTCTAGTATTTAAAAATAGAACTTTGTATTGTGTGTATTTTATGGTTTTTTCTTTTTCAGTGCTGAGGATCTTACCCAGGGCTTTGCTCTCCCACTGAGTATTATATCCTAGATTGATCTCTATAGACTTGGAATCCAACTATTACATATTTGGTTAATTTAAAATTAAGTTGGTTACTGTTGGAGCTGGAGAGATGGCTCAGTAGTACTGTATTCTTCCAGTATTCTTCCAGAGGTTCGATTCCCAGCACCTATATGGAGGCCACAGCTGTCTGCAACTCCTCTTCCAGGGAACCTGATGCCTTTATCAGACATACATGCATGCAGAATAGCAATGCACATAAGATCAAAATAAACCATTTGGGGGAAAAAAAGATTGTCAGTGTTGGGCTGTGATTACAATTCTTGGTATAAAGTATTTGCCTATATTGTAGGAGGCTATAGGTTCACTCCCTAGCACCATACTAATAAAGGTGGCTAATGAAGAAAATGAGTTAATATCAAAGAAATAGGATATATTTAAAGAATTAAAATGGCTTTTAAAGTTAAGGTAATGATATTTTTATTTCAAAATGGATTTACAGTATTTTGACCCAGAGTGGACATAGCATTTACCCTTAGAAAGGCGGGGTTGCTTTATTACTATTGCTGATTTGTTTTTCCTTTTTTTTTTTTTTTTAAATAGGCAGATCTTCAGATCTTTGGTGATAGTGGGTGGGTTTTTTTCTTTTTTTAAAGATGTATTTATTATATCTAAGTACACTGTAGCTGTCTTTAGACGCACCAGAGGGAGGGCGTCAGATCTCTTTCCAGAAGGTTGTGAGCCACCATGTGGTTGCTGGGATTTGAACTCAGGACCTTCAGAAGAGCAGTCAGTGCTCTTAACCACTGAGCCATCTCTCCAGCCTGGTGATTTTCTTTTTCCGTTTTTTTTTTTTTTCCTTTGTTGTTGTTTTGTTTTGTTGAGGCAGGGTTTCTCTTATAATCCTGGTTGGCTAACCTGGAACTCAAGAGACCCATCTACCTCTGCCTCCCGAGTGCTTGGATTAAAGGCCTGCACAACCAACAAACTTGTTTTCTTATATATTCTATCCTGACTGCAGTTTCTCGTCCCTCTTCTCCCCCTCATCTCTCCCTACCCGCTCTTCCCCAGGTTCATCCTAACCTCACACCACCTCAGAAAAGAGCAGGCCTCCCAGGGACATCAACTAAGCCTGGCATATCAACCTACAGTAAGACCAGGCACACACAGTCACACCAAGGCTGAAGGAGGCAAAGGGTCCCATAAGCAGGCCAGAGTCCCAGATAGCCCCTGCTTCCACGGTTAGAAATCCCACAAAACACCAAGCTATGCAGCTATGACATAGGCAGAGGGCCTGACCTAACTTTTTTTAAACAATGTTTTTTAATAAATTATTGATAAAATAGATGCATGATGGTCCTTCCTGCTCCCAGAATTTGGGAGGAGGAATTATTTATTTGAATAAATTTGGATTTTTCAAAGATGGAAGTCTATTGTAATAATCAGGAGTTAGATGGGGAAGGAGGAATATAGAAAAGCAGTAATTTGGAAAAGTGTACTAATTCATAACTGATTTATATTTGAAATTTATTTATAGTTCTGGTTGGCCTGGAACTTGCTTTGTAAACTAGACTGGTCTTGAATTCAGAGTCACCTGGCTCTGGCGCGCTGGGGTTAAAGTGCACTGCTATTTCTGGCCTTAGATTAAGATGATTTTGTGTGTGTGTGTGTGTGTGTTCATTTAGAGTGGTGGGAGAGTAGGAAATGGTATTCTCTGAAAACAATTAAAAATTGTGGCCAGGCAGTGGTGGCGCACGCCTTTAATCCACTTGGGAGGCAGAGGCAGGCAGATTTCTGAGTTGGAGGCCAGCCTGGTCTACAGAGTGAGTTCCAGGACAGCCAGGGCTACACAGAGAAACCCTGTCTCGAAAAACAAAACAAAAAAAATTGAGTCAGTTCTTATGTATGTTGTCCAGCCTGATTTTGATCTTGACACATAGGCAATAATCTTGAATTTCTTGTCTCCAAAACCCTGAGAGCAGCATTACCACCATGCCTTTTTTTTTTTTCCTGGGAAAAAAAAATTACAGCAGTTTTATTGAGATAGTCATTTCATATAGCTCAACCACTTAAAAGTTTAGAATTCAGTAGTTTTTGCAATTCCAGAAAGTAGTGGAGACATTAGCACAGTAGATTTTAGATCATTATTGTTTCAAAAGAAACCTGTTACATAATAACAGGTACCTTCTGTTTGCTCAATGTTTTTTCTGTGGCTGAGACAGCCTTTAAAGTACTTCCCCGAATGCTTTATATAAATGAAACCATTTAATGAGGTTTTTAGTCACTTAATTTTTTTTCTATTTCAAGATAGAATATGATAATGCTTCCCTTATTTGTGTTGTATTTATCACTCGATAGACATCTGTAGTTTCCCGCTGTTGGCTATTGTGAATAACATTGATGCGAGCACTTAATGCACAATTTTTTTTTTGATAATGCTGGATCTAGCCCAGGCCTTTGCGTAGCCTAGCCAGACTCTCTGCTACTGAACTCCATGCAGTCATCCATTATGAATGCTTTGTATGGGCATATGTTTTCACCTATCTAGAAACAGAATTCCTGGTTCAAATGACAACTTAGTGTCCAATCTTTGAAGAGACAGCCAGACTACCTACAGAACATTTTTATATATTTTAGTTTTATTTTTTGAGATGGTTTCCATTTCATATATGTCAGGCAGATTTCAGGCTGCATAGCTGCGGATACCTTTAACCAGCTTCTCCTGTGTACCTTAGAGTGCTGGATTATAGACCTGCCACCACACTTGGGTCATGTGGTACTGGGATTGAATCTAGACTTTCTGTATTCCAGGCGTGCACGCTACCGACTGAGCTGTATCCCAGCCATATACTGTCACTTCATTGTGACTGTGCTGCTGGTTGCAGTGATGTGTCTGTGATTAGCTAGTGATGCTGAGTATCTTTCATGTCTAATTAAAAAGGATCTTGGCATGGCTCAGCAGTTAAGAGCACTGGCTGCTTTTCCAGAGGACCTGGGTTTAACTCTCAGCACCTACATCAGCTTACAACTGTCTGGAACTCCAGTTCCAAAGGATCTGGCCCCCGTGCACAGACATATATGCAGGCACAACATTAGTGCACATAAAAATAAATCTTAAAAAAATAAAACTTGGACCAGGCCTAATGGGACACAGCTTTCATCTAACACTCAGGAGGCAGAGACAAGCATATCTGTGATTTCTAGGCCAGCCTGATACTTATAGAGAACGCCAGGCTAGCAAGTGCTACTTAATGAAACTCTGTCTCAAAAAACAAAAACAAACCTTTTTTTGGTGGGGTGGGGAGTGTTGGAGATATCCATCAGTGGTTAAGAGAACACAACTGCTCTTCAAGTTACTTCCCACTGCCTACAACTGCATACAAGTCCAGGGGGATCTGACACTACCTTCTGGTCTCTGTGGGCACTATATATTCAGGTGCATCTCTCCTCCCCCATATATATAGAATTAATAAAACAAAAGTCTTAAAATCCTTAGTATAGTTATTATAAATTACTTTGATAGGTGGGCATAGTACTTTAGTTCTTGTTACATTAAGATATATGAACTTGGAATCAGAACCAAACCAAAGCAAAACCAAACACTTTTATCAGAGTCTTTTCTACCCCACCGAATCACTAGGATTGAAAAATATTTTGTATGAGCTGGGTGTGGCGGGCCACCCTTAGCACTCAGGAGGTAAAGACAGGCAGATGTCTGAATTTGTGGTCAGCCTGGTCTACAGAGTTCTAGGGCAGCCAAGCTACACAGACAAACCCTGTCTTAAAAAATAAAACACAAAAAAACTCAATTTGTTATAAAGTATTTATTGAATGTCATCTAGTAGCCTAATGTATAATTTCATTGAGTTTGCTTTGTACTTACATCTTTCCTTTCTGTTACAGTGCTTTTTTAGGACCAAAGGACATATTTCCTTACTCAGAAAATAAGGAAAAGTATGGCAAACCAAATAAGCGAAAAGGTTTTAATGAAGGATTGTGGGAGATAGATAACAATCCGAAAGTGAAATTTTCAAGTCAACAGGTGAGTCCTTTTATAAAATTTATTATTAGAGTTAGAGTAAAAATATTGTCATTGGAAAATACATAACTAATTGAAGAACCTTTTAGGTTGTTGTGCTCTTTTTAGGTTGTTTCTTGATGTTTGTGTCTAAATGGTTATTAATTGAATGTTTACAATTTCAAAAACTAGAAATACTTGGTTGTTCAAATCTTGATTGAGTAAAATTTATTTAAACTATTACTGAATTTAAAGCCATAACTAGTGTCGTACTAGATTCAGGGCCCTAAAATTTATTTATTATTGTATGTTTGATATGAGTGGGGACATATGTCACTGTCTGTGTGTGGAGGTCAAGTACATCTTTGTGAAGTTAGTTCTCCATTCACCTTTACATGGTTCTGGGGATAAAAATCAGGTCAGCAGCCTTGTATCATTGAGCTGAGCCATCTCAATGGCCTAATTGTTTTGTAAACCTAAAGCATATGCCCTTTAGGTTTTTTTTTTGTTTTGTTTTTTTTTTTTTTACAGATTTATTGAATGGTGTTAGAATACCATAAATTCAAGGCAGGGTTTCTCTGTTGCCCTGGCTGCCCTAGAACTCACTCTGTAGACTAGGCTGGCTTCAAACTCAGATTCACCCACCCAAATGCTGGGATTAAAGGCATGCATGCTTTCCCATGCTTGGCTTATTTCATTTTTATTTTCTCTTGATACTGCTAATAGTTTTTGTTCTATTTATTTTGTGTTTATATGGGTGTGCGCATAATGTGTACGTGTGCTACAGTGCATGTATTTGTATAGTATAGCTTTGTACATGTATAGTACAGCTTTGTGGAGTTGGTTCTCTATCTACTTTTACCATTTGGTTGTTGAGTGTGCTTAGCAAGTGCTTTTACCTGTTAAACCATCTTGTGGTGGTCCCAATACTACCTTAGTATTTTTCTATATTGCGACTTATGTTTTTCTATATTGGGATTTGTACTCTTGAATGTATGGAAAGGTCTAGAACTCTTAAGTAAAATGAACCATTATAGCAAGCAGTGGTGGCGCACGCCTTTAATCCCAGCCCTGGGGAGGCAGAGGCCCATGGATCTGATTTTGATGCCAGCCTGCTCTATAGAGCAAGTTCCAGCACAACCAAGACAACAAAGGGAAACCCTGTCTGGGGCAGGGCATCGGGTGAAAAAAACCCAGAAAATAAACAAAATTCCAATGTAATTTGACATGTACCCTGCTGTTTCTTGGCTTTGACAAATGTTTAAACAATTGACAAATCGTTCTGTGCAATTTGGAATCTTTGATATAGTGAGCCATCCTTAGATGATCTTCAGGATACTCGGCATAGTATATACTGTGATTGCTTCTGTACTTGTAACTGCCAATCTTTACCTACAGTGTGACCTGATTTGATGCATGATTCCCAGGACAGTGATTGATTTACTCAAATTAGTTCAAAACAAATCTGGCCATTGTGATTTAAAACTTTTTGTAGTGTTAGTAATAAAGATTTTTACATTTTCCTTCTTTACAAAAGAATAAAGTTTTGGATTTTGGAAACATTTGAATTTTCTGATTTGGTATGTTCAACATTTAAAGTTATAACACCCCTCCAATCCCCATCTTTCTTACTTGCCAATAAAAAGCCCAGGCTGGCTTCAAACTCAAAATTCATCTGCCTCACTCTTCCTGAGAGGTACTATATCTTGCCAAGACTGACTATTTTAACTTACAGCTTTAAAATTCTTTAAGGCAAGGTGTTACCTGTATATCCCAGCTTGTTAACCACATACCTAGCTCTTTAGTTTAGGATTGCCTCAAACTTTTAGGCATCCTACTACATAAAACACTGGGATTATAGTAGCGCCCCTCCCTTCTTTAAAACTTTAAAAATTCTATGTATTAAATGTCCTTTGCAACAGAAATTGGGGTACTCCCATATCTACACATACAGGTTTTTGATTTTACATGTATAGAAAACTTGAAGTTAGATAAACCATCTTAAAAATGGATAACTTATTCTTCATAGGTATCAACCAAACAGTCAAATGCATCGTCCGATGTTGAAGTGGAAGAAAAAGAAACTAGTGTTGCAAAGGATGACACTGATCAGGAAGAAAAAGCCAGCAATGAAGTATGCTGTGTGTCTTTTCTGGTGTAAGAAGAGAGGAGGAAAATGTGTCTATAGACAGGAGTTTATTGAGTGTACTGCAGGGAGAACTGGACCTGGGGGCTGGGGGTATCTTGTACTGCTTGGGATTTTAGAGTTACTGCAAGAAAGGAAGTATAAAGTGAGTTGACTGCCACAGTAGGAGGGAATTGTCAAAATACTTGAAAAGTGAATGAAAACATGAAAATTTCCTCAAATATTAAATGGGTTTTATGAATAGTTTGTGCATTTTTAAGGTGCATGGATTTAAGTTTTTAATTTCCTATGTGTGTATGCTTGTATACAGAGTGTATTCTTGATGCCTATGGAGGGCATGGATAGATAGATACCCTGGAAATGGAGTTAAAAATGGTTTAGCCATCTTTGGGTGCTGGGAACCAAACATGGATCCTCTCTGCTCTTGACCCCTGAGCTTTCTCTTTAGCTCTTAGATGGATATTTTTATTTGAAATTGTTTTTATAAGCAAAATAGGTATAAGGTAGGTTAGTGTTTATAAAAAATACTTTTTAAAAAAGTATTCTGGGCTGGAAGTGCTTAATAAGTATTGAAGTACAAAATTCTGAAGCTGGGTTTATTTCTACCTATTGTATTATGTGAGTAGAGATACTTATCTATTGTAGGCTGCCTGGTCACTGATCTACTGCTGTGAAGAGACACTATGGCCAGGGCAAGTCTTAATTTCAAAAAGCCAAAACAAAAAGAAAAACCATTTAATTGGGGCTTGCTTAGTTTCAAAGGCTTATTATAGCCCATTATCATCATGGGGGAAATGTGCTGGAGAGTTAGTGAGAGTTCTGTGTCCAGATCTGCAGGCAGGCAGAGACATTGGACCTAAATCCCGAAGTCCACCTTCAGTGATGCACTTCCAAGAGGGCCCCAACTTCATCCTTCTCAAGTCGTACCACTCCTTGATGACTAAGCATTCACAAATATGAGCCTATGGAGGCCATTCTTAGACAAACCTGAATATAGAGGGTATTTTTTTTCCTGAAGATGCTAGTTGTTGCTGTCAAGAGACCCCTCCCAGCACTTTCAGTGAAGCTGCTTTTATGAATTTTAGTTTAAGGAAATTTGTTTCTTGTATAATTTATTCAATTTCAACTGAGACTTTTTTTTTCCTTTTTTGTTTTTTGTCTGCTGTTTTGCATTTTAGGATGTGACTAAAGCAGTTGACATAACCACTCCAAAAGCTGCCAGACGAGGAAGAAAGAGAAAGGTAATTTCTTAAATACACCGTAGGAATTTCAAAGAAATTTTATTTAAATTGAGGAAGAATAGAGATAGGAACCTTATTTGGACTGGACCTGTACCCTGTAATTATTAAAGAGTGAGTTGGTTGCTTAGTGAAGCTTCTTGGTGATAAAGCTGTGACACCCTCAAGTTAAGCTGAACAATAAGAGGCAGTGAAGTGGACCAATCTCTCTTCCTTTCAATCTGCCTCATCTTCTCTATAACATGAATGGTATATAATCAAATGCTTGATGATGATACATGTGACACCTTTACAGTAAATCCTGATTCCCCACTACTAGCATAGGCTGTCGTCCACTGTGCTACTCAGTGTTGTGTGATACAAGAGGGGCAGTGACAGTTTAATTAATGTGAGGTAAAGTTCTGTTCGGACCTAGTTATTACATCCTAATGCTAGTGATAGAAATGAAGCCGATAAGTCTTAGGAAGTAAAATTGTAGCTGCAGTTGCTTTTTGCCCCTGGTGTACTTGAGGGAAGTGACCTTAAGTTCAGTGTTCATCATCTGAGGGTGCATCCAGGCACTCAGGAATGCAAGCATGAGTGAGGGTGCGCATCTCAGCACTGGTAGGTGTTACTGTTGGAGGGAAAAGGAAGCCTGCAATATTTTTCTAAACTGCTGTAATGGGAAATCACTGATTTTAAATGTTCTGTGACTCACTAAGGCAGTGTGATAATAGGCAATTGTATGGGACGATGAGAACAGATCAGTGATGAAGTCAGAGTCTTAGACCTGACTGAATTGGCATAGGTGGAGCTGCAAAGGGAACAAAGCAAACAGGCCTCTTTAATTACAATAGAACATACATGAATGCTCCATTTTCTTGAGCTTTGTGTGTTGCATTGGACTTTACAAACTGGGGTTTTTTTTTTCTTTGCTAGGTTTATTTGTTTTGAGACAGGGTTTCTTTATGTCTACCAGGCTGTCCTGGAACTCACCAGGTTGGCCTTAAACCCTCAGAAATCACCTGCCTCTGCTTCCCAAGAGGTGGGATTAAAGGCATGTGTTCATCAGCCCACACAGTGTTTTATAAACTGAAGATGTGTGGCTACCTTGCTGAGCTAGTCTATAGAGTATGTATTCACTTTCTGTTGCATTTTGTTAATTTTATTATTTATAGATTTTCTTCTATCTATTGAGGTAGTCTAATGATCTTTGATAATGCTTGAGTCACCACAGACTGCTTATAGAAGACAGCATCTTAACTGAAAAATGTTTTGAATGTTCTGACGGCTCCCCCCCGCTTTATAGGCCATTCTTCAAAAAGCACTGGGATTAGTCAGTTTACAGAAGGTCTCTAGGTCTTCAGGTGGAAAAAGTCAGAGAGGCTTCTTTACACTAAAAGGTATAAATGATTAACCTTAGAGGAGGGTATGTTAAAAGCTGAAGTAGGCTGAAAACTGAGCTTCTTGGACCAGTAAGCCAAGGTGTGAATGTAAGTACAAAGGGAAAGTTCTTGTACAAAATTCAGAGTGCTGCCCAAGTGAACTCTGGAATGATAAGGAAGTATAGCAGATCTCTGCTGCTGAGGAGAAAGTGGTCAGGATAGGAAATTAAAACCAGTCAGAATGCCTCTGTAAGCCAAATCCCAATCCAGGGCAAGGCCCTGTCTTCAATTCTCTGAAGGCTGAGGTACAGAGGCCCTCTCCTGGGTCTGCTGGTGGGGGTGTAGCAGGAAGCTGTCTCCACAACTTGAAGCTGCAAGAGTAGCATGTGCTGATGGAGGCGCTCCAGTAAGTTATTCAGATGAAAGGAAACTGAAGAATGTGATCACACTCAATGAAATTTTCATTGCAGACAGCTTTACTTTAGAAGTTGCAACTAGGAATTCAATTTCTGTATTCAAAGCTTAGGTCTGGAACTACTAATGACTTGACTATGAACCCACTTTGGAAATCTAGGACATGTAAGCACTAAATGAACCTGCCTCAGCATTATAATTGAAACAAAAAAGCCTGATGGCAGCTGTTCACAACACACTCTGCGGAGAGTTTTAATCCCCCTGTGGAGCCCTACAGGAAAAAACTCTGTTCTACAGATAACTCATTGACTGTCCACCTGGCTGCCCAGGGGCTGTGATAGGATGGAAATGTACAAGAATACAGTAACAGTAGTCATGCCTGTGAATAAAACCATCAACACTTGTGGATTAGCACTGACAGTGATTTCTTGACTGTCTCCTCCTGGTGAAGGTACTATAAATGTTGAAATGACATTAAAGGATTTCAGATAGTATGTAAGTGACTGATAAAGCACCATCGGATTTTGAGCCACTAGACCCCAATTTGAAAGAAGTCTGTAGGTAAAATATAAAAAAAAACAATCATTGCGTTCTACAACGAAACTTTCTGTGATGGAATAAATCAGTTGATGGGATAGATTTCATTTTGTTTCCTTTTAAGAAATTGCCACAGGTACCCCCTACGTTTAGTAACTACCATGCTGATAAGTTGTAGCCATCAACACCAAGGTAAGGCAACTATTATGGCTTACTGAAGGCATAGATGTTTGTTAACATTTTGATGTATGTGGTTTTTTGTGTTGATCAAATCTGGAGCTTTCACAACATGCTATAGGCACAAGCACTACCACTGAGTGAACACAAGCTCTGTTTGCTAGCATTTTAAACCAATGGGTGTTTTTGTTCTGTGGTGCTGGGGCTTTTACCAGAGCTTGCTTGCACATGCTAGGCAAGGTCCATTGCTGAATCACACACCCATCCTAATTAAATGCCCCTAAATTGAGGTATGTGCACTGTTCTTTTAAGACAGTACATTCACATCTAGTAGACAATAGCATAATATAAATGTTACTTTGATTAACACAGGGAAGCCAAAAGGCTTATTTGCTTAATTGTTTATATAGTTAAGATGAGGGGGCTATAAGAGTGACCTAGTAACTGAGTAGGTCATGAAAGGTCTTAAGAATTAACATTAAATTCCTTACATCTAATGTTACTTATTTTAGTTAGTGTGAGATGGAATTTATAACCCTCCAGGAGGTTAGTTGATAACTGATTGATGCTAAAAAGAATTGAGCAGAATGTGGGAAGACTCCAAGGTGTTTACTTTAGTGACTTGGGGGATAGAGAGCATGTTGGTTTATGTTCAGAGGAAAAAGCTAAATACTCTTGGGAATTGTGGTGAAGATACCTATGATTACAGTATCAAAGAGAGAAGAGAGACAAGCACTGCTATAAAGGTAAGATATTAGAGGAGATCAAGACAATATGTTGACTGGAATAGATGCAGAAGCCAGAACTGAGACAGGATAGAATAGAGATGAGGGAACCACGCCTCTATGAAATGTTGACTTGGAAAAAGCATGAAGAGACACCAGAAGTTATCTAGCTAAAAAAGAAAGGTAAAGTAAAGAAATTAACAGTGGTGTCCCAGTACAAAGAGTCCAGAAAGATATTTGGTAATTAGTCTATTTAGGAGATTTTTAGTTTAGTTTAGCTATTAAGGACAGAAATGAAATGAAGTAGATTGGAGAATGTTTCCTAGTAGTTGCAGGTATATTTTAAATCTCAAGAAATGGGGGAAGTAATAAATCAGGGCTTTGCATTACATATATACAGGGAAACATTTAATATGAAATAGCATTAAAAATCTTATCTTTTTTTCCTTGAAAAACTAGGAAAAGTGATAGTTATATAAGTAAATGCATAAGAGAAATGCTCACTTCGAAGGGGTTGATTTAAGAAGGAAGAGAAGATATGTGACTCAGGAAGGGACTTGGAAATCAAGGGAATTCTTTCTGGCTATATTTCCCTTTCCCAGTCTGACTTTGGTTCACTAAGTGGATACAAGTAGGTTAGCTACTTGGGACTTGCAGTAGAAGGTCAAAGGATGAACCATAGATTTGAGAGTCCACCTTCAAAGACAGAAAATGATTTCATATTTGTATCCTATCCCTCCTGTCTTCCTAGTGCTTATTAGCTTAGTCTTGTTGCGGATTTGTGAAACAGGTAAGCAAGGCAAGGATCGGGACTTAGAAAAGGATATGGTTCTCTGATGGATGGAATAGCGTAACAATGAGAAAGAAATCCAGTGTTAGAGGTTTCAGTCAAATAAGATATATTAGCAATCTAGCTGGAATATGAGCATTAAAGATATTCATGCGTGTATTTCAAATAACTACCCTTACCTCTGGACATGGTTTTGCAGTAATAGTCATAAATATAATCCATGGTAGGGCCAATCTTTGTTTAACATTAGAGTTGGGGTTTTTTTTTTTTTTTTTTTACTTGTTGAATGTTGCACTGTTTATTGGCATCTTCTCAAATGATACATTGTACCTGTAATTCTTACTTGCATTTGACTTATTTCCAAATGCAGAAAGGGTAAGTGAATATAAGTTCTTTTTGTCCTTGAGCTGATCTGTTTAAACCTAACTTTAAAGAAGGTCTTACCTATTTCTTAAGTCATCAGGAAGAGTTAACCTTTGGCATCTCTGGAGATTTATGGAAGTACAGATGTCTGGCTCTTTAATATGGGGTTGCAGGTTCAGTTCTAGAATTAGGGCAGCATGATCTCATGTATTATTACCCTGAGATCTCATGAGAAAGTTTGTTTTGTTCCTGGGAACAATCAAAGAGTAACCTTGGATCAGTTTTAATACTTTGAGTATGCATTGTGCATAAATTCTTAGAGGCAGATATCATTCTTTATCATCTTGGGCATCATCGATTAAAGGTGGGCCTGGGCCTCCTGGCATGCCTATAATCACAGCACTTGGCAGGAGTCAGGGAGGCAGGAAAAGATAGTTTTAAGGCCAGTCTGGGTTGTCTACATAGAGAGATACAATACTTCTGTGCCCCTCAAATAAAAATAAACAAAAGTTGTGCTGTTTCTTGTAAATATTGACAATTTTCTTATTATTTGAATGGGGTTCTGTGTATTTTTTTATGAACATTCTTGCTCTGGTTGGTACATTAATGCTGAAGTCCAAGTGGCTGTTTAATGTCCTTATGTGATTCAGTTGACGTTCTTCAATTTTGTTCATCCCTTTGCAATTATAACCATTACCATCTATTTCCTCATGTTTTCATTTTTTATCTAATTGATGGTTCTTAAACATATTTTCCTGAACGGCTTTAAGTCAGTAATAGCTGATTCTTATTTGAAGTCACTAACTTTTCAGCCTTGTAGTTGTCTATTAGAAAATAAAAATAAGAGCATCAGATGTCTGTCTCTGTTGAAATATAACGCAAAGTTAATAAGTTAGAAGTAGCAATGTGAATCGTTATTGTATAATCTCATTATACTTTGGTTTTCATATTGTATCAAAAATGTTAGTCTTATGTTTTCAAATGATTGTTTTAGGTTGGGAAATTTTTAAAAAGGTGATTGAAAACACTGAGATGATAGAATGTTAATTGTTCAAACGTAATAATCACTCAGAAATTATGCTTAAAATTTTGCTAAATTATATTTTTGTGATTCAGGCTGAAAAACAAGTAGACACTGAAGAGGCAGGAATGGTGACTGCAGCAACCGCTTCTAATGTGAAATCCAGTCCTAAGAGAGGACGGCCTGCAGGTGGGCTCATTACTGTTTAATGCTTGCTTGGCTTGTGATGAATATCCAGTCCATTAAAACACAGCTGGCTCAAGTAAGTGTTCTAGAACACTATCAGCAGAAGTTGACTAAAGACAGTCACATTATCACCTTTAACATGGACACAGACAGACGAGGCTGGAGAAATTAGTCATCAGGCAGTTTCATTGTATGACTGTCCGTGGTGTCAGCAGGACATGGAGTTTTAAAGAATTACCATTGTGCTACATTTCTGAGAAAATGTCGTGTAGACATCAGGCTGTATACAAGAACAATTTCAAAAGAGAAATGGTTTCTGCTTGTGACAACTATTGAGTTTGAAATAATTGTGGCTTCTTTTGCCTCCAAATTAAAATCTCTCCAAATACTGAAAAGTGAGTCTAGTGAGCTTAAAGATACCATGATTAGTGGGCTTATTTTACTTGTTTCACTTTCAGATTATTGCATTATCTCGAGCTGTTCTTCCTAATACCAAACATAACACTGAAAACCAACTAGAGGATTTTTTTTCCTATATCACAATAGTATCCTTACTGAAAATCATTAAGGGGAATAGTCAGAATGGAAAGAAAGAAATCAAATGTATGTACATGTTTTGTAGTATTATAATGCATCACACTGGTGATGATAAATATCTTTGTGGATTCTGATAAAGTTCCAAAGATATGTACATATTACACATAACATAGTACACATAACATATTGGCAATAGATACATGAATTCTGAATGAGTGATACTATACATACATATTTTTTTTTTCCTCATACATTCCATCCCAAATGCAGTTTCCCAGTTTTCAATGTCTGTCAAACATAAGGACAAATGGAAATTTATTGTTAATCATTAAATTGTCACTTTCTTTATCCCTGGGGTCACTAGTTTTTGGGATGTAGATATTATGTAGCATTTCTATTCTATATAAGCCTTGCATTTAAGATGAAATTGTTTTTTTTTTTATCCATATGAAAATTAGCTACTGAAGTCAAGATTCCAAAACCAAGAGGCAGACCTAAAGTGGTAAAACAGCCTTGTCCTTCAGAAAGTGACATGTGAGTTTGTTTTGAATACAAAATTATTGAGACCTTTGTAAATAGTAGAAAATACTTTTACTATGTTGTTTGTCTTTTTCTTTTTGTGTGTGTGTGTGTTTTTTTTTTTTTGTTGTTGTTGTTATAACAACAAACTCATGTAAACTAACAGGGAACTTGGGCAAGGTACGGTGCTGAAAAAATTCCTGTGCAGAATTATATTTGAGTAGTGTCCAAAGACCTACCGTTCTGTGTAATAGGCTCTTTAAAATAGTATAAAAAATAATTTTAAGTATTTTAGAATATTTAGTTACTACAGAAGTATTGTTTTTCTTTTTATAAATCATTTTTATTACATTTTATTTATTTTGTGTATATGTGCAAGTACCACAAGATGTGTGGTCATTTTACCGTATGGGTTCCAGGGAATCAAAAAATCACATGATAGGCTGAGCCATCTCATTGGTTGGTGCTTTCTTTTTTTATCTAGTTATCTTTTCCCACTTAGAAAATCTGTTCACCTTGACTTTCTTTGAGAAACTTGAGAAAGGATATAGTTAGGAAAAGGAGAGACTGATGTGATGATTGTGTCTTAAAGGTTTTGTAGGATGACTTAGGAATGGATTTACTGTGGTATATATATTTCAAGTGCTCTTAGAGTCTGACAAAGGTATCAGATCTGAAACTCACAATGGTGAGTAACCAGGTCAGCCTTGTGAAACAAACTCAAGTTTTTTTAAAGAACAGAAAGCACTTTCCACCACTGAGCCATTGATTGATTATTTTCAGAGTTGGTACTTTTCAACCAAAGAACTTTTTAAGAGCTTTCTTTCCAAGCTAGTTGTTACAGTACTCTCAAAGGGGGGAAACCACCATCACCACAAAAATAAGATTTTTTGGTTTTTGTTTTGCAAACGTTATTCATGTGATCCTTGGCATTTGCAGCCAGCATGGGTAACACAGTAAAACTTTTGCCTCTTTAGAAACAACAGAATGTAGATACAGTAACAGTTAATATACTTAAAAATTGCAGAGAAAATAGATTTGAAGGTTCTTGCGTTAAACAGACTGATTGTGCCATTCATGTCACTATTCTGTGCGACCTTTACGTCTTGTATGACAATCTGTAAAAGTAACTAGTCATTTATTTAACATTATATTCAATCCCTACAAATGACTGTGATTTTATTTCTAAAACAAATATCTTTATAAACATGTAAAATGTAATTCTATTAAATGGGGTCTTGGGTTATACCTCAGTGTTGGATAAATTTTGCTGTGACTTTCTCCCCCTGAAATCCTTGTTTGGTAAAGGAGGGTGTAAATAAGGGCTGAAGCAATGGCTGGGCAGTTAAAGAGCGAGTGCCTGCTGTTCTTGCAGTGGAGTGGAGTTTGGCTCCCAGCGCCCACACATACACATGAATAAAATGCAAGTAATTCTTTCAAAAAGGAAAAGGTATAAATGAATCTTCCATTGTTGCACTCTTAATGTAGGGTTATTGATGAAGACAAAAGTAAAAAAAAGGGGCCAGAAGAAAAACAACCTAAAAAGCAGCTTAAAAAGGAGGAAGAAGGCCAAAAGGAAGAAGAGAAGCCAAGAAAAGAACCAGATAAGAAAGAGGGAAAGAAAGAAGTTGAATCTAAACGGAAAAATTTAGCTAAACCAGGGGTTACATCAACCTCTGATTCAGAAGACGAAGATGATCAAGAAGGTGAAAAGGTAGCAAATTCACATTCAATATTTCTTGCCTATTTGTCTCCCCATGTGTTTCTGTATGAGGTGTTCATGCAGCAAATGATGCAGGTAATCTCTTCAGTGTCTCTAAAGCAAACTCTCGAGAACTCATGTGGCTAATCTTGGTGGTAACTTTGATCTGGAGGCCATGGCTGTAATTATAGGTGGGGCTACCACAATTATGTGGAATTTTTGAGTTTTGGGGATACAGACGTTGGTACTCTTTAACTGCTGAAAAATGTCCCTAGCTCCCTCTTCCTTATGGTAATTTTTTTCATTTTCATGTGAATGCTTTGCCTGCGATATGTATTTATGTGTAGACAGATCTCTTGGAACTGGATGTATATATAGAAGCTCCTCCCATGTGGATGTTGGGAGTTGAGTCTAAGTGGTGTCACCTATTTGGCCCTACCACTTTTACGTTTTTGAGACAGGGTCTCAATGAATCTGAAGCTAGATTGGTTGGTTAGTCAGCTTATTTATCTACCTGTGTTCTTACTCTCCATCCCTGCCGTCCAAGGACAGGAGCTAGAGATCTATGCAGTCAGACTCATCTTCTACAGGGATGCTTGGGATCTGAAGGTCCTCATTCTTGCACAGGAAGCATTTAATCCATTGAGCTATTTATAAGTTTGTTTTCTAGACATTTAGTGAGTGTTTAATATTTGTTAAAGGCTTATGGGTTTCTTTATTTTTCCTAATAAAATTCCAATAAAGGCTTATTTGAAATGTTTTTATATTTTAAATTTTTCCTGCCCCCTTGTAGCATGATTAAATTCTAGAAATTAGATGTACTTCCAGTACTCCAGCTATATAAACTGGTTGTAGATAACCCAGATCAAGACACAAGGGGTGTATTTATACACTAAACTTTAATCTTTTCCTGTTGTAATTTTGTTAGTGAAGTGTAACTTTATTTGGATGACATTAACTCTTATTAGCTTTATCATTTTTGTAGAAAAATACAAAACTTTTTAATAGCCTTGACGTGTGTATGTGGACTTTTCTATCTGCTTTCTCTCAATATTTTAGAAACCTAGCTTTTGGGAGGGTCTAACTAATTGAGACAGGTCTAACTATTCAACCTTGGCAGACCTGGCTGGCCTTGAATTCACAGGGATCAACCTAGACTCTGCCTCCTAAGTGCTGGAGATTAAAGGAGTGTGCCACCATGGCCTGCTCAAAGCCAAAAACTTTAACTGGATAGGTTCTTAGTATACTTCTAAAGGAGAATACTAGACTCATATCCAGTCAGTGTTCCTATTTATTTAAGCATGGGCTTAAGCTCAGTTGCTTTTTTTCCTCCCTACCATGATTGTAATTAGTCTCAAGCCACTAACTTGAGAGTTAATAAATCCATCCTATTCTCAAACAGAAGAGAAAGGGTGGAAGAAACTTCCAGGCTGCCCACAGGAGGAACATGCTAAAAGGCCAACACGAGAAAGAAGCCGCAGATCGGAAACGCAAGCAAGAGGAGCAAATGGAGACGGAGCAGTAAGTATCCGCTTCAGTTTTCAATCTCACATTCTTTTTTTTTAAAGAGTAGTGTTAAACCTTTAGCCTCTCATTTTCTAGAGTTGATGAAGCCTTTTAAAGTGATTTCCCATATTAGAAAATCTTCCATATGTGCTATTTCAGGCTCTATTCTTTTTTCAGAGGATGAAATTCACTGAGGTAATCCTCTTGTGAACTGATTGTAATATAAGTGAAAGTACAGTTAGGTTTTGTATAACATGTTAAACATAGAATTATGAAAATATATTGGTGGCAAAAGAATGCAATCCCAGGAATCCAATAAAAAGTAAACCCAAAGGCTTGCATTTGATAGATAGATACTATATGGATCAAACTTGAATTACATTTTGACATGTGGATATACATTTTCCATGAGAACTTTCTTCCTCTTTTATTGTATCAGTGTTTTATCAGTACAAGGAGTAGTCACTGCATAATTGGACTTCATGTCCCTTGTAGGCATTTGTTTTCCTGGTTCATCACTATCCCTTTTCTCATTCATAGAGTGTCATACTCTTAGTAACTTCTGTGGGCTTTTATTGGTAGTGAGGAGATAATTTGAAACATGTTGTAGGTCACTTATACAGTGGCAAATAGTAAAAACATTTCTTCCCTTATTTTTTTGATGTATCTACAAAGTAACCATTTTTATAGGTACATTGTCTCTGCTTCTGTAACTATTTGGAGGTTACAGAACAGTTTAGCTGCTTGAGGGAGTTTTTAAAAGTGATTAAAATGCCAGATTATGGCCACATCTGTAAATGCCATTATTCCTGTCCTTTCTCTCCACTGAATACTGTGACTGTTGTTGCTTTTAACTTTGTGCTCCCAAAATTCAGGCATAAATTAGTTGTTGCTTAGTGAATCTAGCCCAATTCTTCTTCAGAATCTCAAGATATCTTTTTTTGTATTTCAGTTTCTTTTGAATGTCCTCCAATGTAACTTCTCAAATTCTAATATTTGTGTTTTCTTTCCTTCTCCTGTTATTACAAATCTTTGTACTTGGACAGTTTTGCTCTGTAAAGCATTTCAGATGCAACTTGTGTGAAATGCATTATGCAAAATAAAGTTTATTGTATTGTATTCCCAGCCAAACAACATGTAATCTACAGTAATAAAAATATATCTCATTTTGGGCTCAAAGCATTAATCCAGTAACTGAAAAGAGAATACAAGTGGAGCATACAAGCGATGAAGATCTTGAGACAGACTCATTGGACTGAATTTCCCCCTCCCCCCCTTGATGGAAGAAATGTTCCAGATTCTAAATTGAGGACTTCACTATTAATGGCATTATTAACTGTGTTATATGATTGTTAACAAAATATCCTGTAAGGTACACACTACATATTAAGGTTGGCCATCATTCCTGTTTTTATTTTTTTTAGCCAAGCTTAAAATGAAGCTTTGTGTTTGAAGTTATAACAAACATAGATGAAGACGGTGGTTGTACATTATTTCATTTAGAAAATATGAAAACTCATTTTGTTTTGAAGCTAGGTATTAAACTGGAATAGCTATTACGTTCTTGAAAACCGGGGCAGGTGTGCCCTTCCCTTGACATTCTTTTGTTGTTAAGTTCTTTAGAGTCTTGTTTTTTTTCTTTTTAATCCTGAGAGATTAAACAGTAGACTTGTTAAGTAAAAAAAAAAATGAAATTGTAACCAAAATTTTAAAATAAAGTTTTTTAAAAAAAAAATGTGATTTTTAGGTATTTTTTTTGTTCTTGTCTATTTTAATTGGTTCATAATAGGGCCTGAATGCCAAGCCAAGGTACTAGAAAGTAAGCTTTCTAATTCAAATGGTTATTTTTTGTTAATCTTAGTAAAATGGTACTTTTTCACTTATGAAATGGTATGCAAACATTAGTGGATATCATTTACCTTAAACAATGGCCTCCTACAACTTAAAAGAAACAAAAACAAAATTATTAGCTTAAAGGAGGTCTATTTACTATTAAAGCCAATTACCAAGTCCCTTGAATTTTACCTGTCCTTTGGAGATGTGGGGTACAATGTAACTGGTCTACTTTAATGCTTTAAAAATGTAGTAAAGGACGTTGATTTAAAATTCATTATGAACTTGTAGATCCTCTTCTGCCATTGTGTATTGTTAGTACAGTGATCCTGAAATTGGATTTTTAGTATTATATTTCACTGTGACTGCTTCAAAAGTCATATTGTGATGTCTGTAAGATTAATTTAGCACGTTTTGTCTTTATGTTAATGCTGTAGAGCTACATAGTGTCCTGTTTTGTAGGCTACATAGTCATGTCCTGTTTTGTAGGCTCATGTATTATTTTTAAGGAACATTTTTTTTTAAACCTTTACACAGGGGAATATGGGCATCTGCTAACCTCAGTCACAAAGTTACAGTGTTTTGAAATATTTGTGTTAACATTTGATAGGCAGAATAAAGATGAAGGAAAGAAGCCAGAAGTTAAGAAAGTGGAGAAGAAGCGAGGTTAGTTATTTTACTTTCTAAGTCATACAAAATTACACAGAAAGTTAATGGCAGTTGGCTGTGATGACATATGGCTGGCATCTTAGCATTTATGGAGGCACAGCTAGGAGAACCTCAAGTTCCAAGCCAACCAGGGATACAAAGTGGGATCCTGACTTTAAAAAAAACAGTAACTAGACATAAAATTTAACAATTTAAAAATGACTTTGGAAGTCCCATTTCATGTTCTCAGATCTTACAAAACATGTTTTCAAGTCTAATAGATTTCTTTATTAAATTGCATTTTAAGCAGTTAAAAGTAAACCTGCTAATATCTTAATGCTTATTTGGTGTTAGTTGGGCAGCCCAGCTAAGAGCTGGAGGCTTTTGATAAATACCTTGCAGTTAAATGCACAAGGTGAAGCAGGAATGTAAGCGCTAACAGACATGTAGGACATCTGAGACAGAACACATGCGGCGTGCTCTAGTTTTGTGCTTTTATGTTGCACGTTCTTCTCAGAACCATATATGAAAATTATCAGGTACCTTTTTACAGTATTCATCTATCTATATGGGTTTCTTAAAGATCACGAAGAAAATTTTATAACCACCATTACTTTTATATGTTAGACTGTACAGAGATATGGTGTGGAGGAAAACTATTTACTATTTTTCACATATTTCAATTTATAGAAACATCAATGGATTCTCGACTTCAAAGGATACATGCTGAAATTAAAAATTCACTCAAAATTGATAATCTAGTAAGTGTTTAACCTCATTTAAAATGCACTGCTTTAATAGCTTTATATATTTTCTCACATGACTTAAGTGTGTAAGTTTAAGATAAAAGGAACAATACCTGGCCATTTTTGTACCACCTTAAGAGCTTTTAAGATCTTCAGAAGTAGATTACATAGATGCTTTGGTAATTAACAGTTATGAAATTGCTGTTTTGTCATGAAGGATGTGAACAGATGCATTGAGGCACTGGATGAACTTGCTTCACTTCAGGTAACAATGCAACAAGCTCAGAAACACACAGAGATGATCACAACCTTAAAGAAAGTAAGTGCCTTCAACACCTGCAAATCTAACACCTTTTCTCAGTTCATCATTTTTAAAGGAAGTTTAAATCAATTAGAGGAAATAACTGTGACTATTGTTTTCTCAGATACGGCGGTTCAAAGTCAGTCAAGTTATCATGGAAAAGTCTACAATGTTATATAACAAGTTTAAGAATATGTTTTTGGTTGGTGAAGGAGATTCAGTCATCACCCAAGTGCTGAACAAATCTCTTGCTGAACAAAGACAGCATGAGGAAGCAAATAAAACCAAAGATCAGGGGAAGAAAGGGCCAAACAAAAGGCTAGAAAAGGAACAAACAGGTATGTGGTGACACATTCCGCTGCTGCTCTCCCTGCTTCTGGGTTGTTTGCCTGGGTTGCTTTTGTCTACACTGTACGTTCATTGACCTTGAAACAATGGGGATGCCATTAACAGAGAGTACCTGTAAGAATGTTATGATGGGCATTATGAAGGAAACTTCTGACAAAAACATTGATAATGGCTTTTGAGGAAAATCCAGAATGTTTTTTAGAGAACCAGCCAATTCCCTTCCTCCCTCATTTGCTTTAGCTAAAGAATACAATGTATAGTTGGCATATGACCAGACTGCTGCATCCCAGGCAGATCTTCCTGATCATAGCCAACAGGTATTTTGGCTAATGTTTTCAGTGTCACTCAGTTACCCCGAGCATGTTACGTATATGCCTTTTTAATTGAGTGGTGATGTGTTTGTTGATACAAACTGTGTTCTGTTGTGCTGTAAGAAAATTAGTGATAGGGAGCATCTAAATGGAGTCAGGAGGAACAGTGATGCCAGAGCAGCAGCCGATCCAAATAGATGGATGGCACACACCTGTGCTTTGTGTCCATGAAAGCAGTGATTTAAGGTCCATATTAAGTTGAGTTAAATTACATTGAGCTCTGTAGTCAAGATACAACACTGCAGGTTCCAAATGGATTGAATAAAGGGCTGCTTACTATGTACATGTTGTGGTCTTGTACAGCCTTTGTGTGAACCCAAATATATTTAAAAATAAACTGCAGACACTGTGGTTCAGAATTTACCTAAGGATAGAATACCATTATCAGCCTCCCCAATTCAATATTAAAAACACTTTAACAGGCATATGCTTATCTTTCAAGACAAAACAACAGAAATCTTTCACTTATTTGATAGGTTTTTTTGTTTTAAATAGATTTATTAGTGGGTTTTACAGGGAAATGCCCAGGCTTGTCATTTGGATACTTTAAGCACATTATGCTATCAATCAATACAAAATTTGCTTCTCCTAAAATTAAAAAAAAAAACAAAAATAAAAAACAAAACTCAAACTACTTTTCCTAAATGTAATGAGACTAGTAAGTCAAGTCCTTTGTCCATTAATAAAGAATCTTATTGTGATGTTTTATACTTTGAATGGTACAAACTAGTAGTACATCTGTTCATTGTTGTTTGAAATGACTTCAACCTAATCATTTATTGAAAGGCTGAAGCATTAGCATCTTGTGGGCCATTTTTAAGAAGAGACTTTTTAAGAAAATTTAGTGTATCATTTTGTATTGTGCTAACAGCTTTTCCATTCTAAAGGTACGAAGAGCCTAAATGGTGGATCTGAAGCTCAAGAGAGTAACCATCCACAACAGAATGGTGACAGTAATGAAGACAGCAAGGATAGCCGTGAGGCTGGCAGTAAGACAAAGTAAGGTATTAGATAGAACGGGCCCACTGAGGTAAAATCAGTCAGGCTGCAGAATGGCTCACATGTTAAGAGTACCTAACTCTTCTGAGGATTTGGGGTTGATTTCCAGCAACCATATAACAGCTCACAGCTGTCTGTAACATGACTCAGGAACTGAACACTCATACATAATAGGAAAACGTAAAGGTTCTTGCTTTGATGCTGAGTCTGGCTTCAAACCCTAGAGATCATCCTCCTCCCTTGACTGTCCCAATTGCTGTAACTACAGAGGTGTAATATTAAGCTTTGCTCATCATTGAACCCACAGAAATGTCTGCCTCTGGAATGCTGGAATTGTTGGTGTGTGCTACTACATCAGCCTTAATAATTTTTAAAAAAATTTATTTTATGTATATGAGTATACTGTAGCTGGCTTCAGACACACCAGAAGAGGGCATTGAATTCCATTACAGATGGTTGTGAGCCACCATGTGGTTGCTAGAATTTGAACTCAGGACCCCAGGAAGAGCATTAAGTCTCTTAACTGCTGAACTCTCTCTCCAGCTCTAGCCTTACTAATTTCTAAAAAAGTTTTGAATCAAAAAGGCAGGAAGATGTGTTAAGTGGTTAAAGCTCTGTGTTCAGTCTCTATCCATCAGAAAATTATAGCTTTCTATGAGTCCAGAACCCATCTCATCCCGAACATCCTAAAAAGGTTTTTTGAGACAAGGTCTCCCTCTGTTGCACAGGTTAGCCTTGAATTTGTAGCAGTCCTCCAGCCACAGCTGGCTTGTGACTACAGGTTAAACAATTAAATTGCCCCTGTATTTTCTCAGGAAAATGGATCTATCAATAAAGGAAAACAATTTTTATGTTGTCATCACAAATGTAAGGCCAGATCTAAAATGCTTCCTAGGATTATCTCACCAGATTTTCTTTTCTCTGTGCTCGCTCGCTCTCTCTCTCCCCCCCTCCCCCTCCCTTCCTTCCTTTCCCTTCTTGCTCACCAGATATTCTTTCCTTAATCCATCTTTCCTTCCTTCCTTCCTTCCTTTCCTTCCTTTCCCTTCTTGCTCAAGAGAAACCCTGAAGCCTAGTTGTAATGACTTTCTTTTTTCTCCCTTTATTTTAGGCCACCTGGGGAAGAGAGAGAAGCTGAAATATCTTTGAAGGAGTCTACACTAGATAACTAGGTTGGCAGACTTCAGATGTAAAGAGTATGTGAGAAGTCTGTTGTGACTTCATTTGAAATACTTAGGCTGCTGAGAGGTTTAAAGTTTTATAAGCATAGGTTTTGATGTTAAAGTAGTTGGGGTAAGAAAAACCCTTTATATTTGTGTAAAAGTCAATTATTGCTAATTTTCCGTGTGCAGTATTAACAGCTCTATCATCTAGTTTAAGAGTAAGGGAAACCTACTTAGAAAGGTTAACCTAATTTATAGACATGAATGTAGTGTATTTTCTGTTAGTGTGTATGTTAATGTGTAATTGGTAGTAGGGCGGTTACATTTTAAAACTGCTACTTGTATAAATATTTCCTCTTTCCCAAATACTGTGGGGTTTGTGCATAGTTTTTACAAATATTGGATTTACCAGACTGTCTTTTCACTGTTTGTGGGTTTTTTAGAAGTTGAGCATTTTTATGGATGATAAAATGAATGTTACTTCTAAGTACTCACTCCTTTTATCAGAACTTAACCTCAGTCCATTGTGCTACATTATCTTGCCTCTTTGTAATAATGTATAGTCTGTATGACAACTAGATATCCACCAGGTTGTTATAGAAGGTACAAATTTGTTTACTTTTGAAAGTAGTTTTAGGACTGGGATTTCAGTGGCATTAGAACTAAAGAGAACAGACTGGTTATATCTACATATATATAGGAAGTCCATCTACAATCCTTTATAGTTAGCTACTAATCACAAAAACCTAAAACTAGTTTGTTTTAATTTTACACTCATTAAGGTGTGTGTTTTCTTTTTTAAATTAGAATCAACCCATGATGCTTGTAAGTGATAAATAAGGAAACTAACTTAATTGAAAACAAGGCCATATTGGAATGGAATTTTTAGTTTCTCTGTCAGACATATCAGAGGATACAGAAAAAAAACCTATCAATTGCTCCAAGGTAGTAACCAAATGGATAGTCCATACCCACAGACGTGGACTATCACTCTGTCGAATTAAGGGGTAACATTTCAAAGGTATTCTGAGGAATCAGGTCAGTTGTTGGTTTTTATTAGGTAGAAAAGTTCATCCTTATGCTTTGAAACTCCACAGGAAAGTGACTTCATACCCGTGTTTGTGTGCGATGCGATTAAATATGTTCTTGATTTCTCAGATAATTATTTTCATCTATGTAAAAATTACTTCAATAATTGGACTTTTGCTTTGATAGCTCTTACAATTTAACTACTGTTTTGAGCAAACGCTGTACATTATATATACACCAGTCTTCTGTTTTGTCCTTAGTACATTTTAAACTTGGACAAAAATTATTCTAGTTAAGCCATAAGTGTCGATGTGTAAATTGTTTTAATTAAAAAGTTTTTTCTACCAAACTCAATTAGTAAATTATTATTACTAAAGGAATTCTGGTTTTCCTGCTAAGGAAGTAGTAGTGTTCTCCTTAGCTGTCACTGAGACCCTGCTAGAGGATACAGGAGCTAAGTAGTAAGCTCAGAGAGAAATGCTACTTGCCCTGTGTTGACTTCCCTTTTCTAACCACAGGTGTTCGTTTCATCAATAAGCTACAGAACATCAACAGTGTTCCTAGGTTATGTACCACTTGGGAGGCTGCCCTGCTTTGAAAATGTTCATTTTCAAGCACCAGCTGCCTTTTTAATTTGGAATAGTCTGTAAGGCTAATTCACATACTTACTTAGAATGTATTTGGAACAATGGCTGAAGTAAGAGATCTAGTCAGTGAGATAGCCAGCTCTCCCACTGTGTATAGTATGCATGTATAATGTGCACGTATGGGTACCTGTTTTGATTTCTCAGCTGCTTGGATCAATTTCAGATAATCCCCCTAATGAGAGAATCTGGTTGCAAGCCTGTATGTATAAACAATTTGACCAGAGCTCACATTTGCTATTCTAGTTAGGAATTCAATAGCATAACAGATGTTACCAAGACCGTGATGCAGTACACTAAAAATGTTCCTATTCATATCAACTTACCTGAGTAAAGATGCCAGGTGAAGACAAGTCTGTCATCCTGTATGCAGAGCAAGGGCTTCAATGAACGAGTTTTATTCCATTGGTCAGAAAATATGCAAATAGCAAAATTGTAGCTTTGAGACCCTTAAGAAATGAGAGTTACTAAAAACTGTGCTTAAATTTGTGTCAATGTAATTCTCCAACAGAGATGACTGCCCCTGCTGTAAAACTGCCACGTATAATCATCCTTAAAGAATTGTGAAGCATAAGCAAGATGGAAACAGCTATTTTCCATGCAGGTGTATCCACAAGGACGTTCACTGACATAGTTGTTCCATTCATACTTACATATTTCCTTAAAGTGACACATGAAATTTGATGTTATATTTAAGGAATTGATATTGGCATAAAGAAAATCAGGGGCTTTATAGCTTGTAAGTATAAAGTTGATGTGAACTAGTTAAGATACCTATAAAAGTGATAATTGCAGTAACATGACTAGCCTTTCTTCATTTTCACCATCCACAAAATGGAAGGCATGGGAACTTCCAGTGAAAAAGAAGTAGAATAGCAGTCTCAATAAATATATAAGGATTCCATAGAGTGATGTTTATCTGTCATCTTTGTCTAGTAAAATGGAGGAATTGGCATTATACATGAATTAGGGATAACTGGCTGGAATTTACTTCCTGAAAGTATACTCATTAGAATAAGACCCACATGAATGGCCAGAATAATCTGGGCACTGAGTAAAACCATTCATCATGAATGTGCAATTGATTATGCAGCATAATTCTCAGGGTGTTTAACACTGTTCAAAACAATGTAAGTTAGCCTTGGCAAGGAAATGGTCCCTGTGTTGCCTACAGCACTAAATGAGAATACTTGCAGACATACCACAAGCAGGCACTTGTCAGTTCCACGTCAGTCGCCATGATTGGATTTGTAACATTTACATCCATGAAACGTGCTTCACCTTCCTTTAAACTTCAAAACCTTTTAAACAGATGTTTAGGCTTCATTGGTTTATTTATATGATAAATTGTTCTTAGCCATCCAGAGAAATGTAGGATTCGGCTGAATTTAATTTAAACCTAGGACAGAGAAAGTAATAGTTCAAAGTCATATAATTTTCTACCCCAAAAGTTTACACAAAATATTTTGGTAGATTAGATTTTGTCTATAGCTCAGAATGAGAAGCCTTTGCTATGATATGATAGGGGACAGACGAATGGAAGGGCTGAGCCAGGATAAAGCTTTTCTTCTTAGCAGTTGTTACATGGTCAATAGTAGTGTTATGAAAGTGAGCTAAGCTTCATGGTGTGTCCACGGTAAGGTAAAGTCTGCCACGGCTTAAATGACACTCTGTCTATCTCTGTGACTGAAGGAACGAGGCCTCACTACTACTGTGAGTGTAACTTAGATTCATGGTCATCTCATGTGCCTAATGCCTGCTTTAAAAATATAAGAGCCCAATGTTAAATTTTAACTACTCATGATTTTATGTTGTTTTTAATGTTTTCTTACTACAGATATTTGAAGCTTCACAGTAGAAGGTGTAGCTCTCACATCCTTCAAAGATTTCTTTAAAAAGACTACCATACGTGATGCATTATTAACTGCATTCTATCATTAGCAAAATACATTCAAAGTACAGAATGCATAGGACTCGGAGGAAAGAATCAGAAGCTGTGTTTCTGACAAGGTTTATATATTGAAAATACATAAAAGCATTTCTACATCTCAGTAACATAAACAACTTAAAAAACCATAACAACCCCTTGTAATAAATAATGCAATATTAAGTAAACTGTAATAGAAAAAAATGTATATATATTAGTGTTACTAATTAAAGGTTCCTGGGTCAACATAAGGATAAGCAAGGAATTCCCCTAGTTTGTTGCCTTCGGAATCATAGTGGAGCATTCTGAAGCAAACATCACAAAAGAAACATGGATCCTCTGGCGCAAAGGTGTCATTGTTCGTCACCCATCTGTAGTGTTAAAAAAAAAAAAAGTATATTATAGCAGGGTTTTGTTTTATTTTTTTCAACACAGGGTTTCTCTGTAGCCCTGACTGTCCTCGAACTCACTCTATAGACCAGGCTGGCCTCAAATCCACCTGCCTCTGTCTTCCAAGTGCTGGGATTAAAGGCGTGCACCACCACTACCCAGCACATTTTTTTTTTAAATGCTTCAGCATTCTATGATTTGTGCTCTAATAGTGGTTGTCAACCTGTGGGTCCTGACCCGTTGGGGGCAAAAATAATTTTATAGTTGGGGGTCACCACCACATGAAGGAACTGTATTAAAGGTACACAGCGCTAAGAAGGTTGAGAACCACTGTCCTATAATAATACATAAAGAACAGTCTCACTACTGCCTCAACAGACTATACCAACACAGTAGGGACACCAACAAGAAATGCTGCAGAACTGTTATCCGAGATTCCTTCTTAAGGAAATAATCTATTAGAAAGCACCACACACACTTGCCCAAATAACTGTCCTTCAAGTTCTCCCTTGCTTTACTTTCTATTAGTCCACTCTGTATGCTACAGACCCCAACAGACTTCCTTAATTTAGTGATGTAACCCAGGGTTGCCTTAATTAAATCACGATCCCCTTGCCCCAGTTGTTGGGATTATAAGCATGTGTCCACATACCCAGATAATTACTTTAAAATGAGGCACATTAGTATAGAGTATATATAGTGTATAGAATTTTTTAGTGACCATGTCTATGTACTTCCAGTTATTTAATAAGTAGCAGAGATTAAAAACTGTTGTGCCTCCTTGCTGAGGGGCCATGATACTGTGTATTATTCTTAATTTAGCAAAGACTTGTTAGTTTGGGGAGGCAAGCATTTAAAAATGGCAGTTTGGACTATAATATTCACCTGAGATTGTCTCATACATTGGGATGTCACTGGTCACATGAAATCACAATCTTTATTAAAAGTTTCTCTGAAAATCTGAACCAATTTCTGGATTTTCTATTTTCCTAATCCTTTAGATAAATACTATGATAAAGAACTCAAAGCCAACTGAAGACACTAAATTCTCAACTATTTCCCTGAGTAGTTTCCAAACTTTTGGGCTCTGATTAATAAGAATCAGCTGGGAGAAAGTGTTGCATTCATGGGGTGAAGGCAGAAATATCAGAAATTAAAGGTTTGAGTCTGTTTACACAGATGGTCGAGGAAGACAGTCAGCTCAAGCTACAGGAGACTGACCTTTTTTTTTTTTTAAAGATTTATTTATTACTATATCTAAGTACAAACTGTAGCTGTCTTCAGATGCACCAGAAGAGGGCGTCAGATCTCTTTACAGATGGTTGTGAGCCACCATGTGGTTGCTGGGATTTGAACTCAGGACCTCTGGAAGAGCAGTCAGTGCTCTTAACTGCTGAGCCATCTCTCCAGCCCAACCCTGACCTTTTTAAAAAGTAAAGAAAAAAGTAGTCAGAGTGTAAGGTGCTGACAGCACTCTAGTCAAGACTGTCTAAAGAGCCTGCCCGTATAAGTCTTCTACCATGTGATATACTCCCAACCTTTTTCACTTTTTATCCTGGAGTTAAGGGCTTGTTAAGTTGCCCAGGCCAGCATTAAATTCAAACTCTTCCTGCCCCATCCTCATGAGGAATTATATCCATGTCACAGTGACTGGTCAGAACAGAAAACCTAATTGACTTTGTGTGCTGGTTATTTCTGTATTGAAAAAGTGAGATGAAATTGATTTTGTAAAGATCAGATTTGCAAGAAGCATGGCTCCTTACAGCCTTCAAGTCTGTTCTGAACTTCATGTATGCTTCCTTGTCTTAAAATATTATAGGGGTTATAACCAAATGTTCTCACGCTCATTAGCAGGCAGCTGGCTCTACATTCAATTCTTTGTACAAAACAGTATGCTACCTTTAAGCAAACTGCACTGACCAGAACACTGACTCTAGTAGATAAAACCCTGATATCTAAAACTAAGAGATCTCCAGAGTACTAAATTACTGTGAAAACCAGTAGTTTTTAAAGGAAAAAAAGTGTCACTCACCTAGCTGTATACATCTTACAGACAAAACATTTTCTGGTCCATAGCCAATGCTTCTTGGTAAGAAGGGGATAAAGTGTTCTATCCAAGCAGTCGTCATGATGTACGAGCCTTTCGTGAGGAAAATACACGAAGAGATTGAAATGCAACTCTACCTGTTCTGAAGCAACATTAGGAACATGGTTGGCCTGTCACATATGCAGGCAGTATTTTACAGAATACCCACTGTGAAGGATGTAACTTAGCAGTAGAGGTCTTGTCTAACTTGCTTACTAACAGGCAATCACCTGCATCACTGCACACTTTCCCCAGAGACTTTTTCAGAATGAATACAGAGTTGATTTTGCAATTCCCTTTATGTTAACATGCTGTGACATTCTAGGAATTACTGCATATAGTTTTGGTTTTTTTTAATGTATTCCACCATCAGAGTTCCATCAGTTTTAACACAGTAGTGTTATTTGTGGAATACTTTCTGGGTCTTCTGGCTGAGATAGGTGTACATGCCTGTGTCTGTAGGCCTCAGCCCCTCAGTTATAAACTATTCAATTTTTTGAAAATTATTCAACTTCCCACTATAGAATGACTATGATTTTGATTAAATTGAGAAACTTAAAAATTACAGGATTTCAATCCTCCAGTAAATACTTTCATATACATGGGGTTTTTAAAAAAATATTTATTATTATATGTAAGTACACTGTAGCTGTCTTCAGACACACCAGAAGAGGGCGTCAGATCTCATTACGGATGGTTGTGAGCCACCATGTGGAATTGCTGGAATTTGAACTCAGGACCTTCGGAAGAGCAGTCGGTTCTCTTAACCACTGAGTCATCTCACCAGTCCCCTAGACAAGAGTCTCTTATGTTCCTGCCTGACTTAGAACTTGATACATAGACCAGGCTAGCCTACAACTCACAAATATCAGCCTGCCTCTGCTTCCCAAGTGCTGGGATTATAGGCCCACTCTACCATGTCTAGATTTTCCTTAAAAAATTGTCTCCAGTTCCAGCTGCATGGAAAGTATACATTTGCTGCATCCACGCTAAGCCACATTGGTACACTTTTGTACTGTTAAGAAGAAAAGCATTTAGATGCTGCCAGGCATGATGACTTCAGTTTGCTCCTCAGGACCCACAGGGTGCAAGGACAGGCTTCTGCAACAACTCTCTGACCTCACACTCCAGCTGGACTAATTTTTTGTTTGTTTGTTCTTGTTTTTCAAGACAGGGCTGGGTAGCCCTGGCTGTCCTGGAACTCACTCTATAGACAAGGCTGACTACTGCTCCAACTAAATTTTTTTAAAAAAGACATCTTTAAAGTAAAATATTCTGAATGATGTCACATACCTTATGTCTGTGATGACAACAACATGCTCACAGTCTCCCTGGTGACAGTATAAGTAAGGAAAGCCAAGTTTAATGTGCAAGTCATTAAATGTGAAATCTTCCATTCTAGCAGTCTGAAATTGTCCATATCCTCGATCATGAGACTCTGACCACTCTATAATAGTTCTGTTTGGGGAAGGGCAGGGGTAGAGCATTGTTACTAGATCGTGAACAGGAAAGAGAAGACTGTGTGCAATTACATGCTAATTAAATGGATGGTTGGTTGCCGTCTAGAAGGGTTATTGTAGTAGTAACAAACATTGGAGCAGGAACAGTGAATTTGAAACAGTAGTCATCACACCTGAAGACTCCCACCAGCTTTCTCTACTCACATCTTGTAGCACACACATAGACCTAAATTCCCAGAGAAAAAATGTTCTTCCCCCAGGGAGGAGGTTTGCAGGGGGATTAGATACCAAGCTTTTCATTTGTGTAGTAGTTCTTTTTTATTCTTGGGATATTGTATGTTTGTTTTAAAACAGGATCTCATTATAATAACTGAGTCATAATAACTGGCTGCTGTTATTACATAACTCACTCTGTAGGACGGGCTGGCCTTAAACTTAAGAGATTCTTCTGCCTCTGCTTCCCAACTGCTGGGATTAAAGGCCGGAACCACCATGCCTGGTTCCTTTTAAAGCCTTGTCACTAAGCAAAGATCTGTCTGCTCCACTGACCTATTATCCTCTCAGTAAGGGCCAGGTTTTTGGAAGGCTGTGGGATGTGTGTCACTTTAGTGCGGACACAAGTGTGGAACAATGCCACATTTCATTCTCTTTTTTTTTTAAAAAAGATTTATTTGTTTTATACATATCAGTACACCACCATTGCTCTCTCCAGACACAGCAGAAGAGGGCACCAGACACCATTATAGATGGTTGTGAGCCAACATGTGGCTGTTGGGAATTGAACTCAGGATCTCTGGAAGAGTAATCGGTGTTCTTAACCACTGAGCCATTTCTCCAGCCCCTCATTCTCATTTTTTTTTTCTGACAACAGGTTTTGGTTTTTGTTTTTTAACAAAAACCTTAACATATACTGAGATTAGAGTATTAGTATTTCTTAGCTTCAAATTCTAAATACGGTGCTGGGTGGTGGTGGCAGTATAGCACGCCTTTAATCCCAGCACTTGGGAAGCAGAGGCAGGCGGATCTCTGTTAGAGGCAGGCTGGTTTGATAAATAAGTTCCAGGACAGCCAGTGCTACAGAGAAACCTTGTCTTGAAAAACTAGGGGGCAGGTGGGACAGGACAGACAGACATGACTAATTATGGCAAGTACTGATAGCTATGACCCACAGAAGTTAAAACTGGCTAAAAAAATGACTGGAACCAGTACATGGGAGAATATGGCCACTGAAAACGAAACAGTGCTAACAAAATGCTATTAGAGATGAACTTTCATATTCATATATCTAAACATCACACACACACATCCATATGGATGAGAAAAATACTGAAAAGAGGGTGGGAAGGTGGCTAGTGGGTAAACGTGCGTTGTTCTTCCTCGGGCCTGACACACTCTAGCTCCAAGGCATCCAAATTCCTTTTCTGGCTCTGCTACCACCTGTACTCACAAGCAGTGTGCCCCTCCCCCCACTCCATACAAATAATAATAAAAATATCTTTAAACTGAAGAAAAATATTGAACAATTATCATCTAAGATTAATAATCAGTATCTTAGTGGGCCTAATCTTCCCTCCCCGCCCCCCCCCCCCCCAGACAGGGTTTCTCTGTATATCCCTGGCTGTCCTGGAACTCACTCTGTAGACCAAGCTGGCCTCGAACTCAGAAATCTGCCTGCCTTTGCCTCCCATGTGCTGGGATTAAAGGCATGTGCCACCACTGCCTGGCTAGGGCCTAATTAGGGCCTAATCTTTATAGAGGTGTGAGACGATCACACTTAATTCCTTGAGGGAGGGGGATGGAATCCTTAAATATACAGTAGTAAGATTTATGGAAATATCACTAATTTAAGAGTTAGAAATAGGCTGGGTGTTACAGCACAGGCCTTTAATCCCAGCACACAGGAGGCAGATGGGTAGAAACCCTATCTCAAAAAGGGAGGGGGAGGGGTGTTGACTAGAAACATTTGTATAGTAACTAGTTTTTAACTTGGGAGATAGAGGCAGGAGGATGAACCAAGATCTAGGTTACCAAGGAATACATAGTGAATCCCTTCCTCAAAACAAAAAAACAAGAAAACAAAACCGAAGACTTTGAGAAGATTTTTGTGAGTAGTACCTGCTCAGGTCTCTGCATTCCGGGTATCTTTTGTCATTGTAAAATGTTCCTTCAAAATAAAAAAAAGCTGACTTGTATAGGTCCTACAAGAAAACAAATAGTATTTAATGAAAGCCCATTCATAAGAATTCAAATATTCACAATATACTGTAAAACCACAAGAATACCAGACAACTCAATAAAACCTTGCTTCTTGGACACACACACACATGAAGGAGAGCTAGGGCTCTTTTTCAGCTTTTTCCTATTGCTGTTTTAATCATTAGGCTTGATTTAAACCTGTGCTCTGAGACCTGCAAAAGCAACCCAAATGGAATCTGGTCAGCTTTGTTGTTTATTTTCTCTCTGCAGCCTGCATGAGCAGTTATTTTTCAGTCAGAACTAGAAACAACAGCAGTAGCTTTGATTCGTTCCTCATAATGACAAAGATCTCTAGTTACATATTTTCCTGGCATTTCCTTTATTTTCAGCTTTCTGACAAAAAACTTTCCTAATCCAGTAAAAAATTATGGATGGAGGGTGGGCAGGATTTCTGTGTAGCCTTTGCTTTCCTAGAACTCTGTAAATCAGGCTGGCACCCAACTCAGAGAGCCACCTGATCTGCCTCCTGAGAGATGAGATTAAAGACATACACCACCAAGATTTCTGTTCTTGTGCCATATTACATAATAGTAGGCACAAGTGGTCTTGGTCCTGAATCACACCGCCAGACTTCAAGGGGATGGCCAGGATCCTCACTATACAAGTTACTGAATCCTCGGGGCTTGCTGTATAGTTATGATACAATACTTATTTAAGTACTTAATGTCCTGTCTGGCTGCTAGAATACAAACCAGTCTTTTTAGTGTGCTTCTGCAGCATTCCGAACAGTAAGCTATGATCTAAAATAAGGGTCCAAGGGCTAGTGAGACGGCCCAGGAGGTAAAGTGACTGCTGACGAGCCTAGGGGACCGAAGTTTGATCACTGGACACTTAAGGTAGAAAGGATGATGAGTCCACTCTCACAAGTGGTCCCTAGACCTCCATACATGGGCATGGCACACACTTGTATGCAAACATATACAAATAAAATGTAAGAAAACATCGAAAAGGTAAATGATCTAGAGCTAGGCATGGCGATGCGTAAGAAGATTCCCATTGTTAAGGTTGAGGCAAGAAGACTGTTGTGAGTTTGATGTTAGTCTCAGCTATATAGTTCTGGGCAAGCCTGGGTTACACAGTGGGACTCTGTTTTAAGATGGATGGATGGATGGATGGATGGATGGATGGATGGATGGATGGATGGATGGATGGATGGATGCCCTAACTATTTGCCTCATTTTGGAAACAAAGTTTGATATATATACCATTTTGTTGATCATACAACACTTGTATAAACCTCCATTAGAAGTGACTTGAGCACCTTAATGCCTTCTCATGTAATTGCTTATTTACAAAGAAAACTCTAGAACAAAAGTAGTTTTCACCAATAATAACCTCTCCTCACTGTACAAAGAAATAGCAGATGGGCAGGTTTAGTAGTACCCATATGCAGTCCCAGCACTTGTGAAGTCGAGGCAGAAGAATCACAAATTCCAAGGCAGCATGAGCTACACTGGAAGACAATATTTGTCTTGAACAGAAAATACTTGTACTGTTTGCATGTTTGTTTTAAAAATACAGTTCCATTCTCAAAGCAATTATGAAAAACAAAAAAACAAAAAACACTGGCAAATCCTTTTCTACTTTAAAGCTAGATAGAGAGACTTAATTAAATGCATTGGCATTATCCAAGTTCTGGCACATGGACAATAACTGCTAACAGTCTAGCTCACTGTAAGAGCTGCAACTCTCTGTAAGACCAGCCTACAACTGCTAGTGGGATACATGCCCTGGAACCAACCAAAACATCAGAACTCAGGGCCTCATTTTCACTTTTCTTTCGGGTGCAATGGTGTTAACACAAAATAGTTTTGGAAAAATAAAAAGTATTGAACATACTAATGGAAACATATATTGATTACATATTTGAAAAATTTCCAACAGAAACCTTACAAATGAGAAAAAATAAACCCAATAGCCAACAATCCTGTAAAATACAAATGTCAGTGAAATAGCCTTTCTAAGGTTCATAAAGATGTTGGCCTCAGCCAGGGGATCTCTGAGTTCAAGGCCTGCTGGTCTACAAACGAAGTCCAGGACATCCAGGACTATTACAGAGAGAAAACCTGTCTTGAAAAAGCAAAACAAAACAAAAAAAGGCTCAAGTCAGGTTGTGTGGTGCACAGCATTTGAGAGGGTAAAGCACACAGATCTGTGAACTCAAGGGCAGCCCGGGCTGCATAGTTTCAGGACAGCCAAGAATATATAGAAGAGACCCTGTCTCAAAAAAAACAAAACAAAACATCCAGTAACAACAACAATAACATGTTAAGTTCAGTCAATACTTCATTCATAGGAATCTGTCCTTCTAAATGCTTTTTACATCATAAATATACATTTTTAAGACATTGCTGAAGAACAAAAAGCAAAACAGATTTCTGAACAGATGAATTTCCCACAAGGCCCTGTGCTAGAAGCCTGCTGGTGAGTTAATCACACTGTGATTCGTCAAATAAAGTCATCCCCAGCCGGCACACTGCCAGCAGCAGGGCAAGAGACTGTGGGCTTTGAAGGAGGAGCAAGCCTCTGGTCTAGTCCCCACCACTGCTTGCTGGGCTTCAGCAGCTCAGGACCTTGCTCTTTTTCTTATAAAAATGGTGACAATTCTTTTAATGCCAGCATATACTAGGCACACAACATGTGCTCAATGATCAGACTATTATTTTAGTAGACAAAGAATGTAGCTGCAGATGTGTAAATATTAAGACAATGGGGGCTAGTTAGATTGGTTAGTGGTTACAAGTACTTGCTGCTTTTCCAGAGGAACTGAGTTTCCTTCCCAGCACCTACATAACTGCTCTGACCAATGCTGACAGGCCTACAAAAAGGGATTCTTCATGTTAATTTTTTTTTTAAAGTAAAGATCTTTTTATCTCTAGATGTCCTGGAATGTTACAGAATATTTGATCACACTGCGATTGTGTTATTTACTGGAAATTACTGGTTGTGGTATGGCTCAGCCCTTAGCACACACCTTTAATCTCAAACAATGAAGGTAAAGTTTTTAGAAGGAAGTACCCATGTTTGAAAGTGACTGGCAGACAAAGTGACCAATCAGAGAAAGATTTGTCAGAATTTGATATGACAGCTCCTCACGAGGAGAGAGGAAAGGGAAGCTACTTAAGGGACAGTGCAGAAAAAGAAAAAGGCAGTTTTACGGGGAGAGTCTTGCAGAGACAGGCTGAAGAGAACAAGCTAGATACAGGGGAAGGCAGAAAGAGTCACAGAATGACAAGGAGAGAGAAGATTAGAACACATTGCTATGAGGCCAGGCAGAGCCATTTGGCAGAGGTGGAAAGAAGCAGATTGAATCAGTCAGCTTGGAGAAGAGTCTGAGCCGGAACAGATGAGCTGAATCACCTAGCCAGAGATCAGAAAGAACTAGAAAGGGTGAGATTATTCAGCAGAAAGTTTCAGAGGCTGAAAACGTTCTAGGCCAAGATTAGATTGTACAGAGGCTAGGAGCTTCCAGGACTAGGCCTAGGTCAACAAATCGAGGCAGTAAACCTCTGAGATGACAGTTACATCAGGAGGAAAAAAATACTTTTACAGACCAGGCTGGTCTTGAAATCTGAGATCTGCCTGCCTCTACCTCCTGAGTGCTGAGACTAAAGACATACACCAGCTCACATTAATTTATTTATAGTTATACCTTTAGTAGAGTTAAGAAAGCTTTCAAAAGATCAATGCTTTCTTCCTCGAAGAAAAGAGAAACCTATTTCCTTAAAATTACATTTGTTTCTCTTTATCATTGCAATTAACTCCATAAGCACTGACATGGAGTTCAGTAGAGTTTAAGGATCTTAAAACCATTTTAACATAACTACAAACATTTAGTGTAATCTCTTCATGTGCTATGATACTCATCTCCACGTCAGTCACTGAAAAGACCAGGATATGGTGTGTCTGTAGGGCAGAGAGACACAAACAGCACCAGGACATTCTAATACACACGAAATGCCTGCAACCAAGTTTGTGAATGCGATCACGCCCCCTCCCCCTCCTCTCCCCCCATGCATGGTGATCTGCTTCTTACCGCACTGAAATGCTCAAAACAGGAGCATGGAGCAGACACACACATTCACTGTGGAAAGTTTAATGGAGTGTTAGTTAATGGGACTCAAAATCAAAAAATTAAAAATGTACATAGCTGATGGAGACAGGAGACTGACTTTTGAGCCTTTTCCAAATTCTACCTCATCCTATATGTTTCAGGTGTCCTTTCATGGGCCTGCAGAGATGCCCTCTCCTTAGTGGGCAAGGAAATCCAGGGTCCTCTGCCAAGGTTGCACCACGAAAAAGAACCAGAGCAATCCTTCTCTGTCTTGAGATTCAGCAACATCAGGTCGCTCAGTTTGCTTAGGTAAACCCTCACTTCTGAGGGTTTGGGGCAGCCTACCTGATACTTAGCTCCTCAAGAGGTACTGAGGCATTTTTGTCTCACAGGGCGTGCCATTACCAGGAAACAACTGGAAAGATCAATTCTGTACCATCTCCTGTCTACTTTTCAGCCCTACAAGCAGTGAGTACCAGGTACAAATGACCAAGGCTCTTGGCCAACTCCAAACTTTTCCTGGAGGTAGTAAAGGTGGACTGAAAATCTTACAGCATTTTAAACAGGAAAGAATGAAGAACAACGCCAAAGCAACAATAAAGGCTGAGGCTATAACTCAGTTTTAAGTGCTTATTTGGTTTAATCCCTAGGATCAACAAATGAATAAGGAAGCAACAGTGCTATTTCATTGTGACTGGTCAGACAGCTAGATGATCTGCAGTAGCTCAGAAGGACAGTGTCCTAGAACAGCTCTACATGGTGAGAAGTGAGAAAATGAATACAATACTACCTCTGAAAGGGTCTAGGGATGGTGGATGGATGGAGAGACAAGACCTCTCAGTACATGACATGGACAATGAGAACACTCATTCAACACTTAGGACCCTGCTGGAGCAATCACTATTACCTTTGTTATTACTTTCTTTTTTCAAGGGGGAAAAGAAAGGTCATCTTACTTTGCTGATGTGCTCAGGGGCTTGGTCTGGAGCGTTGCTGAATTCTCCACCAATCTGGAGGTCACTGACACAGCAAATTGAATCTCTCAGTTCTGTGAGCTTCTGACTGCCCAGTACCAACATTGTCTGGTATGGTTTGTGTTCTTTGTGCTAAAGTCAAACAGTAAATTAGTGCTCATTTTAAAAACCAGTCAGCCACAAATCTTACCAAGACATGTTAAAAGAAGTTACTAATTTTCTTTTTCTTTTCTTTTTGTCCTGGAACTCACTCTGTAGATCCAATTGGCCTCAAACTGAAGAGAGCCACCTGCCTCTGCCTCCCGAGTGATGAGATTAAAGGTATGGTCGCCTGGCATGATTTTCTTAATTTGACCTATCCTTTAGGGTTGGAGTCAGGGTTCAGTAGTATAGCACTTGCCTAGTATGTACAAGGTTCTGAGTTTGATCTACAGTACTGAAAACAAATCACATTCATAAGTGGACATTCTGTGTTTTCTTAGATTCTGTATCATTATTAAGCTCTTGTAAGATCGAGCTTATTGGTAGAAGTGTGTGGTGTCTACCATACATGTGGAGTGGTGGGAATGGGAGTGCTGTTTACAGCCCTGCAACCCAGAGCTCAAAGCAACCAATCCTAAAGTGTTTACCCTTCCTTGCCAGGACCTTCCTATAGAAACCTTTAAGAGCTGTGATTTACTTTGATGATATTAACCTCTCTTATCGCCACCCACTCACCTCCCAAAATCAAAAGCCCCAAGGGTACAAGTGAGACTCCTGATAACAGAAATTATCTACTTCAAGTTTATAATCAAGGTTCTACTAAACTAGGGACTTTTAGGATACAAATTCACCCAGCAGCAATGTCTTTTGAATTTTACTATAAGCTACATCACTGCCAGGCGGTGGTGGCGCACGCCTTTAATCCCAGCACTTGGGAGGCAGAGGCAGGTGGATTTCTGAGTTCGAGGCCAGCCTGGTCTACAAAGTGAGTTCCAGGACAGCCAGGGCTACACAGAGAAACCCTGTCTCGAAAAACCAAAAAAAAAAAAAAAAAAAGAAAGCTACATCACTGAAGATGATAGCAATCTACATCCTATCCCAAGCTATAAACCCCCAAAAGTTTATTTTTAAAAACTGGCAATTTAGATACCAAGTAATGCAATTAGGAAGTACAACCAAGATGCTTCATAAAGGCCTACTTAAGTGCAAATTATGTGTGTGTGTATATAGACTACAGGATTAGTTCACAGACACACCTCTGTGAAGAAGCAAAAACATATAAAATCTAACGCTTGCTTAGCATGTGCAAAGCTCGGCCTTTCATTCTCACACTGTAAAAGAAGGCAAGGAGTAAGGGTATATACATTTCGCGCTAGAATAGTTATTTTTATTAGCAACTTCTAAGAAATTACTGGGTGTGGTGGCTTGAATGAGAATGTCGCCATGGTCTCTAGCATTTGAAAGCTTGGTCCCAGTTGCTGGTTCAGTTAAGAGAGGTAGTAGGTGTGGCTTCATTGGAGGAAGTATGTCACTGACAATGTTTTTAAATTCATTTGTACATGACTGCAGTTGTCTGATGAAACCAGAAAAGGATGTTGGATTTGCTGGTGCCAGGGTGACAGGTGGTAGTGAGGAACTTGATGTGTGTGTGCTGGGAACTGAACTTTGCCTGCAACAGTACGTACTCTGAACTGATGAGCCATCTCTCCAGCCCGGAGCCTGGGTTTTGAGAGCTTTAAGACTTGCCCTGTTGGAGTTTGCTCTCTCTGCTTCCTGTTTGCTGTTTTGAGATGTGAGCCCTCAGCTCTGAGTTTACAGCTTTAGGGCCCATGTCTGCTCCCCGTTGCCTCTGCTTCTCTATCACAGATGCTAATCTAGCCCTTCCGTGAACTGCCTCCATCCTGGTGGATGTCTCACAGCAATACAAAAGAAACACTGGCATCCTTATTATGTATCTGTATCAAAAAGGAACTTCCTTAGCATCTCAGTAAAGTTCATTCCATTCCTCCACCAGCAAACTGCTTAGCAAAAACAACCAAATAAACCCCTCAATAATTCACAGAATTAGAATCACTGGGATGTGTATACATACTTTCAGTTTTTACTGCAAAATCAGCTACACATTCCAGTGTTATAAATATAATCGTTGGTTAACAGCTATAAATTTAACTTTTGAAATTGTTGGAACATTTATTAAAACCAAGAACTCACAAATACATCTTATCTTAAAAAATAAAATATCAGACTATATATGGTAACATTTTGAAACCTGAGATAGGACTCCAAATATTAAATGCTTTGTCAAAGGTCCTTTTAGAGACTTGTGGCTTCACAGTGATAAAGTGCTTCCCTAGGAGGAAATGGGGGTCTTAGCTTCTACCCCTAATACTCAAAGCTACTTAGTCATGAAAACCAAAAGGTTTCACCACTGACCTTATTAAATATAACAGGATATAAGATGTTCACAGATAGGATAAACTCTCCTTCTTCAATCATGTCTGCTGGATTTTCAGGTTTTTTTCCTAGTGCATGAGATTCCTGAAGAAAGAAAACAAGATCTTGAAATCAGCCACTATAGCTCAGTAAAGTGGCATACAGCACAGAGCCATCAGTGAGGGCTCCAGTCAACCTTGGGTCTGACGTCTAATTCAGAGTGAGGAATGGCCGGTCACACCATGTCTCTGTTTCCCTCCCTCCCTCCCTCCCTCCCCTTCTCTCTTTTCTTCTTTAGTTTTTTGAGGCAGGGTTACTCTGTGTATCCTTGACCATTCTGGAACTAGTTCCTGGCCTCAAACTCAGAGATCCACCTGTCTTTGCTTCCTGAATACTGAGATTAAAGGCGTGCGCCACTACTGCCCAGTGAATGGTTACTCTCTTTATGTTCTGTTTCACCTATTGTAATAACAGAAAATACTTTACAGAATTGTTTCTGGGAATGTTTACATAAAACATGTAATCCCAGCGCTTGGGAGGCATGGTCAGGCTGATCTGTGAGCTCTCTCCTGCCAGCCTGGTTTACACAGTGACTTCCAGGACAGCCAGAACTAACTAGTGTCTTGAAAGAAAAAGAGTTAGAGCTGGCAGATGGATTAGCAGGTAAAGAGCTTGCTGTCAAGCCTGGCAACCTGAGTTCTTTTTTTCTTTTTTCTTTTTTTTAAGATTTTATTTATTTATTTTATGTATGTGAGTACACTGTCGTCACACCAGAAGAGGGCATCTGAGCCCATTACAGATGGTTGTGAGCCATCATGTGGTTGCTGGGAATTGAACTCAGGACCTCTGGAAGAGCAGTCAGTGCTCTTAACCGCTAAGTCATCTCTCCAACCCGCAACCAGAATTCTTGATCCCAGAAACCCATACAGGGAAGGAGAGAACTGTGAGTTGTGGCAGGGGTATATGTACACCTGCCCAACAGTCTCATTCACTCTCTCTGAATGTTAAGAAAAAAATGTAACATGGTAACTAATTATTCCTACAAGCAAATTCTAGACTCATGTATAAATAAAAGTCTATTGAATGAAAGTGTGGTGGCTTGTAAATGATGGGGAAATGGCACTATTAGGAGGTGTGGCCTTATAAGAGGAGGTGTAACCTTGTTAGAAGTGTGTCGCTGTGGAGGCAGGGCTTTGAGGTCTCACAATTATGCTTACGTTTGACCAGTGTGATCCAGATTCTCATTCCAGGTTGCCTGCAGATCAAGATGTAGAACTGTTGGCTCCTCTAGGACTGAGTCTGTTCCCTCGCTGCCATGCTGCCCACCATGATGATGGACTGAACCTCTGAAACTGTAAGCCAGCCCCAATGAAATGTTTTCCTTTATAAGAGTTGCCTTGCCGGGCAGTGGTGGCGCACGCCTTTAATCCCAGCCCTTGGGAAGCAGAGGCAGGCGGATTTCTGAGTTCAGGGCCTGCCTGGTGTACAAAGTAAATTCCAGGATAGCCAGGGTTACACAGAGAAACCTGTCTCGAAAAACCAAAAAAAAAAAAATAATATATATATATATATGCATGCCTTTGTTGGGGCTGGAGAGATGGCTCAGTGGTTAAGAGCACTGACTGCTCTTCTGAAGGTCCTGAGTTCAAATCCCAACAACCACATGGTGGCTCACAACCATCCGTAATGAGAGCTGACGCCCTCTTCTAGTGTGTCTGAAAACAGCAACAGTGTACTTATTTATAATAATAAATACAAATCTTTAGAACAACAAAAAAAAAGAGTTGCCTTGGTCATGGTGTTTCTTCACAGCAATCAAACCCTACTAACTAAGACAAAAAGCAAATACAATAAGATGCTAAGCCAGCTATTATAAACATGGCCAATGAACTAATAGAAACCAGTTACTTTAACTACAGGAAATCAGCTTCCTCAACTGATTTAACACTAGATTTCTCATCAGAGAAAAAGACAAGAAACAAGTCAGATGATACACTTCAAACCATGAAAGAAAACAGTTGTCCAGGATTCTGTATCTGGCAAAAGTGTGTATCCACCAGGAAAGTCGAGGAGATGAAGGCAGGCAGGCACACAGAGGTGAGGAAGCACTTGCAGCAGTAGACCTTCAGACCGAAGGGAAGCCGCACAAACACATACACTGAGAAGGAAGGAGGTGGGAATCAAACACAACAAAAATCAGAATCTAGCCGGGCGGTGGTGGCGCACGCCTTTAATCCCAGCACTTGGGAGGCAGAGGCAGGAGGATTTCTGAGTTCGAGGCCAGCCTGGTCTACAGAGTGAGTTCCAGGACAGCCAGGGCTACACAGAGAAACCCTGTCTCGAAAAAACAAAAACAAAAAAAAAAACAAAAACAAAAATCAGAATCTAAACAAGGAACTGCTGGAAGCACAGAGAACAAAGGCAGTCGAAGAGCGAATACTTCAAACAAGCCCTTCCTTCCCTGTAACTAACGTAGCAGTAAGTAGAGGACACTCCCCTATGGAAAGGCTGACAGACTGGATTACAAACACTTTATTCAGCTGTTATCTACAGGAGACATTTTCAATATAAAGATACAAACAGGGTTAAAGGGGAGAGGTATTGTAGCAAAAGAAAATTGCTGTAGGCTGTTTTACTCTCAGATAAAACAGGTCTCCCAATAAAATGAGTCAAAGAAGGGTATTTAAATGTTGATAAATGTTGCCATACAGCAGTGAGACATAATTACAGACATACATTGAACAAAAGGATTCTAAATTATATGCAACAAAAGCTGAGAGAGTTTAAAAAACCAAAGCAATTCTGAACTTTGATATTTTACTTAAAATACTAACAAGACTGACTAGGCAGTGGAAAGAAGTGAATACTACAAAGACTAGCACATAAATAAGCCAAGCTCTCCACCGAGCAGTAGCCTTCAAGTACACACGAACCATTCTATAGGCCAGACCACCAACTTCAAGGAACTAAAACCATACAACATATCCCCGATCACCAATACTACTAGATATCAGTAACAAGGCAAGCTCAAAATCCCACTTGCTTGGGACTCTTAGAAAGGCAATAGTACAGCCATGCACGGTGGTATGCGTCTGCTACCCTGTCAAAGTGGGGACAGGGAAGCCTGGGGCAGGAAGACCTCAAAGTTTAAAGCCAGCCTGGGCTATACAGAGACCCTTCTCAAAAACAAAACAAGGGGCTGGAGAGATGGCTCAGAGGCTAAGAGAATGTACTGCTCTTGCAGAGGACCTGAGTTTGGACTGTAGCGCTCACGTCCGGAAGCTCACAAGTGCCTATAAATCTAGCTCCCTCTAATCTAATGCCCTCTTATGGCCTCTGAGGGCACAGCACTCATGTTTATAAAGCCATTCAGGCTTTATGAACAACACAAATAAAATTAAAACAACACAACACAAAACAAAAAACCCATTTGTAAAACAACCAATGAGTTATGGAAAAAATACACAAGGGAAGTTAGAAAACACTATGAGGTCTAGATATACTTAAAGATAGAAGAGCTATGTTAAAAAAGCAGTTTATATCTGGAAACATCTACACATAAAACAACTGTGTTAAAGAACTAACAAAAAGGAGAACAAACTAATCCCAAAGTTAGCAGAGAAGAGGAAATAATATAAGGTAGGAAAAACAGAATAGAAAAGTTAACAAAAGCAATATTCTGAGTGTATCTGTGGCAGTGTCAGATCTCTTGGAGGTTGTGATCTTCCCAACATGGATGCTGGGAACCAAACTCAGATCCTTGGGAAGAGTAAAGGAGGGCTTCTAACCACTAAACCACTGCTCTACCACAAACGTGAGTTCTTTAAAAACACTAAATTACTAAATTCAGAAGTAAAAGTCGGGACTGTCTAGATGGCTCAGTGGGGGAAGGCACTGTCTCTAATGGCTGACAATCTCACTGTTGCAAACACCAGCTTAGCAGAAAGGCAAATTCTAAAAGATGCTAAAAAGAAGGCCAATTCTGTGATAAAGTCTTTGGCTTTAGTAAGTGGGCAACTATATGTCTTAACTATTTCACCATATGTGATGAAATCGAGACTAATTCTAGTGAGACACCCTACGTACTCCTCATGGGGATGGAAGTCTAACCCACAGCCTTGGGCACAGTACGCAGGCACTCAGCCCAGACCAAATTTGTCTTTCTGTTCCTTTCCTGACTGCTCACAAAAAGGATCATGTGGCCCTCAACGCTGAGAGACCACTTAGTGTTTCCTGCTTCCTAGAAAGAAATAGGCAGGAATGAGGGAGACAGGAAGAGAAGGATAGATGGAATCTTTATACCACTGTTTAGCTGCATAAAACTCATCTTGTCACCCTTTCCTGAAATTGCTGTTTCTAAAGTATTGAATACCTTCCATGTATTATTATTCCGCATCATTTTGAGTGTCAGTGGGGTGGAACAGGCCTTTAATCCCAGCACTGAGGAGATGGAGGTGGGCTGATCTCTCAATTCAAGACCAGTCTGCTCTGCATAGCAAGTTCCAGGCTAGCCAGAGGTATACAGTGAGACCCGAGGTCTTAATAAGACAAAGACAAAAAAGTACACACGTGCACACACACACACACACACAATCTCTATATAATTTTGAAACCATGCTTTGGGAGGCAAGGATGCCTTGCATCCCACCTGGTTGCTATGTACAAAATAATATAGGCCAATCTTCCTTTTATATCACATATTAAAACTGACTCAAACTGGAGCTAGAAAGATGGTTCAACAGTTAAGAGCATTTGCTGCTTTTGTAGAGGACCATGGTTTGTTTCCAATAACTACATAGAGTCCACAACCACCTTTAAAACTGCAGTCCCAGGGGATCCAACACCCTTTTCTGGCCTCTCTGGACAACCAGGCATACAGGTAAAGACCTACTTCAGGCAAATACCCAAACATAAAATAAAAATAAATCAAAATGAATCAAAGATCTAACCTACAAACTAAAACTAACACTTGACAGAGAAATCAAAGGGCAATCTTCACAGCACTAGGCTAGGTAATATTTCTTAAGTATTCCAAAAGTCAGTAAACAAAAAAATTCATATTCTTGACCTCATCAATTTTTAACCCCTGGCACATCAAAAGAGTTAAAAAAGAATCCTCAGAAGGAGAGAAAATATTTTCAAGTCATAAATACAGCAAAGTTATAGCATTCAGAAACCAAATAATGAGACAAGGTACTTTAATTGTAAAGAATTAGAATAGATGTTTTTCAAAAAAGATATACAAGCAACCAATAACTAAATAAAAAGATGCTTATCATCATTGGCCACAAATCAAAATTGCAAAATAAGAAAAATATCTACTAAGGTTATTTTCTTTTTTTGTTGTTGTTAGATTTATTTATTATTATACGTAAGTACACTGTAGTTGTCTTCAGATGCACCAGAAGAAGATCTCATTAAGGATGGTTGTGACCCACCATGTTGTTGCTGGGACTTGAACTCCAGACCTTCGGAAGAGCAGTCAGTGCTCTTACCCATCCCTCTAGCCCCTACTAGGGTTATTCTAAACAAACTATATGAATTGAGAAAGAGCTGGAGAAACTGAAGCATTACAAATTACTAATGGGAACAGAAAGTGCAGCTTTTCATAAAAGACAGCGGTGTTAATACAGAATCATCACAGGGCCATAAAATTAGAAGCAGAGTCATCATAGTGCCTAGAAGTTCCACCCAAGGTACATCACAAAAATAGCACCCAACACTTACTTATATGCCAATATTCACAGTAACAATAATTCATAATAATCAAAAGGTAGAAACAACTAAAAAGTTAACATCATATTAACAAATAAAATATGGTGTATCCATGTAACAAGATTTCTTTTGACTACAGAATGAAGTTCTCACACATGTTAAAACATGGATGAACCTTTAAACTTCATGTTAAATAAGCCGTACAAAGGGAAAAGTAGCCGGGTGGACCACCTTTAATCCCAGCACTTGGGAGGCAGAGGCAGGCGGATTTCTGAGTTTGAGACCAGCCTGGTCTACAGAGTGAGTTCCAGGATAGCCAGGGCTATATACAGAGAAACCCTGTCTCAAAAAACCAAACCAAACCAAACAAAAAAAGCAAAATACATAAGTGCACTCACATGAGGTATATAGAATAGCAATTTCATACAGACAGAACACAGAGCAGAGGTTACCAGGGAAAGAGGAGACGAAGTCATTCCCTCCTGGGTACAGAATTTATGTTGGGATAATAAAAAAAAAGTCCTGGAGGGGCTGGAGAGATGGCTCAGAGGTTAAGAGCACTGACTGCTCTTCCAGAGGTTCTGAGTTCAATTCCCAGCAACCACATGGTGGCTCACATCCATCTGTGGTGGGATCTGATCCCCTCTTCTGATGAGTCTGAAGACAGCCACAGTGTACTCATCATATATATAAGATAAATAAAATCTTTTAAAAAAATAAGTTCTGGAAATAATGAACAGTAAACATTATCATGAATGTACCTAATGGTTGGTTAGCCAGTTCTTTTTATTTATGAGACAGTGTCTCACTGTGTGTCCCTGGCTAGCCTAGAATTTGCCACAGGCGTGGCCTCAGACTCAGAGATCTGCCCACTTTTGCCTCTTGAATGCTGGGATTTAAAGGTGAGCAATACCATGCCTTGCACTAAAGTTTTTTTTTTTTATTTTTTTTGTATTACATTTTTTTTTTAATGTTTATGGGTACTTTGCTGGCAAGTATGTCTTTGTATCATGTACATGTAATGCCTGCAGAGGCCAGAAGAGGGCATCTATCTCCTTGGAACTGGAGTTATAAACCACTGTTAGTTACCATGTGGGTGCTGGGAATCAAACCTAGGTCCTCTGGTAGAGCAATCATTTGAGCTATCACTATAGCCTCAAATACTTATTACATCTTGTGTGTATGTACAAAAACATGCCACAGTGCAAGTGGAGAAGCCAGAGGGAGACTTTTTCTCTACCATGTGTGTTCTGGGGAGCTGACAAACTGGGGTCCAGTGGCAGGCATTCTGCCTACACTGCTATCTTGCCAGCCTCATGCCACTTTACCGAACCTTGAAATCGGCAAAAATGTTTTCATGTTACTACTTCTTAACAGATGTTTTTATTTTCCTATTATGATCCTAGGTTTCATTAGGGTATTTTCAACAAAGCTAATGTGTAGTGTCCGTTGACTGTGTTCCGCTCACATATCCTACCTCCTGTAGACCAGGATAAAGTGGAACTTGCAGGGACACTTCCTGTCCATCTTGAGAGTGCTCAGATTTCAGGCATGTACAACCATGGCCCAGAGTGGACTTTGTTATGTAATTCTACCACAGGCTGAAAGGTGGAAGCCAGCAGCTGCCCTTACGCATATCAAGTGCCCAGAAGTGTGGCATGTGACTGCTTCTGAACCATCATGTCTCCTACTGCCTCATTCTTTAACACTTGCCACTTCCACTTTGAGTTTCATTCATGAAGCAATGGATTAAGAGTACAGTTTAAAAAGCTGGGCCTGGTGGTATATGCCTTTAATCCCAGGAGGCAGGTGACTCTGAGAATTCAAGGTTAGCCTGGTCTACATAGCAAGTTCCAAAATCTGATGCCCTCTCCCAAAAATATATGTTAAAATAAAATCAGGAGCAAAACAACAAAAATTTCAGGAACAGGGTGTTAGACAGGTGAATTTGGTCTAACACCAACAGTGAGACTAAATTAAAGGGAAGTCAGCAGAGCTGAAGGAAGATGGGTGGTCCCTTCCATTCTGTGGGCAATGCTAACAGTCAATGACACACCCAGGGAGGGGGGCACGGTGGAAAGCTGAGACTCACCATTTCATAAGCAAATGTTTCTTGTCTACAGGCTCGATCTATCGTGATGTTTTCTTCCCGATAGTCCAAGATCCCCTTCCTCGCACTGACAAGAGACACACACGGAAATAAAATGGTCTGCATGGTCTCTACAATATTTACTTTATTTACTTAAAATATCCTTTAAAAATTATTTTATAAGTGAATGCCTGCATGTATGTCTGTGCACCACGTGTACTTGGTGCCTACAAGGCAGAAGACGACATAGGATCCCTTGGAACCTGAGTTAGAGTTGTGAGCTTCTATGTGGGTTCTAGGAACGGAGTCCAGAGCAGCACGTGCATCTAACCACTGAGCTTCTCTAAGCCTTAGCAGATAATATTTAACACCTGTTGTTTTAGCAGGGCTAGGAATCAAACCCAAAATGTCATATATGCTAGGCAAGCACTCTACTACGGAGCTACACTAACCAGTCCCGATCTTTTTAACTTCTCATTTGAAACTTCTTTTAAACTTAAATTACAAAAATAACACCAAGAGTATACTCCTCATATCTCTCCCCCAAGCTTCTTCCTCCTAATGTCTTCTAGGATCACAAATCAGGCACAGATATTAACATCAGCACAACGCTTATTAGCTGCAGATGTTTTCCAGATCACACAACGCTTTTTTCCTGTTCCAGATTTCTATCTCAGATTCTACCTGGCACTGGTTACTGGTTTCCCTTTGTCTCTTTAAGGCTGTTAGATTCCTTCATGATTCTGACACTGCAGAAGAGTGCAATTGATTCAGTTTACTGAATGCCCTTAAGTTAGGTGACTTCAGATTAAATGACTGGAGTAAACAGCATCTTTCGAATACCATTTACAAGACTGAGGCACCTTCTGGGGTGCAGCCCATCTCAAGAATCTGGTGTTAGTCATGTTACTAAGGATGTTTGCATCAGTTCAGTTAAGTTCTGTCTGCCAAGTGCCTCAACTAGAACAATACTTTATTTTCTCTGAAATGGATAAAGATTAGGAGGGAGGGACTTTGAGGCACACTGCTTCTTCACATAGGAATTTTAGCCATTTGACACCCCCAAACACCATTTACTATGGTATATGCCTAATGGTGTCTGCAGCCCCTCCCATATCCCCCCTGGAATTCTATTGTGAAATAACCTGTTCCTACTCCTTTGCTCATTTCTCTTCATACAAATTCCACTCACACTCATTTTATTCCATGGGTTAAAATCTATTTTGTTGCTCACATAGTCCTACGTTGCTCTAAACATGCACCAGGCTCTCATCTTTTATTTCTGATAGGGGAGGAGGTTTGTGGAACCACAGGCATTCAAAACTCATTCTCTACTTTTCCTATCCAAACCTTGGCATTAACCCTTCAGGAACCTGAGTTCCTTTACTGGAGTGGGATTTTTGTTTATTTTAAACCAAGGTCTCATGTAGCCCATTCTGGGCTTGAACTCACTATGAACTCTTGATCCTCTTGCCTCTATGTCCCAAGCATTGGATTACAGATTACATCATCATGCCCATCTTGGGAGACAGATTTAGAATTCAGTTCTAGAAACTGTGTGTTATGATTAGTAGAGTTACTGCTTCTAAGCCTTTCAGCTGAGGAAGGCAGGAAGTATGTTAAACCATGCACATACAAACACCTGTTATTTTTGGTGTGTTTGTTATGTATTTAAGACATGGACACTTTTATGTGCATTCAATACAGGCATGTATGTGTGTGGATACATGTGTGTTTGTGTAGGCCAAAAGTTGACAATGGATGTCTTTATCATGCTTCATTAATTAATTAATCGTGACAGGGTCTCAGTATATAGCTCTTGCTAGCCTAGAATTTGTAGACCATGCTGGCCTTGAACTTGGAGATCTGCCTGCTACTACACTTCAAGGCATACAAACACCACACCTGGTTTCACCTTGTTATTATTTTTAAATTAGTATTTTGTTTTGTGTAACGGGTGTTTTGCCTATACACATGTCTGTATACCACATTGAGTGTCTGGTGCTCATGGAAGGCCAAAGTGAGCATTAGCTCTCCGAGAAATGGAGTTACAGATAATTGTGAAGTGCCATCTGGGTGCTGGGAATTGAACCCAGGTCCTCTGGAAGAGCAGCCAGTGGTCTGAACCCCTGAGCCATCCTTCTATTGTATTGCTCTCAAGATCTCCATGTCTCTGCTTCATGCACACTAGGATGTGCACCACTGTCTATGGTGGGTGCTAGGGATCCAATTCAGACTTCATGCAAGCACTTTCCTGACTGAGCCATTTCTGAAGCCTTCTATTTGGATACTTCCAATCCCAAGACCAAACCACAAGACTCATCAGTGTTCAACTTTCTTCTCTCCATAAGTGAGAAGGATGGCTCTGAGGACTGGTGTCTATTATCTGTTCAAGTCTAGTGATGGCACAAATCAGCTTCCCAGGTGCTACCTACAGTCTGATAAATACTAACAGGTGAGAAGGACCTTTTCCTTCAGCCTCACTTCATCACCACCACGCAGATTCAGAGGAGCTCTCTGCATCTTCCTCAGTGCTGTGTACAGTAAAACACATGGGCTCACGTGCTGGGTTTTTGTATCCTATATTGATGTACTTAAATGGAGGCATGCATTTTTTTTTGTTGACAATCGAGTGTGTGTGTGTGTGTGTGTGTGTGAAAGCAAAAGGGCAAGTTTTGTTGTTCGTCAGGAGCTATTTTTTAAGTTTTATTTATTTTTTTGGTTTTCTGAGATGTAGTTTCTCTGTGTAGCCCTGGTCGTCCTGGAGCTCACCATGTAGACCGGCCTGGCCTCAAACTCACAAAGATCTCCCTGCCTCTGCCTCTAAAGCCGCCTCCACCCTGCTTAGTTTAGATTTATTTTTGATGAGGTCTCACTAGTCGAGGGGAACCTAACACTCATGATCCCTCCATCTTAGCCTCCCAAGGGCAGGATAACAAATGTGAACCTCCATGTTCAGCTTGCAAAATATTTATACTATCTTAAACACATCCATATAGGCGAGTATTCAATACACTATGGGAGATCCACACAGTAGAATAAATAATGAAGCTACGATGAAGGATGAGTCAGTGGTTCCCAAAACATACTTGCGAATGAAGAAAGCAAAGCCACACTATGGCAACCTTGGAAGGAAGGTAAGCTGGTTACAGTTCACCAGCTCTTATCTACAAATACACGTTTTTACCTGTTCTGTAAAAATGAACCTTCAGTTTAAATATTTTCCTTTTGCCAACTGGCATTCATTAAGTGTATAAATACATCAGAGAACTTGGATGTAGGGAAGGTTTTGCTTCCTGGTGACATGCTAGCTCAGCAGAGTCCTAAAGTGCACACAGCTTCTCTGTGTCAATACCCAACTCCAGTCTTTCCTCCTATGTCTTTGTAGTACTTGGATTGGTTTATAAGATTCCTATTTTAATGTGTTTTTTTTTTCTGTCATTCTAACACAGGCTAAGGTTTTACTTTCCCACAAGATCCAAGGTTTTTTATTTTAGTTTTTACAATTCTATGTTTACTATATGGACTTGAGTATGTAGCCTCATGCTACGGTGGACGTTGGGAGGTCAGAGGATTTATGAAGAGCTGGTTCTCTTAAGTTTACAATATGGACTCCAGTAATTGAACCAAGGTTGTTGTCTGATAGCAAATGCATCTTGATGGCTCAAAATCTACTTTTAAAACATTCCTAGTTTGGGTGACAGTTATGAATCTTACAAATCTGTGGTTCTTTCTTTCTTCCAGAACTCTTGACAGTTTATTTGTTTTATCCTTTAAATGGTACCTTAGAGCAGTAAACAGTGCTTTCTAAGCCACACCAGTGAGGAGGAAGGGTACAAGGTTTGAGGGAACACATTTTACCATTAGCATGGGCGGTATTAACAACTCCCTCTCTGAAGGCAGAAATTAAAACCTGGTTTAAATAGTAAATACTGGGAGCTGGAGAGATGAATGGAAAGATACACGAATCTGGGAGTTCAAGTCAGCCTGGTCTACAGAGTGAGTTTCAAGGAGAGAAGGGAGGAAGGCAGGGAGGGAGGGAGGGAGGGCAAAAGCAATCTTTAACAAAACAACCCTTAAATACTAAAGTTATTTGGCTTGTTATGAGAAAAGGACGGCACACAGCAAGAACCAATCTCTAACATTGTCTTCCTTCCCTCTTCAATGCCTGACAAGAAGTTTCTTTATTAGAAAAGAAAAACAGAATGACAAAACTTATATTATACTTAAGGGACCTTATGTTTCTTCTTATAAATAGAGAGCCTGGAACTCATTTGTGTAACCAGGTTAGCCTGGACCTTCTGGCAATCCTCATTCCTAAGACTCTCAAATACTGGGATTACAAACATGAACCGTCAATAGCCCTGGCTAGATTTTTCTTTTTATTTTAAATTATTGACAGAAGGAGTTTTAGGGAAGACAAGCATAGGGCTAGATTTAGGCTTTTGCAAAAAGTCCAACATTTTACAAGATTATTAGGATTAATTTCTTTAAGTTTTAAATACAATAGCTTCCCACCCCCAGTTGAGGAATAATCTTTTGTCAACACACACACAAATATACACAAAACATGAACACACACACACAAACAAAACGAATACACACACACATAAACACACAATCAAAACATGAATACACAAATACACAGAAACATATACAAACACAAACATACACAAACACACTCCCTCCCCACAAATACTTGAATGGAATAACAGGACTCAGGAATGACAGAATTTAGTGGGCTACAAATCAGAAGTTTTAAAGTACAGTGACAGTGTACGCATATACATTAAATAAATAAATCTGATTATGCAGAATGGTACTTTTGGAGCTACATACTGATGGGTAAATTATCATACTGATGGGTAAATTATCATGGTATCAATGATTTACTGAATGGAAGAGCCAGGGGGGAAAAACACACAATTGTATCCCATAGTCACAGAGCTAAAGAAAGCTCTGTTAAAACAACAACCAGTCATCAGTCATTGTTGAACTCACTAGGAAGCTAAGGCTAACCTCTAACTTACATCGGTTTTTCTGACTCAACCTCCTGAGTGCTGGGATTTCAACCAAAAGCCAGGACACCAAACTAATGGTTGAATTTAAGTGGTAGAGATGTGGAGAACAATACAATACTTTCCAAAGTAAAATACTCAGAGTGTTCAGATAAACAGCAGAAGGGCTAACTGTAGTTTAGTGGTAGGTTGTGCTTCATCTCCAGCACCAAAACAAACAACATATAACAAACACAATCATACCATAAAGTCACTAAGTCAGTGTTCTCTGGGATGACTTCTGGGTCTTCGTCTTCACCGAGGCATCTCAGTTTATCAAGGCTTAGAAAGAGGGAGGGGTTGGAAAAGGGAGAAAGGAAAAGCAACGTTTTATCATCAGCCATGCATTTTTCAACAGCGGGTCAAAGCTTGTCCTAAATACATCATTGAATAATTAAGTCTTATGAAATCCAGCAAGCAGCTCAAAGGAGGCCAGAATTCAAGACAATGGTTTTTGTGCCAGTGTTATACTGAAAAGGATGTGTGTTCATTTGAGGACAGCCAGTACTGTCAAACGGAGAACCATGACAAGTTAGTTTTTATATTTCTATCCTCAGGTAAGAAACTTTTGGGGAAATTTTAGTAATAACATATTCATGAGGACCGATAGAAACCACGGTTAATCAAGGTTTTTAACCCTGCTCTGTGTAAGTCTCCTCCATCCTCACGTTCTTCCATTGTCCAAATATCAATGACAGATATATACCGCTGTTACTTCAACAAGCACCTTAAAGATCAGAGAATAGAAGTCTTTTGTGCCGTTGTAGTGTCCCGTCACTGAATCCACCCTAAGAAAAGTGCTTTTGGACCCTAGGACATTTTCCGGCCTTCCGGAAAGGGTTTGGGGCGGGGGGGGGGGGGGGGACGACGAAGGTTCAGGGTCCCCGGGAAGTGCAGGGACGAAGCTGCGCCCTGCGGGATTGACGCAGGGCGCCAATGCCGCACACTCACCCGCACACGACCCTCAGCTCTGCCGCAGCCTCCAGACTGCACCCCAGATCGCCGGCTACTGCAGCATCCTCAAAGCCGTCGTTGGATGCCTCTCCGTCCGTCGGCTGCGCGGCTGCCTGAGGTTCGCTCAGCGACAAATCCTGGGCCCCTAGCCTGCCGCGCCACAGCTCCCCAAAGGCGCCCACGTGGAACACGCGCGTGTGCAACTCGGGAAGCTCATACTCTGGAAAGCTGCCGTGGCTCGCACTGGGGACTGGGTGCTGTGGGCCACCAGCACCGCCGCCCTGCAGGTCCTTCGCCATGTCAGCCATGATCCCTTCCGGCAAAAGCTGACGAGCGGGCGTCGCGGGGCGTGACGGGATTTGTAGTTTTGCGGAGCTCCGGGGCGACAGGCGGTTGCTCGAGTTGTGCTCCAGAAACTACATTTCCCGGCAGGCTGGCTACCGCCGGGGCGCGGCTCAGTCGCTGTGGGCAGGGCTGGGTGCATTGTTCTCTGGGCTTGTCCGAGGGCGGTGCCGCTTGTTGTGTTCGGGGTTGACCTGGTACTGGGACTCACAATTACCCAAAGACCACTGGGTCCCCTTTCAGAGTTTCCTCAAGTCTCGTTCGTAGGGGCGGAACTTTTGTCCACTCGTGTTGCGAGTCGTTCTGCTGTTGCTTAGGGCTAGAGAGTCCGGGGGGGGGGGGGGGGAGACAAGGACCAGGGGCACTGAGACTGGTTCGTCCAGAGTCTTCTGAAAGTCCCGGTGTGTAATTGTATGCGTGCCTTGCTGTATACCTGCACAATAGAGCTTGTCGAACGTCGGCTGTGTATCACACACCACTCATTCTTAGCCATGATGTATATTCTGAAAAGTCACCACTTTCCGGGGAGAGAGCCATATGTGATTGTTAAAGGAGTAAACCGGTAAACTAGGAAATGGAAGTAGCTTGAAACCCAGTGGGCCTAGATGTTTCTGAAGCTTTGCCATTTCTCAGCTGTTTCCAATATCATAGCAGGGTGTGCTGAACGGTCCCTGGCTTGTCTGATTGTTCTGTGACACATGTTGTATAACTCACCCATCTGAGCTCTTTAGTGGCTTTTAGTATATTCACAATTGGGCAGCCATTAGTTTGAGAATATTTTCACCACTCGTGAAAAGGCAGTCTGTTGCTTTTAGTTATGACTCCCAATCCTTCCAACTTTAGCCAACAATTTACAGCCTTTGCATCTGTAAAGGTTTGCTATCTGGGATTTTTGAAATAAGATCTCACTATATAGAGCAGGCTAGCCTTGAATTTACAGCCTGCTTCTGTCTCCTGAGTCCTGGGAATAAAGGTGTGGGTCCCGCCACACCCAGTTTATTTTCTACACGTAATATAAATGTAATCATATATGACCTTTACTGTGGGTTTCTATAATATTGTACAGTATTTTCACTTTGAAGCAAATGTCAGTACCTTTTTTTTTTGGTTGAATTAAATTGCAGTGCATGGATATTATACATTTTATTTATTGAAACTCATTGGATGGGCTGGGATGCAGAGAGAGAGAGAGAGAGAGAGAGAGAGAGAGAGAACAGAGGAAATGACAGGGTTCTGTAGGAAAGAATTGAGAGTAGGGATCAGGGTGAAAAGAGGCTGGATGCCAGCATGGACTCTGTAACAGATCATTTGAGAACCTGGAGGCCAGTATGTGTTTTGGTATACTAATAGGTACCACAGTTAGCCATTTGTCCAGAGTTTCTTTTAGACTGAAGGACGTCCCTGATTTAAATTTGAACTGATCCAGTTTGAACTAAACTGGTTAGCAGAAGCAATCACCGCCACCCTTTGTTCTTTAAGTCCTGTTTTGGGGGTGAGGGACATTCTTTAGTCCCTCCCTGAGCTAATCTGTCGAGCAGGATCAGGTTGGCAAAGGCGTTCCAAGATGGCTACTCCATTTCACATTCCTTTTAGCTGCACAAGAGGGTTCCAGTTTCCATATCCTTTCCAGCACACCATCATCTGAATTTTACTATCTTCATCTTAGCAAGTGTGAAAAAACATCTCAATGTGCCTTTCATTTGCATTTACCTAATGACTAAGGACACTTGTAGAGCATGGTTTTGTATGGTTTTGTCACTGGGAGTTAGTGTCTTTTCATAGGCTTAGTCTCGTAGACAAAAGAATCTTAAAAATGGATTCAGAATGAAATTTGAAAGCAATTGTCAATTCCCCAAACTCCAAAAGGCGGTCTAAACCAGAAATAAACTCAAATTGGACTATAAGAAGGTTTCTAGCAACTAGATAAAAGCCAGCATTCCTTGGGAACTTTTGAAGCCATTTCTGCCTGCCAAAGGAGTCATTTCCCTTACTTCTGGCAAAAGGGACATCTGGCTTTCCAATTAGCATATACCTGTGTCATCTGTCAGTACATCAAGGTCCACTCTAGCCTCCAGGCTCCCTTAGTTATACATTTCCCAGCCTCCACCAACTCCCTCACTCTTACTCCCTACAGCTACTCACTCTCTTCACAACCTTGCTAGCCTCCTGCTTTCTCTAGGCTTCTGCTCCTGGTATTATCACCACGTTTTCTCTATTCTCTATGCTCCGCTATTCTCCCTTCTACAGAAGACAGCCCTAGCCATGTCCAGCTGCTGGTCATGTTCAGTGTACTTTCTCTCTCTGCTCTGAACTCCTTTAGCCCCTTCAGACTGAAGGGAAGCTGGAGACCAAACTTGGACTCCTGCTGACTGTGAAGTCTAGAATGTAGATCATGATAAAGGCTCACATACCCTAGATGGGAAGAAAGAAAAGGACAAGGGTGAATAAGAACAGGAAAGCACCAGTCCTACTAAACCTACAATGTTCGTCTCTGGTGTTACAGCCAGGGGTAATAAACACCCAACAGCACTACACCCTGCGCAGTGGCTCACCAAAATCCACATCTCCATGGACAGACATGCTTCACGTAGCATATCCAACATCCTTGTGCAAGTGACCAGTGTCCAGACCCCAGCACCCTCAGGGGCAGCAGCACCCCAGGTGGCCTCCCGGGTGCTTATTAAACCAAACAAACTTGAACTCTCTGCACAGAAGTGTGCATCTGTTGTCAGAAATCTCCATGTTTAAAGCCAGGAAAGGCTCACATCCCAAACTTTTTTTTTAAAAGATTTATTTATTTATTTTATGTATATGAATACACCATTGCTGTCTTCAGACACATCAGAAGAGGGCATCAGATCCCATTACAGATGGTTGTGAGCCACCATATGGTTGCTGGGAATTGAACTCAGGACCTCTGGAAGAGCAGTTGTGCTCTTAATCACTGAGCCACCTCTCCAGCCCCCAAACTTTGTTTCTAAGAGTCCTAGTTGTGGGTCACTGAAGGACCATTGTACCTCCAGAAGTGCCATTACCAGAACTTGACAAGTCCTGAGTAAAAAGAGGTTTTTCCACACTGTAGCCATCGATCATTTAAAGTCCTTTACTCCTAAAAGTAAAAGGCCACTTTGGGGAGATTTAGTAGAGTTATGGGAAAAACAAAACAAAACACTGTGCTGTTGTGATTTTTACTAATTGTATTTACTTCCTGCCATGAGATGCCTTAGACTGCCTCATGTTACCCCTGAGAAATTAGCTCCACCAGTGTAATGAGTCAATTCAAGCCAAATTAAAGTATATGGCAAGTTTATTTGAGGAGAGAGGGAGGGAGTTCTTGGACCTCACAGGAGGAGTCAGTGACATCACCATGTAGATGGGGAGACAGAAGAGTGGGAGGGAGCCGAGAGAAAAATAGGGGGGAGGAAATGTAGAGAGAGGGAGAGAGAAGAGAGAGAGGATTATATATTGAAGAACCTCTTGGGGAGAGGAAGCCCAGACACTGGGCTGGAGGGTTTAGGGTAGAGGGCATAGGTAGGGACTGAGGGATGCTGGGAGAACCTGGAGGCCAGGTCCAATTTGGTATGTAAAATTTACACCTCAGCTGTTTGTCCAGAGTCTGAGTCCCAACAGTCCCCACACATAGTATTAATTCCACTGGGCAGATGTAAAACCACTACTGAAAGGGTTAACTCAAGAACTTTGAAAAGGTCATGGAACACTTGCCCCTCCCAGAAGAGCAAGTGTTCCCCCTCCCAGAAGAGAGAAGATAAATTACATTCCTCAGACCACAGGGAGGTCCCTGCGGCTAAGGCTAAGAAAGGCCCAGAGTCCATTGGTCATCTACCTCATCCCCTTACAACCAATTAATTTAAAGGTAACACTGTTCTGCCAATCACATTGTGCCTAATGGCGGCTGCCCTGAGAACTATGTAAAAGGCCCATGCAGCCTGGAGTGTGCGTCATTCTGAATCCATATGCAGGGCGGCCCCAGCATGCTGGATAATAATAAAATTCCTCTTGCTTTTTGCATCAATTCCTGTCTTGGCGTAGTCCACTCAGGAGGTCTCTTCAGTAAGTTAAGACTCCCTTGAGTCTTACACTGCCACAATTTTTGAACCAAATATGAATTAAGCTTTATTAAATACTGTGAATACTGGCCTGCTCTATACCAGGGGTTTCCCAGATTGTGGCACTGAATTACATTAGTCAGGGGCTTTAAAGGCAAAATCCACAAGGCTATGCATGTCCTGCTTTTGTCCAATCAGGGGCAAGCATACATCCTGATGTACTTCCTGCTTATATACCTCTGGCGTACATGTGATCAAGAACACATCCTGGGCAGTTGAGGCAACCTAGATTGTTTACAGAAGTGAAAACACTTGGCTTGCTAGCTTACATGAGCAACCCCCAGCATTCCAGAAAATCACCTGTTCTTGGGCAAGTGGGGTTTACAGGTTAGAGGCTTGATTGATTGATTGTCATTATTTGGGTTTTTGAGACAGGGTTTCTCTATGTAGTCCTTGCTGGCCTTGAACTAACAGAGATTCACCTACTTCTGCCTCCTTAGTGCTCGATTAAAGGTGTGCACCTCCACCACCTGACTGCATTTTTATTTTATAGATCTATTAAGCACAGTAATTTAAACTTAAAGTTAGCCACCACAGTAGCTACAGAATCCTTGCTCTTCTGAAGAGTCAAATGTTAGCCAGATGTTGAACCTTCTACAGAGCTGCTCATGGAGGGCGTTCTCGTCTGTCTTGGTGGCCTGCAGTGGAGTCAGCTGCAGGTTACAGTGGCTCTGTGAAGAGCATCTACACTCCCAGTCTTTCTGGTACTATTTCTAAGAAGGACAGGCTCCTCACATTTTGTAAGTAATTTGGTATCCTATACCCCACAGCCTGTGCTGTCAGCCGGCCCCCTTTCCCCCTTTTCCTCCTCCTTCTCGTCCTTATTTTTCCTTTAGGCAGGAAATCTATTACATAACATTGGCAATCCTAGAACTCACTGTGTAGATCACTATCCTCTAATTCACAGAGATCCACCAGCCTCAGCCTTAAATGCTGGGGTTACAGGTGTGTGCCACCATACCTGGTGACTCTTATATTTCTTTTTTTTTTTATTTGTTTGTTTGTTTTTCGAGACAGGGTTTCTCTGTGTAGCCCTGGCTATGTAGCCCTGGCTGTCCTGGAACTCACTCTGTAGACCAGACTGGCCTCAAACTCAGAAATCTGCCTGTCTCTGCCTCCTGAGTGCTGGGATTAAAGGCGTGCGCCACCACTGCCCAGCTGATTCTTATATTTCTTAATTATGGAAATGCTGGTGTGAACCGAGGGTAGCTTTGAATCAAGCTTGGCCACAGCACTGCTGAGGAACCAAGAGCTTCAGTCTGTCTTATGAAACTAACTGAACAACCTTAGAGCAGGTGACACGAGGTACCCTGTGCAGGCCGTTGCAACTTATGCGGCTTAAATTCTGAAGCATCTGCAATTGGTTTGTAAAGTTCAGCAACCTGAGGGACTGCTGTGTGTTCCATGTACTTTGGTGTGGTTCTGTGAGCTTTAGGTCACTGAAAGTGACCTGTTTCCCTTAATCGTTGATATTGAGAACAATAGTGATTATAATAAAGTTCTTGCTTTTTTTGTGGGGGGGGAAGGGAAAAGAATGATATTTTCTTGTTTGTATGAAAAAGGATCTTTCACTGGGTGGTGACAGCACACATTTTTAATTCCAGTACTCCGGAGGCAGAAGCAGGCAGATCTCTGATTTTCATGCTTGTCTGGTCTACAAAGCAAGTTCCTGGAGTTCCTGGGTCACATAGAGAAACCATCTTTTTTTTTTAAGATTTATTTATCTATTTATTATATGTAAGTACACTGTAGTTGTCTTCACACACCACAACCCCGAGCTGGAAAGATAGCTCAGTGGTTAAGATTATCGACTACTCTTCCGGAGGTCCTGAGTTCAATTCCCAGCAACCACATGGTGGCTCACAACCATCTGTGATCGGATGCCCTCTTCTGCTGTGTCTGAAGACAGCAATGGTATACTCACACATATAATATAAATAAAGAAGTCTTGCCCGGCAGTGGTGGTGCATGCCTTTAATTCCAGCACTTGGGAGACAGAGTCAGGCGGATTTCTGAGTTCAAGTTTAGCCTGGTCTACAGAGTGATTTCCAGGACAGCCAGGGCTATACAGAGAAACGCTGTCTTGAAAACAAAGCAAAACAAATAATAATGTGGGGGGAAGAAATAAAGAATAATAAATAAAGAAGTCTTTAAAAGAAATCAAACCAAACAAAAAAGACAGGATCCTTCAAGGGGATATTCCCATTCTGTTTTGTTGTTGATTTTCTTGTTTGTTTGAGACCTGATTTCCCTATATAAATAGGATGTCCTAGAAATCTTGTTTCTTAAAAGCAGGACATGAGCCAGGCATGGTGGTACACGCCTTTAATCCCAGGGCCCCAGGGCCTGTAAGACTTGGCCCAGATCTCTCAACAGAGGGAGCACTCACTCCAGATATAGCACTCTTCAAGTAGAATTCTTTCATAGTATCTGAAGGTGCAGTAACATTGGTTTCAGAAATCAAAATTGGACCAGAGAAGTAGGCAACAGTGGATGAGGGCAGGGTCAGGCTGAGCAGAGAGGGGAAAGTGTCACTCTCAAGGTTCCTCTTAGGAAGCAGCAGCTTGAGAAGTGTATATTGCCAGGAGGATTGATGGTGAGCACCACTGGAAACTCCACATGTTCATCAGATGGGTTTATTAGCATCTGTCTCTTCCTGGGAAGAGGCGTGGCAAAAAAATCTTCTGACCCTATGGCACATTTGGCAAATGGGGATGTGAAACCTGGCAGTAGGACCAGACAATAGCAGAAAAAGGTGGAAAGAGCCCCACTTTCAGGATAGGTATAGTCCCTATGGTTCTTTGATGTAACCTTTATCCTTAACTTGGAGGGAGGGACAAAAAACATAAAATGAAACAAAACCCCCAAACCTTGTATTTTCATAATTGTGGCCATTGGAACCAACCACTGTGTTGTGATCATGGTGTGCAATTTAGAGTCAGAAATTCTGAGTACTTGTACAAGGCAAGAGGATTATGGAATGTTATCTGGCTCTTGATTATCTAACTCTTATATTGTGGAGAGTTCTTGGGGTGGTTTCTAGAAATTTGGCAAGAATTTGACATTGGGCCAGGACAGGGAAGTAGGCCTCAGGTAGGAATTTGACTTTGGGCTAGGACTAGGGAGTAGGCTCAAGATGAACACAGCTGAGGAATGTGTTCTTTGTATCTTGTTAAGATTCTGAATATAGTAATCATAGGGCCTTTGTTTATGCTTTGTTTTTTCCTTAACTACTCTGTTTATGCCTTAGAACTGACCATATTCTTTTTTTTTAAGATTTATTTATTATATTTAAGTACACTGTAGTTGTTTTCAGACACACCAGAAGAGGGCATCCAATCCCATTACAGATGGTTGTGAGCCACCGTGCAGTTGCTGGGATTTGAACTCAGGACCTCTGGAAGACCTGTCAGTGCTCTTAACTGCTGAGCCATCTCTCCAGCCCAGTCGTTGCTTTTTGAACATAAAATTGTCTGCTCTAAAAAGGTTGGCAACTAATTTATACTAATTTTGAAAGCAGCAATCACATCTTTCCTATGGCTTACCAGTTTGTGATTTTTCATCTATCCTATTTCTACCATCAATTAGCTTCCAATTCATGCATTTCCATGTAGGAAGTCCTCCCAGTTTGTTTGCTTGCTTGCTTGCTTTGCTGCTACTGAGGATGGGACCTAGGACCTCATGCATGCTAGTCAAGCACTCGACACTGACTTACATCCTGCAGCCACTCTGTTTCAAAGAAATATTCTGATTTGAAAAGAAAACTTTCATTGTATTTATTCATTTCTTATTTGGAAATGTCCATACATATGGTCAGAGGAGGACTTGTGGGGGTCAGCATTCTCCTTCCACCACATGGGTTCTGACCTTGTGGGTTCCAGGGATGCAACTCAGGACCTCAGTTGTGGCATTGCTAGCAAGTGCCTGTACCCACTGAGCCATCTCACTGGCCCGAGGATGCCAGCCCCTCAGAATTAGATTCTACATAAGTAGAAGCCTTACTGGGATTGCACTCATGCATGCCTACATCCCATCTTGCCAGCATAGGCAGTTCACGAGGTCTCTGGGATAGATATTCCGGGGTCTAAGTTATCCTTATAGACCATCCATTGTCTTATTGTGTTCAATCCTCACCCTGCAATGGAATATTGGTTTAGACAGTTATTTTTAGAAATAATGGTGAAAAGGCAGTAGCCTTATACTACATAGAGAGTTCAAAGACAGCCACAGTCACATAGTGAAACTCTATCTTAAAAACAAACAAAAACAACAAAACCAAAACAACCTGCAACCAAAGAATTGCAACAACAAGAATGTAAGCAAAACAATGGACCAAAAAAAGCCAAGAATTTTTTTCTTACCTACTGATTTCTTTTTCACTTTTTTCCTTTACAATATGATATATCCCCTTCTATTACTTTCTTCCTGTTCCTTCAAAATGATGCCCTAAACTCTAACTCTACAGTCAAGTCTCCATTTTCCTTCCCTCTATTACTTCTATGCTACATTAAAGAAATGTTCTCATGCTCATTACTGCAGACTTCATACATCTTTAAGATATACACCTCCCATCTCTCCTCTCTCTCTCTCTCTCTCTCTCTCTCTCTCTCTCTCTCTCTCTCTCTCTCTCTCTCTCTCTCCTTCTCTCTCTCTCTCCTCTCTCTCTGGAATATCATGTTCAAAATTTATGTTCTCAGACTTTCCTTCTGGCATTTGCACAGGGCCAAAAGAGACATGCTGGTGACTTTAACACCTTTAAAACAGACTCCAGGAATATCACCAATGGCATGAACTTTTTGACTAAATCTGGCTACCATAAACTGTAAATGGATTTTACTATGACCTAGCTAGCTCCCTAATAACCGAGGCAGAGTCCTATGGATTATTTAATCAGCTCTTGCACAATTACTAGGGAATATACCTAATCCATATTTCTATTTGCTAGACTATTAATTCCAGCTGTGCTCCCCAAATACTTGCTGTTTGAGTCTCGCCTGGGTCACTTCTGCCCCAGCAGTCTGTTTTGGGGGAGCATTTAATTTGGGCATGTGCTCCTGGTTCATCCTGTCTAATGGAGACTTCCTGTTCTCCTCCTCCTTCTTCCTCCTCCTCCTCCTTCCTCCTCCTCCTCCTTCATTCTCCTCTATTTTTCTCTCCTTGTGGTCCCTACCTGTGATCCCCAGCCTGGTAACTGAAACTCCGCCTTTTCTATTCTCTTCTGCCCTCAGCTTAGTTGTACGTCTAGTCTCTCTCCTGGGGAAGCCAGTGACCACTCTACCTGAGATCTCACAGGGCTGGGGACTCTCTCTCCCTACAAAGCATGGCAAATTCTCTTTCCTCTTCCTGTGCCTCCTAGCCTGCCTGCAGGAACCTGGAAGTTCTGCTTCTTCAACCCATCCATTGGCCAATAGCATCTTTACTGATTGATTAAGAACCATTTGGGGAACAGGACCTTTAGAGTTCGCATGCAGATTTCCAGGTCAAAGCATCAGAACCACCCCATACACCAACTCTAACAGACTCCTGATATACATAGACACTGTCATCTCTTGGCTCCTGAGCAGAACTCCTTCCTCTGAAACCTACTACACTCCTTTGAAACACATGTCCAAAGAAAACACAATAAGTCCTGGAAACAATTTCCACACTACATTTTTTTTTTGAGACAGGACCTCACTATGTAGCCTCTCTGGCCTGGAACTCATCATGAAGACCAGGTTGTTTTTTAAATGCACAGAGATCTTCGCACATCCGACTCCTGGGTGCATGGATTAACGGCATGCATCATCATGCCTGGCCTCTTCAAGGAAGTTCAGTTTGCAAATCCTTTCTGCATATTAAGAGTAATGATTAGGGTCCTTGACCAAACCATTTGCACACTGTAACAAGTATACACTGGGCATGGTGATGGCTCTGGACCCTGAGGGAGCACCCCCAGTCACAAGCTCACCCAAATCCTATCTTTCATTGTATTCCTGGCACAAGGCCATGCAAAGCAAGGCTCTAATGGCGGTGGCCTGTCCCCAAGAGAGATGGCCCTTACTCATATCCAGAGGAGAGCCCCACCTCACTCCTTAGTACAATGCTGCCACTTCTTCTGTGGAACTCTGGGCGAGGCTCACTAGGAACCCAGGCAGCAGGCTTCCCCCACTTCTGTACATACTGTAGTTGTCTGGGACCAAGTTTCCTGCTTGGCAAGTATCAGGATCCATAAGTTTGCCTTGTCAAGATGTTTTTTTGCTGTTTTTGTTTAATAAATAAACACCTGATTGGGTTAGCATAGGTATTGCAGGAGACAGAAGTACTAATGAAACAAGAGTGAATAATCTGAAACATTTAGTCTTGAAAATAGGTAAGATCCTGTAGCTGGGTACAGAGCACATACACAGAGGCCTATTGTCAGCAGAAAGAAGTTAAAAATTTCATGGTTTTGACCCAAGGAAGGGGAATTCATATACCTTACCGTAATTTTGGATGAAATAAATCTAGGCATGGTGGTGTGCATACCTTTGATCTCAGCACTCAGGAGGCAAAGGCAGTGGTGTCTCTGAGTTTGAGGCCAAACTGGTCTACAGAGCGAGTTCCAGGACAGCGAGGGCTACATAGAGAAGTTATGTCTTGAAAAAAAACACCCCCAAATTAATTAATTTTAATCCAACTATAACAGGAAATATACACATCACCAGGTTTCTGTTTTACTTTTCCTGAGATCCAAGTGCTGATGGGGCTGGAACTCAAAAATCTGGAAGCATGGAGATTTGTGCTTAGGAGCACATGGAGGGGTTAATGGAAAGAGAGTACTGCTTGATCCCCACACTGTTAGGTATCTAGGCAGGCATTATCAGGCTTGGAGGCCATCGAGGAATGGGCCTTTCTCATATCAATGTTGAACCCCACCTCCTGTTTCCCTGACATCACTGGAAAGAAAAGAACCAGCTTTGCTCCTCAAGATTTCGAAGTCTATATGGAAAAGTGGAGGTATCTGGGTTTTACTGAGGCACATAAAGGGAAAGCTACTTCCTCCTGGTCACAAAGTACAATCTGAGTTCTACCTTTAGCCCTGGATAAAGATACGACATTCTGATTTGCCCCAAACATTAGACCATTACATGCTAATGTATCTTCTTTTAAGAGTTAACCCAGTTAGGCTTTTTCCAGGAGACCACTCCTCAGGAAATCTGATTAACCTGAAGATGTGCTAAGTCAGTGGTTCTCAACCTTCCTAAAGCTGTGACCCTTTAATAAATTTCCTCATGTTGTGGTGACCCCCAACCATAAAATTATTTTCATTGCTACTTCATAACTATACTTTTGCTACTGTTATGAATCATAATGTAAATATATGTATTTTCCAATGGTTTTTAGAGTTGTGACCCACAGGTTGAGAACTACTGGGCTAAGGAGGTAGCAAGAATGATGAGGTAATGTACGTATACTCCCCAGAAGCCTCCAATGCAACTGCTTATAGAACTTCACCCTTAAGCCTTCTTGCTTGTCTGAATTCTAACTCAAAAGTATAACTTTTCCTATTTCTTTTTCTCTCTCTTTTTCAGATACCAACTGTGGTAGTTTGAATGAAAGTGGCATGGGGGCTGGTGAGATGGTTCAGTGGGTAAGAGCACTGACTGCTCTTCTGAAGGTCCTGAGTTCAAATCCTAGCATCCACATGGTGGCTCACAACCCTCCATAATGAGATCTGACACCCTCTGGTGTGTCTAAAGACAGCTACAGTATACTTACATATAATAATAAATGAATCTTTAAAAAAAAGACAAAGAAAATGGCTTCTAGGCTCATATTTGAGTACTTTGTCCTTAGTTGATAGAAATGTTTTGGCAAGGATTAAGAGGAGTATCTTTGTTGGAGAAGGTATATCCCCTGGGGTGGGCTTTGGGTTTCAAATACCCACCCTAGGCCCAGTTCTCACTCTCTCTACCTCCAACTTGAGGATAGGATGTGTGGTGGTTTGAATAGAAATGACCCCCATAGACTCATGTATTTGAATGCCTGGCCCTTTTTAGGAGGCATGGCCTTGTTGGAGTAGGTGTAGTCTTGTTGGAGGAAGTGTGTCACTGTGGGGGTAGACTTTGGGGTTTAATATGCTCAAACTAAGCCTAGTGTGACAGTTTTCCTCTACTGCCTTTGGATTAAGATGTAAATCAAGCCAGCCTCAATTAAATGGTTTCTTAATAAGAGTTTGAAGTAGAAATTTTTGGTTTCTTTGGAGATTCAGTTGTATCATGTGATGTTTTTCTGGAAACTGTCTTTTTTTTTTAAGAGTTTGGAAAGGGTATAAATATAACCCAACAGACAGTGGACAATGCTGTGTGGTATTGGTTCACCTTGCTACTCTTTGCTAGTTATCGTTTGTCATGACTTCATAGAGAGAAATACATCAAAGAACTTTGGTGGTATTCCAACAGCTTCCTGCTCCTTTCTGGGACTTGGGCAGATTGACAGAGCCTCACAATTTCTTCTGGATTGAACTGCCTTTGCTGATTCACAAATAAATGGTGTTTTCAAGTGGATCAAACTACTGCTACTGATTTATGTGAACTGAACTGCCAATATCCTATCAACATAGATTGGACTTGTCCTAAAGAACTATTTCTAAACAGGTCCACACCCTCCTTTTCCCTATTAACTTTTCCTTTCCATTACCTCTGGTGGGAGGTGGACTAGAAGGGAGGTTAAAACATCTAAGTACCTAGCCAGGCGGTGGTGGCGCACGCCTTTAATCCCAGCACTTGGGAGGCAGAGGCAGGCAGATTTCTGAGTTCGAGGCCAGCCTGGTCTACACAGTGAGTTCCAGGACAGCCAGGGCTACACAGAGAAACCCTGTCTCAAAAAAAAAAAAAAAAACCATCTAAGTACCCTTATTAAAAGTAGGGAAAAATATAAGCTTACAAGAGAGTTGCCTTGGTTATGTCATTTCTTCCTAGCAATATGCTGAGCAAGATGCTAGGCACTGCTCCAGTGCCACGCTTGCCTGCCTGCTGCCACGCTTCCCTGTCAGGACGATAATCACAGACGTACCCTCCAAAAGCAAGTCCCCAATTAAATGCTTTCTTTTCTAAGTTGTCTTGGTCAAGGGCTTCCCATAACAATAGTCCCATATGAAGATTATGCTGACTGAGAGCAGACAGATTTGTGACCCACTGTGCTAATGAAGAAGTCAAGTTACTCAGAAACCAAGTTGCTAAAAACAATCCTGATTTAAAGTCTTAACAGCTAATTCTGGCCGGGCAGTGGTGGCGCACTCCTTTAATCCCAGCACTTGGGAGGCAAAGGCAGGCAGAATTCTGAGTTTGAGGTCAGTCTGATCTACAGAGTGAGTTCCAGGACAGCCAGGGCTACACAGAGAAAAAAAAACAAAACCCACAAAACAAACCCCAAAACAAAACCACCCCACCCCAAACCAAACCAAACCAAACCAAACCAAACCAAACCAAACCAAACCAAACAAAAAACCCAGCTAATTCTGGAGTGATAACTAAGCAGTTAAACACACTTGCTCTGGCTGAGGACCAAGGTTTAGTTCCCAGCACCTACATAGTGGCTCACAACTATCTCTAACTTTACTTTCAGGGAGTTTCATGCCCTCTCTGACCTCTGCAGACATCAGGTACATGCATGGTGTACACAGACAGACACATGCAGGCAAAATACTCATAAGCAGAAAATAAAAGAAATCTAAGAAAAAATTAAGCTTGAGTTTTTGTTGCACTTCCATTCAGTTAAGAAAGCAGCTGTGATTATGGCATGCATGGTCCAAGGCAACTCCAGAACTCCTTGTTCGCGTCATAGGTCTTCGTGGTCATTGTTTAGTGTTAAATTTCCAATGCCACTCCCAGGTTTCAGCACCTGATGAATGGACTAAAGAAATGGAAAGGACATGACTGCTCCTAAGTATGGTCGAGGAGAAGGTTTATCGCAGATAAAAGGGAGAGTGTAGCTAGAGGCAGACACATGTGGGAGAGTCCAGAGTGGACATGACCCTGAGCTGGGCCATGTGGTGAGAGTGGGAGGGGAACAAAGAAGGGAGAGAAAGAGAAAACAGGTGGGTGTAGAAGCCCAGAGGCCAAAGGTACAAGGGGAAAGGGGAACTAAAATGGTTCCCTCATAGAGGAAGGGGCAGTGAGGGAAGGGCAGTCCAGTCTCTGGGCTGAGGAAGTTTAAGGTATGGGATGGGGTATGCCAGCCAGGAGAGCCCTGTAACAACAGGTAGGGACTGAGGGATGCTGGGAGCACCTGGTGGCCCATGTCTGCTTTGGTATATTAAATAGGCACCTCATCCATTTGTTCTAGGATTGAAACCTAACAGTTAGAAATGATAAAGGAAGAGCTTCAGGAGAGCTGTTCCAGGAAATGGGCCTCAAAGATGGGACAGAGGTGGCCTACAGGTCTAGTGAGAAACTGGCCACATACATATGAGGAGGAGACTGAAGGAAAGAACCTCCAAATAACCCAACAAAGGGAATTCTGACTCAGCTTTTTAGGGAAGTGGTGGGCAGTTCCATACCGTGAAACCAAGCCAGGCCAAGCCTATGTGGATCCCAGCATGGAGGACAAGGAGTAGCTAGGATCACAAGCTGACATTGTGGTTACAAGGGGAGGAGCTGTGCTTGGTTTTCTGGATGAGGCCTCTGAGCTCTAGCAGGCACTGTCAGTTCTCTGTTCTCTCACGGTGCTACATCTGATCTCTTAGAGCAGCCATAGGGGTGTGGAGAAAACACAAGACAGAGGATCTTTACCACCAAATCCTCATCATGCTCTTATACCTGAGGGATACGGCCTAGAAGAGGAGGAAGGAGGGTGGTTTGTCTTGTCTTTTCCCTAGGAAGGGACAGTAGCAAAGCAAAGGGCTCATAGATCTGGGGTGAGACAGAAAGAGAAGGCCTGGAAAATAAGTCCTTCAAAAGGAGTCCTTGCTCAGGAATCACAACTGGAGATAGAGCTGCCAGGAGATTATCCGAGTCATAGCGTATGGTCACCTGTTCTTCCTCAGAAGACCTCCTTAAATGAGCCCCGTGTTTGCCATCATTGTGATCTTCGTATCTTGACCGCCAGTCCATCATCACCACCATCACCTTTATGTTTTGTCCCAGAGCCTTGAGTTGGTCCACCTACTGTTCTTTGTGTCCTGTTTATGGCATTGTGCTTATCAGTCTGTCTCAGAGGTAACCTCCTGCCTAAAACTGTATGTGTGTAAGATACTCTAGGGATCAGACTCTGTGTAGGTGAGTTCTCGGCGGTGCAGTGTGGGAACTTAGCTTTTGTGTTTGAACTTTTATCTCTATAACCAATATAAGGAAAAGGGTCAAGAAGATGAAAAATGGTAAAGAAGAAAGATGCACACATGTATGTCCTTTTTAAAAGAGGGAATCTAAGACAATTCTCTGACAAAGCACTGTTCAGGTGGCTTTCTCATACACCTCTAAACATCAGGAAACTATTGTAAGTTTATATTTTCTTCTGCTGTATTGTACTTGAAGATACAAAATGGAGACACGCTGGCTTGACATTTCTCCTGAAGTCAGAAGGGCATCTATTTTATGCCAAAGAAAAGAGAAGTGGAGTCCACGGGGGAGAGAATTGTATCAACAGGAAGCCATCAAAAGAGCCTATGGTTATGAAGGCAAGTTAGCAGAGTAATAATAGCCATTTCTGTAAGAAGCGGGATGCAAAGCCACTCAGAAGCCTGACATTAATTATAGGGAATTCTACCCAGCAGGTGGGAAACCTGACTCCTGTCTTCTGAGCAGTACTTCTCTCACAGCCTGAATAACTAAATAGATAGATATTTGCATAATGACTCTATTTTCTAAATTGCCCTAAAATATCTCCACAGTTACTTGTTCTCTTACCACAGACATCTCAGTTCCATGGCTATGTAAAAATAGGAATTAGTGTTGTCAAGAAGTGTGCCCAATTTATTGTAAGACATTGAGATTTTAGATAAGCAGGGACAGGGAGAAAATGTGGTTAAAAATTACAAAATCAGAGGAAAAAATATCAGAAAATATTCTACTTCAATTAAGAAATAAGAATGTTGGATATGTTGTCCGTGTGTGTGGTGTGTGCATGTGGCATGTGTGTGTGTGTGTGTGTGCGAGAGAGAGAGAGAGAGAGAGAGAGAGAGAGAGAGAGAGAGAGAGAGAGAGAATGTGTGTAGAGGGTAGGATATGGGGGAAAATGCAGTATTTTGCAGATAGGCTTGGACTAAGATGTCTGAATTCCATGACAGGAAGCTAACTTGTGTTTTGTTTTGTTTTTTCTTTTTCCTCTTCTTCTTCTCCTTCTTTTTTTTTTTTTGGAGACTGGGTCTCTCTGTGTCCTAGTTGGCTTGCTTTGTAGACCAGATTGGCCTTGAACTCACAGAGATCTGCTTGCTTCTGCCTCCCACATGTTAGGATTAAAGGTGTGCTACCATTACTGCCTGATTTATCTTAAATATTGTAAACTGACTTTGTTTTCCTTTTGTTTTCGTAGTCTTGGCCCTCTCTGACCACAAGCTCACATCAAGAAAAAAATATTTTAAACTAAATAAAATGTTAAAAATGGGTTTATTTATGGTTTTCTGTCTCTGTTTCCCTACAGTGAGGTATGGATTTATAGGAAGGATAGAACAAAACTCAGAGAATGATCTCATAGTGTCAACCATTGGTCCCAGTGAGTTGAAGTGTGAAATAAGCCAAAGTTGGAATTTTGGTGTTGTAAGTTTTTGGGCTCTCCCGTGTTGGGACTTGGTTCTAATGCTTTTTGTCTTATTTTGGCTCCCAAAAGCCGAGCTGCCAGACCTGAGGGTTCCTTTCCCCATCAGGCTTCGATTGATAATAAAGAATTGCCACAGATGGGGATGGACTTTTAGATTCCACGAACAGGGACCAAGAGAGAGGGGAAGCAGAAAGATGAAACTTAAAGGCCTGCCAGCATGTAAGAATCCATAGGGGCCACTTCTCCGATTGGGTCTGGAGTAGCAGAGAAGAAATATGAATTTTTAAAGATGTTAACCCAGGAATAGTGGAAGGGAGTGTTTGCTAGCCACAGGGAGGTTTAGAAGTGCCCAGCCATTGAGCTAGGACACTCCCGAGTGAGTGAGTGAGTGAGTGAGTGAGTGAGTGTGTGTCTTTCATTCTCAAATCCAGAGAGCTCTTGAGTGGGTACAACACTCGCGCAGCCTGCCAGGAGCCAAAGTGGTTTAACAGCACTCCTGCGCCCAAGGTCCCGGGCTTGCTGGGTTTGTTCTCTCAGATTCTCCTCCCCTGAAATCTTCTGTGTCCTCTTATACAACATGGAGTCCCTTGCTGAATACTGACACCTTGGTATTGGACTTTGCAGACTCTTTGAAAGAGAGAAATAAAACCCCTTTATTGCCTAGTCAGTTGTGTTATGTTTAGCAACACAGAACAGTGGAAGGTAGTAGGGTCCCCATGGATTGGTGGTCTGTTTTGTTTTGTTTTTTTTTAAGATTTATTTATTTTATGTATATGAGTACACTGTAGCTGTCTTCAGACACACCAGAAGAGGGCATCAGATCCTATTACAGATGGTTGTTAGCCAACATGTGGTTGCTGGGAATTGAACTCTGGACCTCTGGAAGAACAGTTGAAGGGTCCCAGGGACTTTCGACAGCCTTACACCCACCCGCCTCAGGTCAAGGCTAGGTCAAGTTCCATTCTCCACCCACAGGAACATTCTTTGTTTTGTTTTGTTCTTGTTTCTGTTTTTTGAGACAGGGTATAGTCCTGGCTGTCCTGGAATTCACTCTGTAGGCCAGGCTGGTCACAGGAACATTCTTGAGTAAAAAATTCTCAGAATGTACTGGCTAATAGTCACCTGGCCCTCTGGAAAGTCCCAGGTAGAGTTCAGATGTATGTCATGCTTGCTAGCCAATAGATTTAAAGGTCAATATGCTTAGTCAATGAGTTTGAGCTGTAACTTTGCTGATGTAACATGCGCCCCTAAAAAGTATAAAAACTACTTGTAAGAGCCATTTTGAGTTGCCTTCTCGTCACTCACCTAGAGGGACGGCTGATTGAGGGTTGACTCCGACCCACTGGAAAATAAACCTCTTACTTTTGCATTGATCTGCATCCAAATATATCACTTGGGGGCATCTCAAAGTAAGTACCACTGACCGAGGGTCTGGGTCTTACACAGTCAGTGCTCTAAACCATTGGACAGCCATCTCTCCAGTCCTGGTGGCCTATTCTTTTTTGTTTGTTTGTTCGTTTTTGTTTTTTCGAGACAGGGTTTCTCTGTGTAGCCCTGGCTGTCCTGGAACTCACTCTTTAGACCAGGCTGGCCTCGAACTCAGAAATTGGTTTGCCTCTGCCTCCCAAGTGCTGGGATTAAAGGCATGTACCACCACTGCCCGACTCTGGTAGCCTGTTCTTACATGGCTATCAGCCAGTAGCATTCAAATCCTTCTTTTCGTTGCCATAATATCTGATTTCCAGACTCCTGTTTCTCTAAATTAGACAATTCCCTATTTGTTCCTAAGTTCGTTGCTTGGTTCAGCAGATGCTATCTGTGGGCCATTTACAATGCAATAACATACGTTCTCTACCTGAAGGTGGGACAATGATGCTATCAGCCTTGAGGAAGTAGGCGGGAAGCTGATGCAATCTAGATAATGGGACTCAAACTGTAGGTTCAAAAGTAGGGGCCAGGTCATAGCATAGAAAAGACAGGTTATAATCAGTGTTGTCCGGATGTGACCCACCAATATTGTATTTACTGCCTATGAAAAAGTATGACCCTATGTTCTCAACTCTTAACTGGGGCAGGTGGTATCAGGCTAGCAGGATATGTAAATATTTGTTATTTCCTCATCTGCCCAAAGTGAAAGGCAAGCTGCCTTGGGGAAGGTCATGTAGCCCCCAATGCCAGCTGGATTTGTAGTGTGGCTTTTGCATCATGGTTAAGGTTGGGGCAGAAAGACCAGAAGCAGGGACAGAAGCACGGTCAGGAACAGAACAGGGAGGTCAAGAGAGAGCCATATGGCAAGGGAGTGGCAGAGAAGATGGGTTAAGTTAGAGGCTAGCTGAGAGCCTGCCCCAGCAAACAGGCCAAAGTTAAACTAGGGAGACATAGTCACCATGTTGTTGTTCTTGTTAAACCTCAATCAGGACCCAGAAAGCCCCGCTATACAGTGTGTCATTAAACAGCTACATTTATAGCCTTAGGTTGATACCATAAGAAGTTTGTCCTTTTGATACTTACTGTTGGGAGTTTCACCGATGGTAGTGTGGAAAGCAATGTTCCTTCCTTAGTAACAGTGCCTCTCTGTGAGAGACTGTCCCTTTAAGACAGAAATGCAGAGAGAAGCTGCTCTGCAGAGAGCCAGCAGCTTGCAGAGGCTTCTAAAAACACAGACATAGGCTCTAAAAATGTAAAAACAAAAGTTTCAAGCAGACAAAGTGACCAGGCTGAGGCTGTGCTAACCAAGTCAGGACAAAATAAGACGTAATAGTTCTCTGAATCACCTCCCTGCCCCTCCTGCTACTGGGTTCCGAGGAAGCCACTAACTGTCAACAATCTTATTGCAAAAATCCCTCTTGACCTGTAAATTTAAAAACATATGACTAATAGCACGTCAACCCTGTTACAAGGAGGGTATAAAAGATGTATACTTTCTTTGTTCGGGGTTGACTCTCCCTGCGAGGAGTTGCAACCCCACGTACCAGGTACGTGGAACGTGAAATAAATAAACAGACACCTCATGTCGTCAAGTTGTGTTCTGAGGGGTTGCACACCTGAGTTGAGACCCTGGGGGGGGGTCTCCTGGATTACAACAGCAGAAAACATTACAGAAACGCTCAATTCCAACATAAAGAAGACTACATACATTAGAACACTTGTCTCTTTTTTGGTCTGTTAGAGCTGTACTGAGTTTGTTGATGTGTCCTACTGAATATGTGAAAATGTTTTGCTATTTAAAATGACACCCTATTCAGTTGAGATTTTCCATAAAATACTTGTACCAACTTAGAGATGGAACCTATTTTTAATTAATTATTTCATGTACCAAACACACATTTTAAGTTTCTTTTATTTGCAAAGTATTCTGCGATATGGACAAAAATGAACCATTTTATATGATATAGATAATATTTGTATTACATAAGAAGGTACAATGTGGACTGGAGAGATGGTTCAGTGGTTAAGAGCACTGACTGCTCTTCCGGAGGTCCTGAGTTCAAATCCCAGCAACCACATCACATGGTGGCTCACAACCATCTGTAATGAGACCTGATGCCCTCTTCTGGTGTGTCTGAAGACAGATACAGTGTACTTACATATAATAAATAAATAAATCTTTGGGTCGGAGTAAGCAGGGCTGGAGAAGAAAAAAAAAAAAAGAAGGTACGATGTAGGGAGTGACATAAAAAGTTGGGTGTCAGCCGGGTGGTGGTGGCGCATGCCTTTAATCCCAGCACTTGGGAGGCAGAGGCAGGAGGATTTCTGAGTTCGAAGCCAGCCTGGTCTACAAAGTGAGTTCCAGGACAGCCAGGGCTACACGGAGAAACCCTGTCTCGAAAAACCAAAAAAAAAAAAAAAAAAAAAAAAAGTTGGGTGTCATGACCCATACTTGTAATCTCAACACTTGGGAGTCTGAGGCAGGAGGATCACTGTGAATTTAGGTTCCTCTGGGCTATATAGTGAATTCCAGTCTGGGCTACAGAATAAGATCCTGTCTCAGAAAACTGAAAAAAAAAAATGTCATAAGAAATAAAGCATGGGACATTATGTGAGAGTTTAAAAGGATAAGGTTCAGGGGTAACTTTGCAGGAGAGAGACCATGTAAACTGAGTTTGAGCCCAGCAAGGAGAAACCATTAAGCACACAAAGAAGGAAAAGCACCACACATGTAATGACATTTTATTTACCAGCTTGGTTTAGACAGTGAACTTGCGGCAGGAGGTAGCTCATGCCAGAACTCAGGAAGCTGGAGCAAGATTGAGAACCCAAGACCTAGTAAGCTCAAGGCCAGCTTGGGCTAAAAAACATATATAGTGATACCCTGCCTAAAAAAATTAGTTATATTATCATCAATAAAAAATTCAGAATTTATATCCTACCCATGATGAAAATGTGTTTTCTCACCCCCAAAGTTTATTATTTCCCATAATAAATTCAACAACGTGCCCAAGGCCTTATTTCTCTTTAGTACCTGTTCAAGAGGGGACTTAATATAATGATCTGCAGTAATTTTGGTTCACAAAAGAAGTACTGTAGAATCTTTCGGTCACCCCAACCAAATGACAGTCCATCATGAGTAAAGCTTCCAAGTTCTCTTTTCTTCAGTATGGTGCCCATAGCAGCTGCCTGCCCTTTATGTGACTCATATCTGCACTATTGTAACAAAGTATCTGAGACAATCTATTTAGAAGAGGCAAAGGAGGTGACTCCATGGTTGCTCTTCCAGCGAACTCGGTTTGATTCCCAACACAGTGGCTCACAGCCATCTCTAACTTCAGTCTGAGGGGTTCTGATGCTCTCTTCTGGTCTCCACAGGCACTGAGCATGCAAAACACCTACACACATTGAAGGAAAAAAAGGAAAATTTTATTTGGGGGTACAGTTTTACAGATTTCAGTCTACTGTCAGTTAACTGTTGCTTTTGGGGACCTCTGATGTGGCAGAGCGTCATGGCCAAGCATGTGGCTGAGGAAGCTGACCTTCATGGCAACTGGGAGGCAAAGGAGGGGAAGAGATTGCCAAAGACCAGTGACCTACAATCCTCTTTGAGGGTGTGCCCTCAATAATTTCTGATTTCACTCAGCTCTCTGTTTTTGCTCTCGTGGGATATGTTATAAACATTTTTTAAAATTATTTTGGAAGTTTTTCCACATCATTCTCATTGAGGTCATTACTACAGATTAATCTTTTTTTGTGTGGCCATACCAACAACCTGCGCCTCAAGAAGAAGGTCAAATAAAGCTGGGGCCATACCTGGCCTGTGACCCTGGAACCAAATAAAGTCCCCTTCCATCGACTGGAGCAGAAAAAAAAGAAAGAAAGAAAGAAAGAAAGAAAGAAAAGAAAAGAAAAAGAAAAAAGATTTGGGAGGGAAGCCATTTTCCTGATAAGACTGGAGCATTATCATTTAGAATTCTCCTGAAGTAAATAGCTCTGCCACGTGATAGTCACATCTGTGAGATGCATCTTAACTGGTTGTCTTGATGCCCAAGAGAACTCTTAGGGAAAACAGGATGGTTAGTTCTTCCTTCACAGACTCCAAATAAGACAACCAGTGAGCTAAAAGAATGAGCCCGCAATTATGAGGATGCATGGAATCTGGTTTTCTCTACTCACTTGACAACATACGGCAAGTCCCAGGGGGAGATCTTGGATCTCTCGGCCAAGAACAGTTGTTCATGGTGTCCAATCTCGGCTTGCGCTGGTGCCAGGCAAGGATGAGGTGTGCACAGGATAAAACAGATGATTATCCAAGAAATATGTTTTCTCCGTTCTGAAGGGCTATTTAGGACAGACAGGATGTGGCTTGTGGCCTGAATAAGGCACTGAGTTATTATGGGTTGGATCTCTCTCCTCCAATCATTCTCTTTAATTACAGAAGATAATAACCGACTTGGTGAGCTACTGTGAGATTTGAGGAGCAGGCACATAGGCACCTAACACAAGCCCTGTACCGAGTGAGTGCCTTGGAATAGTGAATGCTATCTGCAACGGCATCTGGAATATCATATGTTGAATCTTAAGTAGTAAAGGTCACACGTAAACAGTGAATAAATGAACAGGGACCTGTGGACCTCTATAGAGGGAAGCCATTACAGGACTAACCCCGAGAGGGTTGAGAAAGAGTCTCTTGCCTTCGCTGGGAACGCAAAGCGAGATCTCCAGTGAGGGGCCACAATGGCTATTCTCTTTGTCCTCACATCCATTTCACTCCCTGGAAGATTACTGCTCTGGGTTCTCTTACTCGAGCTTACCGGCTGGCTGGCTCCCAGTTGGATCGGCCGATGTGGGCTCTGGCAGTTTCTCATTGAGCAAGAGGAGCGAGATTCCGTATTTCTTTCCTGCTGCTTCTCTGTATCCAGTCACGCCTTCGGCAATGCCGGTATCCTTCCAGGATTATAAATCTAGGTTGCTCCTTGATACTCTTTATTGTTTTATTATGGACACTGGGTCCAATTTATTTAGTTTAATGCTTAAGGTTTCAGAGGGGTAGGGGGGACCTTGGCCATCATTGGTTAGTAGCTCCTTCCTTTCCACTTTCCTGCCTGGGGCGGTAATGGCTGTTTTTTGTTACAGATCTGTAGACAACACAGTCCTTTCCATGTTCCATTCTGTAATCCATCCAACAGACCCTTCCTTAGAGTCTATGATGGGACCATCTGAGACATGTATGATTTTCTGTCAAGACTCAAGTGTCTCCAAAGAGGTCACAAATGTGCCCATTAGTGGATGACAGCTGTGGTTATATGGCTCTCCTACTGGGTAGTGAGTATCTAAAGAGGTATTACAGTCTCTCCAGGGGAGCATTCCAGGGTCAGGACTTTGGGGGGGTAGAACTGTGGTGCTGTGTTCTGCCTCTCCTTTTGCTGTGTCTGGACACCACCGATACACCACCTCAGGAGACAAGGCAAAGTCTGGAACAGGGGTCCACAGTCCAAATTTCCTTTGAGGCATTAAACTCGGATGTACGCCGGGTCTGAAGGAGAAAGCAGATCCTGATCCAGTTTGGAGCGAGTGAGAGAGTGCCAGGTGTGTGTGTGTGTGTGTGTGTGTGTGTGTGTGTGTGTGTGTGTGTGTGTGTGTGAGACAGAGAGAGAGAGAGGAGAGAGAGAGAGAGGAGAGACGAGAGAGGAGAGAGAGGCAGGATGGGGAGGGGGTGGGGAGGCTTCTTAAAGAATCTTAATGTTACAACTCCTTTAGGTGACGGCCTTCCCTGTGGCTATCTCTAACGAAGCAACTCTGAGACAGTCTTAGCTTGTTTGTATTTCTTCATTGGGAGTGGGGTTTTTTGAATGCATGGCCTTATTAGCATGGAGAGGCGGGTCTAAGTACTGTGCTCTGTGACTGACTGCTTTGCGATCCTCCAAAGCAGTGGTGGAGGCTGGGAGCCCTACTCCTGCCTTCTCCAATCTCCCTGATTCCAGGAGTCTGGGCATGCGCCACCTCACCGTGCTCATCGGGTGGTACAGTCCACGCACCCTACAAGAATAGCTCAAAGTCCTGGTCCCCGAAACGGGACTGTCTCCCAGGGAAAGGTTAAGTAATATGCAGTTATTCTTGGTTTTGTTTCACCTTTTCTATAAACTGTAACAAGGCTGTAGGCAAGGCAGGGGGAGCAGGGAATCTTTCCCTCCCCAGTTCTGGCCAAAAGTTTAAATAAACATGCTTCCTTTTATCAATTCTTGTCTCTTAGTTTCAGTCACTGAGCAGAGAACAGACCTGAGATTAAACAGAGTAACTGCATAACCACAAATGTGCCAGTAAAAATTTTCATGCTCACTAATAATTTCCCTGGAAATATTAGAAATACGGCCGGTAATGTGAAGAAGAAATAGCAAAAAATCAGTGTGGGAGAATAGGAAGAGAGCTACCCCGCCACCCCCCACCCCCACCCCCGCACTAGCATTACAAGAAATCCAAATAAGACATGGCCAAGATGTCAAAGCTTGGCCACACAAATTTGTAAGGCAACCAGGAAGGCCTTTGTGGTGGTTTGAACGAGAATGGTCCCAGAAGCTCATGTGTTGAACGACTTGGTCTGCAGTTGGCGGCTGTTTGGAGAAGATTGGGAAATGTGTGGCAATACTGGAAGAAGTATGTCATGGGGACAGGCTCCAAGGTTTCAATAGATCTGAGGTATTCTGATTTGGCCCACTCTGCCTCCTACTTGCTGTTCCTGCCTCTTGCTTTCATTCCACCGCTGTGGATTTAACCTCTGAAACCAGAAGTACTTTTCTTTGAAGTTTCTGTGGCAATGGTGTTTTGTCCTAACAATAGAACAGTAACTAGGACATCCGTAGTAGCAGATAGGCTTTCTCTCTCTCCCATAGATGCGGATATAGGCCAGATAAGACCAGATAAAAAGGAGATAATGGCAGAGTTATTAGGAGGCAGTTCTTGGGAGGGCTCACCAGTCTCACAGGTGGAGGCCAGTAAAGTCCCACATCTAGGCTAAAACAAGGGAGTTTTATAGAGCTTAGGAGAGGACTGGTGACGTGCCAGCTAGGGGATGGGATTGTGTCCATACTTGGCCAAAAATTGAGCCCCTAGGCGGGTGCCCTTGGGTAGGTTGCTGGAAGGGTTGAGACAGGGAGTGACTACATGTTAGACCAGAGTTTTCTCCAAGTGGGCAGGAGAATTTTCTCTGTTTGGGCAGAGTTGGGGGAAGAAGGGCAGACGGGGTTTTCCAGATTGCGTAGGGGATAAGCAGGGGTTCTGGCCTAACAGTACCTGCCTCGTGTCTTTTTTTTTTCCTCTCTCTCTTCCAAGGGGAAGGAAAAAAAAACCGAATTTCAATGAGGCAAATAGGGGTTTGGCATATAGTTCACTGGTAAATCTCAAGTTTAGCATGCGTGAGGTTCTGGGTTCAAGTTCCAACACCCCCAAAATAAAACTCAAAGCAAAATAAATAAATAAATATGCATTACTATATATGCTAGGACCATACTGTTTAGTAGGGAGATTCTACAGTTTCTGTAGTGTAACAGTAACAACACTGGAGAGATTAATCTGCATGACAAGGCTGGGGAGGTAGGTAGCATCTGTTGACATTACAGAGAGTCGCCAGAGATGACCAGTCAGATAGAGATGACCACTCAGACACAGACTGGAACCACATCCAAATGGTCAGGAACCTGGGTCTAACCTCAAGTGTTCAGAATATGTGGATTTTAAAGGCAGAAACTATATCCTGGTATTTTGCTATTTAAACCTGAAATTTCCTCAGCAAGAATTCAAACTAGAGGGACCTCTGCCCTGTCACAAACCACCCTGAAGGGCAGGCTCGTTCCCAGCAGTTGGTGGCCAAGGTTTTTGGAGAATTCTGTTTTTGTTTTTAACTTTACAGGTTTTTTGTGCACACACACACACACATACACATATATGTATATATATGTATATATGGTTTCTGGTTTTGTGTTTTATAGGATTTTTCTCTGTGTGAATTTCTATGTATGCATTTCTTGTGCTCTTTCTTTGTTTTTTTTCTGTTTTGTTCTATTCTATTTTGTTTTTATCATTATGACTAAGCATGAATTATTATTAGACATGAAAATAATAATATAAGAATTTTATAATAAAAGTGCTCTATTAGACATGATTAACCCAATAGGGTAGATTTCATAAATATGAAGAACATAAAACTGAAAGAAAAAACAATGGACTCAAGTTTTCAGGGTGTGCAGCAAACACGTGGTAAACAGCCTCTTAATGACAGCTGCCCTTAGACAGTATTAGCAAAAATAGTTTTCTGAAGTCAATTGTCACAGATAATGAGCCAGAAAAGCAGCTCCTTTCACAGAGCATCCAAAGAGAAATGGGGCCAGTGAGGTGGCTCAGTGGGTGTGCTGGCTAATCTCATGACACCAGCTAGGGTTATCTGAAAGGGAACCTCAGCTAAGAGAATGCTTCCGTAAGACCTGGCTTTTGGGCATTTTCTTAGTGATTGATTGGATAGGACCCAGCCCATTGTGGGTTCTATAAGAAAGGCTGAGAAAGCCGTGTGGAGCAAGTCAGTAAGCAGCACTCCTCTATGGCCTCTGCATCAGCTCCTGCCTCCAGGTTCCTGCCCTGTTTGAGTTCCTATTCTGAGTTCCTTTGATGATGAACAGTAATACGAATGTGTAAGCCAAATAAACATTTCCTCCCCAACTTGTTTTTTGGACATGGTGTTTTGTTGCACCATTTAAAACCTGAACTAAGATAGTGGCAAAGGTACTTGCTGCCAACTTGTGGGTTAGGACCCAATGGTGGATAGAGAATGGAGAACTGCAAGCTGTCCTCTGACTTCCACACATGCACTATGGCAAGAATGAACACACACACACACTTCTTTGGTTGTTACTCTCCTAACCAATCATTGATTTAAGCATAATAACCCTTTATTTAATTGCTTGTTACAATCTTAGACATTTTATACACCATCTTTTCAAAAGGAAATTCCCTATTTTCTTTGTTTTGCTTTGTTTAAAAAAGATTGATTTATTTATTATATGTAAGTGCATTGTAGCTATCTTCAGACACTCCAGAAGAAGGCATCAGATCTCGTTACAGATGGTTGTGAGCCACCATGTGGTTGCTGGGATTTGAACTCAGGACCTCCAGAAGAGCAGTCAGTGCTCTTAACTGCTGAGCTATCTCTCCAGCCTCCCCCTATTTTTTTTATAATCATAATCATTTTTGTCCCTTGTAAATCTCTCTGTCTCTCTTTCTCTTTCTCTGTCTCTCTGTCTCTATCTGTGTCTCTGTCTGTCTGTCTCCCCCCCCCCCATTCTGTTAGCAGAGTTGTTAGGGTCAAAACCTTGATCTTAAAATCCTTAAGAGGTGAAGATTACAGTCTATTCAAAAGTGAGATTTAAGGGCCAGCAAGATGATACAGCCAACAGACAACAAACCTGTCTTAAGTCCCCCAGAACCTACATGGTAGAAGGAGAAAAGACTTCCTCAAGTTGTCTTTGACTTCCACACTTGTTTGTGCTACCTTTTTCCCTAACCCAAGCAAATAATTGTAAGAAAAATTTTTAAATAAATGAGGTTTAAGTGTTAGTGTAAAAGTAATGCTTCAGTTAGTCTATCCAAAAAACTGCCCTGTATGCTGATACAGTTACCTAACCAGTACAATTATATTTGTAGCACATAATGCAGGTGTAACCTATAGATGGTTATATGAGATGTATGGGTAGATTAAGTGGAAAAATAAAAAAAAAAATCCTTAAGAGGCTGTGTTTGACCACTTGTCTTCAAATAGAGCAATCAAAGAAATAGGCAGAGAAAGATTTATTCAGTCAAAAAATAGACTTAAGTTAGCTTTTCAGATTTCTTATTAAATTAGGTTCTACTTTGTTACTGTAGGAGCTCAAAGTATGGAGGTAGCCTCAAGTCAAATTTAGTTAACACAATTTCATGTTATAAAAACACCCATGAACATTAAATAAGAAGTATAGCCTGAGGTGAGTTCTCCAATAGCAAATTAGTATATACAAAAATCTTGATAGGGTCAATAGCCAGCTACAGTAATCATTTATGCATGGGCGATGTTTCAGAATAAGTCACTAAGGCCACTCTAGTGTGTTTCATGAATTGGTGAGTTTGGAGGGTTTCGAAGAAGAGAAAAGCAGCTTGTAAGTCCCACTGGGTAAGTCAAAAGCATTCTTAAATATCTCCAAGCTAAAATAAATGAGGATGGTGGTCACCTTTATAAAATGGAACAGCTATATGCCAAGCCCTAAAAGCATTATTAAATTTCATTCCTTATTGACTTTAGTGTAGGGAAAGTGGGGGGAGTAGGGAGCAGAATCTTATGGGCATAAAAATAAGATTACGGAGCGTTAATCTGGGTTAGCACATTATTTGGTTTTTTTTTTCTTTCTTGTTTCCTCTTATTTTCCATTCTTTTCTTCTCTATGACTTTCTTTTTCTCTCTTTTTCTTTCCCTCCCTCCTTCCTTCTTCTCTTCCTTCCCTTGTTTGTATCCAAGAGCAGACAGGTTTTTAACAATTTTTTTAAATTAATTTATTTGTTTATTCTATTTTCATCCCACTCATTGCCCCTTCCCGATCACCCCTTCCTACAGTCCTTCCTCATTCTCGCTCCCCTGCTCCTCTGAGTGGGTGGAGTCCCTCTGGGTATCCCCCAACCCTGGCACTTCAAGTCTCTGCAAGGCTAGGCACATCCCCTTCCACTGAGGCCAGATAAGGCAGCCCATCTAGAAGAACACGTCCCAAGGACAGGCAACAGCTTTGGGGACAGCCCCTGCTCCAGCTGTTCAGGACCCACATGAAGACCAAGCTGCACATCTGGCAGACAGGTTTGAGTACTGGTCACGGAATCAGAATGTTTATGAACTAAGGAAAGAAGCGAAGTGCTCAAAGATTTCTCCATTTAAGAGTAATTTTAACCATCTGTCATTGTTTCTTTGTTTTTGTTTTCATTTGTTTTTAAAACCAAAAGCCACCAGGGCAATGTTTGGTTTCCCAAATGCTACTTTAAGTAAGGAAGTCCTAAAGGTCTTCAATAGGAAAGAGAAAAGGTTTAAACTGAGGCTCTAGACTAGAAAATCACCAACATGACTTAATACACACTGAAATATGTAATGCCCCAATTTGAGTACCACCTTCCTAAAGCTCACTGTATCTAGAGCCAATTTGACAAAATGTCAACAACTAATGGCAAACAGCTGTTGTTCAGTGTCCCATCATGCTTAGGAGACTTCCAAACTGGGAAAGGAGGAAGAACAGCTATTTCTGAGAATGGTGGCTTAGAGGGAACATATTTCACAAGGTTTATTAAATTGTACTTGCTAAACACACATAAGAATTACACACTGGGCTGGAGAGATGTCTCAGTGGGTAAGAGCACAGACTGCCCTTCCAAAGGTCGTGAGTTCAAATCTCAGCACCCACATGGTGGCTCACAACCATCTGTAAAGAGATCTGACGCCCTCTTCTGGTGTCTGAATACAGCTACAGTGTACTTACATATAATAAATAAATAAATCTTTAGCCGGGCGGTGGTGGCGCATGCCTTTAATCCCAGCACTTGGGAGGCAGAGGCAGGAGGATTTCTGAGTTCGAGGCCAGCCTGGTCTACAGAGTGAGTTCCAGGACAGCCAGGGCTACACAGAGAAACCCTGTCTCGAAAAACCAAAAAAAAAAAAAAACAAAAAAACAAAAAACCAAAAAAAAACCTAATAAGAATCACACATATGGAAAAATATACTAAGTTCAGTGGCTCACACCTATAATCCCAACACCAAAGAGGCCGAGACAGAAGGATTGCTACAGGCTCAAGCTAGTCTGGGCTACATAGCAGATTCCAGGTCCACACATGGTGCCAGAAGTCAAGATCATGCATCTGTCTTTTTTCTTCTTTCTTTTCTTCTTTCTTTTTTGGTTTGACTTTGGTGTTTTCAAGACAGGGTTTCTCTGTATAGCCCTGGCTGTCCTGGAACTCACTCTGTAGACCAGGCTGGCCTCAAACTCAGAGATCTGCGGGCCCTTGCCTATCAGTGTCTACCTCACTTTTTGGGACAAGCTCTCTCACCTAGAGCTGGCCTGTTTGGTTAGTCTGGCTGGCCACCAAGCCTCAAGTATCTTCCTTTTTACGTGGGTGTTGAGGATCTAAACCCAGACCTATCTCCCTGGTTCCAAGAATTGTACTTTAAAATGAAATGAAAAAAAGAATGAATTTAGCTAAGGATTTTTTTTCCCATGTGGGAGAAAACAAAAACAAACTGGGGGTGGGGGGCAATGTTTTTGTGATGATCTGGCCATTCAGCTGAGCAAATGCTCTCTGCCCGCTGCCCCACTCGCTAGAAAATGGGCCCAAATCTAGCCTTTGGCTGTTTTAAAAGTAGCGTAGGTTTTCTGTCATGACCTGGAGAAAGCGCAGTGAATCCTATAGCAGAGCAAGGCGCAAACTCTGTGTCTGCTCTCTCTTTTCTCCTTTGCTTTTTACAAATTCACTCAGCTCTCAACTGACCTATCAGCAGAGAGTCCGTTAGCACAGGACTGATGTTCTGTTCTTGCTGATCATATACATTTTCAGAATTTCCTGTAGTTGTTTTTGTGATATGAAAGCTGTCTTAGCTTCAAAAAAGCCAATGAGAAAGAACATCATTCAATTCGCTAAATCCTGACATTCAAAGTCTGAACTAGGGAAAGTTTGGCCCCAGCAGAGGGCACAATCAGCCAAGACAGTCTTAATCACAAGGGAAGTGAGGTGGATTGTTTGTACACACAGGTCTATAAGTTCCCACTGACTTTATTAACTTGCAAATTAAGTGACTTCTCTATTTGGATGTCTGAGACTAATAACTGGAAAAATTGAATCTAAGCTAGAGAAAAACAACACAATCATGTAAAAGGTTGTTTAAAAATTTTTTCCAGGCCTGGTGGCTCTGGCTGGTACCCCAGTCCTTGGCTGCTGCCGTGGGTGGAGCTTGGGACCTCAGGCTGGACCAGGGCTGTCACTGAACTCTTCAGCATAACCCTACCTCCCTGGGAAGCAGAGGCCCAAGGATGGGAAGTCCAAGGCTCACCTACCCCAGTGTCTTCAACATACTTTGCTAGAAACATGAGTGAACACTTTTGTGGCTTTCTACAATGTCAGAATTTATTAAACAGTAAATCCATAAACTACATCAGTTTCTTTGGCTGCGATTTGCCAAGTAGTCCCTTGATTTCTCTCAGAAGTTGGCTATTGAAAAACAGATTGTTTTATATCTACCTTTCAAAGATTAATTTACAAGGATTAATTAACTTTTTCAAAAGTTAACTTTCACATTTTACACAGTAATTATATCTGTGTATGTACATGTGTGTAAGTTATATGGTGGCTATGGAGTTAGAGAGGCCACAGTAGAGTTGAAGGAAGTCTTGTTTTTTGTTTTTAGATTTCATTTATTATATATATATGTGTATATATATGATGAGTACACTGTAGCTGTCATCAGACACAGCAGAAGAGGGCATCAGATCCCATTACAAATGGTTGTAAGCCACCATGTGGTTGCTGGATTTGAACTCAGGACCTCTGGAAGAGCAGTCAGTGCTCTTAACCTCTGAGCCATCTCTCCAGCCCTTTGTTTTGTTTTTAAAGGCCTTCTTGAAGGCAAAGACAGAGCACAGATACAGATGCAAAAAGAATGACTACAGGTGATTAGATAAGATGCTATGGGTCCAAGTTGGATCGATGCTGGAGGTGAGCAGAGCTGAGCTGCAGTATCATGAGCATCTTTGGGGGCCGGAGGAGATTCTGGGGAAGAGGTGCAGGACCACAGAGGTGAGGTGCACAACCAGGTCTGCATGGATGAATGAATAGACGGACTGATACTAAATATAATTGGACTGAGAGGGATAGGTCAAACACTGGAGACTGAATTGAGCTGAAGCCCTAAGAACAGCTGGAAATCCTCTGCCTGTCTGTCTCTTGAGGTACATGGCTGTGGTCTTAAAGAAGACCCCCTTGTCTTCCCTGGGTAGGCTGAAACTTTACCTCAGACTCCGATATATTGATGCCTTTTACCCAAAGTACAAAGAGACTCTATGCCTCTCTCTTCAACTTTGCTTCCCAAACATAACACCTGGGAGAGGTAACTTTAAGGAATCAGGTCCCGAGGGTCCTCTCTTCCTTTGCTGCTGGTCTCTCTGCCTCTGTCCCAGGACCTGTGCTGACCTCTGATGACTCTCCCAGGTCCTCTGAGACCCATGTCTAGCTCTTCCAGGAATTCTGGTACAAGGTCAGAGGTTCTGGGTTTTAGTCTGTTCCTTTGCCTGTGGGATTCAGGGACTGGAAGGGAACCCGAGGATGCTAGCTCCCCTCCCCTCTCTCCCCTTTCCTCTAGGCCTGCTTGAGTCACCACACTTCAGAATGGCTACTGCTCAGTCTCACTTGCCTGAATCCACACCCTGCTTAGTTGTCTTCTTTGTAAAGTACTACACCCTGCATGTGATGATCTACCTGGGAAGTTAATCTTCTGTTTCATACTGTCTGGCTACAACAATACTAACTGGATCATGGCAGTCAGTGGCTTGAAAATGGTACCTTGGACTTTAATGGCATATCTTAGATTCCTTACATTTAGCCTTTCCGTTTTGTCTACTACCAATCCTCTCTCTGTATCAATACTGAATCACCTTCCAAATCCTGCTCAGAGGCAAAACACTCCCACTTCTGCTGTGACCATCTTTTCTGGAAGACCAACACTGATCCCACTGACTATGCCTGTTAGATCTGGGTTGACAGAGACAACACGGAACAACTGAAGGGCTGAGGTCTCTCCAGGGAGACTGTGTTTACAAGGTGTGGGGTCTTGGGGTCTTATAGTATTGGAAAGGGGGAACATGGACAATGGAAGATTCCATTGCAGGTTAGTTCACCTGCAGTCCGGAAATGGCAGAGACCAGCAGGCTTGGTGCACGGTTCTTATCAGAATATTCCAAAGGTGTCATTAGTCACGGCAACTTTCCTGTCCAGAGCGGCTCAGTCCACCTGAGACTTTTAGGTAATGTAGTGGCTATTCCTGGTTATCAACTTGACTATATCTGGAATGAACTCTCACCTGGATCTTGGCTTGGAGATCTTGAGGCATAGTGGCTATGAATTCCAGAAGATTAAGACAGGGAGATCTCTGAGTTCAAGGTCATCTGGGACAAAGCAAGTCCCAGATCTAGGTGTGGTGGCACACACCTTTAATCTGGGCCACACCTTCTGCTGGAGACCTACATAAGGACATTGGAAGAAGGAAGATTCACTCTACATCTCCTGCTTGCCTTGTGAGACTGAGCAACTGCTAGATCCTTGGACTTCCATCCACAGCTGCTGCTGACCATCGTTGGGGAGCTGGACTACAGACTGTAAATCATCAACAAATTCCCTTACTATATAGAGACTACCCATATGTTCTGTGACTCTAGAGACCCCTGACTAATACAGGTAATTAACCCTTCGATGCTCCCTCCCTCCTATTTCCCTTCAGCTGCCTTCAATTCCTTATCCTTACTCCCTCTTTTATCCTCTTCACCCGCTCCTCTGGTCTCACTCACCAAAACTGCCTTAATTCCTTTTCCTCTGTGGCATCACACAGAGCCAGATCCTTCCTTTCCTCCCTCCCCTCCCGGCGCCCACTTCTTACTTCTTACTACTCTCATCTTCCTCTCACTGTTTTCCCTCCACCATTGGCTCAAAATCCAGCCTTCTCAGGTTTCTAGGACCCTTCCATTATCCAGGTTATTTGGTCTAATTCACACACACACACACACACACACACACACACACAGACCCCTCATCTCTCCTGGATCGATAAATGTCTGGATTCTTCTTCTGTTATCCTACCTGATTCACCAGGAAATCCCAGCACATTTCACACGCTTACAGTTTAACATTCCTGTTGCAGGGTATTTGATCACTCAGTGAACCTAGAGATTGTGTTATTTACTGGAAAACCCTGTTTCTAGTTGTGGTGTGGCTCAGACTTAGCACACACCTTTAATGCAAGAGCTTCCTGTCTGAATATTATAAACAGGATTAAATAAAGTCAACTATAGCTCAAGAGGCAGAGCAAGGAAGCAGTTGGCAGGAAGTGAACATAGGATTATTAAGGAAAAAAAAACCCAGAGAGTAAGAGGGAGTCAGGAGGATGGGTAGAGACGCACAGGCAGTAGAAGGGAGGGACATTGAGTTTGAAGGAATGTTTTGAGATAGCATGAGAGATGCATTCCTTCTGGGATATAGGCTGAGGAGGAAGGGCAGCTGGGTGCTTTCTCGGCTGCTCTGAGCTAGCAGGCTTTCAGCCCAGTATATGGTTCCTGAGTCTTCACTGGTAAAATTGAACAATTGAGATTTTGTTTAAAAACAACATGTTCCAGGACGTTTATGTTGATATTTCCTTCTCTGCCATGCTTGAAGAAGCAAAGCTCACATCTGGGATTCGGCAGTGTTTTTTTTTTTTTCCCAGACTCTCTCCATTCCCAGGACTCCCAGTATCACCCTGCTGGGAATGCGGTGGTCCCCTCTAGCAACCCTAAATAGTATTATTATTGCTAACTCCATAGATCTGGTATGAACATCACTTCCTCACCTGCTGATCCAGGGTATAGAAAAGGCCTCCCTTAAGGCAGTGAGCTAAGACCTAAGAAATCACCTAGAGAGCTAATGAAAACCTGGTTTCTCTTATGAGCTGTCTTACAGAGCCTTTTCACATATAACAACCTAGCTCTGCATTCAAAGGCAGGAAATCTATGTTTACATACCCAGTCAATGCACCCCCTAATCCCCTCAGACATTGAGAATGGCCTTTAGACTCCTCAAAAGTACCTCATTAAAGTACCCCTTAAAAGCTTTAATAAAGGAGGTCTTTAATAATAACTAGACAGCAATCACATAAAAAATCAGGTTAAATAACAATTCATTACAACCGCATCCATGACAGCTGAACAGGAAGCTACCAGGACCTTGCTTAAGGTCCTGGTCCAGAGTGACACTGGGTTAAACCTTGCCCTGATCCATGAACTCTACTGGAACACTAACCAGCATGTACCCTTAAGGGACATTGAGACTGGACTGTTGTTAAATCCTTGGGTGGAGGCTAGCAATTTCAAACATTAACTCTGAGCCAGGATTCCTAATGCCTAACTGGGCTGGTCAGTTTCTTGTCAACTAGACACAAGCTAGAGTTATCCAGTAAAAGGAACCTCATTGAGAAAATGCCCCCATCAGATTGGTCTGTTTGCAAGCCTGTGGGATATTTTAATAAATGATTAATGTGGGAGAGCCCAGCTCACTGTGGGGCTGTGCGATCTCTGTGTAAGTGCTCTTGGGTTGTATGAAAATTAGGTTGAGCAAACTATGGGGAGTAAGTCAGTAAGCAGCATTCCTCCAAGGTCTGTTCCTGCCTCCAGGTTCCTGACTTGAGTTCCTGATCTGACTTCCCTTTGTAGTGGACTGTAAGCTTTAAACTGAAATAAACTTCTCCTCCACAAGTTGCTTTTGGTCATGGTGTTTATCACAGCAATAGAAAGCCAACTAGAACACTATTCCTTTTGGGATCAGACATTGAAGATGCTGTTGTCAGAGTCAGAAGCCCAGCCAGGTGGTGGTGGCGCACGCCTTTAATCCCAGCACTTGGGAGGCAGAGGCAGGAGGATTTCTGAGTTCAAGGCCAGCCTGGTCTACACAGTGAGTTCCAGGACAGCCAGGGCTACACAGAGAAACCCTGTCTCAAAAAACCAACCAAACAAACAAACAAAAAACCAACCAAACAAATAGAGTCAGAAGCCCTCACAGACATTGCCGTCAACAAGGACGAACCTAGAATAAGCATCATAGTTGCAGATCAGTCAATAGCTTTCCTTTTAAACTCATTCATCCTTAACTGAATACTCAGGGTGAATGGCTTCAGTCTTTGTCTTTTTTTTTTTTGTGGAGGTGGATGGCCTTACCTCCTGTCTTAGTCAGGGTTTCTATTCCTGGACCAAGAAGAAAGTTGGGGAGGAAAGGGTTTATTGAGCTTACACTTCCACACTGTTGTTCATCACTAAAGGAAGTCAAGACTGGAACTCAAGCAGATCAGGAAGCAGGAGCTGATGCAGAGGCTATGGAGGGATGTTTCTTACTGGCTTGCTGCCCCTGGCTTGCTCAGCCTGCTCTCTTATAGAACCCAAGACTACCAGCCCAGGGATGGCACCACCCACAATGGGCCCTCCCTCCTTGATCACTAATTGAGAAAATGCCCCACAGCTGGATCTCATGGAGGCACTTCCTCAACTGAAGCTCCTTTCTCTGTGATAACTCCAGCCTGTGTCAAGTTGACACACAAAACCAGCCAGTACACCTCCCTACCCCTTACAACCTAGCCACTTTCCTGTGTCTGAAGACACGTGAATTTTTATTCACTATCCTGTCTCCACTTTTAGGATGAGGCATTCTATTCTCCACTGACACTGCTTTCTCTGTTCACCTACACACACCCCATATGTGCAAACAGAGACCGGGAAGTCGGGGGTGGGGGGAAGAGATGGAGCCCGTGAAGATGCCGGGATTCAGACTCTGGACCAGCATCAGCGTGCAGATCAACTTCATGAAGATGCCGGATTCAGACTCTGGACCAGCATCAGGTGCAGATCAACTTCATGAAGATGCCGGGATTCAGACTGGAGACCAGCATCAGGTGCAGATCAACTTCATGAAGATGCCGGGATTCAGACGAGACCAGCATCAGGTGCAGATCAACTTCATGAAGATGCCGGATTCAGACTGGAGACCAGCATCAGGTGCAGATCAACTTCATGAAGATGCTGGGATTCAGACTCTGGACCAGCATCAGGTGCAGATCAACTTCATGAAGATGCCGGATTCAGACGAGACCAGCATCAGGTGCAGATCAACTTCATGAAGATGCCGGATTCAGACGAGACCAGCATCAGGTGCAGATCAACTTCATGAAGATGCCGGATTCAGACTGGAGACCAACATCAGGTGCAGATCAACTTCATGAAGATGCCGGGATTCAGACTGGAGACCAGCATCAGGTGCAGATCAACTTCATGAAGATGCCGGATTCAGACTGGAGACCAGCATCAGGTGCAGATCAACTTCATTGCTTATTACACAAGCTTTCATATAGCTTTTTAGCCAATTAGGGTATGTCAAGGGCAAATCAGAGTGCAACCTGTGTCGTTTAGCCAAATCTGACTGGCTTGTCCATGAGCCTGTAGGGGAAGGTCCAGTCTTCTGAGGAGATTTCCATGAAGACAGAGGAAGCAGCTGCCGTCCTGGCCTTATCCCACTGGTATTCGGGAGCCATGTCAGACCAGACACTGTGTACAGTGGACCGGGACACTTCAGGGAGTCGCAGGAGCCTGTGGTACCTAGCACTCTCTCCCACTTCTTCCTCTGCCGGGTTTATCTCCACATCCCCCGAAGCTCTCCCTTCTGTCTTTATTTTAAGGCTGAGTACTTCCAATAAAAGGGATTTGCCATGCAGCTGTTTATCCCTTACATATCGAATGGCTCGGATTATGAAAATCACAATTCTGCCTCCGTCAAGAATAACAGCACAAATGAAAAGATTTGCAGGGGGAACAAGTTGGAGCAGCTTTAACCCAATGTCCTTAAAGAATCCGGCCATTTGGCCCAAGGTAACGATGTCTATCTACCTTGTAGCATTAATGGAGACAGTATCTTAAAATTCTTTTTTTTTTAAAGATTTATTTTGTTTATATGAGTACACTGCAGCTGTCTTCAGACACACCAGAAGAGGACATCGGATCTCATTGCAGATGATTGTGAGTCACCATGTGATGTGGTTGCTGGGAATTGAACTCAGGACCTCTGGAAGAGCAGAGCCATCTCTCCAGCCCGGAGACAATATCTTGATGCAGCTAATGCAAGAGAGAAAGAAATGAGGAATTCCGTGTATCTGTTATACAACTATGCTGCAGATTTAGTATTGCCGTATTCTTAAGGTGTGTTTGATATTGTGTTAAGCAGGACAGCATGGGTCACAGTTAACATGAGCAAGTTCCCATAGATGACTAAAGTCCCACTTGACGGTGTAAATTTAACATAGCTAATTGTAAGAGCTGGTTTACTTAGAACTGCTTATCTAGAGCGGAGGCCACCAGGGTTGAAATATTATTGAGTGCAGTGGTCGCCTGCACAGAGTTTTACAAGGCTACAACCGCAGTGGCTATAGCTGCTGCAGCTAAGAGCCCTACCACTATGGCAGTAATGATGGCACATATGCCAAAGTCTCTTGTAACGATGCAGGGATGGGCATGATCAGAGATGACAAGTTTCCCAGTCTGGTCCTGGTGGCATTTACCAGGACCCAGATTAGTGATGGTTCTTGGAGAAGTAGGGTAGTATTCTCATTCTCTGGATCCTAGCAGAGGGAAAGAATGCAGCTAATTTTTTAACAGTTTAACTTGGCATTGAGAGTGTCACTTTGGAGCCAGGCCAGAAAATAAAAAGCCAGTTTCACACAGGGATGTTCAGTATGGGACAACTTGGGCAATGGACACCCATGAGATGTGTGGTAAGTAGTCCAAGAAGCCTCTGAGAAAGGAGGTCTGGTTTGATTTCCTTCAAAGAGGGAACCATAAAAGGAGTCATTCTAAATGGGGAAGAATGGCCTATAGTCTATATAGGACCAGGAATGGAAGAGGTATGGCCAGCCCCAGACTGTTTCCAAGAAGGTCATGGGTCTTGCTGGAAAAAAGAAGAAGGAGATTAGTCGGACACATTACAAAATTGTCCTTGAGGGTTATGGGGTTGTGAAGTATATTTTAAAGATTTATTTATTTATTTATTTAATGTATATGACCTATATATACATATATGACCAATGTGTCAGAAGAGGACATCAGGTTCCATTATAGATGATCGTAAGCCACCATGTGGTTGCTGGGAATTGAACTCAGGATTTCTGGAAGAGTAGCCAATGAGTGATCTTAACCACTGAGACATCTCTCTAGCCCAGTTATGAAATATTTTAGTGGAGTGGTTTCTTTTTTTTATTTTTTGTAGAAAGAGGCAAATTTGTCATTAGCATATATAGGCCCATTGTCTGTTTTTATAGCAAAGGACACATCCATCATTAACATTGTTATTTTTATAGATGTATTGACCTTTTTTTAATTTTGAGGGAGTTGTGTCATGGTAAACATGTAAGTAGAATAGGTATCAATACTTGTATGTACATATTTGAAACTACCAGGTTTTGGAATGTGTGTCATGTCTATTTGCCATAGGGCAGTTGGCCTCAGGCCACAAGGGTTTACTCCATTTGGCTGGAGGGGTCCCAAGGGCAGTAATGGCCCACAAGCTGTGCAAGTTTGTATCAAACACTTAGATGAGGCTGGTGCCAATTGGGGAAACAGCCTGTGTAGGGAAATGGCAGAATTATGGAGTTGATCGAGAATGAAGGGCTCCAGTCTGATCTTGTGGTGAGGTGAGGAAGGCCGTCACCATGTACTCTATTCCCCCGTTGCCCAGGGTGAGGTATCCAGGGAGGTTAAGATGAGATGGAACATGTTGTATATAAAATGGTTCAGAGTGCATCTCAGTCAGGGTCTTCAGTTGAGTCATGGCTAGATATAAGGGCCCTGTGGGGGCTTTGAGGAAAGCTAAAGGTAAGGATTTAGTCATGTTAGTTGTATATTGACGACTAACTAATTAGTCAGACTATAGGGTCTGACCAATTTATGAACAATGAGAGGATGGCTAGCAATTTTTTGCAATTGCATGGACCCTGTGAAAGCTTTCTTAAATATTATTGGTTTTTTGTTTTCTGGTGTGTGTGTGAACGATATATCCAAATGCCTCTGTAAGACTTAGAGATACTTAGAGACTTAGAGGCCTCTGTAAAGTCAATGGCTGCTTTAGGGATAGACTTTTTTTGACAATTGGTGGCATACAGACAAGTCTATCATGGGCAAAATGGAAAAGAGTTTATGTCTTGGAAAATTATTGTCTAATTTTTTTTTTTTTTTTTTTTGTTTTTTGAGGCAGGGTTTCTCTGTATAGCCCTGGCTGTCCTGGAACTCACTCTGTAGACCAGGCTGGCCTCGAACTCAGAAATCCGCCTGCCTCTGCCTCCCAAGTGCTAGGATTAAAGGCGTGCGCCACCACTGCCCGTAATTTTTTTTTTTTTTTTTGATAGTTAAAAACACCTGGGCTGGTAGACGGGAGTTCAGGCACCAGGCCTGGGAAGGTGGCAATACCATCATTTGGGGAGATCTGTTAAGGATTGTAAGGACCATTTTTTTAGCACCTTAATAGCTGTACGAAAAATACCATCTATAAATGGTGTTATTGTGAGTGCAGAGGAGTAAGCTAGATGATCCCGTCAGGTTTTAAACGCTCCAGTGGGGAGGCCTTTGATGAGGAAAACCAGTCCCCCCATCCCCACCGGAGCTCTAGAGTAGGCCTGTTGCAAAGGCAGGCCTGTTGAAGACCCTCATTGACTATTTTGAGGGCTTTTTTTAGCCTCCAAGGTGATTGTGATGACATCTTTTGCCTTTTTAAGCCCCCCTAAGAGCTGAAAAAGGAGGGCTAATTGCCACACTAGGTTGGATCCAGGCCAGTTTCCCAGAAAGGTTTGCATAGGTGCTAGAGAGGCAGGTATGGGAAAGGTGAATTGAAGCTTTTGAGGTTAATTATATTATCTGTGGTGGTGTGACCTAGAAATAGATAAGCCTCCTGTCTTTGTAACTATTTTATGCTATGTACAACCCAGACTTTTGCAAGATGGCCATAACAACAGTAAGGTTTTTTGGAGCTGCTCAGGGTTAACATAGTCAATAAGAATATCATCCAGTACATGGATGACAAAGCAATTATTTCTTATAGATCAGAAGGCCTCCCACACATATGTCTGGCAGACAGTGGGGCTACTTTTTATTTCCCAAGGCAGCACCTTCCATTGATAACCCTGCATGGGTGTCTGATGACTGATAGCTGATATGGAGAATGTAAATTGCTACTTATTTTCTTCATGTAGGAGTAAGAAGTAGCAGTCTTTAATATCTATAGTTATTCTATAACAGGTCTTTGGTGTAGCTGACAATGCAGGGTGACCTGGTTGCATTAATAGCTTTTAAATTACGTAAAAATTTAAAATTTTAAAACTTTTTGATTCCATAAATCGGTGAATTTTAAGGGTTTGTTGAGGGTTCTATAAGCCCTACTTGTAATTTTTTTTACAAGCTTTAATAATTTAGTATATTTGTCGCCCCCTTCAGGCCATTGCTCCACCCACACTGGGGCATCGGAGTTTTAAGTGAGTTGGAGGGGGAACTGGAACCTTGGGTCAGCAACAGCCACTAGAATTGGGGGTGCTGCATATCCAGTTTACCCTGGATTATGTAGTCATCATAAAAGGGCCTTATTGTCTGTTATAACCATGGCATCCCTATCCTCAAGCACATCTCTGTCCCGTAAGATATTAATGAGGCAGGTTTAATAAGACCAAAGGCCGGGTGCTATCATTATCTTGTCACGTTATGGGCCAGGCAGTCTGCCAGGAAGCAGTCAAGCCACTAATGCCTTTTATTTGAGGCCTGGGGCGGAGTTTTTAAGGGGGCAAGTTTGTTCTGCCCCTTTGCCCATGAAACCTCCGGGCCTGCTTTTAACCCTATGGGAAGTCCACACGGCAGGGCTCACCTTTTGTTCTCCCTTACTGTCAGAGCTGGGGGCTACTCTGTTGGGAGTTTAACGGCTGGCCAGTTTTAGGTTTCTTGGATTGACAACCCTTTTCCAATGAAACCTTTTTTACATTTAGGGCATACCAAGGGCGACCTCTTTTTTTTTTTTAATTGGGGCATTGCCTAAAAAAATGGCCTTGGCCCCCACAGCTCCAGCACCCTTTTCTTTATTAGTGCCATCCTTGGCTTGCAAATGGACACCAAAAGCCACAGCCAAGCTCTCGTTGTTGCCCAAGCAAGTGCCTATGTCTTTGGTAGCATTTATCTAGTCCTCCAGCTCTCGCTCCGTATGAGAGTGGCTGCTTTATGAGCTTCCGAGCTCCCGTAGTGGCTCCTTCCCAAATCAATTCCTTAGCAAGTACCTCTGTGGCAGCATGACTGCTGTACAAAGAAAGCAAAATCAGCAGGGGATTCTGAGGGCTTTTGTTTGATCTACTGAGAGACACTGTCGCTCCTTTTGTAACCTTTTTCACAGCTCACATGACACATAGACTCACCTGATGAAATAATTAGGAGGGCCCCCATTTGTACAGATGGAGAAGCATGGTTCCCTTACTTTGCAAGGAATCTGGTGGCAGCTGGATGCCCTGATCTAAACTGCCACTACCCAGCACTATACCCTTGTCATAGAACTCAGCCTTCCATTGAGGGAATTAGGCCCCAGATAGCATAGCTCTCAGGATGGCTTTCTAATCCTGTGGGGTGCTCAAAGTGGTGACTATGGACTCCCATTTGTTCTACAAAGGGAGAATGTGGCCCATTCTCTGCCACAGCTTCCTTAAACTTTTATACGCTGTCGAGGATTTTCCCTTGAGTTGAGTAGAGGACTACGGGGAATGCAGAATGAAGACAGAGGAAGCAGCCACTGGTATTCCGGAGTCACGTCAGACCATACACTGTGTACAGTAGATCAGGAGTTGCAAGAGAGCTCCGTTCCACTTCTTCCTCTACCGGTTTATCTCCACATCTCCCACACCCGTATAAGCATTTTCACCCTGATGCCTCTTTTTCACTCTCATAGTCTGTCAATCCATGATCTGGGACACTGAGAATTTGAGGACCATACGTCATTCTCCTAAAAAAAAAAACCTTCTCTGAAGATCATTGTCCTGGTTAGGGTTGCTATTGCTGTGATGAAACACTGTGACCTAAAGCAAATTATTTGGCTTACACTTCTATATCACTGTTCACCATGAAAAGTAGTCAGGACAGAATCTCAAAAAGGGCAGGATTGCAGGAGCAGAGGTGGAGGCCAAGAAGGGAGTGCAGTTTACTGACTCGTTGCCTCTAGCTTGCTCAGTCTGCTTTTAAAAAGAACCCAGGATCACCAGCCCAAGGGTGGCCCACCTATTATGGGCTGAACCCTAATTAGGAAAATGCCTTATAGACTCAAGCTGGAGGCATTTTCTTAGTTGATGCTCCCTTCTCACAGATGTCTTCAGCTTGTGTCAAGCTGACACAAAACTGTGGATCCAACATAATCACCAACTTTCCCAGCTGGCGCGATATCCCTCTCCCTGTCAGAGCATGGCAGAGCCTCCAACTAACCATGAACAAACTTCCCAATTCCAGTCCCCTCTACAATATACCCATTCTGGCTTTCAACCATGCTCTGCGGTGTGTGTGTGTGTGTTGGGGGAGTGGCTTTGCATCTGTGCGTGTGTATAGGTACAATCATGCCATGGAATGTTTGAATGTCAGAGGAACTTTCTGGAGTTGGTTTTTTTTTTCCCCTTCCACTATGAGCTTCAGGAATTGAATTCAGGTTTGTGCAGCAAGCACTTTTACCCCTGAGCTATTTCACTGGAATACTTCTTACACTGGACCACAATGTGACAGTTTGCTGAATTCCTTCTGGTGGGATAATCTTGTATGCCAGGGCTGGTGTTTCTGTGCCTTTGATGCCGTGAGTACTTTAAAAATCCACCCTTTGACTAGTCTACTCTTTCCCACAGTGCACGTGTTTTAAGAACCCATTGCTTAGGCTGGAGAGATGGCTCAGTGGTTAAGAGTACTGACTGCTCTTCCAAAGGTCCTGAGTTTAATTCCCAGCATCCACATGGTGGCTCACAACCACCTGTAATGGAATCTGATGACCTATTCTGCTGTGTCTGAAGACAGCAACAATATACTTACATACATAAAATAATAATCTTTTTTTAAAAAAAGGACCCATTGCTTATGACACAGCCAATCAAACCACTTTTTGTTTATCATCTACTTTTGCTGAATCTGCGTCTTCACTGTTGTTCAGCTTTGATTCTTCTCCTGTCTTCGTGACACAGGTCTTGCCCTATAGCCCAGACCTCCTTTGAATGCTCTATCCTTCTGCCTCAGTTTCTCAAGTAGTTGGATGACAGCTGTATTTGCTTCTTTTTTGTTGCTCTGATAGAACACCCCAAGAAATCAACTTAAGAAATAAAGGGTTTATTTTGGCTTATAGTTCTGGGGGAATACATTCATTATGGGGAGGCATGGCTGTAGAAAGGTGAGAGAGAACAGGGAGCAGGGCCAGGTTATAAAAAATCAGCCCCCTCTTCTTATGATATACTTTCTCCAGCAAGGACCTTCCCCACTCCCAACCCCACCCCAGACAGGGTTTCGCTGCATAGCCCTGGCTATCTGGGATCTCACTATGTAGACCAGGCTGCCCTTGAACTCACAGAGATCTGCTTGCCTCTGCCTCCCCGCTGCTGGAATCAAAGGTGTGTGCCACCACCACCCAGCAAGGCTCTATCTTCTAATAGTTCTATAACCTACTTAACAGCACCACTAGCTGGAGACCAAATGTTCAAACACACAAGCCTATGGAAGACATTTCATGTTTAAACCACAACAGGTATCTGTGGCTACCTTTAGCTTCCTAATGGTTTTTCCAATCTTACTTTTGTCAGGTAATCATGATTACCACTGGCTATCATCAAACTAGTTATACCACTTAGAGACCTGAGAATGAGAACAAAAGCTGTTTTCTATGTCAGTGAAATAATTGGATTTCCCAATCATGTGTGTAGGCAAATCAGATATTTGTAGCTTGGGTACAAGTTAGTCTCTGTAGAGTTTATGCATTGTTAATGCCTTGGCCCTAGTTCAGACCAAATGAATCACACTGGAGCCAGGCACCAGTATTTTGAAAGAGCTTCCCAGATGATTCTTTATGTGGCCAAGATGGCAAAGTGGTGACTTACATCCTGTCAGCATCTTGCTACTATTTGGCTCAAGGATGAGCTTTTTTTTTTAGTCATCTGGATACAGAACTTAATGGTGGAGCACATCTGGGAATTTGCTCTCACCAGTGAAGTCCAGGATCTGTGTTTGTTGCATGACTGCACATGGGATGCATGTATTTTCATGCCCTTTTAGAGAAAGACATCCATATACTTCTTCCACGGATGTCCTTTTCACTAATTTCATAATCATGCTCCTTCCATGTCCCTGATCTTCCAGCCAAACCAGTGCATACAGTACAGCCATGAATAAGTATATAACCATACATCTGGCCATTTTTCTTCTTACCAAGCAACATGTATGTCTGTGTGAAGTGCCTGGGATTCTGCTCACCACGCTGGGTTCCCTTTACCAGAGCTGTTGAGTGTCATTCCAGGAAGGCACTGTAACACAACTGCCCACATCTGGATCATTCCTGCCTAGAGTGGAGAACCAGCAGTGAACCAGGCCCTAGCATTCTCTTCTTCTGCCAATCAAAGGGCATCCTCCCTGAAGACGTAGCTGCGTGCCTGTGTACAGAAAGCCTTGTCACATGAGTAAGGAGCATAGGTGCTTAGACAGGTTTATGTAGGTTGTTTGTACCTTTAGGACCTGCCCGGGCCTGTTCACATAATAGACTACTTCCATTTTACAATGGATTGCTGCCGCACGTATCTGACTTTATGGCTTTCTGGGTCTTATGATTCAAACACGTCATTGCATTCCATGGGAAAACACTGTGGCACCTGGGGTACGTTGGTGTGTCATTCTGGGAACATTGTCTTGTGTAACTGTGATGGATTTCTTTTTCCTCAAGTAAATCATTGGAAGTGGGAATGATCCATATCTTTTGAGGTGGGAAGATCGACCTTTAATCTGGGCCACACACTCTGCTGGAAGCCTATATAAAGAAATGAGAAAAGGAAGATTGCTTTCTCTTGGCTTGACTTCCCTCCCCCTTGCTGACAAGTCCATTCCTTCACTGGTATCAGAGATTTCTTCTTGAAGATTTTAGCACATACTGAAGACCAGCTGAGATATTCAGCCTTGTGGACTGAACAGGATTCTGATACTAGATTCTTGAAATTTCCATTGCTAGACAGCCATTGTTGGGGTTAGGGGTTAGCTAAACCACAGCCTGTAAGCTACTCTAATACATCCCTTTCTATATCTATATATATAGAAGCATTCTACCATTTCTGCTCCTGTAGACAGTGGTTCTCCCAACCCCTTTGGGAGTCAAATGACCCTTTCACAGTGGTGACATATTAGATATCCTGCTTATCGGACTTTTATATTACAGGTCATAACAACAGCAAAATCACAGCTATGAAGTAGCAGGAAGGGCCAGAGAAAGATGTAGGTGTTCATGTGAAGAGCATAGCAGGGCAGCACACAAAGAGATGAGGGACACATGGTCAGAAAGCAGGTGCAGGGGACTGGAGAGGCGGCTCAGTGATTAAGAACACTGACTATTGCCGGGCGGTGGTGGCGCACGCCTTTAATCCCAGCACTTGGGAGGCAGAGGCTGGTGGATTTCTGAGTTCAAGGTCAGCCTGATCTACAGAGTAAGTTCCAGGATAGCCAGGGCTACACAGAGAAACCCTGTCTCGAAAAACAAAACAAAAAACAAACAAAACAAACAACAACAACAAAAAAAAGAACACTGACTATACTTCCAGGGGTCCTGAGTTCAATTCCCAGAAACCATATAGTGGCTCACAACCATCTGTAATGGGACCCGATGCCTTCTTAAGTGTACTCATATATATATATATATATATATATATATATATATATATATATATATATATATATGTATATATGTGTATATATATATATATAAAATAAGTAAATCTTAAAGAAAGAAAGAAAGCAGATACTGAGAAGTGACAGCTGAAGAATGGACCCTAGAATTTGTAATTAAATTCTGTGGGTGGCAGAAGCCTGCAGAAACAAATGCTCTGTATATAACTTAAGAGAGGACACTGCATGGAGTAGCAGAGAGATGCACCAGCCAGTGAGGGATGTGTGCCCTGGGATTGACCTGCTCCTTTGCTTCCTGCCTCTCCTGCTAGGTCCAGGTCCCAGGTCCCAGCTCCCAGCTCCCAGCTCCCAACAAACTTACAGTTCCTTCAACTGTAACTTAAAGATAAGAAATTTACAGAGTATAGGGGGAGACCAGCCAAAACCAAATGGCTTGGAGCAGAGAAAGAAGAAATAGGGAACCTCTCCCCACTCACGTCACTTGCAAAATTTGTAAAGGTCTAGAATAAGGTTGGGATCTAGGGTGCCATGTTTGGATTGGTTATCTAAGGGATATTGAGGCCAGATTTGATTGCAAAAGTGAGTAAGTTTTCGGCCCTTCAGGTCGGATGCCAGTTAGAAAAGCTGGAGGTTTTCTAAAATGCATCCCTAGGAGGAGGCAGAAGGCATGGATTAGGATGAGGAAGAGTCTAAACCTGTGGCCTAAGGCATCCCCAACTTTCAAGAGGACTGGAGGAGGAGGACACAAACTGTTCAGTGAGTGGGTCATCATAAGGAGACTCAGTGCCTGGGACCTGGGCAAACAAGTGAAGCCAAAAGGTTAAAAATGAACTCAAAACTGAAGGCTTACCCAATGCAAAGGATTAGAAGTGAGGAGGGTACCTTTGCCTTCAAGAGTACCAGAGACTCTGGGAAGCTTTTACACTGACCGAGAAGGATCAGTCACCAATTGCTGGTGATGGATGGAGGGCCAAACAATCCATGGACTGGAAGGCAGGTCTGTTGTGGGTAGGCTCTTAGGGGTTGTTCGGACCCCAAGGGGGAGCACTGGTCCACGAGGTGCCATGGCACCAATGTCATGATCTTGCAGCGAAAGGTTATCCTGGTGATCAGGGAGCTAAGGAATGCTTCAAAAGTCACACCAAACAACAGACTTCTTGCAAGAGAATTATTGGGGAAATGGGGAGTCAAAAGGCTGCCTCTGTGGAGATGAGAGAACATGGACTTTATGGGGGTGGGTAAGGAAAATACACGAGAGGGGTGACAACGTGGAAGACATGTCGCATTGGTCTTTAGTAAAGATGTATCACATTAGCCTTTAGTAATGACGACTGAAGGTGAGGTGGGGGATGGGGAGCACCTGGTTGTGGAATGTGTGGGGTTCTAACACTGAGAAGGGAGCTGGATCCACTGATAGGGATATTAATGATTGTTGACTGACATCACATTACAGGAACATTGAAAAGGGGAAAGACTATATTAGTTACTTTTCTGCTGCTGTGACAAAATACCATGACTAAAAGCAACTTGAGGAAGAAAAGGCTTATTTTAGCTTAGGATTCTGGAGGGATAGAGTCAATAATGGGTGGGAAGGCATGGCATGGGGCAGGACAGGAACCAGTTGATCACATTCACCACACACCGGAAGCAGAGAGAATGTCAAGTGGATGAGGCTATGAACCCACAAAGCCTGGCTTCAGTAATTTACTTCCTCCTTTAAGGATCAGTCTCCTAAAGATTCCATAGCCCCTCTAATCAGTGCCACCCACTGAGAACCAAGTGTTCAAACACACCATCCTACAGGAACATTTCTCATCCAAACCACCACAGTATCACTGTTTGTTTTCTTATTTATTTATTTGAAAAAGGGTTTACTATATAGCCCTAGCCCGCCTAAAACTCATCATGTACACCATGCTGGCTTCAAACTCACAAAGATCCACCTGCCTCTGCCTCCCCAGAGCTACAATTAAAGGCATGTACCACTATGCCTGACCTGACAGGATTGTTTTAAATTGTATGTTTATTCTCCTTTGTTAGAGATTATTAGAGGCAGTTTCTAGTATGGCTACAATAAAAATGAAAGCATAGAAGGGTCGGGGAACCTTAAATTGCCACTGTGAGTGTGGACAAGTAGAAGAACATGTGTTAATCCCAAAGATAGAAGGAGAGGGCCACTAACCCAAGCAATCATGTCCATATTAATTAAAGCAAGTTTTTGTATTCATGTACACAGGATGCCTCCCTCTAAAGCAAGGTTCCAGAGGTCAACCTTGAATGTGTAGAAGACAAGGCTTTTATAGTATAGGGGTTTTCCAAATGGAGGAATTGGTGGGCAAAACAGTCAGGGTTACTGGAGCAGAGCAAATAACTGTGTCTTAATGATCTTTTGAAACAAAGTCATGGTTGTAAGGTGGGCACAGGCATAACAAGGTAGTCACAGGCAGCCATATAAGCCTACAAAGGTTGGGGTGCAAGGTGGTTATAAACAACTTTCTGAAGTTATTTATAACTGTTAATATTTATATGCTATTCCTGGAACAGGCAGTACAGAGCTATTTGCAGTTAAGGTTACAGGTGGGGCACAGCCCAATCCTCGAGAAACAAATAGAGGTTTGATTATAAACAGGAATAAACCCAGTGTATATTTACTATAAGGTGACTTTCAAGCCTAAGAGGAAGGCTAGTTCTTCACATGTAGCCAGTATCCAGGCAACATAAGCTCTTGCTAGCTGGACAACTATATCTGCCACAACATTTATCTAAACGACAACATAAGAAATTACCTTTTGGGTACCTGTCACTATGTCTGACAACTTGAATTTGAGTCCATGGGCTCACATAGTCGAAGGAGAACCAGTGCTGGTGGATTGCTTTCTGATGTCCATGTGGAGACACATGTACTCACACGTACAATAACTAACTAACTGCTTTAAAATGTCTTAGGAAAGTTGTCAGAAGCTGACTCCCCCATTTCTGCATTCACTGTTGATCTTAATAAGGGTTAAATAATAACAGGGCCTCCATTCTCCCTGTTCAGCTTCCAGACTTGTTTCCAAAGTCTTGGTATTTTTACTTGAATTTCTCAGGTGAAATAAGATTTGTGTTCCTACTGTTCAGTTTTCCAAACCAACAGACCACAAATACCTCCTGAGAACCAGGTCGACTTGACTTGAAAAATGAGGCTTTCCGAAACTGTCTGACCACAAGACGTTAAAAACTCGTAGCAATGTATTTATGCTGAACACTAACCGCAAAAGTTTCGCTTTTGTTAGGCTATGCGTGCTTGCAAAGGTCCCCAGAGCTCTGTGAGATATTCCCTGCTGTAGCTGGGGGTCGCTTGCTCACTCCTCATGGTCAGAGTGCAGGTTGCTCGGGTGTTAATTAAAACTCTTGCCCTGCACTTTGTGGTCTCGGTGAAGGCTTGGATCTCAACCCTGATACAATAACACAAATGGCTTTGGGGAGATGCTGGGCTGATTGTCCTGGCCTCTAGAACACAAGAACTCTGTATTATTAAGGAGAACTGAAGGCACTCAGGACTCTATAGGGAAGGGACTGCTAAGAGAAAGGGACAGGGAAGCACCCTGTGTCAATTCCTAGCATTGCAGAAAGCTGAGAATTCATGTTGTTAACAGGACTTATACTCTACCCCAGGGTGTCTCCCCCCACCCCCTATCCCAGCCCTGTAGAGGATGCTAAACCCTGCCTCTGCTATCAAAAACCAAATCAAACCGACTGCTCAAACCACAACTCTGAGCGAGGAGAACCTAGGCGCTTTGTTATTTGGGGATGGTCTCTTGCTACATTGCCCAAGCTGCTCTTGAACGCCTGGTTCAGGTGATCGATTCTCCTCCGCTGCCTGATTGATCACCCAACTCACAGAATATTTTAAAACACCAACTGGGAAGAATTTTACTGCTTCATCTGGGACCCCTTTGCTTTTTTGTGGCAAACTTTCATGGATGTCCTTGTTATTATAATGAAGTCCGTGGGCTGAGAACGTAACTAAGGCGAGATGCTTGTATAGTATACCCAAAGTCTTGAGTTCAATCTCCTTACTACATAAAACCAGGGATTATAAGTTCAAAGTCATTCTCAGCTATGTACTGAGTTCAAATTTGGTCCAGGACTCTCTGTTTCAACAAACAACCCACAAACAAAAACGTCTTGTTTTGGACTTTGCATTTTTCTCTCGGAGTATGGTCTATTCATACACTGGGGATGGAGCTTGAAGGTCTGTGGGGTTTTCTTCTTTGTTTTTGCTTTGTGTTTATTACTATTAAGGTATAAAAGGTCAGGGATCCACCTTCACTGTCATCTGCACCAGAGCTCATTCATAGTGTGGGATCATGAACTGAATTTACTCATGGCAAACACATTGTCTCACAACGAAGTGATCAGAGATGTCATTGTTCGTAGAGGGTGACTAAGTCTGAGTCAACTGACAGCCTCCTTTCCTGTGTGGTAATAGTCGGGCTTTTTTTGTTTTCCAAACCCTCTCAACCATGCCGTGTGGGAATCTTAAAACAATACATGAGCATAGAAATGTACGTGGGCTGTATAAATGTATAGCATTTTATGTTGCTTGGTTAAGATTTTGTGAATCTGCCTTGAATATATCTTGAAGTTGTTACCAGAAGAAGGTTCAAAACACTCAGAAGAAATGATTCTAGCAAGGTATAGTTGAACAAGGTGTATAGTGTATATTTGTAATCCCAACACTCAGGAAGCTGAGGCAAAAGGATTACCAAGAGTTCAAGGGCAACCTGGGCTACATAGTAAGGCTGTGTCTCATTAAATAATAAGAATAATAAATTGGGGATGGGTGGGGGTGGGTAGAGAGGACTTGCCTGTTAGTAAACTAAGAACTACCCACATTCCCAAACCAGGTGCTACCCCACTCCCAACATGACCTTCAACCACTCAGTGCTAATGGGCTGTCATCATTAACAGTCAGTGAGATAGATCTCCACCACCATCATCATCATGTGGCCTGTAACTTTAATTTTTCAAAGCCTTTTAATAATGGTTTTTAAACACATTAACCTCCCTTGTGGCCTACTACCCACCAGAGGTAGTGGAAAAGAAAGGATGGGGGTTGGGGGGAAGTGAATGTTCAGAAAGGTTTTTTGGACAACTCCCTTCCGTGTTGTCTGGAAATCGGCAGTTCGGTTCACAGGTCAGCAGCGGCAGCTTGATCCACTCGCAAACACTTCCCGAATACACCAGCAGTCCAGTTTGGTAGAGTGAGAATAGCAAACACAAATCAGCAAGAGAGACCAGCCTGTCTCAGGGAAGCGAAGTTTAGTGAAGATGCAAGACCAACAGGCATTGCACAGCAAGCTCTATAAGCAAGCCTAGCTCAGTCCCTGTCACTGTCTGTGGAGTCCTTTTTATAGGCCCTCCAAACATCATGTGTCCTCCAAGGGTTTTTGCCTCAGCACCTGTGTCTGTCCTAGTTGATATCACTCTGCCTGTCAGCCCAAGTCCGAGGAAGCAGCAAAAACCCATGGCACACCACCAGAAAATTTTTGGTGCGTTTCTCCCCATGGAGTCACAACAAATGTAGCTCAATATGCAATGTAAGGCAGACCAATACATGGGTGTTGTTAGCAAAGTATCCTTCATCATGTGTCCTTTCACGTGTTTGCTTTAGCAGAACATCCTCTCTCCTGTGTCTGCTTCAGTTAAACGTTCCTTCACTAGTCTGCCTTAGTCTTCCACCTGTATCTACTTCAGGAAAACACTCCTTCATGTGTTTGCCCCAGCAAAACATCCAACACAACTGACTCCTCTAAGAACCCACTTCAGTTTCCACTTCTGCAGCCCTATTTTCCCATGCACACGCTCCATGCCCCCTCCCCCATGAGCCTGCCATCAGGCTCCCTGTCTGTCACCCTGTCCATCAGTCTCCATCCCCACTCATGGGTAGCCATTTTCACCCCCTACCAGCAATAGATCTCTTGCAGGAGGTCTGTTGTGTGGTGGTGTGATTTTTGTGACTTTCATTGCCCCCAATTGCTAAGATATTCTTTCACTTCAAAACCCGGTCATTAGTGGTTAAGATTATGTTCTGATTTTCTGGAGGACTGTAGTTCGGTTCCTACTACCTACACAAAGTAGTTCATACCCAGCCAAACCTCCAACCCCAGGGTATCTGATACCATCTCCTGGACTTTGAGAGCACTGTACATACTCTTCCCCCCTCCACATATAGACATAATAAAAAATAAAATAAATATTCTTTATTTGTTTTGAGACAGGGTTTCTCTGTGAGGCTCTGGCTGTCCTAGAACTCTGTAGACCAGGCTGGCCTCGAACTCACAGATCTGCCTGCTTCTGCCCCCTGAGTTTGGGGAGTGCTGGGATTAAAGGTGTGCACCACCATGGCCCAATGATAAAATAAATCTTTATGAAATAAATAAGAGTTTGGAGAGATGGTGTTAATTCCAAAGATGTGAGAAGAAAGACCACCAGCTCAAATAATTCTACACGGCCAAATTTTAAAAAGCAATCAATTGCCGGGCGGTGGTGGCGCACGCCTTTAATCCCAGCACTTGGGAGGCAGAGGCAGGAGGATTTCTGAGTTCGAGGCCAGCCTGGTCTACAAAGTGAGTTCCAGGACAGCCAGGGCTACACAGAGAAACCCTGTCTCAAAAAAAACCAAAAAAAAAAAAAAAGCAATCAATTCATTAAAGTAAACTTTTTTATTCATGCACATGGGCTGCCTCCCCCTAAAGCAGGGTTCAAAATGTCAGCCTTGGACATGTATAAGACAAGGGCTTGTATAGGTTAGGGATAGGGGTTTCCAAACCGGAGACTTGGTAGGCAATAGGCGGAATTATAGAAGCAGAACACAACATGGTGGTCATAAAAACAACTGTTATAATAACAAACAGGTTGGGTTGCAAGATGGTCATAACAACTTTTTGAAACAAAGACCGGGTAGCTATTTCCTAAGATGGAGGCAGGCTGGTTCATCATTGTCTCAGGAGATGGGAATACTGCTGTTCTTCTAGAAGACCTGGGTTAAATGCCCATTACCCACATAGCAGCTACCAAACATCTGTTAAGTCCCATCCCAGGGATCCCAGAATCTCTTCAAGCATCCATGGACACCAGGCAAGTAGAGGACCATAAAAACATATGCAGAAAAATACACCTATAGATATAAAAAGTATTTTAAAAAAATAAATAAGGTTAAAAAGATGAAAGCTGATATTCTTTCAGTAATACATTCATTTTATAGCTAATCATATATTGTGATGCTAAGCACTATAAGAACACTGTTCACATTTTACCCCCACTGGTATGGTGACACATACATGTAATCCCAACACTTAGAAGGTGAAGGCAGGAGAATCCGAAGTCTAAGGACATCTTCAGCTACATAGGAAGTTTGAGGCCATCTTGGGGTATGTGACTTGTTTATGTCTGATGCTTTCAGGGATGGTTCCTTGTGGTGACCAAACACACCATCTTCCTTACATATTATCTTCAGACAGCTTTTGGTATAGTCTCTCCTGGTTGGTAAACAATATGGTCTTTGAAATGAGTTTATAGGTTGTGTAACTGAAAGTTAAGTACAGAAGTTACTTATGTTTTTAAGAGAACTGAGAGAATAGCAGAGCTATAGTGTTTGAAGAGGCCTTTTGCCTTGGAAATAGGCAGCTGAGTGTGAGCTAGAGGGTCTTTGAAATCTTGCTCTTGGGGAAAGGGAGAGAACAGCAAAGTAAAAAGTAGATGTTGGGCTCAGCCAGATAATGTTGGATGTGAGAACTGGGTGGGGTTGGGGATGGGCGGAATAGCTTAAGAGACAGATGTGGTGGCGCTAAAATCCGGAAGAGGTGTGTCTATGTTGACAAGAATGTTGCCACTGTAAGTAAAGGCAAACACTTTCTTTGGCACCTTGCCCAACGCAGACACTACAGCTATAATCATTCATAGGTGAAGTTAGCTTTAAACTGGCCAAGTGAAGTTGGTGCTTTAGCAGTGTTTGTGTACAAAGTCAATTAAAGTCCAAGACTTCTTAAAGCTGAGTTCTTCCCCATAACTGAACATGATTCTTGCTTCATGTAAAGAAGTAAACACATAGCCTCATTCTGTAGTCTGTAAGGCTTTGTTTCTACCGACTTCTGGATTCTGCACAAAGAAACTTTCAGAACATTGAAAGCTGAAGGCAAATGTATTCTAAGACTTAAAGTCAGTCAGAGGAAGGATATATGACCACACAATGACATCCCAGTTAGGAACAGATTACAAACATGATGGTGGTCCTTAAAGTCAGGTCATATAAGATACTCTGGCTATCTTGGTTATGTGGTTGATTATAAATGTGCTTCACTTAAGCAATTGATAATTTGTAGGTTTGTGGAAGTAGATTTTTTTTTTCTACAATTGAGTCAACGTCAACCAAGTTTTCTATTTAAATGAATAACCATAATAATTCATCTCTCTCTTTATTTTTTTTTTTGAGACAGGGTTTTTCTTGGCTATCCTGGAACTTGGTCTATAGACCAGGCTGGTCTTGAATTCACAGAGATTCACCAGCTACTGCTCCTGGGGTGTTGGGATTAAAGGCATGCACCAGCCCTGGCTTTTTTTTTTTTTTTTTTGACAAGGTCTCACTATGTATCCTAGTTGGTTTAGAAATTAGTATGTAGACCTCAGACTCATAGACTCTGGCTCCCTCTGCTTCCTAAGTGCTGAAATTAAACATATATGGCACCGTGCTCAGCCTAAAAATTTACTCTTACAAATATTTGCATTTGTGTTTCAAGTCACTTTTTTTTTTTTAACTTTTAAATACTGAGCTGAGTAGTCAGTTCTAAAACAATTCTTCCTTATCACAGCTTTGGTGACTCCTACTCATATAGAATCAGATCTGATCCTAAATGATGGACTAGAACAAAGTAGAAAAGACAGTAATGCTTGAGGGCAGATAATAAACTGTACCTGTAGCTTCTGCATTCTCTTAGATCACTTGCTCAGTGCAAACCGAGCCACCCTGTGAAGATGGATGCTCAGGGATCCCAGTGGAGAAGTCACTGGAAAGGGAAACTGAGTCTCCTTGTTTTGTGACGTCTTCTGAGGAGATGTGAATGAATGTCCACTCACCTCAGATAGTGCTCCATCAATAAACTGAAAAAAAAATTACTGCACCCAAGTCCAGCTTAATGGAATAATAAGGTTACTATGGTTATTTACAGTACTGTGGGTGAGGAGTTACAGGAGTATGAGTGATTCAAGGGTAACTGACCTGCCAAAAGCCCACCCCAGAATGAGTGACAACTCACAAAAGCTGCATCCCTGCCACTCCCTACACAGCTCATTGGCAGGTGGGCTGATGGAAGAGTCTTTTTTTCCCCTCAGCAAATGCTTAGAGTTTTTATAACTTTGGGGGAAGGACCTTGTGAGTCATGTAAGTTTCAGGAACTCCCTGGACCTTGTAAGATGTATGACTTTCCCTCCTCCCTAAAGGGAGAAGGATGTGTCATGGTAGGGTATGTGTCAGTTTAGATGAAATACCTATACAACACTATCCTTCTCTTGGTTCTTATATTCTTTATGCTTTTTCCCTGCAAAGTTCCTTGAGCCTAGGAGGTATTGATATAAATGTCTGTTAATTCCATCCATGACTGAGTACTGAGCCATGATGCCAGAGCAATAGTCACTTATTCTTAGGATCTTGAGCAGTTATGAGTCTTTGTAGTGTATTTTCCACTGGTAAAAAAGAAAAGAAAAGAAGTTTCCCTGCCATGACCAACTAAGGATAACAGCAGTAATAATCCATGGGCACAAACATAAATGTTTCAAAAGCAATTTAAAAGGCGTATTATTCATATCCATCTAACGAAAGGCTGGCAGCCACTTCCCCAGTGTGGCTTATTATTGGAAGCCCATTAAGCGAAAACCATTTCCTTCTGCTAAAAAGAATGAATCTACTTCAGGGAGAGTCACGCCCTGTCTCCTCCCTAAAGAGTTAATCACCTGATCAAGAGCCCACCCTTAGAAAGACTGATTCTCCTGGAGTCAAGCTAGAGGAAAGGTACTTTCTTTCCTCCCAAACAACACCCACCGTGTGGTTGTTGTTAATGGAGCTGCAGCCAAGTTAAGCCCGCCTGCTTTCTGAATCACTCAGAAAATCACAGCTTTCCCTTTTCCTTCTTCTCTGTCTCTCTCAGCTGCTGGCCAGAGCCTAGGGAAGCTTTCTCTGGCTTTTGTACTCTTCCTTGGAAGCCTTCCTGCCCACACTGTGGCTGCCCATCATGCTGGCTTGATTCCAAACACATTCCCTTTCCTTTTCTTTTTCTTCATCTCTTTTACTTGGGAAACTGTGGATTTACAGCTGCCCTGTTTTTTAGTTTTGTTTTTTTGTTTTTGTTTTCTTTACTCTAATAAAATTGTCCTTGTGATTCTTCCTGAGGCAGTTCTTGATTTCTTTTATTAAAGAGACTAAGAGTCCCAAGAGGGAATCCTAATTGCCCTGGTAACATGTGGTAGCTCAGGTGGGACTCAACATTTCCATGAACACTAGGATCTTCCCTGACATTTATATTTTAGTATCAATCATGGGTTATTTCTTGGAGTACAGATTTAAAATTCAATCCAAATGTAGTTGGCTAAACCATAACAGTTGTGTCACTATCCCCCTAGTGAGCACATCCTGCCTGGCATGTGGGTAGGATCATGGTGCTAGTTTGTCTTAAAGTGTTTATTGCTGTGAAGTGACACCGTGACCACAGCAACTCTTATAAAGAAAAACATTGAATTGGGGCAGGCTTATAGTTCAGAGATTTAGCCCATCATCATCATGGTGGGCAGCACGGTGGCACATGGGCAGACATGGTGCTGGAGAAGTAGTTTAGAGTTCTACATCTGAATCCTCAGGCAACAGGAAAAGAGAGTGAGCCACTGGGCCTGGCTTAAGCATTAGAAACTTCAAAGCCACCCCCAGGGACAGTGAGTCTTCCTCCAACAAGGCCACATCTACTCCAACAAGACTGCACCTCACCTCCTAATGGTGTCACTCCCTATAAGTTTACAGGGGCCATTTTCATTCAAACTACCACATTAGTTCTTCCCAGGAGGCCATGTAATGCCTTTCAGCATTACAAACCCAGTCAGCAAGAATTGTTCCAGCCTGAATTTTTCATTTTCTGCAGCTAGAATATGTTCTGCAGCTACTAGCGTCATCTGCAATAAGAATTTACCATTTAGTTCTGTTCTGCCATTAACAATAGTGGCAATAGTTTTATTGTTTATGTGTCCTTGGAGGGGCATCCCCAGTCAACAACTCAAAGGGATGTAATCTTCCCTGGGCACTAGATCACTAGATTTTCACCAAATAGCCCCATAGTTCAGTGCATTTTCCCACCCACGAAATTTTATTTAAACTCCTGTCCTTTCTGTTCTTCCCAATGCTTTTACAAATCTTTAAGACACTCAAGGGGGCTGGAGAGATGACTCAGCAGTTAAGAGCACTGACTGTTCTTCCGAGGGTCCTGAGTTCAATTCCCAGCAACCACATGGTGGCTCACAACCATCCATAAGGAGATCTGACACCCTCTAAAGACAGCTACAGTGTACTTACATATAATAATAAATAAATCTTTAAAAAAAGACTCAAAGTTTTCTTCTCTCTCTTTTCTCTCTCTCTCTCTTTCTCTCTCTCTCTCTCTCTCTCTCTCTGTGTAGCAAAGCTGACACTCAATTAAAACATTTTCTCACTTGTATTGGTTGTTTCATTAAAAGCGTACTATTAGATACAGTGGTATGTGTCAGAAACAATACCCCATCTAATATGACTCTACCCTCCAATCACTTTCTATGAGCAATCTGGCTTCTTCATTCTAGGGTGCTGCTGCTATGGGCTTGCTGTGCACCCCTTCACTCACTTTGGTTTCAGTGGGGACACATTACACTGCCCAAGTTTAGGCTTAATAGAGAGCAGACCATATTCTCGTCTATTGTGGAGCCAGATCCCTGTTTTTGACAGGCTTTAGGCCAGCGACACGGCCTTTCCCTGTCTGGTAGCTACAGTGGATGTTGAAAAGATGGTAGGTTGGTTGAACAATCTTCTAATATACTTTGCTATGTACACTGCATACTCTGGAGGTATACCTGCCTACACCAGGACAAGCTCATACTTTTCCTCCTATATCCCTTTATCATAGACAGCTTACAGGAAAGGTTGCTCAGGTTTCAGTGAAGCCCAGAATCTTGTCATTCTGTTAGTTTTCCCCTGGGAACTGCCTTGGCACAAATTTTACTGTAATTTACCTTTGAGTAACCTAAACAGACTCTTGTCTACTTTGTCTTGTTCTCAGTCTTTCTTGATGGATTTAGCACTTTACAAAGTTGGTTTGCATGCCAGTCTAAATCATTCACATCTTCTAGAACCCCACCCCCTGCCTCAGAAAGATCACCTCTCTCGCTGTGGGACTCCAAAAACTAATACTAAAGCCCCAGATGTCCCTTCTGGATTGACTCCTTCTCTAACTCCTCTGTGAACATGATCCCTTCTGGCCCAGTAACCTGAACAAGTACTACCTCTCTGTAATGCCTTTCCTTCTCTTGTCTTCCAGTCCCTGGTATTTAGGGGACCACATCCAGTGACAACAAAGGTCTGAATCAGTACAGAAAGAGACTGGTTTTGCTTACATTCTCTCAGTTGGATGCCTTTGTCTCAAGGAGGGATGTGCAATTACATTGTACCCTTCTTCAGTTTTCTCAGCTGAAATCTAGAACAGTTTCACCCTATGCCTCCAGCTTCAGGAGCCAAATGGTAAGAAACGCTTTCACTCCCTGTTTAAAATCTTTCACAATTTAGCAGTCCAGGGGCAGAACTATCCTTAAATTATCATAATTCTGTACTAGGCCAAAATTAATGACCCAATCTGGGTGCTGAATCACAGATTTTTTTTCCCCTTCCTCTGTAACAAAGGTTGGACCTGAAGATTCTCTTCTACAATTTTTAGCATGTTCTCTTCCTCCTTATTGTCTCATTTTCCCCTTGGGGTCCAAGTCTCTATATCCCACAAGTGGCTCTTGTATAAATCTAACTTTGAATCTCCTTCTCTTGCACTCTGCCCACTGAAGGAATCTATAAGTCAACACATCCCTCTTGTCCTTTTCAACTCTACCTGCTAAATTAGAGGCCCATGGAAAAGATTATGTATTTATTGGAAAGATGAATGAAGCTAGAGTATTTCTCAAGAGCATGCTATAGTTTTTCCATTATTCATTTTGGTATTTTAAAATAGCATTAATACAGCAATATAGGACCGTGGCAGAGTCAGCAGTTAAGACCACATACTGCTCTTGCAGAGAATCTGAGTTTCATTCCAAGCAACTAAGTTGGCTGCTGACAAATTCTTTAACTCCAGGTCCAGGAGATCAGACCTCTTCAGGCCACTGTGGGCCTGGACTGGTGTTCACATACTTCCGCTGTCTCACTCACATATGTACACATAATAAAATATAATTAAAACTAAAAATAACAAGACAAAAAGCAATAGGTACTTATTTTATACTTTCATGAAAGAATACAGAAATAGAAAGAATAAAATAAATGACCTTAAGCCCTCAAAGATGACAGACAATTATAGTTGTTACCAGGCTTAGGTCCTTGAAAGCATATGGTTTGGTTTCCTTTTGGCTTTCACATGACAGTATCACAATTTTATAGAAAACATTAAACAAAACAGAGTAAATATGCACCTGTCAGTTAAACTGTGAGATAAAGGTTCCAAACCTCTTGGCAGCCAGACTTTAACCATTCCCTTCCTCAACCCAGGATTCCTGGAGAAATTTCAATTCTTTGGGTCCCTTGTTTTAGAGTTTCTGTTTATAGTTACTGAGTAATTAAAAAGCAATTAAATTGGTAGAAAATATCCTTATACCTAATGAAATCAAATAGCACAGCATATAAGTATTGTTTTGGTCCACTTGAGGTAGAATAGGAACCCTCCTGGGGACAAGAGAAAGATATACTGAAAATATGAGAAAGAGATTTCTTTTTAAAATTCCATTTTAGGTGAGATAATTTAGGTGGGTAAAGGTACTTGCCACCAATCCTGGCACCTGAATTTGATCCATGAGACCTACATGGTAGAAGGAAAGACTTGTTTTTGAAAAGCTCCCGACACACACACACACACACACACACACACGCTTACACACACAAATTTAAAATTTCATTCTCAAAAGCTGGGTGTGGTGGCAAATGCCTGAAACCCCAAAGTTAGGAGGAAGAAGCAGAAGGATCAGAAATCCAAGGCTAGTTTTAGCTACATAGCAAGCTCAAGGCCAGCTTGGAGTATATGAGGCCCTGTCTCAGGAAGATAGGTAGGGAGGTACCCGGAAGTCCCACTTCTTTCCATCAACCTAGCAATTAGCCCCTGGCATCTTTATTGATCACAAACCAATTGGGGAACAGAACCTTAGCATCAGAACCACCTTCTACAGATAGATAGGTAGATAGATAGATGATAGATAGATGATAGATAGATAGATAGATAGATAGATAGATAGATAGATGGATAGATGATAGATAGATAGATAGATAGATAGATAGATAGATAGATGATAGATAGATAGATAGATGATTGATAGATAGATAGATAGATGATAGATAGATGATAGATAGATAGATAGATAGATAGATAGATAGATAGATAGATGATAGATAGATAGATAGATGATAGATAGATAGATGATAGATAGATAGATAGTTAGATAGATAGATAGATAGAGAGAGATAGATAGAGATAGATAGATAGATAGATAGATAGATAGATGATAGATAGATAGATAGATAGGTAGATAGATAGGTAGATAGATAGATAGATAGATAGATAGATGATAGATAGATAGGTAGGTAGATAGATAGATAGATAGATAGATAGATAGATAGATAGATGATAGATAGATAGGTAGGTAGATAGATAGATAGATAGATGATAGATAGATAGATAGATAGATAGATAGATAGATAGAGATAGATAGATAGATAGATGATTGATAGATAGATAGATAGATAGATAGGTAGATAGATAGATGATAGATAGATAGATAGATAGATAGATAGATAGATAGATAGATAGAGATAGATAGATGATAGATAGATGATAGATAGATAGATAGATAGATAGATAGATAGATAGATAGATGATAGATAGATAGATAGATAGATAGATAGATAGATAGATAGATAGATAGATAGATGATAGATAGATAGATAGATAGATAGATAGATAGATAGATAGATAGATAGATAGATATAACTAACCAGTGGGAAATTGCCAAGTCTTGACTCATTTCAGCAAGCCTATATAAAAGACAATGGCTTCTTCTTGCACAGCGGATAGAGACAGCCTTATCTCTCTTCATCAGTGATATCCCACAATTGATCATCATGAAGAGAGAACTCCATTGGAAGCTTTTGATTATGAAATCTTTCTTACCTCACCTGTCTTACCTCATTGAGACAAATCAGCTTCAAACTGAGTAAAGACCTTAATGTCAGAGCTGAAACTCTAGTCATAGGCAAAGGATTTCTCTCAGGCAAGGTAATACTTCAGTTGCTCAGGAAATAAGGCCAGCAATTGCCAGATGAGACCTCTGAAATTAAGATGCTTCTATACAGAAAAGTAAAGGAATGGCCTACAGACCAAGAGAAAATCATTGCAAGCTGCATATATGCCAGGGGATTAATATCTAGAACATACCAAAAAACTCAAAGTACTAAACAACAATAAAGCAAACAACTCAACCAAGTGAGCTAACGAACAGGCAGTTTTCAAAAGATGAACTGCAAATAACCAATAAATATGAAAAAGGCATCAGAGAAATGCAAATAAAAACATATTGAGATCCATCTTACTTCAGTCAGAATGATAATGATTAAGAAAACAAATAATGGAAAGTGCTGATTAATATGTGGATAAAAAAGAACCACAATACACTGCTGTGGGAAGACCAGGTGCAAAAATTAATTTGTCTAATATAATCGTCGCCTTCAAGGCTTACTGCCTCCATCTGCTAACCTAGGCCTAGTCTTAGAAACTTCTAGCCTCTGTACAATCTAATCTAGGCCTAGAAAGTTTTCAGCCTCTTGAGACTTTTTTTTTATTGAATATATTCTTCATTTACATTTCAAATGTTATACCCCTTCCTGGTTTCCCCCCTCTTGGAAAACCCCCAACCCATCCTCCCACCACCTGCCTCCAAGAATATGCTCCTCCACCCAACCCACTCCCACGACCCCCACTAGATTTCCCCACACTGGGGCCTCTATTGAGCCTTCACAGGACCAAAGACCTCTCCTCCCACTGATGTCTGACAATGCATTCCTCTGCCACTCTTTTGGCTGGAATCACGTGTATCCCTTGGTTGATGACTTAGACCCTGGGAGCCCTGGGGTGTCTAGTTGGCTGACACTGTCGTTCTTCCCATGGGGCTGCAAATCCCCCCCCCCTCCAGCTCCTCCAGCTTGCCCTCCAACTCCTCTATAGTGAACCCCGTGCTCAGACCAAGGGCTGGCTGCTAGTATTCACCTCTGTATCTGTAAGGCTCTGGCAGGGCCCCTCCAAAAGACAACCATAACAGTCTCCTTTCGGTACCCACTTCTTGCCATCCATAGTAGTTTTGGGGTTTGGTGACTGTTTATAGGATGAATCCCCAGGTAGGACAGTCTCTGGGTGGCCTTTCCTTCAGTCTCTGCTCCACACTTTGTCTTCATAGTTGTTCTTGTGATTATTTTGTTCCCTTTCTCAGAGGAACCAAATCACCCCCCACTTTGGTCTACCTTCTTCTTGAGCTTCCTGTGGTCTGTGAATTGTAACATGTTTATTTTGAGCTTTTGGGCTAATATCCACTTATCCATGAGTGCATACCATGTGTGATCTTTTGTGATTGAGTTACTTCACTCAGGATGACACTTTCTAGTTCCATCCATTTGCCTAAGAATTTCATGAATTCATTGTTTTTAATAGCTAAATAGTACTCCATTGTGTATATATACACAATGTGTATATGAACTATTACTGCTGAATATGCTCACCCTTTCTAGCTCTTTCTGAGCTCTGGCTGGTTGGATCGACTCAGCTGTTCTGGCTCAAACTCCCCTCCAAGCTGACTGATTCAATCTGACTTCTCCCAGCTTCTCACTGAATTGCTCTGCTTGGCCTCAAACTAACTCTTGCAATTTATTCGAATCTTCTGGCTCTTTCTTATTCTCTGGCTCGTTCTGTCTTCACCTGTGTCCAGCTTGTTCTCTCTTCGACCTGTCTCTGTAAAACTCTCCTGGTAAAACTGCTTCCTTCTTCTCTCTGTACTACTCTCTTAAGTAGCCTTTCTTTTCTCTCTGTTTTCTTGAGAGCTGGGCATATTCTATGCTGTCAAATCTTTCTTGGATTCATCACGTTGACTGCTTCTCAATTAGGCATTACTTTCAAACATGGCTGCTTCCTTCTACAAACTAACTTTACCTTCACTGTATGGGATTCAAGGTGAATGCTAAGAGTGTGTCTGTATTCCAGCCAGAGTAGCGATGTTGCTGGATTAAAATTCCTTTACAATCAACTAGTCTAGCTACTATGGAAATCAGGATGAAGGGTTCTTTAAAAATTAATAATAGATCTTCAATATGACCCAGCTAGGTCACTCCTCAGTAACTTCTCAGAAGACTCCAAGGTGACATACCACAGAGAAATTTATGCATCAATATTTATTGCAGCTTTGTACATAATAGCTAAGTTATAGAACTATCTTTGGTGTCTAACCACAGAGGAGTACTAAGGAAAATGTGCCTCACCCTCCCAATACATTTTTACATTAACAAACAATGAAGTGAAGTCATTTGCTTGAAAGTGGATGCAATTGAAAACAATCATATTAGTAAAGAGCCATTTGCAGAAAGACAAATTGCACGTTTACTTCCACTTGTGTTTCCTGGACTTTGACTTTATGTAGACACATGAAATATGACTTGAGAGTTGAAGGAAAGCTGCCTGAGGGGACAAGGGGACCAATTGGAGAGGGAGGAACAAGAAAAAGATGGGTAGGAGGGTATTACAGTGAATCATGCTCAACATATGACATATACAAAAGCATAACATATGTCCTTTCATGGGCAGTAATTTTTTTCTGTAAATGAATAGGTCAATTTTTGCCCAGTGGCTACCTTGGATAACTGGAACAACTCCATCTGGAGGTTTTGATGCTCAATTTCTTCTTTGAACTGTGAAGGGGATACTGTCAGGAAAGACATGTCTCTAGTCAAATTATCTTTAGTAATGAGATAACATTAAATGTCATATTCTGTAGATTTCTGATGTTTTTGAAGATTAGTTATCTATATAAAGTGTATCTGAACTATAAACCTTGACTATTCTCAGTTATTTCTATTTGAATAATATTAAAAACCAGTGCATTCAGCACTTGGGAGGTAGAGGCAGGCAGATTTCCGAGTTTGAGGCCAGCCTGGTCTACAGAGTGTGTTCTAGGACAGCCAGGGCTATACAGAGAAACTCTGTCTCAAAAAAACAAAAAAAAAATTAAAATTAAAATTAAAAATTAAAAAAAGTTCATTATAATTAAATCTGAATCTAATATAACCATGTGGTTATTATCTGACCCTTAAGTTGTATTACTTAATCAACCCAAACAGTTTGTAATAGCAGATAAAGAAGAACTGGGTCTAAGACATGTGTTTCTAAATGAGTTGTATAGGCACAATGCTTATCTAAGAGTAACTATTAATTTCAAATTTTGTGACAAGAAAACCTTAAATCTGCATCAATCAATAAATTCTTTATCAATGTAAAGTTATAACTTCAGAACAAAACAAACAAAACAAAACAAAAGCATCACAAAAAAAGGAGTGGAGGGATGGCTCAGTGGTTATGAGCACCTTCTAGGTCCAGCAAAGAGGTCTTTTCTCAGAGAAATGTGGCTAAAAGGGAGAAGAAGATTGCAGTGTCTTCTCTACCATTCACATGCACACAATATGCTCACGCACATAGACAAATTAATTGCAACAACAATGAAAGCTTGGCCCTTCCGGCTGTCATCTTCAGCAGGGAACCAGGCAACTCCAAAGCCTTCTGTGCTTAGCCTGCCAGGAGAGGGTGATCTCACAGCAGTAATTTCACTTCTGAGTGCAGAGGTAAGATCTCCACCTTCTTTCTGGAGGGGTACAGGTGGGAGCACACAGGACATAAGATCAGTGTTGCAGCTGGGACAGGAGTCTTCCCTTCCGGCCGCCATTTGCTTCAGGGAACCAGACAGCTCCACAGCCTTCTGTGCACAGACCCTGCTATAAGAGAGTTGGTCCCCCAGGAGTACAGACACAGGCTTACAGGCCCATAGGAGGGACAAGCTCCAGCCAGAGACAACAAGACCAACTAACACCAGAGATAACCAGATGGCGAAAGGCAAGTGCAAGAACCTTACCAACAGAAACCAAGGCTACTTGGCAACATCAGAGCCCAGTTCTCCCACCACAACAAGTCCCGGATACCCCAACACACCTGAAAAGCAAGAGTTAGATTTAAAGTCTCATCTCATGATACTGTTAGAGGACATCAAGAAGGACATAAATAACTCCCTTAAAGAAATACAGGAGATTCTGAGTTCGAGGCCAGCCTGGTCTACAAAGTGAGTTCCAGGACAGCCAGGGCTATACAGAGAAACCCTGTCTCGAAAAACCAAAAAAAAAAAAGAAATACAGGAGAACATGGGTCATATGGTAAAAGCCCTTAAAGAGGAAACACAAAAATCCCTGAAAGAAATACAGGATAGCATGGGTGAACGGGTAAAGGCCCTTAAAGAGGAAACACAAAAATCCCTTAAAGAATTATGGGAAAACACAAGTAAACAAGTGAAGGAACTGAACAAAACCATCCAGGATCTAAAAATGGAAGTAGAAACAATAAAGAAATCACAAAGTGAGACATCTCTGGAGATAGAAAATCTTGGAAAGAATTCAGGAATCATAGATGCAAGTATCAACAAAAGAATACAAGAGATAGAAGAAAGAATCTCAGGGGCTGAAAATACCATAGAAAACATTGACTCAACAGTTAAAGAAAATGCAAAATGCAAAAAATTCCTGAGCCAAAACATCCAGGAAATCCAGGACACAATATGAAGACCAAACTTAAAGGATTATAGGTATAGAAGAGAGCGAAGATTTCCAACTTAAAGGGCCAGTAAATATCTTCAACACAATTATAGAAGAAAACTTCCCTAACCTAAAGAAAGAGACGTCCATGAACATACAAGAAGCCTATAGTACTCCAAACAGACTGGACCAGACCAGAAAGTCCTCCCGGCACATAATAATCAAAACACCAAATGCACTAAACAAACAAAGAATATTAAAAGCAGTAAGGGAAAAAGATCAAGTAACCTATAAAGGCAGGCCTATCAGAATTACATCAGACTTCTCACCTGAGACTATGAAAGCTAGAAGATCCTGGGCAGATCTCATACAGACCCTAAGAGAACACAAATGCCAGCCCAAACTACTATACCCAGCTAAACTCTCAATTACCATAGAAGGAGAAAACAAGATATTCCAGGATAAAACCAAATTTACACAATATCTTTCCACAAATCCAGCCCTACAAAGGATAATAGAAGGAAAACGCCAACACAAGGAGGGAAACTACACCCTAGAAAAAGCAAGGAAGTAATCTTTATCCAACAAACCCAAAAGAAAGTAACCACACAAACATAAAAAAAAACATAAAAAATAACAAGAAGCAACAATCACTATTCCTTAATATCTTATAACATCAATGGACTCAATTCCCCAACAAAAAACATAGTCTAACAGAAATATTTTTCATGTAAATCTTCAATTTTATCAGAAAATGTTTGTGATTCCTCTTTCGATTTAGTAATGTTTTTTATGTCTACCATTTTAACTATATTATTTTCCATGATAATCTTTAATTTTAACATTTTTTTCTATATATTTCTTCAATTTTATCAGAAATATTTTCCTTGTAAATCTTCAATTTTGTCAGAAAATGTTTATAATTCCACTTTCAATCAACTCAGGAACATTTTTATACCTACTATTTTTTCTGTATAATTTTCCATGAAATAGTCAGTTTTAACATGTTTTTCTATATATTTCTTCAATTTTATGAGAGATATTTTCCTTATAGATCTTCAATTTTATCAGAAAATGTTTATAATTCCACTTTCAAACAACTTAAGAATATTTTTATGCCTACCATTTTATCTGTATAATTTTCCATGATAATCTTCAATTTTAATGTTTTTCTATTTATTTTTTCAATTTTATCAGAAATATTTTCCATGTAAATCTTCAATTTTATCAGAAAATGTTTATAATTCTACTTTTAATCAACTTAGGAATATTTTTATTTCTACCAACTTATCTGTATAATTTTCCATGAAATAGTCAATTTTAACGTGTTTTTTCTACATACTTCTTCAATTTTGTCAGAAACATTTTCCATGTAAATCTTTAATTTTATCATAAAATGTTTTTACTTCCTTTTTCATTAAAAAAGAAAAAAGAAAAAAAATGTAAAAAAAAAAAACAACAAAAAAAACCAATGAAAGCTTGAATGGAGATATTCTATATGACTAGATAAAGTTATTCCTGGAAGCCACAAGATTATTTAAATGAAAATCCCAGTGCTCCTTGTGACTTGTTGGCTGAAGAGACTCCTGATGTCTCCAAAGCAATACATGTTATTATTGTCATTTCTGTTAGTTGTCACCAGAGCTACATTATATAGCACTATTGCTGAAGACTCTACATACTCTAGTTGCAGGACATAGAGAAATTAAAGTGGAATAAGTTGGCTAGCTTTCATAATATCCAGAGGTGCAACACAGGCAACTGGAAGAAAATTATCATTAGCATTATTATTCAACTGAGGCCCCTATTGTTACATTGTTCATCTACCCAATAATGCATACCCACAGGTACAATGGTAACATAACTATTATTGGAATAAACAAGTGCTTATAAAAAATGGGTTTAGGGGCTGGAGAGATGGCTCAGCTGTTAAGTGCATTGGCTCCTAATCCAGAGGCCCTGAGTTTAATTCCCAGCAACCACATGGCTCACAGCCATCTGTAATGGTGTTACGGTTTGTTTATGCTCAGCCCAGAAAATGGCACTATTAGAAGGTGTGGCTCACCAAGCCCGCTCGGTCAGTCAACAGGTCCTCCAGTGCAGGAGTGAGGATTGAAAAGAGACAATTAGACAATGCTGCAGCATGACCCCAGTCAATTCTGAAACTGAAGGTGGGTTTAGTTTTTTCCAATTTGCTTTTATACCATTTTAATTACATGCAAGTACTAAGGACAATAGTAGTACAATAAGGAACAAGCAAGACAGTAAACACAAAATAGTCAAGGCAATAAGCAAAGTCCGGAGATCACTCCACAGTGACAGTTGTTTCCAAGGGTGTGTAAGAATGACCAAAATACCTGAGCCTACCGCAAAGCTAAAAATCTTGCCTGAAGCCCACTTCTTTCGTTTCACCCTAAGATTAAAATTCCTTCCCTAATAGAGCCTAATGTCAGATTCTTGCCTGAACTTAACTTCTCTATCATGCCCTAATGTCAGATTCCTCCTTGGCCAATGTCAGGCTCCTGCCAGGCACCCCAATAAGGCTCTCTACATGTGGTCCTGTTGGAGTAGATGTGTCACTGTGGGTGTGAGCTTTAAGACCCTCATCCTAGCTGTCTGGAAGTCAGTATTCTGCTTTTAGCCTTCAGATGAAGATGTAGAGCTCTCAGCTCCTCCTGCATGGTGCCTGCCTAGATACTGCCATGTTCTCACCTTGATGATAATGGACTGAGCCTCTGAACCTGTAAGCCAGCCTCAATTAAATATAGTCCTTTATAGGACTTGCCTAGGTCATGGTGTCTGTTCTCAGCAATAAAACCCTAACTAAGACAAATGGGATCCGATGCCTTCTTCTAATGTGTCTGAAGACAGCTACAGAGTACTCATATACATAAAATCATCTTTTTTAAAATGTAAAACTAAATTAAGTTTTTAAAAGTGGACGTAACACTTGCTGCAGGGCTGGAGAGATAGCTCAGTGGTTTAGAGCACTTGCTGCACTGGCAGAGGACCTGGATTTGATTCTCAGCACCTACATGGTAGCTCATGACTATCTGGCCCTCTAGGTCCAGAGATACAACGCCTTCTTTTGGCTTCCGAAGGAACAAGGCATGCATATGGAAAGCACACACATATGCAGGAAAAATACTCATACATATAAAAATAAACAAATCCTTTTTTTAAATCTAGCTTTTTTTTTTAAGATTTATTTATTATTATATGTAAGTACACTGTAGCTGTCTTCAGACACTCCAGAAGAGGACATCGGATCTGGGATTTGAACTCCGGACCTTCGGTAGAGCAGTCAGTGCTCTTAACTGCTGAGTCATCTCTCCAGCCGTAAATAAACAAATCTTAAAGCCCTGCTGCACAGGAAGGACCTCATGTCTGATGCTGTAAGCCTGGTTAATAGCCCATGGCTGGAAAGAACATAACAAGAGTGTTACCTCTACATGTTATTACGGGAAATGAGCATGATATGCTTATCAAATTGCTCTCTTACAAATGATGTTCATAGGTCAGTGGTGCTCTTGTCTTTGAACAGAGAAGCTTTTTTTTTTCAGTGAGTGTTAGCAACTTATGAAACACATAACTGAATAAAGTCCTGAGAACAGGTTCCCGTTGATCGCTTACCCATGACTCTGGGAACACTGAGGAAGGGAGGGTGGGGTTGGAACCCATGTGAAAGCTGCTGGAGAGGATGGAGTGTTGTGGAACTCTGGCTTCCAGGCATCACAAGGCCACTGCAGTTACCTGCCCAAGACCTGCAGGAGTCCCAGGGCATCAGGGCCATCAACATCCTGCTATGGAAGGGAAAGGTACTCACAAGGCAGCTAATGGGTACTAGCTGGCTGAAAGACTCTTCCTAGCAGTATAGCCTCTTAGAAGGTGTGTGTGTGTGTGTGTGTGTGTGTGTGTGTGTGTGTGAATAACCTCCCACTGCTGCACCTGCGACCCACCCTAATGAGATTCAACGCACATACGCACGCACACAGGACAGAAGCCGCGAAACTAGAAGGACAGAGAGCAATCTACAGATACTTGCAGCACAAACAGAAGCTACAGAGAAATTAGGCCGAGTGCAAAATAAAAAATAAAAAATAAAATAAAAAAAATCAATCCTGAAAGTTAGAATTCTAAATATTCAACGTCTTTGAAATAAAAAAATTACAAATTTATCACTTTCCCTGAGTTCCTTACCATACCCACAAATGCCTAGTGTATATAGTGTAGGAAGAGGGGTGTGGCCCCAGACCTGACTGGACATTTACCGTCTCTTCCTTGTCTCACGCAGTCCGCTGGAAGGATCTAGATTTTATTTGTGTTCATAACTTCCACCAGCAGTTCCTTTACCATTTCCATCCCCAGCTCTGTCCAGCTCTCTTCTTTCTGAAAACTACCTCCTTGGTGGAGATCTTTTCCTTCTTGGAGATCTTAAAGTCCTTGGTTGGTGCTGCAGGCATCTATTAATATGTTATCTGTTTTGCCTCATTTGTATGCCCTTACTTATTTCTGCTAGGGCAATGAAAACACAGGCAGACTCCTCTTCTGTATTCTTGCCATGCTGTATGGATGTGGACAGACATCACGAGGCAGCTCTAAATCCTGAAGGTGCTCACAAGACAAAGGACGGAACAAGAACAGGGGTGCCACTGTGACTCTCACTGAGGCTGGACTGGTGATGACTGGTTTCTTTTTCTTTTCCTTCCACGTTTTTTTTTAAATATTCTTTTATTTTAAAAAAATTATTTATTTTATATATGTGAATACATTGTCACTGTCTTCAGACACACCAGAAGAGGGCATCAGACCCCATTACAGATGGTTGTGAGCCACCATGTGGTTGCTGGGAATTAAACTCAGGACCTCTGGAAGAACAGACAGAGCTCTTAACCGCTGAGCCATCTCTCCAGTCCCCCACATTTTTAATTTAAGATTTATTTATTTGTTTTATGTATATGAGTGCTCTATCTGCATGTACACTTGCATGCCAGAAGAGGGCATTAGATTACATTATAGATGGTTTTTTTTTTTTTTTTTTTTTTTTTGGTTTTCGAGACAGGGTTTCTCTGTGTAGCCCTGGCTGTCCTGGAACTCACTTTGTAGACCAGGTTGGCCTCGAACTCAGAAATCCTCATGCCTCTGCCTCCCAAGTGCTGGGATTAAAGGCGTGCGCCACCACCACCCGGCCATTATAGACGGTTTTAAGCCACCATGTGGTTTCTGGGAATTGAACTCAGAACCTCTGGAAGAACAGACAGTGCTCTTAACCACTGAGCCATCTCTCCAACCCTGATTATTCATTTCTTATACCTATTTTTTCCTCAGCTTCCTGATATGATTTAATAAAAATTGATAATGAGTAAATAGTCATTTTGAGGATTTAAATTAGATATCACTAATTTTTATATAAAAGTTTAGATTTGTGATTCTTTTAAGACTCTTATAAAATTATTTTTAAATGTAAATAATAAAATAATTAATCCTCTCTTTGTAACCACACTGTCTCTTAGTCAGGGTCTCTATTCCTGCACAAACATAATGACCAAGAAGCAAGTTGGGGACAGCTTACAGTTCCAAATTGCTATTTATCACCAAAGGAAGTCAGGACTGGAACTCAAGCAGGTCAGGAAGCAGGAGCTGATGCAGAGGCCATGGAGGGAGGTTTCTTACTGGCTTGCTTCCCCTGGCTTGCTCAGCTTGCTCTCTTATAGAACCCAAGACGACCAGCCCAGAGATGGCACCACCCACAAGGGGCCCTCCCACCTTGATCACTAATTGAGAAACTGCCCCACAGCTGGATCTCATGGAGGCACTTCCCCAACTGAAGCTCCTTTCTCTGTGATAACTCCAGCCTGTGTCAAGTTGACACACAAAACCAGCTAGTACACACACATTGCTGCCTGCTGGTAAGAAAAACTGGCTGAGAAAACTACCTTGCTTGTTCACACTTTATTAATCTTGTAAACATGTTGTTTAGTTACGAATGTATGTGGGTTCTTGGGAATAATCTGTTTTCTTTACCTGTACTAACTGATGTTATTTCTTGTAAAGGTATTGGGAACACACTGGTTTTTTTTCATAGTCATTTACTAGAAGAAAAATAGAATTCTCTATATTTATTGTAATTTTATACTGCTTGAAAGACTTTTCTGGGAAATATAAGCTATGGAAGGAAAAATAAAGTGTCCTATTGACTACAGTAAGTCCTACTGACTACAGTAAGTGGTTAAAATTTAGTTCTTTTAAATGGTTTGCTAGGAGATATGAGGAAGGGGAGCTGAGCCTCTATTTGAACTCACTGTATTTGAAACCTAGCTACTTTCTGCTATATTGTACCCTAATGAGAAGTATCCACCTGTGAAGCGTGGAAGTGGAGTCAGTAAGCCAGCTCAAATTCCAGTGGGGGTTGGGGGAAGCTGGGCTGAACAGCTATGGTATCACTAGCATAGTACAGCACTCAGGAGGCAGAGGTAGGCTGATCTCCTGAGTCTGGGGCCAGTCTGGTCTACAAAGAGAGTTTCAGGCCAGCCTGGGCTACACAGTGAGATCCTGTTTCAAAACCAAACCAAACCAAACCAAACCACCCCCAGGCCCTGCCAACAAACAAAACAAGATATATATGTTGATACTCCAAAGACCCTGGACAGACGGAGAAGAGGTATTACAAGTGAGCTCACATAGCTCAGATAGTGACCAGCTGTGGGAGTGACAGGACTCTGAGTTTCCTGCAGTTTGATGAGGAGGGGTGTATGCATCCTGGTAAATGTAGGAGGATATGTGTCATCTGACAGATAGAAGCCCAGATTAGGAGATAGGGTGTTGATCGGGTTGGAGCTGTCAACTTGAGGAACCTATGCAAAGATGACAGTTTGCAGAAGAGGCGGGCATTGTCCAAGGAGAAAATAACTCAGGATGAGCAAAGGGTCAAGAAACTTGTACAAGGGCAGTGGTTTGTTGTTCTTTTAAATTAATTTATTTATTTTATGTATGTGAGTACGCTGACCCTGTCTTCAGACACACCAGAAGAGGGCATTAGATCCCATTACAGATGGTTGTGAGCCACCATGTGGTTGCTGGGAATTGAACTCAGGACCTCTGGAAGGTAGTCAGTGCTCTTAACCATTGAGCCATCTCTCCAGCAAGGGGCAGTGTTTGTGAAGGTGGGACAAAACCCCCAGCTTCTCTGTCATTATACCCCTTTCTCTGTTGGTCCTTTGATAATGCCTGTAGGGTTGAGAATGCAACCCAGCAGTCAAATGCTTATTTAGAATGCAGCAAAACCCCAAGTTTTATGTTTAGCATAATAAGAAAAAAACCAACAAACCAACCAGTCCTCAGGACTAGGGATGTGGCCATGCATAGAGCATGCTGCCGTTCCTAGGTTAATTCCCAGTACCAAAAATAAAAACCAAATCACTTCAGACAAATTAAATTTAGCAGTTTGTTTGAGGAAAGGGGAAATCGTGAGTCATGTCGCTCCCAGGATCAGAGAGTATCACCTAATATCATGGGCATGGGATGGTTTGACAGAAAAAGGAAGTGGTGTCCAGAAACAGGTGGACACCACCAGCTGGTTTGTGTGTGTGTGTGTGTGTGTGTGTGTGTGTGTGTGTGTGTGCGCGCGCGCACGCACACACACACGCAAACGACGGCGGTGGCCTGATATCATCATCATCAAGATGATGGCTTTTGTCCAACCCTACATTCCTTGTTAACTGATCTGGGAAGTCTAGCTTAACTAAATAAAGCTATGGCTTTCAAGCACCCTTGGTCTGTTATTAGTCTGTCAGTAAGTGTGACAGACAGGATTTGAAATTCCCTGAATGTGTCAGGCAGTGTGGCGCACGCATTTAATCCCAATACTTGGGAGGCAGAGGCAGGCAGATTTCTGAGTTCGAGGCCAGCCTGGTCTACAGAGTGAGTTCCAGGACAGCCAGGGCTACACAGAGAAACCCTGTCTCAAAAAACAAACAAACAAACAAACGAATGAATGAATAAATAAATAAAGTAAAATAAAATAAATTCCCTGAATGTAACAACAGTCAGACGTGGCTTTGGAAAGTGGGCTGAAGACTCCGATCTCACTGTTCACTCATCTGTGGATATATATATATATGTTTTGTTTTTGAGACAGCACTTCTCTATGTATCCCTGACTGTCCTGGAACTCTGGAACTCACTCTGTAGAGCAGGCTGGACTCAAACTCAGGGATCTGCCTGCCTTGTCTCCTGAGTGCTGGGATTAAAGTTGTGAGCCACCACTGCCTGGTGTGTGGATTTATAATCTGATGGGATGCCGGGAGGTGATGGAGTCTCAGCAGGCTGAGACCTAGGTGAGGAGAGGCCACGCCCCTGGGAACTGAATCCTGTCCTCAAGCTCTTCCTGGCTTGGCTTTTCTGCTTCATGGCTACTGTGAACCATGTAGCCTTGGCTAACCTGGAACTGCATGCAGTGACAAGTCTGCTTCACTATAGTTTTAATGTAGACAGAGAAACCCAACTGATAGAAAAAGATGGCATCTTGTAGTTTGTGGCTTTTTTTTTTGTTTGTGTTTTGTTTTTCGAGACAGGGTTTCTCTTTGTATCCCTGCCTGTCCTGGAACTCACCCTGTAGACCAGGCTGGCCTTGAACTCAGAAATCCGCCTGCCTCTGCCTCCTGAGTGCTGGGATTAAAGGCGTGCGCCACCACTGCCTGGCTGTTTGTGGCTATTTAAATGGTTTTGTTGTTGTTTTTGGTTTGTTTTGGTTTTTTGAGCATTAGGATTGAGACCATTTTTTTGTTTTTTGTTTTTGGTTTTTCGAGTCAAGATTTCTCTTGTGTAGCCCTGGCTGTCCTGGAACTCACTCTGAAGACCAGGCTGGCCTCGAACTCAGACATCCACCTTCCTCTGCCTCCCAAGTGCTGGGATTAAAGGCATGCGCCACCACTGCCCAGCTTGAGACCATTTATTAGTCAGGGTTCTCTACAGTCACAGGAATTATGGAATGTCTCTCTATATTAAGGGAATTTATTGTGATGACTTACAATCTGTAGTCCAACTAACTCAGCAATGGGCAGCTGTGAATGGGAAGTCCAAGAATCTATTAGTTCTTCAGTCCCAAGAGGCTAGTTGTTTCAGCTGGTCTTCTGTATAAGCTGGACTCCTGAAGAGGTAGATTCCAACAGATGTGCTGGCAAGTAAGTGCAAGCAGGTGAAGAAGAGTGAATCTTCCTTCTTCCAATGTCCTTATGTAGGTCTCCAGCAGGAGGTGTGGCTCAGATTAAAGGTGTGCGCCACCACTCCTGGATCTGGAACTTGCTTTGTCCCAGGCTGATCTTGAACTCAGAGATGTTTGCCTCAGTCTCCTGGGATTAAAGGCATGTACTACCTTGCCTGGGCCTAAACTTTTCTTGGCCACTATGCCTCCAAGATCTCCATACCAAAATCCTGGACAGAAGCCTGTGTCTCCCAGCTTCAAGATTTGGATCTCAGATGTGCCCTCCATTTCTGGATTGTAGTTCATTCCAGGTATAGTCAAGTTGACAATCAGGAATAGCCATCACAGACCAGTACCCACATATTCTACTGTTGAGTCCATGACCATGGGCTGAAAATAAATCTCCCTTCCCTAAATTACTTATTTCAGGTATTTGACCCGGCAACAGAGAGCTAACAATGACATTTAAATAGCCTGGCACTTCAGTAGATCAGGCCTCTGTGGGTGCTGAGGGTCACAGGGATCTAACCTAAGGGGAGGAAACCAGCTAGGAACCAGTTTACAGTTATAAAAAAGCCTCTCTGCCAACTGCCTGGGCAACCAGGAAAGGGCTCCACGTGACACATCTCTGGAAACTTGTAGTAATTTATTCTCTAAATAATCTTTGACACTCCCAATTGTGTATCTAATTCCTCTTTTCTTTAAGGAGTGCTTCTTAAACTATGAGGATACAAAGCATGTCTCTGCCTCATCCACACTGTTTTTATTACATTTTGTTTGTTGTGTATGCGTGTGTATATGTACGGGTGTGCACATGCCAAGAATACCCGGGGAAGACAGAGGACAACTCGTGTGAGTCAGTTCACAGTTTCCACCTATAGGTCCCTGGGATTGAATTCAGGCCATTAGGCTTGTGGGCCAGTGCCTTTGCCTGCTGAGTCTACGCACTGGCCCTGTGTACCATCTTTATTGCTTGTCTCTACTGAGCAAAGTTTTCAGACTCGACCCCAGTATCTTATCCATCCTTCCATCAGCAGGTCCAACCCGGAGCTGTGATTACAGTAGGCTCAACAGAGTGCAGAATGGCCAGGTAACATAAGGATGAGAGACCCAAGGGAAACTTCTCAGGACAAGGGAGGTCAAGCTTAGCAGACACAGCAGTTTTCAATGACCTAATATAGCAGAAGCTGAAAAAATAGTATGGGCTGGAGAGCTGGTCCCTTCAGCGCTGAGGAGTGTTTGATGGAGCGTTTGACTCTCTTCCAGAGGATGAGTTGGGCTCCCAGCACTCCTGTTGGGTAGCTCACAACTGCCTTTGAATTCAGCTCTAGGGTGTCCAACACCCTTTTCTGGCCTACTTGGGTACCCATAATGACATAGCATACACACATATAGGAGCACACACACCTGCACATAAGTAAAACTAAGTCTTTAAAATATTTTAGTATGGACCTTACTGTTGTGGGCTACAAAAGCATAAACTAGATATTCATAGGCAAGGAAATGGAGTTAGTTTACTATTAAATTTATAATTTCCATGCTCTCTTCTGGCCTCTGAGAGTGCATGCATGCCCATACAAGAGCAAGCCCCCTCTCCCCTTATGATAGTAGGGCTGATAATATAGTTCATTGGTAGGGTGCTAGCTGCGTGAGTGCAAGGCCCCAGTTTGGTAACCCAGCACCTGGGAGTAGAGTAGAATTTTATGTAGTACTTAATTCTGGGTGTCTATTTCAAGACAGGTATTTGACTATAGGTATCTGAAAAGTTTGTCTGTTTTCTTGAGGTAGAAAAGCAAAATAATAATAATAATTATAATAATAATAATAAATTTTAAAATTCACTAATCTAGATTATCTTCCTTAAAATAGCATCCAGTTTTAGTCTCTGCAATTGAACATCAGGTCTCTAATTTAGAATTCTTTTATCTTTACTTTAAAATAACACAAACAAATGCACTGATTTCTTACAGTCGTGAGTCTAGCTCAGAAGTGGTCCTCTCATGAGGTTATAGTTAAGAGTTTGGCTTCGGTTCTTGACATCTTCAGGCTTGCCTAGGCCTTCTGGGCTCTCTGGTGTAGCTGTTGGCAGGCAACTTCAGTTTCCACTGGTGTTGGCTGGGAGCTCTGCATCCCTGTGTTAGCATCTCTGTGGGCTGCCTGAGTGATCTAGCAACGTGGCAGCTGGCTCTCTCCTGCGTAATGAGAGAGAGCTGGAGCAAGTGAATCAAAATACATGAATTGTGTGTGAGAGTTTATTTCACCTCTTCTGTAACCAGCATCAGAAATAATGTATCACCAGTTCTTTTTCTTGTAAGTATTTGTGGCCAGGTTTCAGGCATCTGTGCAAGTGCTGTACCACTGAGTTACCTGCTTAGAACTTTACTGTATTTAAACAGGTGGAAGTGTCATTGACTTTTAAAGCACATAAATAACCAAATGTAGCAAACTGACCTAGGCATTGCTTTACGTAGTGATTTGTGTGGCGAGAATGAGAACACTTATAATACTCTCAGCAGTTTTCAAGAGTAGGTACACTGTAACTGCAACTGCCACACTGACAAAAATCTGCTTGTTCCTAACTGGAATTTCACATCCTCTGATCAACACCTCCCCATCTCTCTCCTCTACAGCCACACCAGAGCCTGCCATCCACCACACTACTCTCTACTCATGTGAGTACGTTTATGTGCCAGGGGGGCTTATCTAGAAACCCAGGTACTGAGGCAGACAACAAGGGGAGGTATAGAGTTGGTAATCGTGGCCAAAAACTGCTTACTTTTGGCAATTTCTGCCTTCTTTAACTCTTGGCTGTACTGTGGCCAAAAGCTGCTGGCTTTTGGCAATTTAATGCCTTTTTGGGTTTTGTTTTGTTTTTTTGTTTTTCGAGACAGAGTTTCTCTGTATAGCCCTAGCTGTCCTGGAACTCACTCTGTAGACCAGGCTGGCCTTGAACTCAGAAATCTGCTTGCCTCTGCCTCCCAAGTGCTGAGATTAAAGGTATGCGTCACCACTGCCAGGCTTAACTTTTAGTTTTTCAAGGACTTCACACTGATAGACATTTTAAGGAAAAAAAATAGACAGAAATATACATATATACATTTGGTGAATGGGAAAGAGCCCCAAAGGCCACACTTTATTTCTTCTCTCAGCCTTTTTATACCTTCTTTAAAAAAGTTCTTTACAAAATTACCTCATAGATAAAATGTTACACAAAAGGGGAGTTATAGAGGGATGTTAATATTAAGTTCAAAGCAGTGTTTCATTCCATAAGCTCATTATAAGTTTAAAGCAACAGTTTCACATGGCCTTGCTTTATCATAGTGCACACCTGTGGCTTCATCCTTGGATCTGACCTAGAATGTTTGGTTTTTTTTTTTTTTTGGTTCTTCGAGACAGGGTTTCTCTGTGTAGCCTTGGCTGTCCTGGAACTCACTTTGTAGACCAGGCTGGCCTCGAACTCAGAAATCCTCCTGCCTCTGCCTCCCAAGTGCTGGGATTAAAGGCGTGCGCCACCACCGCCCGGCTTGACCTAGAATGTTTTTCCTTGATCATAAATTTGTCCTAAGCCTATTTCTCTTATAATTTATGAAAGCTCATTGTATTCCTTATTATTAGCCTTTACTTACTATTCTCTGAGGAGGGGGCACATTCTATTCTTGATTCTAACTTTATTACATCTTTCTGGCAAAACAAATAAAACCATCTCTTTAAACTTTTTTCCTAAAATTATTTGAGTTCTATAAAGTCACTATTTCATCTAATCAGCATTAATTGGTAAAAGTTCACCTTCTTTTATAGGGTGGGCTGATGCCCAGGAATTATTAGGCTATGTAATAGTGGCAGAAAAGTCATATCAGTAGTAAGGAGCAATCCTGGGATGAAGTCTCTGGGGCTGTACCTCTCCAGAGTGCACCCATTGCAGCCATATAAAATGGTGGGCCATCTCCAGGACACTCACTAACTTGCCATAGCCTTTCATAGATGGCTTGTCACTTACGTGATTCCTCTTTCTAACATTAAGTTATGCTATTCATCTTTCTGTGCCTGGCTCATTAGGAGCAAGGCATGTAGTTACACATGATGAGATTTCCCTTTTTCTGCACTGAGGATAAAGAAGCAAAATGCAAGGGTGATGTACATCAGGTAAAAGGTCAGGTACCTTTTCAGGACGTTTCAACTATATATGTTTATGCTTGCAGATTATTGACTAGATCTTAGTCATTGTAACGCTTAGGAAAATGAATCTGAAGAATATAAATCTCAATCTTGAGTATCCCATGTCTTGGCAATAGATGAACTTTCTATTGTTTATGAAGAAGAGAATGATATAGGCACAAAAACTTCATTCTCTCCCACCCGTTTCTAAGTTTTATTATCCAAAGAGTTGAACTCAAAATAGCATCTACCTCACAGGGCAAGTCACTTATAAGTGAAATTCTCAGCACTTGAGTAATTATAGTTATGATGGTTAGTGCCAACTGTCACAGAAGTTAGGATCATTCAGAAGATAAGCCTCTAGGAATGTCAGTAGGAAACTATCTTTGATTGTCTCAATTGAGATGGGAAGCTCTGTGTACTGTTGGAGGCACCATTCCCTAGGAAGGAGATTCTAGACTATATAAAAGTAGAGGATGTGAATTGAGCAAAATGCGTGATTCTTTGCTCTTGCCTTCTGACTGTGTATGTAATGTGACCAGCTGTTTCAAGCTTCCAATGCCTTGACTTCCCCTCTAGGATGGACTTAAACTGTGAGCTAAAATAAACTCTTTCTGTCTTAAGTTGCTTTTTTCAGGACAGTTTATTGTAGTAACAGAAAAAAATTAAGCTAATAGTTAATGAGGCGATGTCTGGAGAAATACACTATTAGGTGATTTCATTATTGCAAATCATCACAGAGTGCACTCAGGCAAACCAAAATGGCTTAGGCCAGTCATTCAAAGAGTTTTTTGGTTTGGTTTTGAGACAAAGTCATGCTTTGTAACCAGGGCTGGTCTCAAACTTGTAATTCTTCTGCCTCAGCCTCTTGGTTGTTGTGATTACAGTCATAAACCGTGATGCTTTGCCTCAATATGGTTTTAATGCAGTGAAGGGACACAGTAAACACATGTATGTTCTGGCATAATACAATACTATTTACAGTAAAATAAAAAAATAGATGGAATTTACTTGAAGGTAATGATAAAACTGTATAATGGCACATTCATAAGCCAGTAAAATATTTACTTACATATCAAGTACTATGTACTGTATATAATTACAATGAGCTATACCTCTCTGTGGTTGGCAGTGTGGTGGGTTTGTTTACACCAATGTGACTGAAAACACATATCAGGCAACATGCATTGGGCTATTATGCAATGATGTTTATAGTATCTCTAGGCAACAAGTGTTTTTCATTTGGGAGGTATTATGCATGGGTGAATAATGCCAATCTCAGAATCCATGGGTTACTAAATGAAATCCAGTGCCAGGTGTGGATCACCTCCCTATGAACTGTTGGACAAAAAGATCTCATAGACCATCAAAACTATATAGATGCATATTATATACAAGTATGAAACTGACAAAGAATATATTTTTTAAAAAGATTTACTTATTGGGCTGGAGAGATGACTCTGCAGTTAAGAGCACTGGCTGCTCTTCCAGAGCAAAGTTCAACTCCCAGCAACCACCTGCTGTCTCACAGCCATCTGTAATGGGATCCGGTGACCTCCTCTGGTGTGTCCGAGGAGAGCCACAATGTACTCACATACATAGAATAAATAAATCTTAAAAAAAAGATTTATTCATTTATTTGATATACATGAGTACACTGTAGCTGTCTTCAGACACACCAGAAGAGGGCATCAGATCTCATTACAGATGGTTGTGAGCCACCATGTGGTTGCTGGGAATTGAACTCAGGACCTCTGGAAGAGCAGCCAGTGCTCTTAACTGCTGAGTCATCTCTCCAGCCCAAGAATATATTTTTTTTAAAAGGAAGATTTCATCTCCTCTATGCTTTTATGAGGTATTATATATATGGCTCACCACTGAGCAGTGAGTCATTCTGCAGGGGATGCATGCATGCAGGCATGGGATATAACCACGTAACTGAGACCCCAAATCTCCTCCAGTGTCCACTGCAACTTCCTTTCAGTTACGTGGTTCTTTGCATTTCCTGGGACACAGTTACCTAGTTAGAGACAAGATTTTTCACTTCCCTTTGCATGTGACTAAATGATATGTGATGAGACTTGAAATCCAATGTGAAGAGCCTCTAGTTCATGTGCTTAAAGGAAAAGTGTTTTGTTTTTCCACATTCCTGCCCTGTTCTACAGGATGAAATATAGATATAACAGTGATAATCCGGTTTTGACTGTGTGGACAATAAGGCCCTGGAGAACACAGAAGGAACAGAGTAGAAGGAACTCAAGTCTTCACGTGATCTTTCGAATCAATTCCATTCAAATCTGAAGACCACAGCCTTGACCTTGAGTCAGAAAATAGGAACTTCTGCTAAGGGTGCAGCTCCCTAGTCCAGCCTTTCTGTGTCTCCTGAGTACCCACAAGGACCTGAATTCAGCTCCTAGTACCCCTGCCATCTGTCACCACATATACACATGTGTATCAATCTTACCCCTTGATCCTAGCCAAAAGGTTGAGAAATAATGTTTATATATTTAGAACTTATGCTTTTGAAACTTGCAAAATTACGCTCTGTCAAACCAGTGTCTAAGGTGCTATGTTGGAGGATACTATAACTGCTTTTAAAGTCACCACCAGTTAGAACCCGCCTGCTTAGGGATCCTCACCTGAAGAACTGTCCTGGTTGCCCTAATTGATGCCAATTATGGGCAGCACCTTCTAGTCACAATACAGGCATCAGGCGTGCACATAGCATGTATAAACTCATGTAAGCACACACACACACACACACATACACACAAATAAAGAATAAATAATATAGGAACTCGCAAGATAGTAATGCTGGTTCAAAGAAACATAGGAGAGACCCAAGTGTCCACATCCAGAGTCATTTACTGTCAGAGCTCTGAACCGTGAGGGTCAATCGGAGAAAGAGAGACACTGCAGATGAGTTAAGGCCTGGCTGGCAGCAGGGCGATGAAGCCTCTGTGGACTGAAGGCTTATTTATTGATGGCCACATAGTTATTGTTGTTAAGTAAAGCAATTTCCTCATACCAAAGCCTCTGATCTAATCTATATGTTTCGTAAAGGAAAACATCACACCTGGCAACTTTAGTTCTTGTTGTGTACCATCCAGATGTTCCAGGTGTGCCAGGTTGTCTTGTGACCAAAGTCATGCGAAGGCTGTAAAGATCCTCCCGAAAAACTCTGTAAGTCGCAGGAAACAGTCTCTGTTTTCCACAAGGATTTCTTGAAGGTCTGAGTACTTCTAGAAAACAACTATTCCTTCTGATGTTTACCCTAGATACAGTGAAAAACAGCTATGTCATTCTGATGTTGACCCTAGGTACAGGGATTCTACTAAAACCCCATTATGATCTACATGTCAGAACATTTGTAGGCTGAATTCCCTGACGTGGTTGTTCTGAGAGTTTGTGATTTGGGTAAATTACTGCCCTCAACAGGGCTATAGCAATGCAGACCTCAATAACAGCTATAACTCAACAGAGCAGTTTTAACAATTAACTTTGTTTGAAATTATGTGTATTTGTGTATATCTGATGGGCGTGCCTGTGGAGGCCAGAAGAGGGTGCTAGACTCCTGACTGCTGCTGGAGTTATGTGTAGCTGGGCACCATCCAACATGGGTGGCAGGAACTGAACTCAGGTCTTGTACAAGAAGAGCAAACACTCTTAATCGCTGAGCCATTTCTCTAACACCTCAACAGAACAGTTTCTCAAAATTTTTATCTTTGCTTAATTGATAATTCTGAAACATTAAAAAAAAAACCAACAGTACTATAAGTTGAACTGAAACTGTTTGAGGAGCGGCAGGCCACACCCACTCCAAGCGCTCATTTTGAAAGAGCAGTATTTGGAGCTGAAGATAATTCCAAAGAAGCAGAAATAAATAATTTTGGCTTTTGTTCACATGCCTAAAGTCAAGACATAGATGTATGAAGACTCCACTCTTCCTTCACCAAGGAAGGATAAAAATTAAATGCTGGAGACAAAACAGACCCTTAGCCTGGCAGGAAGTATATTACCATGTAGGACTGTGAAAGGCAGCCTGGTTTCTGGTCAAGCACAGGCTTGAAACTCTGGTGACCCTGCTGGGACGGTAGGCGTTTTGCCACGATCCCAGACACTGGCTCCTGACCCTCTATAGTTTTGGGTCTTTCAGTCATGTAAGGTCTCAAGACATCTCCATTTTAATGAGGTACCTAAAGGCCTGGAGGCTTAGGCAATAAACTCCCCTTCCCAGACACCCCTCCATTGAAAAGGTATTTAACCTCAGGCCTTCCCTGAGAAAGTGGGGTACAGTTTTACTCATCGCCATTCTCCTCCATGACAATAAATGCCTTAAAAACATGGACTGTCTCTTTTCGTCGGGATCCGCCACGGGGGGCGGGGGGGGGGCAATGGAACTGGCCTGTCTATAGAGCCGCCCTCTATCTCCCCGCAGAAGGCCTCTCAGCGCTCCCAGCCACTGCCTCCACCAAGCCAAGCCGCCTGCAGAAGCAAAGACTCTCCTCCCCGTGGGACCCAGGTGGAGCGCTCCCCTCTTTTCCCCTTTGGCCCCGGGCTGGATCCAGCCTGCAAGGGGGCCCCCACTCTGTTCTCAGCTCTGACAACCAGACGGCCCCAGCCTCTGGGGCGCAGGCTCCAGTGGTCCCGGGACCTCAAGGGGTAAGTGCAGTCAACTTCCCGCGTCTCGCCTCCCCGAGTGGCCTGAGCTCTGTTGTGGAGTGGACACGGGACACCCATAACCCTACATTACCCAGCCATTACTTTCCAGTAATTTCTCTATATTTACCTTTCCCTGGCAGCGTAGTCTTTATTTGTCTTGACACTTTTTGACTCTCTACCACAGGCCAGGTACCCGTGGTGTGTGGTGTTAAGCCCAGCACTTGGGAGGCAGCTGTGAGCAGGTCTCCGTGAAGAGGCCAGCCCGGTCTACACAGTGAGACACTGCTTCAAAATAAAATAAATTCTGGAGCTGGTGATGCAGCTTAGTGGTAAAGTGTTAGCTTAGCCTGTGTAAAGCCCTGGATTTGGTCTTCATTACTGCGATATCAATAAACTATCATTCTTTCCTTAACATGATGATATATACAAATCCAGGTTCTCGCCAACTCAGCCCTTAAATGTTGTCCTGTCTCTATTGTGCACATTGCCACAAACTGCCTGTATGTCTCTCTCTTCATTTTTTTTAAAAAAAGGATGTATTTATTTTATTATTTTTATGAGTACATGGTGGCTGTCTTCAGACACACCAGAAGCGGGAATCAGATCCCATTACAGATGGTTGTGAGCCACCATGTGGTTGCTGGGAATTGAACTCAGGACCTCTGGAAGAGCAGTCAGTGCTCTTAACCGCTGCGCCATCTCTCCAGCCCTGTTTCTCTCTTCTATACCTGCACTTTGTCATCTACTTTTACAGAGTCTGTGCTACAGAAAACTAGGATGAACAGATAGAGCAGGACAATTCCCAGGAACGCGCTTCCTAGGGGAGGGGGTGGGGCATGGAGTGCGGGGGAGGAGAGGTCAGGGCCCACTATGGAACCTCAGCTGACCTGGAACTTGGAAAGATCTCTCCCCTGCCCTTGACTCCTGAGCTGAGATTTCAGGCATGTGAGGACGTAGCGAGCCCCGCCCTGTATTTCTTACTCGTGTGTTTGCGTGTGTTTTTGCTTATCTTTGAGAGGTGAGATCTTGAAGAGGAAGTACTATGTCAAAGGCGCACTCACAAGGCTACTTTTGGTTCTTGATGCCAAGCTGTTTTTCCTTTCCCACAGGACAAAGAGGGAAGAGAGGGTAGCGTGTGAGGGGCCCACGTGCAGTGGGTAGGAGATTGCCTTTAAGGGGAGTTTTTCAGGGCTTTGATTTGGAGCTCCACATTCTCAGAAGAGCATGCAATTAAAAACAAAACAGAAGTTAACTGGTTGGCTTGGCCAAACACACACAGTAAACGCTCTTTGCCCTGCTATAGAAGCTTGGTTCTTTTAGCTTTGGCCAAGCAGCTGGGAGTTGGCCCCGTGTGGTTGGGAAGAGCCAGAGGTCAGGCCAGACTCCACCCCATGTTCTACTCCCCCACTCTCCACCCACTCTCCACCCGCCCTCCCACCTTTATCCTGTTCCTGAATTTCTCCTCTTGGTTTCCACCTGCTACACTCACCCTGGACTCTGCTTTCTTTGAACTAATGAAGCTCCTGTGTTTGAGTTGCTTTCAAGCTAAAAACCCTTCACTGTAAGACTGCCTTGGGGGTGGGGGTCACTACAGTAACTTTGGGTGCTTCTTTTCCCCTTTCCTTTTATTTCTAAGCTTGTAATTGTTAGCTGCAGGAGGGCTGGTCTCCTAGGAGTATCTTAGATATGACTGGCAATGTAGCGTCCAATACCTTTAGCTGATTTTCTATTCTATTCTTGCATGCCTATCTCTGTGTAACATATTATCCTCAATGGCTGGTTGTTTTATTCTGACAGGGTCTCCCTATGCGGCCCGTACTGACCTTGAATTCCTGATCTTGTCTTGGCCTCCTAAATGCTCCATTAGAGTAATGCTACCTAACCTGGCATTTCTCTCTTCCACATTGGCATGTAAACTTCATGAGGACTGAGCATTTTCTCTGATTTGGAGGCTATCAGTGTCTGTCATAGATATTCTCAGCCAATGCTCTCTGAGCTAATTTTTATCATCCTTGCCATTCTGTTGTGAGGACTGGCTGAGAATGCCTATAATCCTAGGGAGACCAACGTATCCAGTCGGGGCTCAGAAAGCCAAATCAAACCAAAACATAAATATTTTTGAATTAGCTGGAACTGGGTAATGGTGGTGTATGGCTTTTAATTCCAGCACTGAGGTGTGGGTGGAGTGGGGGTTGTGCCCAGAGGCAGGTGGATCTCTGAGTTCAAGGCCAGCCCAGTCCACACAGTGAGTTCCAGGAACAGCAGGCTACACGGAAAAACCATAACTTGAATAAATAGATAAATAACAAAATTAAAAAAGAAAGAAAGAGGGGAAGGAGGGAGGAAGGGAGAGAGAGAGAGAGAAAGAGAGAGAGAGAGAGAAACTAGCATGATGCCTTGACAACTAGAAACACTATGGGTATCAACACCAATACATACATAGCAGTGCTTTGAACTGTCAACTTCTAACAATGCCAACCAACTGAGCTCTCTTTTTTTCAGCTGTTAGCAAGTGCACAGTGCACTTTGAAAAGGTGGAGACCCCATGAAGACCAATATAACTATGACTGAATCTGGACAGAAATCATTTGCTTTTCTGAAAATATAGGGCTGCTTTTGTCTCTAAAATTCCTTCCCAGGGAGAGACATAGCAATGTCTACCCCTTCTCTTAAGGTCCCAATGACAAACCAAGGCATAATTCCACCAACATTCTTTCTGGGGAACCAATGAGATTATTTGGCTTCCTTACATAGCATAGGTGAGGGAGGTACTTTCAAGAGTGTGGATACTCCTCCCCAACAGGCCACACCTGGGAAGCCTTTTCCTAAGCAAGACAGGAGCTTTATTGAGCCACATAGATGGCTACATAGAGCCTATATACTCTAGTCCCTACCCAAGCCATGTGCAATCCAGATAAAGACACATACAACAGGTGCTGGGAACAACTGGATACCCAGGTGAGGACCTGTGACCCTCGGCAATCCTCTACCAGAGGATGTAAGCAGTCCACAAAAACAGCTGGGATGATCTTCAAGCTGCCACAGCTGAATGTCTCAGGATGGTGGCTGCTTGGCTGGGAGAAGGGTACTGTACAACAACATCTTCTCTACTTTTAAAAACTGATGTGTAGCCGGGCAGTGGTGGCGCACACCTTTAATCCCAGCACTTGGGAGGCAGAGGCAGGCAGATTTCTGAGTTCGAGGCCAGCCTGGTCTACAGAGTGAGTTCCAGGACAGCCAGGGCTACACAGAGAAATCCTGTCTTGAAAAACCAAAAAATAACAATAAAAATTGATGTGAGACCTCTGTAATGTAAAATTACTGTAAAAAATATTTATTTCTAAATTGAGTGTGGTGGCACACATCTGTCATCCCAACACTCAGAAGGCTGAAGCATGAGAATCAGGAGTTTAAGGCTATATTTTTCACCTCATAGTGAATTCTAATCCTGTCTAAAAAGTGTAGTTTAGCCAGCAGTAGTAGCTCATTCCATTAGTCCCAGCACTAGGGAGGCAGAGACAGGCATATCTTTGAATTTGATGCCAGTTTTGTCTACAGAGCGAGTTCCAGGACAGTCATGGGTACACAGAGAAACCCTAAAATAGTGTACAATTTGATGCTACTTAGACATTTTCTTCAATTATTACTTTTTTCTAGTTTATCTAGATGTATCATCCTGTACTAAGTAATAATTGTTCCCCATTTTTCTCTTCCCCAGCCCAAGTGACTACTATTATGTTTTCTGTTTTTATGAGTTTACGACTCCTGGATAGTTTATTTAAATACAATTTTACCTGTTTGAGTGGTTATTTATGCTGTAGAATGGATAATTTTTCATGGTATGAATATACCATATTTTTAAAATTTTATTTATTTTATGTATGTGAGTACACTGTCACTCTCTTCAGACACACCAGAAGAGGGCATTGAATCCCATTACAGATGGCTGCAAGCCACCGTGTGGTTGCTGGGAATTGAACTCAGGACTTGTGGAAGAGCAGTCAGTACTCATATCCACTGAGTCATCTCTCCAGCCTGACTATAACACATTTTTAATCCAGTCAGTCACTGAAGAACCTTGGATCTGTTCTATCATTCTGCAATTGTGAACAGGCGTGCTAGGAACACTCCTGTTTGCTTGAACACCTGCCTTCGGTTCTTTGGGTTATGCACCTAGGAGCAAGTTACTGTCTCATGGAAAGCCCCTGTTTAGCTTAGTCAAGGACTGCCCACCTGTTTCCCACAGTGCCTACACCATTTTGCATTTCTACCAACAATTTCTCTATGCCCTTGCCAATGCTTTCTTCCCTTTTTGTTAAATTTAGTTATTCTTGTGGGTGTGAAATGCGACTTTATTATAGTCTTAATTTTCCTAATGACTAATAATGTAGACTATTTTTCATATGCTTGCTAGACATTTGCATAGCATGTTTGGAGAATTATCAATTCAGATCTTTTCCCACCTTTCAGTTGGAGGTTCTAGCTAGGGAGAGATAACTCTCTCTCTCTCTCTCTCTCTCTCTCACACACACACACACACACACACACACACACACACACACACACACAAACTGTTTTAGAATCTGCTTTTTGCCGGGCAGTGGTAGCGCACGCCTTTAATCCCAGCACTTGGGAGGCAGAGGCAGGCGGATTTCTGAGTTCGAGGCCAGCCTGGTCTACAGAGTGAGTTCCAGGACAGCCAGGGCTACACAGAGAAACCCTGCCTTGAAAAACCAAAAAAAAAAAAAAAAAAAAGAAAAAAAAAAAGAATCTGCTTTTTTCTGGGTTGATCTACATCTTACAATTTTACTGAATTTGATTACTAGCTTTCATTGTTTTCTTGTGCCTTCTTTGGTTTTCTCAGTGTCTGATTGTGTCATCTATAGCTATAAATGGCTTTCTTCTTTCCTAACTTGTGTGTCATTATGTTTTCTTTTAGTGCCCTGCCTAGAGTTTCCAGCACAACATTGAAAAGAGATGTTGAAAGAGAACATCCTGTCTTTTTCTTGATGTCAGGAGAAAGAGTTTTAGTCTTTTGCCATTAAGGTTGGTCATGTACCTGCCCTAGCAGGTGAGAAGACACCTTAAAGAGAGATACTTAGGATATCAGAGCATTGAAACCCTAGATCCCAAAGCCTTAAACTTTCTCCAGGAATCTCATCTGGGGAAAGAAAAAAGCTGAAGCCGTGTACCAGCCCGGGGAGGAGCTTCCTTTCCTGAAAGAGATGCCCACATGGCGAGGAGGAGAGCTGAACTGTCCCTGCTGCTTACCTTCTCCTTAAATCCAAACCTCGGGCCAATGTCCTGAAGATGAACCCCGGAGGTGGCACAGGTCCCCTCCTTATTTGCTCCTTTTCTAATGTGGACACACTGAATAAATTTCCTTTTTATGTTTTTCATTGTTACTTGCGTCTTTCTGATTGTCATGTTTAGGATAGGTTGTCCAGACTAGTTTGTTGAGCTGTCCAGACTTGTTCCCTAAAAATTCAGGTAACAATTCTAATTATGGAGTTTTCACATATGGCTTTGGTCATGTTGAAAACATTTTCTTCTATTGCCAGTTTGTTGGATGTTTTATTTTTATATCATAAAAAGAGATTGGATTTTGTCAAATATTTTCCCCGTGTTAAATGAGATAATCATGTGAGTGTGTTTCACTCAGTTCTTACTAATGTGTTCATGTCATGTAGATTTATTTTTTGTATAGTGAACCATCTTGGTATTCGTGGACTCAATCTCAACTTATTGCTTTAGTTTGCTAGTGTTTTATTGAGAGGCTTTTGCATTTGTAATCACTAAAAATAAAAAGTATCTGTCCTCTACATATAAAGGAGTATTGAGCTGAAGATAATAAAAAAATCAGAACTCTTCTCCCTGTTTGCCTAAAAACAAGACACGGCTTCACAAAGTCTGAGACTATAGCTAAAGTCATTTGTAACACTGTGTTCTTCTACCCGTCCACTTTGTTTCCCAAAATAATGACTCTGAGACTTCTTATATATGAATAAATGCCTAGGCCAACAGCCTTGGCTTATTCCCTGACTAGCTCATAACTTAATCATCCCATTATTCCATCCTAAGTGTGTCACATGGATGGCTACCTTCTTCGCAGTTTCATGTGCCCACAGAGTTCAGAGTGAATCTCTTTTGCACTCGACTCAATTCCTAGAAATCCTCTCTCTGTACCCAAATTTCCACCTCCCTGTTTCTTGCCTAAGGTAACAGGCCAGCAGCATTTTATTGACAGGTGATGCTTCCATACAGCAGGAGAGATTCTCTCTACACATGAGCCTTCTCTCCCTCTTCCTCCTTTTCCTGGCTGACGCCTGGATATGGATCCTGCTTTACAGGGTTGGCTTACCAGCTCCGACAGAATGGCCCCAGAGGGTCTGCCAACAGCCTTAAGGCTTAATTTCCCACAGTGCCCCACCTCTGAAGCCTGGGACTACTCTTTCTGGGTCCTGTCACTTCTCCAGCATGTACTATTTGTGAGAATACACATTATGTAAGGCAGCCTCCCAAGCCCCTGCCTTAAGTGACTTTTCTCTCAGGCATGTGAGTTATCTCCATTCTTTTTTCTCATTAATTGCCTTGCTTTTGAGGACTCTATCTCAGCTATAAATTTATGAAGATTGAGGATGAATTATATCCCTCCTTGGCAATATTTAAGAGGAAGTGTTTAGTGGGTTTACATTTTCAGAGGGTTCAGTGTGATGCCAGAGCTAAAGGCAGGGCTGAGAGAATAGCTGAGAGAACAGCTGAGAGCTCAGGTCTCAAACAAGCAAGCAGGAGGCTGAGAATGCACCAGGAATGGTGTGAGACTTTTGAAACCTCAACCTTCCCAGTCCCAACCTCAGTGACACTCCTCCCCCAACAAAGCCACGCCTCCTAATCCTTCCTAAACAGCTCAGACTGTGACTAAGCATTCAGACACCAGAGCTTGGGCTGGTCATTCTCTTGCAAACCATAACACTCCACTAGAGCTAAGGTACGAGGGCAGTGCTTCTATGTTCATTTTCCTTTTCACTGTGATTTTGTTTGTCTGTTTGTTTGAAATCTTTGGTTTTGAAACTTTTGTTTCAAATCTTATTTGAAAATTCAGCCAAACTATCGTTTTTGTTTTTGCTTTTATTTCAAGTGAGTGATGCACTTCCTTTGCAGCCCAAGTCCATCTTGAATTTACTAGATAGCTCAGCCTGACAACTCCTTTTCTTGCTCGGAATTACAGGCATGTGCCACCATATCTGGCTTTAAAAATGATCTTAAAGGTGTTTCTTATAACATTAGTAAAAGTTTTGTCTTATAATTGGTAGTTTTAATTTGCAAAAACCCAAAGAACAAAGCAAAACAAGCTTTGTCTGTCACATACAGACCAGATAAAATAAAATGTAATAGAATAAAGTGATGAATAAAAGTTTAAAACCAGAAAAATAACTCTTTGAAAACCATTGCTAAGGTGTTCTCTGGCTGTATTGACCCATATTAATAGTGGAAACCTGTTCCTGGCTTCTGAACTTGCTGGAAAGTTTTGTTTTTCTTGGCACTCTAGCTAAGATGGGGAAAGACTTTCCAATAGAGCCCAGTGTGGTTGCACACACATGCCAGGCCAGCACTGGGGAGGCAGATGCCGCCAGATATCTGTGACTTGGAGGTGATTGAGGGCTACAGAGTGAAGGCTGTGAGAACTTATTGCAAAACAAAGCAAATCTACAGTAAAATAGTAGTCCAACAACTCAGGGCAAATGACCTAGAATGGCCTGACTACGCCAGTGTAATACTGACACATAAATCAAGTCATTCATTTGTTTAAGAGAACTGTATTTGTTTATTATATTGTAAAGTTTTTCAAGCCTAAAAGCTAAGAACAAGCTCTTACGAGAGGCCAGAGAGATGGTTCAGTGGGTAAAGATGTTTGCTGCTCAAGTCTGGTGACCTGAGTTCAATCCCCAGAACCTATATAAAGGTTGAAGGAAAAAACTGACTACAAAGTTGTCCTCTACACACTTGGTGTATAGGCCACTCACTCACTTTGCATACACACACACACACACACACACACACACACACACACACACAGAGCGAGAAGTGATTAAATGAACAGTTGATAAGTCAACATTCAGACAGAATGTTTTCGGATATTATGTTAAAATGTACCACATCTCTCCAGTTACACACCCTCGGAATTTTACATGAGGGCTATTCACTGATTATCTAGATCTTTTCTAGATCAGCTCACAACCCTGTCATCAACAACATTCTCAACTGTCACCCTTAAATGGTTAGCACGTGACAGTTCAGAATTATTTCCTGGATTTCTGTCAAAAAATGGGGTTAATTGACTTAAAAAAATCTCATACTTGCAATTAAATGGAATGGAAATAGAAAAAGTGTTTCAGTATGCTGTCCCAGAACTCCCTCTGAAGACTAAGCTGGCCTCAAACTTAGAGATCCTCCTGCTTCTGTCTCTGAAGTGATGGAATTAAAGACATGCACCACTACTGCCCAGCTTCACTTTTTATTTTGAGACAGGATCTCATTGTTTCCCAGATTGACCTTATACTCATTCTATAGCTCAGGCAGGCCTTGAACTTGTGATTCTCCTGCCTCAGCTTTCTGAGTTATAGGATTATAGGTCTGATACTCACTATGGTGGTTGTCAGTCTCCTTGGGAGCCTGAACCTGGCCTTACTTAGTCTTTTCTATTACAAATTAGCGTTCTAAAATAGTACTGATAAGAGACAGTAAAAGACTTGAGTTCATCCTTTGAGTAGACTGATAACAAAGAGAATAAAAAGTGGGAGTAACAGCAAAGATGGGAGATTCTCTGTTCCAGTTAAATGATTTCCTGGGGCCAGGAGGAGGCTCAGTGGGTAAGAGCACTTGCTGTGCAAACATAGGATCTGAGTGTGAATCCCAGCCCCATGTGAACAAACTAGGTGTGCTACATACACCTGTAACTCCCAAGCTGAGGGTAAGCAGCAGATCCCAGGAGTTCCTGGCCATACACACACACACACACACACACACACACACACACACGCACGCACACCAGGGCATGCCTGGCTTAGGGGGCATGGCATGACTGATCTCTTCGTCTTGCTTCCCTGTGAGCACATTGACACACAAATATAGCACACAGACACACACACATTCACAAATAATACCTTCTTATATTTTGTTTTTCTTTATTAAGTCTTTGATTAGTTAACAACATTTAATGACAAAATAATTTATAAATTGATTTTTCAAAAAAAATTGATTTTTCTACAATTTTGTGATGCCCTACATTGCTTTTAAAGTCTTTTAATCATTATTCTGGTTAAGTAAATGCTATTCCATGGTAATTTTCTTTTTTTTTTTTTTTTTTTTGGTTTTTCGAGACAGGGTTTCTCTGTGTAGCCCTGGCTGGCCTGGAACTCACTCTGTAGACCAGGCTAGCCTCGAACTCAGAAATCCTCCTGCCTCTGCCTCCCAAGTGCTGGGATTAAAGGCGTGCGCCACCATTGCCCGGCATTAATTTTTTTTTTTTTTTTTTTTGGTTTTTAGAGGCAGGGTTTCTCTGTGTAGCCCTGGCTATCCTGGAACTCACTCTGTAGACCAGGCTAGCCTCGAACTCAGAAATCCGCCTGCCTCTGCCTCCCAAGCGCTGGGATTAAAAGCGTGCGCCACCACCGCCAGGCTAAAAAATGTGTAGCCCAGCCTGGCCTCGAACTCGTGATCCTCCTGCCTCTGCCTCCTTCAGCAAATCCTACCGGCGTGCGCCACCACAACCGGCGGTAATTTTCAAAATTGTTTTTATCACGCTTTAATTTGTGTTTGAGTGTGTACAACTTATTTTTTTTTTGTTTTTGTTTTTTTTTGTTTTGTTTTTCGAGACAGGGTTTCTCTATGTAGCCCTGGCTGTCCTGGAACTCACTTTGTAGACCAGGCTGGCCTCGAACTCAGAAATCCTCCTGCCTCTGCCTCCCAAGTGCTGGGATTAAAGGCGTGTGCCACCACCACCCGGCGTGTGTACAACTTAAGAGAACTAATTCTCATCTTCCACCATGTACGTCTCAGGGATTGAACTCAGGTTGTCAAGTTTGACCTCAGAGGCCTTTGTTCACTGGTCTAACCTTTTAATCAAATATTTTAACTTTTTCGTTTATTTGACAAATATTTTTCAAATCAAATCTTAAATTAAGTCTTTTATTTTTTTATCTTGGGATTTTTCACTGGGCCCTATGAATATAAAAGGGATATATTAAACCAAGTAGGCTTATTTGAAATATTAACTTTTATGAGAAGCATTACCAAATAAGAGATAGTATTTAGGGCTGGAGATATGGCTCAGTAGTTAAGAGCACTGGCTGCTCTTCCAGAGGTCCTGAGTTCAAATCCCACCAACCACATGGTGGCTCACAACCATCTGTAATGGGATCAGATGCCCTCTTCTGGTGTATCTGAAGACAGCTACAATGTACTTAGATATAATAATAAATAAATCTTTGGGCCAGAGCAAGCAGAGGTTCTGAATTCAATTCCCAGCAACCACATGATGACTCACAACCATCTGTACAGCTACAGTGTATTCATATACCTAAAATAAATAAATAAATTTTAAAAAAGGAGATATTTACCTTTGAGTCATAGTTATAGGAAAATATTAGATATATGTGTTCTAAATGAGATTCATAGCAGTCTAGAACATCTTAATGCATATGGCCAGTCACAAATCCTAGTTAGTGTGCTGAAATGTGTGTCACAGAAACAGTCAAGTGTTCTTGTCACATGCTCATCAGAGTAGACTAGCATCTGACTGCCTGGCTCCTGCTGTTCTAAGGCTTGGTCATGAACAGAAACTGATTTAATTTCCCCTGTAAAAGCATTTGGGATCATTGTCTTAATCACTGTTCTGTTGCTGTGAAGAGATGCCATGATCAAGGCAACTCTTGATGAATTAAGTGTTTGACTGGAGGCTTCTACAACTTCAGAGGGTTAGCATTTATCATCATGGTGGGAAGCAGATAGGCAGGACACTGTAGCAGTAGCAGCCGAGAGCTTTACATCCTGACCTGTGGGCAGAAGGCAGAGGGTAGGAGGAGACACTGGGCTTGGTGAAACTTCAAAACCTGCTCCCAGCTACACACTTCCTCTAACAAGGCCACGCCTCCTAGTCCTTCTCAAGAGGTATCACTCCCTAAAGACTAAGCATTCAAGTCTATGAGTCTTTGGGGGCCATTCTCATCCATGTGGGGCTAAACTAATGAAGCTCTAGGATCTTTATTAACTTGCTTTTCCTTTGGAACATTGATTTTTGTTCATTTTATTTCCCAGACTTAAGGAGACTTTACTGTTCTGAAAACTGTCCACAGTTTACAGCAATTTTGTAAGTGTTAGTCTTTGGTAAGCAGAATTCAAACATTTGCTCCCCTACCACAAATTTTTGGTAACAATTTCAGTTTATGGAAATACAGTTATGTACACAAATGAAATCAGCACTTGTTTTCTTTCTAACAAGAGCCAACTGGAAATGCTGGCTGTACCATCAGAGCTTGACGAGCAGCAGCCGCCTCAGGTGCGACTAGATGACTTTAAGGAACTGAGTTTGACTTCATGGTGGCAATTAAAATCCCTTGGAACAATTTGCTCTGTAATCTTGTACACTTAGTTCATGTGGTTACCTCACAGGAGAGAGTGTCACCTCCTGACAGGTGTAAGTGCTTCAGAATATTTTAAGGCCCCAAGAAGAGAGGAATTCAGCAAGGTGTTACAGATGAGGTGTGATGGAGAGCCCTTGGTTTGGTTTTCTACTCTCAAAAGGTGTTTGAAGGCCAACTCTGAACCTCCTTATGTGGAAGGTTCTAGCAAAGCAGACTAGAGCCAATTTCCCCCAATTGCTCCTTCTAGATGAACTTATTTAAATTCTCAGGCCAGGTTCAACATATTGGCAAATGATTAAGGAGACATATTTTCAAATGATTATCTTGCTTTGACTATCTTTAATAAGAGAGGAAAATTGTCTCGTGTGTTTGGAAACAATGCCCATCACCATATGTCAGACTCCATCGTAGCTGTGGACAAGGGGGCTCTGCCTTAGAATCAGGCTTTAGACTCCCAGAGTTGTAGTTTCTTGAACATAGAAAGTTATATAGTTTATTATTTTTCGTTCCATTTACTCATTATTTTTCTCTCTGTGTGGTTGTAAGTTCAAATGTGTGGGTGTGTGCACCGGTGGGTGTGCAAAGGCCCGAGATGACAGGTCCTACTCTGTCACTCTCTGATGTATTTCACTGAGACAAGGTCTCTCACTGAACCTGGAGTCTGATTGGCAGCTAGCATGTCCTGGTGATCCTCCTGTCTCCACATTCACAGTGCTGGGGTTAGGAACATGTGTATCAGTGCACTTATCTTTTAACAGGAGCAGGGATCTGAACTGAGGATCACCAACTTTAATATCCCCTTTTTTTAAAAAAAAAGATTTATGTATTTATTTCATATACGTGAGTACACTGTCGTGGTCTTCAGACACACCAGGAGAGGGCATCAGATCTCATTACAGATGGTTGTGAGCCACCATGTGGTTGCTGGGTATTGAACTCAGGAACAGTCAGTGCTCTTAACCGCTGAGCCATCTCTCCAGGATTAATACCTCATTTTATATTTGATTTACACACACATACACCTGAAGGAATTGAAGCAGATTAAGGTCAGTTTATTAACCCCTATTTATCATTACAATGAAATACCAGAGGCAGGCATTTTTTTTTTGTAAAGAAAATATGTTTATTTTAGTTCACAGTTCTGGAAGTCGAAGTCTAGTGCCCTCATCCAGTGATTGCTTTCTTTCTGGCAGCATCTCAGAGCAGTGCTGAGCGTTAAAGAGACAGGAAGCACTTACACATGTGTACTCTTTCCTAAAGCCATCAGGATCCATTTATATGGGTTTTGTTCTAATGATGTAAGCTAACTCTAATCTGTTCCCCAAAAGCCCCATCTCTAAATATCACAGTCAGATTAAATCCCAGGCCTCAGTGCATCTCACAGTGGGGATTAAGATTCAATTTTAAAGTCCGGGCAGGAAGCGGGGAGGAATATACAAACTATCTTCAAATCACAGTAGTTAGAAAACAGAAACCTGGGTGTCCTGGGGCAGATGCAGATTGTTTACAGGTGGTCTGCTGTCCAGGTAGGAATTGGACTGATTAGCTATAGTGAGAACCTAGATTCCCCTACCCCACATTGGTCAACAAAATCAGAGTTTATGAAAATGGCACCAGGCATGGAGGTACACCCCTTTAATTTCTGAGACAAAGGCAGGTGGATACTTGTGAATGTGAGGTCCAGCCTGGTCTATACATAGAATTCCAGGATAATTGGGGCTATACAAAGAAACCCTGTCTCAAACAACAACAAAAGTTTATAAAAATGAAATGGTTTCACTGAATCACATTAGAAATGACACAGTCTTACCACTTGGACTGTTTCTCTTATTTTGGAAGAACATCAAAGAGGATACTATGCACTGAATAACTTATAAATAATATAAATTATTCATCAATGTTTTAAGGACTGGGTGGTGTCTCATGTCTATAATTCCAGCGCTTGGGCAGCAGCAGAAATGCCATGAGACCAGGCTTGACTAAGTAGGCTAGCCATGGCTATGGTGAGACACTCTTACCCCCTTCCCCCCCCCCCAGAGAACTTTTAGATGCTGGCAAGTCCACAATCAAGATGTTAGCACATACGGTGTCTGTCACTCACACTTCAATACTTGCTGTAGCCTCACAACCTCCCTAGTCAAGGTGGTAACCCCACCACGAGCGAGGGGAGCCCTCATTACCAAACTTTTCCTAAAAGAACCCATCTCTTAGTATTCTCCAGGATGAGCATGAGATTTCCACATAAAACATCTGTGGGACATCAGTATTCAGCCCACAGCACAACATGAGATCATTCTCTCTACTTCTCCTCCTGGACACTTAGCCGGTGGGCTCCATCTGGAAGCCAGGTAGGTCACCTATTCTTGAAGGGCATAGATTTCTTGGCATGCTCTAGAGTAGTGATTTTCACGGGGTGATTCTTGAGTTAACAGTGGCAGCAGAAACTGGCTCCTACCCCACACTTATCTAATCAGAAACTGTGGAATTTGGGCTGTGGCCTGTGACCTGCCTTAACCCGCTCCTCAGGTGCAGGCTCAAACTTGAGAACCCTCACTTTAAAGACACTTAGGGCTTATCATTGAAGTGCTGAGACAAAACAGATGTTAGAACACAGATGTTTCCATATGCCTGTCTTGTAAAAAAGGTGTGTATCATGACCCACTTCTAGGCTAGTGTAGAGACCGCAGCCCAGACAGATGTGTGGTTGATACTAGTCCTAAAAGATGCAAATGAGAATAGAATTGCTAAAAATGGATAAAGCCAACCAGGCGTGGAGCTGTACTCCTGAAATCCTAGTAGAGACGGTAGTTACATTCCCCTTAGGCAAGGGAGTGGTGGCTTATGAGCTAGTCACATACTTATGTGGCTACTCCCTGATTGGATGAATGACACATAGTAACTTCTCTGGTTGGGAGCATGCCTAATGTGAGCAGACCCTTTACTGGCTTGGCCAGTGATGTTCTCTAAGATGACCAGTCTCAATAAAGATGACATCGGTAGTCAGTTCTGGCTATAACTTCTCCCAGGTCATTGGGCAAGACAACAAGGTGATACTCCCGGCATCCCGCCTTTGGAACATCTACTTTTGACAACTCTTGCTTTTCTTAACATATTTTCACTCATGTTTCTCACTCACTCTTGTCCACATTTCCTGTTTCTTTTGGGAATGAGACAAAGAACTCTGAAGCCAGTGACTTTGGTGAAATGATTGCCTGGCACCCCAACTGAGTTAGACTCACTAAAAGCTGAGACTGTTGCGTTAGTAACTCATGCCACTCTTAGTGGTAGATTAAATCAAAAGGATCATGAGTTGTGGCTACCCTAGGCTACAAAGCAAGGTTCTGTATCAAAAAATCAAACAAAAGGCTGGAGAGATGGCTCAGTGGTTAAGAGCACTGGTTGCTCCTACAGATGACCTGATTTCGGTTCTTAGGACCCACATGGTACCTTATAAATGCCAGTAAGTTCAGTTCCAGGGGGATCTGACTCCCTAATCTGGCCTCCTCAGGTACCAGCATTCACATAGAGGCAGACACGCAAAAGACCAGACAAATAAGATAAATAAATCTAAAAAAAAATAAAGAAGAAGGAGGAGGAGAAAGAGAAGGAGAAGAGGAAGAATTAGAGGAGGAGGAGGAGGAGGAGGAGGAGGAGGAGGAGGAGGAGGAAGAAGAAGAAGAAGAAGAAGAAGAAGAAGAAGAAGAAGAAGAAGAAGAAGAAAGAAAGAAAGAAAGAAAGAAAGAAAGAAAGAAAGAAAGAAAAGAGATAAAGAATTACCTTAACTATGTGTACATTGCTACAAGGGTGTCCTTTAAAAGATGAGAGAGTAGAGCTGGAGAGATGGCTCAGTAGTTAAGAGCACTGACTCCTCTTCCGAAGGTCCTGAGTTCAAATCCCAGCAACTGCATGGTGGCTCACAACCATCTCGTAACGAGATCTGATGCCCTTTTCTGAAGACAGCTACAATGTGCTTACATATAATAAATAAGTATATCTTAAAAAAAGAGATGAGAGTATTTTTCAGAATGTGGAAAATATTTGGAGTCAAGGATAGTAAGGGACCCCAGTATAGGAGGGCAAAGATGTCAGAGAAGTCATGACAGAACAGAGAAAGAATTTTTAGGGAGACCTCCTCAAGAAAGAGACTGTGCAGTCCCACAACTGCTTAAGTTACTTGCTCTGACTGGCCATTGAACAGAAGTTCTAAAATGACTTTGCTGATGAATGGGTAGGTATCCATGCAATAACACTTTGAATAAGGTTTATTTTGAAATCTCAGTGTAATAATGGCTTGATGGAGATTGTTGTAGAAAATATTTAGTCTCTCAATCCAGGGCTTCTACCCCACCTTTGACCATCTAGTTCCTGGATAAAACACACACACACCCTTTATATTTATTTATTTATTTTTAAATATTATTTATTTATATGAGTACACTGTAGCTGGCTTCAGACACACACCAGAAGAGGGCATTAGATCCCATTACAGATGGTTGTGAGCCACCATATGGTTGCTGGGAATTGAACTTAGAACCTCTGGAAGAACAGTCTCTCCAGCCCCAACCTTTATATTTATAATAAGCCTTTATTAGCATTAGGGTTGGACACATATCTACCCTCTATGCTATTAGAATTTACTTTCTTATTGATAACCCTGAGTTATTACTTACTATGTTTCACCTGGACTGCTCTTAACTGCATTTGGCCAGCCCTTGTGATCATGCTTTCTTGACTCCTAACCCATGACATAACATCTTCTTCTGCCCTCCACCTTCTCTCTCTCCTTGAGGTTCTCTTCAGACTCCAAGCCCAGGAACACCAAACTTCACCTATCTCAATCCTGCCCAGCTATAGGCTGTAGACATCTTTATTCATCAATCAGCGATAACTTGGGGCAAGGTCACTTGGGTCTACATTCAGACTCATTCTCCTCTCTCTGGGCAACCAGGCCTTGGGGGCCACCTTAGCATTACAATACTTAACAGAGATAGCTCCTGGTCCATCGGTCATGCACTAGGAAGCTAAAGGATGGTAGTTGAAAGAGACTGGTGTGGCAGTTCCATAGCTCTTGGGAACCCCGACATTTTGTTCAAGTATTCAAGCTTATGTCTTCCATCCTGATATTGCCTCATGGTCCAATAGGCTAACCACTGCTAAAGAGGGGGGCTTGATAGAAGAGAAAAACTGTGTTCATTTTAAACAGCCTTCTTAGACGTCAACTGTAATATTTCTCATTGGTCAGCACTTGTGTTTGATAGGTTATTTCTCCACTAGCAAAATGAGCCAGTTCAAGCCAGATTAGAATATATTAACGGCAGGCTTATTGGGAAGCTGCTCTTGGGTGGGCGAGTTCACAGGCCCCAAAGAAGGAGGTCAGGGAAGTTACCTTGGGGAGGTGCGGGCAGGAGAAAAGAGAGAAGGGCATGTTTGCAGAGAAGAGAAAGAGAAAGAGGAGGTGGAACAGGGAGACCAAATATTTGGATTACCTAGGGAAATGCCTCTGAGGGGCATTTCAGCCCCTCTGGGCTGGAAAATTCAGGAGAACCTGGAGGCTAGGTTGCTTTGATATGTAAAATATGCACCCCAGTCCCTTGTCCCAAGATCAGAAACTAGTGTTGTCTTTTTTCTCTTTTGGTTCCATCAGTCAACTCCAGGACATTCCATCATTTGAGCTCTGCATCCTCCAGCTCCCATCTCCCTAGGCATTCGGATTATAGGCGTGAACCACCATACCTAGATATACTGTTGTTTCACCTCCCTCATTATAAGAAGGGTGGAGCAGGGTTGCATACAGCTCAGGCTGGCCTTGAACTTCTTATATAGCCGAGGGCGACCGCGGAATTCCTCCCCACCACTCCCCCAAGACCGGGTTTCTCTGTGTAGCCCTGGCTGTCCTGGAACTCACTCTGTAGACCAGACTGGCCTCGAACTCAGAAATCCGCTTGTCTCTGCCTCCCAAGTGCAGGGCGTGCGCCACCACTGCCCGGTGACCTTGGAATTCTTATGGCCTCCACCTCCGGAGTGCTGGGATACAGACAGTCCGTCTTATGCAGTAGTAGGGATTGAACCCTGAGTTCCCTCCATGCTAGGTGAGCACTCTGCCGGCTTCCTGCCCCACACTCACCACTTTTAGTTGCTGAGAAGTCCTTGGACATGAAAGCTTTTAGGAAGACACTGTGCTGTCTTATGTAAAAATCAGATTCTCTTACTCACGGTGCAGAGGAAGCATGGAGGACAGAAAGCAATGAAGAGGTCGCTACAGATTTGCTCCCATTTATTGGTCTTGTTTATGTTTCTTCAACACCATCTGTAAATCACCTATTGCCGAAGTGAGTCTTTGTATTGTTGCTTTTTCTTCTAAGGGTCTGTCTCCTCTAAATGGGAAGGTGATGGGGGGAGGGGGAGGGAGGAGCCTATTTAGCATATCAAAATGGACCTGGCGAGCAGGGCAGTGGTAGCGCACGCCTTTAATCCCAGCACTTGGGAGGCAGAGGCAAGCAGATTTCTGAGTTCAAGGCCGCCTGGTCTTCAGAGTGAGTTCCAGGACAGCCAGGGCTACACAGAGAAACCCTGTCTCGAAAAAATCACCTGGCCTCCAGGTTCTCTCAGCATCCCTCAGTCCCCACCTGTTACAGGGTGTAGCTCGCGTATCAGCCCTCTGCCCTGAATTTTCCAGCCCAGACGCTGAGCTGCCCTTCTTCCAGAAGTCCTTCTCTATATAATCCAGACATTTAGAAACCCACGCTGTCTCTTTCTCTCCGTTTCTACCTTTGACCTCCTGGCTGCTATATTTGGTCTCTGCCTTCCCCGCCCCCCACTGTTCCTTTCCCCTCTCCCCACGTGGTTCTGGGATCTCATCAATCTGGACGCTGACAGATCTGTCTGCCTCTGTCTATGCTCTCCTACATATTTGTAATAAGCTCTCTCCTTCACCATACCTAGAAGCAGCCGTGTCCTTTCCTTTCCTTTTGATTTTTCTTTTTCATTCACTTACCATATGCTAAATCCTAAGTGTCTCACTTTTCATAATTTAAAAAAGTAGATGTTAAACAGTATCTTCTGCCTGTCTGTCTGCCTTTAATTCCAGATTAGGTGTGTGTCACTATACCCAGCTCTAGCTCAGAGCCTGGGCTGGAGAGTTCAGGGTAGAGGGCTGGTGTCCCTGGTGGGGACTGAGGGATGCTGGGAGGATCTGGAGGCCAGGTCCAGTTTGATATGTTAAATAGGCTCCTCTCTCCTCCCTCCCCCCACCCCCATCCCTTGTGCAAAGGCATATACACTTGTGTGTGGAGGCCACTGGATGACCTTGGCTGTCATTCTGGTGCCACCTATGTTTTTTGTTGTGTTTTTGTTGACACAGGCTCTCACTGGCTCAGAACTTGCAAAGTGTGCTAGGCTGGCCACTGGCCTTTGCCTATCTTTGCCTTCTCAACAGGGATTGCAAATGCATGCCACCAAGCCTGACTTCTGGGGATCGAACTCAGGTCCTTGTGTTTACAAGGCAAAACCTTTACCTAAAGAGCTATTGCCCCAAGCCTTGCATTCTGTAATCTCTAGCATTATTGTGCTAAATATGGGAACTGGCATTGCCAGGTGAAAGTAGTACTCTTTAATGTACTATGTACACTTTATACTTCATTCATGCAATGACCACTTATTAAGCATACAGCTTACATTATAGTGGGGCGGGTGTTGCTGCGGGTCACAGAATCTAAGCAAGTGAACCCGTGTGGATGAAGTAGATTCAGGGAAGAGTGGTAAGTGCCCCGACGACAGCAGAAGGACGTGGCAGAGTAGCAGAGAGGGAGGGGCTGTTTTAGAAGGAGAAACTTTTCCCCAAGAACTGAAACAAACCCATCAATAAACATGATTTTTCACAAGCACTTGGCATAGATTTGAACTGCTCTTCCACAAGTGAAAATGTAACTTTTATTTAAATCTAACAAAATCCCACACCAACCAAGGGTAAACAGTCCATAAGTAGAGAGAACAAAACTGTCCCCAGTATGAGATTAATTTTGAAGTAGAAACTTCTTTCAGTGTGTGTGGCTTTTAAATGAAACATTCGTACAGCAGTCTTGCTTAAACCTTATGCTAGATACGCCAGGAAACAGACTGTCTTGAGTAATCACACTTTCCTACCAGAGCATAATGAATGATTCCTGGCAAGGAGAGGTCTGTTTATCAAATGAGCCCCTCCTAATTGTTCACAGGAAAGAACTGCTTTATGCTTATCATTCGTGATCTTATAAAGCTACTCAAATGCTGAAAAAGAGAGCTGACCTTGACTAAGAGCAAAACCCAGAGGCTAGATGTTTCAGTGGCCACCACACTTTTATTACTTACAGTTGAGGCATAGATAGTTGGCATGAGTGGAGAACATGTAGGACTTTAGGTTTAACCTCTGATCTATATATCCAGCAATTCTCCACTGAATCCAAGCTTATAAATAGAATTGTTTAAAAATTAAACTTGATTCTTATTATGACATAATTAGCTCTCTGATTAGTGCCACATGTTTTGAAGTCTCTTGAACGCTGGAGTTGAAAGCCATATGAAGATAACAAGCAAATGGAAGAGGAAGTCACCAATAATATAATTTCCCATCAAAACAAACTATGTGAACTCAGGAAGAAATGACCTTTAAAAAGGAGCATCAGGCGTGAGTAATAGTGTGGAGACTGGTACAGACAGGAAATCTAGCTCTCAGAGAGTGAAGCAGAAACCGGAGGTAGAGGTAGGGTGGGGTGGCTAAGAAGGTGACAGAAACTTTCATTGGTTATATGATGTTTCATAGGCACTAAATGACACCTAAGTCCTTTCTACCCCACATGTCTGTTTCTAAGCAACTTAAGAATGTATTTCTAATACCAGTTTCATACATATGTGTTAGTGGTGAAAAGCAGAAAAAGGAGAGTAATTCAATGTGGCCACATTGAGGAGAGGGACAAGGAGATTCAGAGTAACACCTCTCCCATCTTCCCTTGCCCCAGGTCCATCTTTGAGAGGAAGAGCCTGAAATGTAGTTAAAGTTTCAGTAGAACACCAGAGGTGTGTGAATCTGGCCAGTCCAGGTCAAGACATGGTCTTGCCCATCCTTGTTTTTGCAAAGTGGTCTGACAAGTTGTAAAAATCTCTTTCAGAGAAAAGTTTCCCTTCCGGCTGGCTCCTGCTTTAGGCCAGTGGTTTTCAATCTTCCATTGTGACCCTTTAGTACAGTTCCTTGTGCTGTGGTGACCCCTAACCATAACATTTTTTTTTTTTTTTTGGTTTTTCGAGACAGGGTTTCTCTGTGTAGCCCTGGCTGTCCTGGAACTCACTTTGTAGACCAGGCTGGCCTCGAACTCAGAAATCCTCCTGCCTCTGCCTCCCAAGTGCTGGGATTAAAGGCGTGCGCCACCACCGCCCGGCCATAACATTATTTTTGTTGTTACTTTATAACTGTAATTTTGCTACTGATATGAATTGTAATGCAAATATCTGTATTTTCTGTGAAAAGGTCATTCTACCACAGCATTAGGCTTTCTCTCCTCCCAGGATGAGATTCCTGAAGGGAGTTCCGAGGTTTTGAGATCCATTGCTTTGATAGTCTGAGAAACAATTAGAGGGGCACACAGGCTCGTTTTTTTGCTTTTGTAGACAGTCATCATCCCTGCCAGTCTGGTTACAAAATGGTTACAAAGGTGTTACTAGAAATTTTGGGAATCCCTTCATAGTAGTTAACCTATACTGAGGAAATCAAGGTCTCCTCTTGGGGGTTCTTAGTCTTAGTTTCACAGAGAAAATAACTTAAGAATGGACTCAATTGGAAGTTAGAGGACAATTTTACTTTATTTATTTATTTATTTATTTTGGTTTTTTCGAGACAGGGTTTCTCTGTGTAGCCCTGGCTGTCCTGGAACTCACTCTGTAGACCAGGCTGGCCTCGAACTCAGAAATCCACCTGCCTCTGCCTCCCAAGTGCTGGGATTAAAGGTGTGCGCCACCACCGCCCAGCCGAGGACAATTTTATAAGAGTTGAAAAGATAAAAACTCCAGGGCAGAAAAAAATCTCAGGTGCTTCTCAGAGTAGGCAAAAAGAGAAGGAAAAAAAAAAAGAACTCTTTAAACCATCATGGAAGCGAGACACACGATGGGGAAGAGCTATGTTTAGAGAACATAGGCTTAGAAAAGAGAAGAAAAGGAAAAGTTTGGCTTTCTGAGTCACTCAGAAAAGCAAAACAAAACAAAACGGGCAGACTCAGGAAGCTGCATATTGGCTGCTCTGTAAGAGACAGTGTGTGTGTGTGTGTGTGTGTGTCTGGGAAAGAAAAGTGCATTGTCTCATTAAAGAAAGAAGCATTCCACTTACCTCTTTAACATGGCTTCAGGGGAGCCTGCCTTCTAAGGGGTGGTGTCTTAGCCAGATGATGGACATGCCTCCCAGAAATGTCAATTTTCCAACCAGATCGATGTTGTATTCTCTTGACCAGGAGGAGTTTTCCCTTAACTGGTCTATACTGTTGCTATGTCAAAGACACTTAGAGACAATAACATCATGAAACTGGTATCAAGGATGCCATGGTGACTCCTGGGAAATGTGTGTTAATAGGCCTCCTCTCAGCTAGTCTACTGAAATCCACAGGGAGAAAAAGAGGCTTGGCTGTAGTCATAGAGACCCGCCATCAACCAGGTGCTGCCACCAGACTGCCGTGTTTCTGGCATCCCTGTTTCACTTAGCAGCCCAACCCTAGGAAAGTGACTTAAACTCTGAGTTTCAGCTTACTAATCAGTGTCCCTTTTCTTATGAGAAAGAGTGAGACAAAACATATGAGGGCCCCAACATAGTCCTTGTACATGATTAGTTCTCAATTAAAATTAGTTTCCTGTTTTTATGTTTACAGACCGACAAGCAGTATTTCATAGATTAGATACTGGTCATGTAAATGACTGCATACAACAAAGTTGGGAGGGACATGGGGAAGGCAACAATAGAAGTTTGGTGTCTGGGGACACCATGGATCAGAGATAGGAAATTTTGGGGGTACTGTATATGAGTGGGGTGTTTTGTAACACTTGCCACCAAATTACACCCTTAGGGGAACTTAAAATAAAACTGATTTGCAACCCTAAATATATATAATTTTAACTTTTTTTTTCAGGTTGAATTGCTTAGTTATTTTGCAAGTCAGAAACAAGAATCAATTTCTGAACACAGTCAACAAGCACTAAGCTCTGTTCTAAGTCCTAGGGATATAGCATGGAAAGAGACAGCATCCCTATCCTCATGGATAATTCAAGCACAAATTATGTCTATTTGGATGTATAAAAGGGCTGAGTGAGAGATGGTGTAGCAAGAATAACCTGGACCGTGTTGGGAGAAGTACAGAGCTCCGAGTTACACTAAAGCCGTTACTTTGCAAACACAGAGGCAAAACAGGGCTCCTGTCTCTAGGAGAGGATGTTCTTGACACAGCGACTTGGGCATGTGATGTGTCAGATGCCTCTAGGTGACCAGTGACCCGTGGCTGTCCTCTAGCTGCATCTGTCAGATGCTCTGTCCTCTGGGCGAAGTAAACGCTCTGGTTCCAGACCAAGGACCAGGTGGACCACTAGACACAGAGGGAGCGCAGCCATGACCTTGGGTTGTGAGCGCTGCGCGCTCCAGTCTGGGCGCCAGGCTCCTGCCAACCCTCTAGGGAGGCCGGTACCCCAGAGGTCTTTTTCTCTAGCACCCGCTGACTCTGCGGGTGACTCCTCCCCACGGAACCTGGTTGGCTGTTCTCTAAGGGGGCCGCGTGCCGGGGCGGTGCTATCCGGCGAGGGGGCGGGGCATTAGCCTGGCATCCGCTTGGGTACTGGGTGCGCAGTGGATACCGCGGCGCCGGGGGCGGGGACAGCTCGGTCCGGTCGCTCGGGGCCGCCTGGTTCCTCCTCCACCAGCGCTGGGCTGAACCCAGAGCCCAGAAAAGAGTCGGTTCTGAGTTCCCTGTGGGTGTGCGGCCGCCGCGGAGGGGAACATGGCGCTCGTGGGCAGCCGAGTGGAATTGGACGCGGACGAGGTGCGAGGACAGGCTGAGCGGGCTGGTCCGGGCGCCGGCGGGCGTGGGAGGGATGCCGAACCCCGTGGGGTCCCGGCTGGCACGGAGGGTGGGCAGGGCTGTCCTTCACGCCGAGGAGCGTCCCACGGGGCCAGGCAGAGCAGCCCGGAGCCAGCCTGAGGCTCCTTGGACCCTATGGGCTTTTCGGAGCCGTTCTGGACCTGACTGTCGCTTTCTGGGGAAGTTCCGCGGGTGTCTGCCTGGCGGGTGGGGTAGGGCTGCCTTGTCAACCCGGGGCCGAGGGCCGGAGCCTGAGTCCCGCGGTCGGGAAACGTCCCTTGACCAGAATCGCCGTCGGCCTCGCCTATCTAGGTTACCGAAGTGACCTGCCGGGTCCTCGCGCGGCGCTGGGGTCTGAACGCTCCCGGGCGGGGGCGCCCGACCTGTTGATTCCAGAGCTTCCTTCAGCTCTCTGCTGCTGCTGAGAGTGCGCGCTCTGCTCTCAAGTTGAGGGTCAGGCTCCTGCCGCCTCTGCTGCCATTTTACCTGACTTCAATTGTACAAGTCGCGGCCTGAGAAAGCTTTGGTTTCAAATGATGCAATAGATGGATGATGTGGAGGAGGCGAATGAGTTAGGATTCTGTCTTTACTGCCAGAAGATCCTGGTAACGAGTAAATACTGTGCTTTAAATGTTGGCCTTAAGAACCGACCAAAAAACGAAGGATCTATCTTTATGCTACTGACAGTTAAGGCGAACCAATGCTTCCTGAGAACCTGACTTGCAGTGTGAGCCCAAGACCACACAGCAGGGAACTAGTGCTTGCCCAGGGGTCTTGGATGTGTTGTTGGACCTTCTAAGGACACACAAGGCAAACAATGAGATAGCATATTTGTTACTATTTTCTTCTGTGACAACTTTTATTTATAGCTTTAGACAGTCTTTTGTCATAGCCTGTTACCTGCCCTTTTAAATTTTACATCCCTAGATCTTTTCTGTAATCTAGGTAACACACTACCACATTACTTTGACCATCTATCACTTCTCAGGAATTTCTAATGTTCCCTCTTGTGTATACATTAAATAGCCATAATCTTGGCTTGACAGAATCTATAGTACAGTCTCAGTTGCTTATCCCAGGCTTGTCTCCAGCTGCTTCTCTGTCCCTAACCATTTCATTTATTTGTATTGAAAAGTGAAGGAACAGTCCTGAGCCTGGTGATAAAGGTCTGTAATCTCAGCACTCAGATGGCTGAGGCAGGAGAATCACAAATTCAAGGCTACCTAGGTCTACATGGTGAGTTCTAGGCAAATCCACTAGCATGGATTTTTTTTTTTCTATTGTAATAAAAAAGTCGAGACCTAGAGCAGCTCGTAACTATAGAGTGTTATTTCTGACTCTTGCTCACTGTTGGAAGAGTGCAAGCCATAACAGTAGATGTTAAATGGGATTGCCTTGGCATATTAAGACAAAGGTCACTCAATAAAACAAACTCGAGCTCATGTGGAAGTTAGGTGTCAGAGCAGCAGACAGCCTGGCACAAAGATTTGAATACATGTTTGTTGAGTGAATGCATGACTGCAGAAAAGATATGGCTCCATCAGACCTCAGTTGTTTTTGTTTTTTTGGTTTTTTTTGGCCTTATCACTGATAAGCTCCCAATTTCATGCTAGGTATTAGTCTTAGGTGATGGACAAGGCACAAAGAAACTCTTTGTTCACGCCAAATCTACTTTTTACCCTCATGGTGGACAGGTATGTGGGCATACATTTATCTACTCTCTACCAAGTGCTTAAGTACTCCGTGCTTAAGTTTGGTACCTTAGAGAGAGAAGGTACAGCTTTGGATGTCTAGGTCTCTCAGAGTGGGAGGGAGAGAAGTCATGTGTGGACCCATTTAGGGTGGTTGAGCAGGTGTGCATTAGGGTGTCGTAGGTAGTATTCTTGAAGTACTTGTGAAAAATCCCTAATTATAAGTGGATTGAAGAACTCTACCCTGCTGGGCAGAGGGGGCACATGCCTTTTCAATCCCAGCACACAGAAGGCAGAGATGTGGAAATCTCTGAGTTCAAGGCCAGCCTGGGTTTACATATATAGGGCTCTGCTACACAGAGAAACCTTGACTGGGGCGGGGAAGGTGTTAGGGGAGGAAGAAAGAAAAAACCAAAACAAGAACAAACAAACCAAAACAAACAAATAAAAAAGAGCTCCACCCTGAGTGTGGTCAGGTTCAATGGTCTGTAGACGGGAGGCAGCTTACCCAAGGTTCTCATACCCTCAGAGCACTGTTGTTAAAATGGCAAACATCTGATCATCTGAGGTGCCAAGCTAGTGCTGATTGGGAGATCCAGCTGTGCAAGACAGAAGGAGTCTTACCCATGACTGGTGACCTTGACTGATCACTCAGCACCTAAGGGCCTATTCAGTTTCCGGGTCCCGAGGACTTAGGTCTAGGTTATCTAAATGTTCTAGTGTTGAGGTTTTTTGTGGGGTGGGGTAGGAGGGTAGGTGGGGTAGGAGGGTAGGTGGGGAGGGAGATCCTTTTTGAGGTCATGACTAATACTATGGGAATACCTTTTCTTCCTCAGTACCCACGGAAATGATAGTGGTAGGGACACTTTTAGGAAGTATCCCTTGGATGCATTTTGTTTTTGAAACAGATTTTTAAATAACTTTTCAAGGGGGAGTGTCTGGAGAGATGGCTCTGTGATTAAGAGCACTGGCTGCTCTTCCAGAGGACCCAGGTTCAATTCTCAGCACGCATATGGCAGATCACAACTGTCTGTAACTTCAGTTCCAGGGGATCCAACATCCTCATACAGATATACATGCAGGCAAAACACCAACAGTGCTCATAAAATAAAAATAAATTTATTTAAAATGACTTTTTAGATTCTGTAAAGAGAAGTATGGCTACATTTCTTTTTTTAAATTTGTTTTTATGTACACTGGTGATTTCATAGAAATGAACAATTTATGTACACACATATATGGATTGCATTTCAAACTAAAAGTCATTCAGTAAATACAGTTATTAGGTTATTAATAGTTGTAAATTTTAGATATAACATTTACAGTCTTATTTAGTTATTCTGAACTCATTATTGAGTAAGAAAATTAGGCCATATATATTCTCTTACACAACACATACATGTTATTAAAATTTTATGGGCAGGTGCAAATAGGAAAGCATCTAAAAAAGCTACTTAAGGAAGTGACAATGAAAATAAAAACCTTAAGAAACACTGAATTGTGAAGAAATGGCCTGTTTTGTATTTTTTTTTTAAAGATAGAGTCTTGCTATGTATTGTGGCTAGCTAGGAACTTGACCTTATAGACTAGGCTGGCCTCAAACTCCCACATACTGCCATTGCCTTCCCAGTACTGGGGTGACTGGCATGTGACTCTGTTATCAGCCTGATGATGTTTTTAGTAAAATTGATTGCCACAATTGCTTTAGAATGATACTGGGAATCATTGAAGGAGGTAGTTAGTGTCCTAGAAGAGCGCACGGCTTTGTAAATGATGACTAGTTATCCAAGTAACCAGTCCGCCTGTGGATCAGGGTGGGATTCAGGTAGGATTCTATAATGTAGGCTCCGGAGCAAGTGTAGTAAGACTGGGGTGCATTCAGTACAGGGAACAGGGAGTGCTGCCACTTTAGCTTAGGGACCTGTGTAGGGTTGAGGAAGAGGTATATTGGGGTGAACTAGGATCCAGCTTGAGTGGAAGTTGGTGTGGAGTGGATTAGAGGGAGCATCTTGGGGACTGATACAGCAAAAGCAGGCTCAGATCCCAGGAGGCCTGCAGTGCTATCATACTAAGGAGCCTGGATTCTGTCTTATAAATAATAGGTTTCTAGGGCTGGAGAGATGGCTCAGTGGTTAAGAGCACTGACTGCTCTTCTTGAGTTCAATTCCCAGCAACCACATGGTGGCTCACAACCATCTGTAATGGGGCCTGATGCCCTCTTCTGATGTGTCTGAAGAGAGCAATGGTAAATACATAAAATAATAATAGGTTTTTAGTCAGGCAAGTGTTTGTTAGCAGGGTCACACTCCCCTGCAGCAGCTCCAAGGGTCCCTTAATCTTTTAGGGAACTTAACTCAGGTAAACTCAGGATTCTTGACTTTAACATGGAAAAAAGTTTCAAGGTGAGACAGTGTGGAAACAGAGATGGGGTTTATCTAAAGTAGAAGGATGCTCAGGAAAGGAGACCGCGGGAATGGCTTCTCAGAGAGGAGTCACACCTTAGTAAAAGATTTTTAACATAGGCTTTTAAGTGTGGGGATTGAGAGAAAGCTGCTTGAGCTACTTTTCAAGAGATGGCAAAGAAGCCCCTTCTGGCTTTATAAATGACACCAGGCTATCTCTGGGGATGCCTTGGATGGACTGTTATCTGATAAGGTAAACCCAGGAGTTACTGGGGTCACATGGGGGTTGACACTTTTTTCTTTTCTTTTTCCTCCTTCTCTTCTCTTCTCTTCTCTTCTCTTCTCTTCTCTTCTCTTCTCTTCTCCCCTCCCCTCCCCTCCCCTCCCCTCCCCTCCCCTCCCCTTCCCCTCCCCTCCCCTCCCCTCCCCTCTCCTCTCCCCCTGTTGTGATCATAAAAAGAGAAAGAGCTATTAAGATGTGTTCTATGGGTGTGGTGAGGTGTGGGGGAAGGGGGTGCCTCAGTGGGCGCATGCTGAGGCATCCCTCCCCCCTGAGGGACCACCCCCCCACCACAGGACGGTATAACATAGACTAGAATTTATTCAGGGCATGGGAAGGGGAGTTAAGGGGGTAGTAGGACAGAGAAAGGCAGAGAGAGGGAGAAAGTAGAGAAGTAGAGGCCGGCCATGACCACATGGGGGGGGGAGGGAGTGGGGAGAGAGGCTAGAGCAAGAGGAGAGAGAGAGAGAGAGAGAGAGAGAGAGAGAGAGAGAAAGAGAAAAAGAGGGAGGAGGGGCCAAGCAGCCCCTTTTATAGTGGGCCAGTAACTGTGGCGGTAGAGTCCAGACAGTACCAACACCCCATCTCTTCCCTTCTATCCTCCTCTTCCCCTCTCTCCTCCCCTCTTTTTTTAAAAATTATTATTATTTTTTTATTTTCTATATTCTTTATATACATTCCAAATGATTTCCTCTTTCCCGGTTCCCCCCTCCCCGAACTCCTCCCCTCTTTTATATTCCTTTTTTTTTTTGAGACAAAGTCTCACTATATATAGCTTTGGCTATCTTGGAACTTGTTATGTAGACCAGGTTGGCCCCCAACTCAGAAATTTCCCAAGCCCTGAGCATAGCTGTATAACAGATACACGGAATTAAATGCCTGCATCAAGATATTGTCTCCCGGCTGGAGAGATGGCTCAGTGGTTAAGAGCCCTGCCTGCTCCTCCAGAGGTCCTGAGTTCAAATCCCAGCAACCACATGGTGGCTCACAACCATCTGTAATGAGATCTGATGCCCTCTTCTAGTGTGTGTCTGAAGACAGCTTCAGTGTACTCACATAAATTGAAAGAAAGAAAGAGAGAAAGAAAGAGAAAGAAAGAAAAAAGAAATCCACCTGTCTGCTTTCTGAGTCCTGGAATTAAAGGGATGTACTGCTATGCCTGGCTACACACCTCTTTTTATTTTTTAATTAAATTGAACTTAATTAATTCATTCATTTTGTTTTGTTGAGACATGGTTTCTCTGTGTGTAGGCCTGGCTGTCCTGGAACACCTGCCTCTGTCTCCTGAGTGCTGGGATTAAAGGCATGTGCCGCCACCACCTGACACACACCTCTTTTTATTATAGTTATTAGTTAGATTTCTAGAAAGTGACAAGTGTGCAGTTGTGGAAGGAGGAAGGCCTGAAGCAGATGCTGATCGTGTGGAGTTCTTGGTTCTCAAGCAATGACGGGCTTTGATTCAACTGCACTCCAAAGCGAGGCCTCCCTTTCCTTCCCAGCTCTCCCTACTTTTCTGTCGTTTTTAGATTCTGGGATTGGAGGCAGGAGGGGCAGGAGGCTGCTTCAGCAGCTCCTGTGGATTGGGATGAGACCTGAAGTAGAACAGGGGTGTGGAGGGGCGAGGCTGCATTGCAGGGCCTATCAGGGAGAGAGAGCCAGGAGGAGGACCTGACTTGGGGCAGAAGTGTGGGAGAAGGAGCAGTCATGCAGTGGTAATTCTGGTTCCCGTGTAAGCTCGGGTTGGGTGGAGATAGGGCGTGCATCTGAGCCGGAGAAGAAAGGCTCACTTCCATTCCTATCGGGTGGGTGCTTATGCAGGGAAGGAAGCAAGCAGGGTAACCCTGTGGCTCAGGAAGAGTTCTCTACTGGGGGATCCTGGACTTAGGGTAGGCAGGTCGTCTGTAAACTGGTAATGCAGGCAAGTGGAAGGAAACAGTACCAGCTGCTATCAGTCCAGCTCAGGTTATCCAGGCATGGCCTGTCGCTGAGATGCTGGGTGTAGAATGTCTTTTGGGATCCTAGGTAGTCTTGGAGCACAGCTTTCTCAGCAGAACTTTCCTCTGTGATCCCCACCCCTCCACAGACTTGGGCACCTCCCTTCCCTCTTTCACTGCTTCCCGGGCAGGTGTCATCTCTCCAGGTGGTGTCTGCCTTGGGTCTGTTGCTAATTGTCTCCAGCAAGAATCTGATACTGTGAATTCCGCGAGTGAGACTCTTGGTTTCCATCTTGCTGTGGACAGTTAGTTCCCCCAGCCTGCCCCCCTGGGGCCCAGTAGTGAGTGCATATTGAGTGGAGTCTCCTGGAGTTGCTTCACATTCATGGCCACACTTGTGAGGTTCAGGCTGGGAGGAAGACAGGAGGAGAAAGCCCCCTGTTGTTAGCAGCTCAGTCAGAACTCCTTTTCCATCCCTGGGCCCAGTGAGTCTGGGCTCCCTCATACTGCACCAGATCTCTGTGCCACTGTGGCCAGACAGCCATGTTGGTGAACTCATCACAGCTCACTGAAGGGGCTCGAGGTGTGGGATACTTGGGAGTTCATAGTGCTATCATAAATCCTTGAACTCTTTACTTAAACACCTAAAGACCCTGTGTATGCATGTGGTGTGTGTGTGTCCGTGCGCGAGCATATGTGTGTGTGTGTGTTGTGTGTGTGTGTGTGTGTGTGTGTGTGTAGACAATAGTTTTTTGCTGTGTTCTGTGGACAAGTACCTTGGCCTTGATCATATACTGGCACTTGTACATGGCCTACATATTTAAATTATCTCGGTAAATGATGCACTGTATATGTTAGTTGGATCTCATGGTAACTAATAAGTGAACAGTCTGTCTTGAGTGGGAAGTGCTATGGGAAACTCCTCCTCTCTTAGGTGGGGCTCTGGACAGTGGGACTGGGTGTGGCAGGATGCCAGCTGGCACTGGGGACACAGAAGAGGGTATCTCACTGGGAGAAGGGTCAAGTTTTACCGGATGAATAAAGGTTAACAGGGTTTGGTGTGTAGGGAGTTCAGTAGGGATGGTCAGCAGGGTGTGGTTTTGAAGGTGTGTCCTGCCCCAGAGGTCGAGACTTGGATTCCAGACTGAGACCTTGGGAAGGACTGATTTGGAGCTTGCTCCTTAATCCTTGGGCCTTGGCTATTTTGGGGGTGGGGGGTGGTTCTTAATGGGTAGCAGTTTGAAATGCATGCTGTGACTGTATATTCTTTCCAGTTTTGACATCTGTCATCTAGAGGGTGACATTTGAACAGGGCTTCTTCAGAGGTTCAGAGGTGGAATTTTAATAGCCAGTGTGGGAGCTGAGAGCCCGAGGAAAGGTGTGGTGGAGATGAAGCCATAGTTGGTGTGTGTCTGTGGCAGAGAGCACTGGAGAACTGGCCGAGATTGTTTGGCTAGGTTTTGCTAGGCCTTGAACCAGTTTAGCTGAGGTTTTTGTTGTTCGTTTGTTGTTGTTGTTTGTTTGTTTTCCCCTTCCCCTAGTGGGGAGGTGTGTGACTCATTCTACCTTCTTAGGGGCAGAGTATATGGGGCTTTTTAGCTTTTTTGAGACAGGGTTTTCCTGTATAGCCCCGGAACTTTGGAACTCGCTCCATAGACCAGGCTGGCCCTGAACTGAGAGCTCCACCTGCCTGTGCCAGTGCTGGGGTTAAAGGCATTCACAACCACCACCTGTATGGGGCCTTTTACGTTTGAGTCAGTACTCCTGTAGATACTGTTAGCCTGCTACAGCGTTAGTGCAGAATGTGTTTCCTCGTACCAAGACATTAACTGAAGATTCTTTATAAAATCCAGAGACAGTGAGCAGTGGTGGCGGCACCTCAGAGCGGAGTGGTTTATCCTTAGTGAAGGCAGAGTGTCGGAGTGTACTCAGTACTTCAGTAATGTACCCAACCAAGGTCTGACACCAGGGAGGCCAGGCCCAGAGCCCAGCTCCATGCTCTACTCACATAGATGGCAGCAGGGCTCAGTGAGCACCTGGTGGGCTGGTCTGCACTGAGTGGTCAGAGGGTTTCTGGGCAGGGCTTTGAAATGAGGCCTCACCGTCTTCCTAGTCAGCCTCATTTTGCTTACCGTGTGAGAATATAAGGGTAGTTTCCTGGGTGCTCAGTGGGAGGAAAGGAGAAACCTTGGCTGGCCCTCCTGCCAATGCAGCAGGGACTCATTCTGGCTCTGTCCCAGAGACTAAGGATCCGGTGACGAAACAGCCTGTGCACTTCCTCAGACGTGTCCAACCCTGCCTGGGTCCTTGCTCACTACCCCCAGGTTGTAGTCTCAGACTCTGGTCTGCTCCTAGGAAATGGGGTTGAGGACTGGGAAAACGAAAGTAAAGGCCACAGCAGTCGCTGTTGCTTCCTGTTTTCAAAGCAAAACAAAAACCCGAAAGACAGTGTAGGAGGGAGGAGATAGTCCCCAGTGTCAAATGAGCTTTTGCTCACATAGCAGAACCAGCTACTTGGTAGTGCCAGCTACTTTGAAGGCTGAGGTAGGAGAATCCCTTGTGCCCAGGAACCCCAGGCTACCTTAGCCTGGGCAGCAGAGTGAGGCCCTGTGCATCTTAGAAAACTAAAGGAAGTGGTTGGTGAAAGGTCACAGAGTTGTTGGAGGCCAAGAAGGCTCATTCTAAATTCAGTATTTTTTGAAATAGGTCAGGGACCTGTGAACTCCCAGGAAGGCCTAACACAGGTGTTACCCACCCCTGTCTTGTCTATTTTGTAAGTAAAAGTTTTATGGAAATGCAACCATGGCCATTTGTCTAGATGCTGTCTGTGGCTACTTTTGCACTACTGTTGAGTAGCAGGGACACAGGTCATGTAGTTAGCACTTAGGGACTTAGGTCCTCTGGTGGCCCTTGTACTAGGTGATTTCTAGGGATATGATTTATTCATATATGTTGTGGAACCCATGAATGATTTGCTTCCTTCCTTCCCTACTAGTTAGCTACAGAACCTAGTCAAAGCCAGTCTGTTTGCCACATCCTCTGACGTGGTGTGTGCAAAGCTGGAGGTGGGTGGAAGTGGGTTTGAATTCCTGCTTCTTGTACAGTATTGGGTAACTTAGACTCTCAATGTCTTCATCTTAAGGATAAACAGTTCCTCCTGCCTAGTGAGATTGCTGTGAAGGTGTACAGTCTAGGCAGAGGCCGAGCGATGGGCATCAGTGCTCGTTCAAATGCTGGCTCCTGGCCTGTCATCAAGAGCAGCTCTTAGGCATTGTTCTCCCAGACCCTGCATGGCAGTCCTCCACTGGGGGAGTCCCTTAGGACAATGCACTTTCCTATTAGGTTAGTTCCCAGGACTCCAGCTGGGTAAATGGTGTAGATTTATAGTCCCTAAGGTTTTCTAAGGGACAAAAATGAACTCAAAGGGCCATCTGTTCTAGCTTGTCCGACGCGGACAGTGTTAGCATTTGTCCGCAGGGGAAGTGGCATCCATTCTTCCACTGACGCTGACAGATTGATGGTGGTGTAACCTCCGCTTGTTCTGAACCTGGTGCATGTCTGTTTCTTACAGGATTTTCATATAGCAAGCGTGTAAGAGACTAGGATGTAGGAAAGGTATGTTTACGTATGGTGACTGTTTCCCACTGTCTTTTTTTAAAGATTTATTTATTTTATGTATACAAGTACACTGTAGATGTCTTCAGAAATACCAGATCTCATTACAGATGGTTGTGAGCCACCATGTGGTTACTGGGATTTGAACTCAGGACCTTTGGGAGAGTAGTTGGTGCTCTTAACCACTGAGTCATCTCTCCAACCCTCCCCCCTTTTAAAGATTTAGTAATTATTATTATATGTAAGTACACTGTAGCTGTCTTCAGACACACCAGAAGAAGGTGTCAGATCTCATTATGGATAGTTGTGAGCTGGGATTTGAATTCAGAACCTTCGGAAGAGTAGTCAGTGCTCTTAACCACTGAGCCATCTCTCCAGCCCCTGTTTCCCACTGTTATTGAGATGGTAACCTCTGGAGAGCAGAGATTCACTTCTTACAGTTTTGGAGTCTGAGATTGAAGATTGAGATGCCATATCTGGTGAGGACCTTCCTGCTGTGTCTTAACATAGACAAAGAACTTATAGGGGAAAGAGTGAACTCACTTGAATCAGTAACCCAATTTTCTCATTTTATTTTTTAAACAACACAGGGAATTGAACTCAGGGCCTCATGTTTGTAAGGCAGGCACTCTATCAACTAAGCCACATCCTCAGACTAGTAACCCATCCTTAGAATTACTGACCTACTACTGCCAGTAAGTAACCCTCACCCACAATAGTAATTGATACTAACCCATTCATGAGGGCTTTGTGCTTGTCTTAGTGTTCCATTGCTGTGAAGAGACACCATGACCAAAGTGACCTATAAAAGGAAGCATTTAAGTGGGAGCTTGCTTACTGGTTTAGAGGGTTAGTCTGTGGGCTGTAGGTGGATCGAGAGTTACTAGGCCTGGCGTGGGCCTTTGAAACCTCAAAGCCCACCTCCTGTGACACACCTCCTCCCAACAAGGCTGCCTCCCAATCCTTCCCAAATGGTTCCACTAACTGGGGACCAATCACTCAAATATGAGCCTGTGGGGGCCATCCTCATTCAAACCACCACAGTCCTCAGTTTGTAATCACTCCCTAGAGATCTATCTCAAGACAATTTGAGTAGAGGCTAAAGTTTCCAGTGGTTGGACTCTGGAGGGCCATCTTTATCAGTGCAGTTACTGTCTAAGAGGCTAAAGGGTAAAGGAGGTAGGTGACGTGTGTGAGGATTCATGGGGGGCAGTCTGGGTCCTCGCTCTGCTCTGAAGCAACGTGTCAAGCTAGACTGGACTTTCTCTTTGTTGGTTTTCCGAGGCAGGGTTTCTCTGTGTAGCCCTGGCTGTCCTGGAACTCACTCTGTAGACCAGGCTGGCCTCGAACTCAGAAATCTGTCTGCCTCTGCCAGCCAAGGGCTGGGATTAAAGGCGTGCGCCACCACTGCCCGGCTAGACTGTACTTTTTTTTTAATTTTAATTTTCTTATATTCTTTTATTTACATTCCAAATTATTTCCCCTTTTCCAGTTCCTCCCCTCCCCGAAAGTCCCATAAGCCCTCTTCCCTCCCCCTGTTCCCCATTTACCTAAGAATTTCATGAATTCATTGTTTTTAATTGCTGAGTAGTATTCCATTGTGTAAATATACATGGAAAATATCTCTGATAAAATTGAAGAAATATATAGAAAAACATGTTAAGATTGACTTTCATGGAAAAATTATACAGATAAAATGGTAGGCATAAAAATATTCCTAATTTGATTGAAAATGGAATTATAAACATTTTCTGATAAAACTGAAAATCTACAAGGAAAACATTTCTGATAAAACTCAAGAAATATATAGAAAAACACGTTAAAACTGACTATTTCATGAAAAATTATACAGATAAGATGGTAGGCATAGACTGTTCTTTCTAAAGTGGAAGTCTATTCTCACCTTACTTCCTCAATTCTTGTCTGGGCCTCTTGCTCCTTTGAGGTAAAGTGTGGTCATTTTGTCATGGTGGCTCAGTGGTTCCCACACTTGAATCTTACAGTCTCCTTGCTGGGAAGCAGGTGGCTTGTTCAGATGGGCACCTCTGGGTTTTCCTACCAATGATTCTTATTCAGTATGTCTGCTGCAAGTCCTAGGTACTTGGGCTGCTCACAAGGTGGGCTTTTTGCTTTAAGCTTTCCAGAGTGCACATTGCTCCGTGTCTCATGCCCCAAGGGTGGTCCTTCCGGTCCTTCCTCAGGTCTGTTTCCTCTGCAATTCCCACACAGGCTAATCAAGTCTTTCATCTTGTTCAACCCCTGCAGGTGCTAGCCCTCCCAGAGCTTCCTCTGCTGGCCCAGAGCTACTTAGCAGTCTTGGCTGCCCCCAAAGAGCAAGATTCTCCGTTTAGCCCACTTGTTGTGAGATCCAGCCAGGATGAGATGGAGGTGTCCTGGGGTTCAGCCGGAACTGAGGGACCTGAGGCCTTTCTTCCCAGAAGATTTTAGCAATTCCTAACAGCATGGTGTATCCTCTCAGCCAGGAGAGAGAAATTTCCTTCCTAGAATCAGTCAGACTTTTCTGTTGCTGTGATAAAAATACCAGACAGACAGACAGACAGCTTAAGGGAGGAAGCGTTTGCTTGGTTAGCTGTCTGAGAGGGTCATTCTCTAGTCATTGGCTTTGGGTTTCTAGGTCTGTACATGTGATGGCCGTGGGAAAGTGTTGCAGTCCCCTTGGGTCTAGAATAGTGGATTGCTCCCAACAGCAACCGCAGTCACTTACTTCTTCTAACTGTCTTCTACTTTCCACTGCCTCCCAATAGCGTCTTTTTTTGTCTGACTCTGTAAAGGATCAACCCATTGATTAGGTCAGACCCATCGGATCCAAACACTTCCTAAATGCTCAGCAGCCAGAAGCCAAGCCCTGAAGAGTGAGACTGGGGACATTTCACATTCGAACCCTAATACCTGCATGACCATCGGTGTTAACTCAGTACCCGTCTTCTAACCCACGTTTACCAGACGTGCCTGCTGTCTCAGCACTCAGGAGGCGAGACAGGAGGATGAGGAGTTCAAGTCCTCCTCAGCTACTACACAGTTTACAGACATCTGGGTTACATGAGAACAAACAAACCCGATGTCCACCTAGCTTTTTCCAGCTGTGATTGACACATCATAAACTTGGCTCCTTCCCTCTCTCCTCACATTGCTAGAAACCTGATCTGACTTCCCTAGTGGTAGGTAGCTCACTCCTCCCTCCTCTGGTGCTCCAGTCAGTGTCTGGCATAGTCACCCACTTGACTGCACTCCTGGTTAGTAACGAGGGTTGGACTTGCTGTCTGTAAGTGCATTCCTGCGGTGGGGATTTTGTAGAGTGGGATAGGTCCTAGTTAGCAGTACTGTTTCCAGTACTGCAGCTAGCCATGTTGACCATGTTGACCTTGCATATTCATTTGCTGGTAGTAATTTTAAGATGTACTTTGAGGGGGAAAGGTTTTTGTTTTTAAACCTAAACAGTAGTTAAGGTCCCTTTGGAGAACTGGCTCGTGCTGGTTAATTTTATACCAGTTAGGTCACCTGGGAAGAGGAAAAGAAACGTCAGTTAAGAAAGTGCCTCCACTAGATTGGCCTGTACCGAAGTCTGTGGTGCATTTTCTTGATTAATGATTGAAATGGGAGTGCCCAGCCGACTGTGGGCTGTGCCATCCCTGGGCAGGTGGTTCTCAGTTGTATATGAAAGCAGACCGAGCAAGCCAGAAATAGTAGCCTGTCCTCTGTGGTCTCTGCTTCAGTTCCTGCCTTGACTTCTCTCAGTGATGGGCCATAACCTCTAAGTTAACATAAACCCTGCCCCTCTGGGTTAGTCAGTGTTTTATCACAGGACACAAGCGGAAGCCAGGGAAAGGCCCGCTAAGTCAGCTTCCTGACTCCTGGGGTAGGTATTGGAACAGTCACAAGATGGACGCCATTGTGCTTTGGCCCAGTGAAGCTATTAGAGGCTCTGTGTGTCTCCAGCCACTCCCTTGTTTCATATCAGTCACATACATGGGGCGCTTCTCATGACTTTTCAAGGTAGAATGAGGGAAAACAGGCTTTCCCATTTCCTCCTGTCGTTCTTCAGTCTGAGTATGAAGTTAGACTGACTGCACTGGGGTTGTACTGTACCAGGATGCTTGCATTTAAGAACTGCTATTTCAGTTGCTGACTTTAGTTTCATTTTAAAAAAGTGTTAAGTGAATTTTGGTTTGGAATTAGGACAGAAACTCCACATATTTCTGAAATGGCCTAAACACATAAAACACATGCTGTGTTTTTATGTGGTGTTTGTTGCATTGACTGTTATAAAATTAAAATATTTAACTGTGAAAAATGCAGAAGGTGTTTAGTATCCTGCAGTATCAAATCTCCAGTCAACATTTAATTCTTTATAAAAATATAAAGAGCTCCTCCTTATTAGCATGCAAATAAGCTTTCCCCTCCATTCACTTTTTAAGTGTCTGAGTGTTCTATTTGAATGTATGTCTGTCATCATGAAATGCCTGATGCCCTTAGAGTTCAGAAAAACATCGGATCCCTTGGAACTGGAGTTTTAGATGGTTGTGAGCCACCATGTCGATGCTGGGTATTGAACATGGGTCCTTTACAAGACCAACAACTGTTCTTAATGCTGAGCCACTCTCCAGCCCCCTTAACCTTAGTACATAATAAGAGTAGAAGTATGCTAAGGAGTTGCCTTTAAACACATTTTTAAAGATTATTTATTATCAGTTGTTTAATTTATATTCCTATTTTGTATTCCTGTATATTTGACGATGCATAATCACTTCTTCGGCAAAAAGAGGTCAGAGAAAATTTAGGAAGTCTCCCATTTGAAAGTAGCCAAGCCCAGTAGGTTTGGTTTGAACATTTTAAGGTTGTTTAAAGAACTCTTGTCCGAGTGCCGAAGACCACAGAGCCCTGGATCCCAGGGAGGTCACGGAGCGGTTCATGCTTTTGGAATCTTGTGAAGCAAACAGAGGGCTTTGCAGGATTTAAAACAGCAGTGCATCCCCAAAGGCCTGGCGCCAGCCTTCACCCTCCCTTCCACCTCAGTCCTTTCTCTGCCCTTAGCCACGGCTGTGGGGTCTGTACCCCATCTTGGTCTTTTTTGCTCCCCCTTGGCCCCCATGTAAGACCCTATACACCGGTTTCCCATGGCGCCACCCCTGGGGGAGCACCCGATAGGTGTCCTTGCGCCTCTTTGTCTTCCGTGATCTGCTTTCCTTCTGTGTCCCCACCGATCTTTTTCAGACACTGATTCCGTGATTCTTCTCAGTGTTTAGACTGCAGTGGCTGTCCACCGTAATTAGATGAAAACCACTCTCCTTGTGACCAGAATAGTCAAGCTTTTTGTCTCCCTCCAGCTGTCTCTTGCCTTCTCTGCCGCTTTTCCCTCTCAGTGCCAAATATTCCCTACCATAGAGCTCTTGTGTGAGTGCTTCCCAGTCTGGCTGACTCACCGGTCACCAATTCCTGAACTTCCCATCCTCACCACAGAGGTCCAATTTCCAAAGAGACTGTGCTGCCTAGTTTTGTGTCAACATGGGCACAAAGCTAGAGTTATCAGAGAGAAGGAGCCTCAGTTGAGGAAATGTCAGCATGAGATCCAGCTATAGGCAAGACTGTAGGGCATTTTCGTAATTAGTGTTTGAAGTGATTACTTCAAGCTGAATAAACCATGGGGAGCAAACCAGTAAGCACTCCCCCTCCATGGCCTCTGCGTCAGCTCCTGCCTCTAGGTTCCTACCCTGTTTGAGTTCCTGTTCTGACTTCCTTCAGTGATTGACTATAACATAGAAGTATAAACTAAATAAGCCATTTCCTCCCTGGCTTTCACTTTGGTTATGGTGTTTCATCACAGCAGTGATAACCCTAACGAAGGCAGAAGCTTACTTGGTTCCTGTCTTCAAGTCAGCTGGGTCTTTACTGCAGAGCCCATGTTTTCTCCTAGCTGTGGGTATTATCTTCTCAATCTTGTATGTTTATATCCTTTTTGTTATCTGTCTCTTCTATCTAATTTTGATTGCAGGAAACAGCAGTTGCTGTAGGCAGTTTAAGGAGGAAATAAGGAGCCGGGCGGTGGTGGCGCACGCCTTTAATCCCAGCACTTGGGAGGCAGAGGCAGGAGGATTTCTGAGTTCGAGGCCAGCCTGGTCTACAGAGTGAGTTCCAGGACAGCCAGGGCTACACAGAGAAACCCTGTCTCGAAAAACCAAAAAAAAAAAAAAAAAAAAAAAGGAGGAAATAAGGTCCTTGGAAGGACTATAGAATGTTTGATCTAGGCTCCTGTTCATGCATGACCCCCCCCCCCCCAGTGCTATCTAGAAATGCCCACTTAGGGAAGACCCTGGTTGTTCTGGGCTCAGTCAGTTAGCTCTACATCGATGTTGCTTAAGGGAGGAAATGTTTGTTTTGGTTTCCATCTGAGGTCTGCTGGCCCTAGGCCAGACAGAACATTCTTGTGGGAAGACATGCTAGAGCCATGCTGCTGCTCTACGTGGTGGCCAGGAAGAGAGAGAGAGAGAGACAGACAGGTTCCAATCTCCCTCCACAAGGCCTTGCAGGCTCCACCACAGCCCAGTAGTTAGTACTTTAGTACTAGCGCACTGCCAGAGAGGACCAGCCTTCAACACGGGAGCCTCCCTCTGGGGCTATTTAAGACATAAACCATGACTGAGGCTAAGCCTTCACGGCGCTCTGCAGTGAGCTAGAGTAAATGCCCAGATACTGCTGTTGACATAGCCTGTTCTCACCTCCACTGGGCCTCAGGAAAAGCCAGAAAGGGGACGAGGATGGCCCCATCCCTCTAGACTGCCAGTGAATCCTGACAGTGTATCCAGCCTGTGTTCTGTTTGTTATATTTTGTGTTTTCACCGTTTAGCTTTGGCTCTCCTAGACACTTAGGGTCCTCCTTCCCCTAGTCCCCACCTTCAGAGTCTGGGACTACAGGTGTGTGCCACCGTGCTCTGTATGCACTGGTGACTCTTAGCAGGTGGAACCTAACCCACACCCAGGCATTTGGAGGAGTTGAGGGATTAGCTGATGGCTCAGTGGTGAAGTCAGCTTCAGACAGCAGCAAACCAAACACACTGTTAAAGTCCATATGAGAGTGTACATTGGTGTGTCAGATATGAGAGCCAGGATTGGGAGAATAAGGACGTATCTCACAGGGTAAGAATTCTGACCCAGGAATTCTTATGGCGAGCAAGCACCAAGCGGTAGAATTTTCTCAAGAGGGAAGGTTGTGAGAAGTTATCTGGACCATATTTGGTACAGTTTGCATACCACAGTGGTTAAAGGACACTAGGTGTATTATAGAACATTGAAAACAGTCAGTCAGGGTCTTTGAGTCCCTGCTGTTGGAAGATATACAAACAGCTTGCTCTGGTAGAATTCCCTAGGCAGGCTGAAAGAGGGGTTGATGCTGCCTGTGTTCAGAGGCTGTTGCTAGATTGCTTCAGGAGCCTGCTGTGGGGGCTGATGATTGCTTGTGATCCCAGAGCTTCCTTCAGAGGCCCAGTCAGGACGGCACTGTCCTAGGTGCTGAGTCTAGGGGCTCGTTTGCCTGAGGAGTGTGGTAGTCATGTGAGCTCTCATGCTTTTCTTCAAGCACACTTTTTACATTAATTGACTAATCAGTCAGTTAAATCATTGTGCGCATATGCGAGGGAGTCAGAGGACAGCCTGTGGGAGTCAGTTCTGTTCTTTCACCATCTGGATTCCACTGGTTATACTCAGATCTGCAGGTGTGGTGCAGAGGGAGCATCCTTATCTCTTGAGCCATTCGCTGGCCCTCACCTTAAACGTCTTAGTAACTGCCAAACGAAAATAGTCACCGTGTAGTGGAGAAATGGGCTGCTGTGTTAGGTGATCAACACTGGAGGGGCAGATGGCCTGAGAAGGATATTGAATCCCTGCTGTAGTGGGGTAGTATCTCCTCATATATACCCCAGAGTCTCAGGGTAAGAACTCCAACCTGAGAATTCTTATGGCGAGCAAACACCAAGCATTAGAATTTACTCAAGAGGGAAGGTTGAGAGAATTTACAAGTTATCTGGGCCACATTTGAGACAGTTTGCGTACCACAATGGTTAAAGACACTAAGCCTATTATAGAACATTGAAATCAGTTGGGGTCTTTGAGTCCATGCTGATGACACACTCACTGTTGGAGTCTTGAGTACTGATGCTGTAAAGAGGAGAGAAGAAAAGGAAGTTGTCAGTGTTTTAAAAGATAATGGTATAAAAATTCCAGATTAGTGAAGGCAGGAGAGACGTGAGTGTCGAGTGCAGTAGCTGGCTCTAGCCCAGAGCCTTACTGCAGGATTAAAAAGTGCTGTGGAGATGGGTCAGCTGACACACAGGGACTGGCATGAAGTGTAGTCTAACTTAGAGAACCAGGCCGCCTAAGAGGCAAACACAGGCAGCGATATGCTGACACACTGGCCTGTAAGTACGTCACACCTTACTGTCAAATGCTTCAGAAAAATAGAGCAAGCAGGGGAAGGAGGTGTTGGGAGAGAGGGGAGAGCAGGTTACCAAACCAGTGTGGCAAAGTGTCAAAGACAGAATTTGGGTAAGTGGCACACAGGCATGCCTCGTGCTGGTAACCTGGGGACTAGTATGTAAGTTTGCAGTTGCCAGAATGAACAGGAACAGAGAGAGTGGCAGTGTCTCTGGCCACACTGTACTGTGCTTTCTCCTCGAGTGCGGGGTCTGCTTCTTAAGGGAACAGTGCCCCTTTTTCTAGTATTCAGATTGTTCATGCTCTGTATGAGAGACATAGGTATGCTTGTTATAAGCTTTAAGTCACTCAGAAGTTAACATGGTCTTTCTCTTTATCATTCTTTCCCACCTACGTCCTAAGGAACCCACTGGGGCTTCTATTATCATTGCTTACCACACTCCCAGGGTTTGCCTTCCGAACATAGGTGGGGTGCCATGCTGTCTGTTCCAGAACTGGGGCTTTCACTTCATATGTCTTAGAAATAGTTCCACTCTTATTTTTTTACATAACAACTGAAAAGCTGAGTGACATCATTGTGCCATAGTTTATCTGTGGATGATCACTTGATCTGTTTTCTTTTATATTTTAATTTCTATTGGTTATTTGGGACTCTCACATCATTCATCTCTCCCTGTTCTCCCCTGTCTGCCCTTCCCCACTAAGCCCCACCCCAGTCAAAAAGAAAAAAGAAAAAAAAGAAAGGAAGAAGAAAGGGAAAAAAAAGAAAGATGAGTTCATTTTATGTTGTTCGTATACTCCCTGGAGCATGATCACATTCCCAGAGGGGATGAGTCTCTCTCTGACTGCATCCATCATCCATACCAGGAGCCATGGACCGAGGAGAGTCATGGGCAGCCAGAGAGGGACAGGGCTAGCTCTCCCACCCCACACTACCGAGCTAGCTTACTTGATGTGTCTGTTTTTTTCCCCTAAGACCTTGTATGCTAACAGAGGGATCCTTATGTATGAATATTTTCATTACACACACACACACTATATGCTGTGTGTGCACATATGCATGCTCATGTGGGCACCTTCATGTCATGGAGTGATTGTGGAAGTCGGAGGACAACTTAAAGGAGTCTCTCTCGCTCTCTTTTTTTTTTTACTATATGGGGCCTGGGAATTGAACTCAGGATTGGCAGCAAATCACCTTTACCCACTGAGTCATATTTTAATAGCATGGAATTGAAACATTATTGTGGTGTGCACTCTGTTCTTTTTAATTTAAAAATACTCCCATTAGTGATAGTTTCAAAATCAGACAGTTTAAAGCACCGAGTCTTTTGGTTCTGCTTGTTCCCTCTGTGTAAAATTATCCCCCTGACCCCCACTCCCAAACAAATAGTAGGCCCTAGCCTTCTGTGACCTTCTGGGTAGGTATGGTGCTGGAAGATAGGGGTGTGGATATAATAAGTCATTTTCAAGGTTTATTTTACAGCCATGAAAACATTAGCCAAGCTGGGTGGTGGTGGCATACGCCTTTAATCAGGAGGGAGAGGTAGTCAGATCAATGTGAGTTTGAGGTTGTCTGGGCTGCAGGAGTGAGTTCCAGGAGAGCCAAAGCTACTATACACAGAGAAACCTTGTCTCCAAAAAACCAAACCAAACCAAACCAAAACAAGATTTAGCCAAATGATATCAATGAAAGTGAAATAATTTGCTCTATGCTAAATAAATTCAGTATATACAACTATAAAAGACTTGATTGTATTCTATTTACTGCAGTGCACATCTTTCAGAATACCTTTTTTATACCCTTTAGCAATTTCATATGTGGCCATAATGGCTCTTGATCACCTCCCCTCCCAAATGTAGAGCACATTTTATCTCCATACACGCTCACTGCTCTGTAGAGTCACTCTATGCTGTTCTGGCAATTTAGAGCATTTGTTCTGCAGTAATTTTGATTGTGGGTGTCTTTTTTTTTAATTTTTAAAAATTTTTTTTAAAGTCCTTAGAACTTCTCCTTTAAGCTACAGCATCTCCTCACACAGTTAACTTTCACTTTTAAAAACACTACTCTGTGTGTGATGGGAGCTAATGGCTTGTCCTACTCTTCCTGAGAGCGACATCTGGTGGTTGGCTTATAATCTCTTCACTTCCCTGTGCTTGTTGGAATTTCCGAAGACTCTTTCTGTGAACGGCTCTTGGTAGACAGGACAGCTGCTCTGCAGGGTCAGGTTGGCGGCACTGAAACCCACACACTCCCAGAAGCCTGGAGATTTCATTGCATGTTCCAGGAGGTTCTTTTTATCTTTTTAATTTTTTAAAAAATTTAATGTAATTCAAAGGGTTTATGACTTTGAATGTGTGCCAGCCTCTCTGTTTTACTCTTGAGGAGGCTGGGTCCTAAAATGATTGTGTGTGCCAGGCAAGGTCACGCAGCTCACCGGCGTGCCGAGGCCCTGTGAGCCTGTGCCCATGAGTTAGGCTTTCCATGCTGGAAGTCAACTGTGTAAGAAGCGAATGCACCTGAAAGATGCTGAGGTGAAGGCATCTAAGAGGGGAAAAGAGATGGCAGCTATCATTTGGGAGTATCTGTTTGCTACGGACATACCCTCGTCTGATTTTTTTCTCCTTTGCAGGAGAGGCTCAGAATCCTGGGTATGAGGAGGGATTCTAGCTGTCTTCAGGAGTCAGCTGACTCATCTCATTTCTGAGGATGAATATCCCATGTAACTGTAGTGGTGGAGCCTGTTCGGAGTGTCTATGCATTGTGTCACCCAAATCCTCACAGAATTCCTGGGAGTGGGATGAGATTCCCGACCTAGCACCAGGAAATGGAGGATTAAAGAGCTAGACTTGCTTCAGGTCAAGGTTCACACCCAGACAGGTCTATCTCCCAAGCTAACTTGTAATTCCACCATCCTCTACTGGCAGTGTACGTAAGTCATTAATGCATATTTACTCACAGTGTTGGTGCTCCGAGACAAACTTGCCCCACAGATGTTAGAGCATGTGACCCATAGACTTTCCACAGAGCCCTGTACAGGCCTGCAGGAGGCCGGGAGGCTGGATGGTGGGGCGCATGCCATCTTGTTGTGATTACCCAGTGGGCCCCGAGTGCCCTCGCCTCTCTGTAGGTATTGTGAGTGTCCACTCCTGCCCCCAGGTTACACATGCTAACCCTTGACAGGCACCTTCCTCCAGGGTCAGTAGGACCTCCAAGTCACAGTCAAGTGCTGGCTCCAGGCCTGGGCAGGCAGCACAGTCTCATGCGTGATAGGGAAAGGCATCTTTGTGCTTTGACTTCACTAAAAGAATGAAGGTCTTCACGATAATGTGTGTGAGTCATGTCTAGGCTGCTTCAGGAATGGAATCATCTGAATAAACTACAGCTCATCAGAAGGAAGCATCTGCTTGGTAAAAAGGAACTTGTTTGATTTTTTTTTTTGATGAATTTTTTTTTTAGAAAACATTTTTTATTTATTTTATGTATATGAGTACACTGTAGCTGTCTTCAGACACACCAGAAGAGGGCATCAGACCCCATTACAGATGGTTGTGAGCCACCATGTGGTTGCTGGGATTTGAACTCAGGTCCTGAGGAAGAGCAGTCAGTGCTCTTATCCACTGAGCCATCTCTCCAGACCCCTTGATTTTTTTTTTTTAACAAGTTCCTTTTTTATTTTTTATTTTTTTTAAGTATTTTGAGACAGGGTCTCTCTGCAGAGCCCTGGCTTTCCTCACTATGAGGACCAGGTTGACCTGGAACTCACAGACATCCACCTGCATCTCCCTCCTGAGTGCTGGGATTAAATGCATGTGCCTCCACATCTGTCTGTGGCTCCTCCGTTTAGAGAGTGCGCGTCACTCCCACAGGGAGGACTTAACCTACAACCCCAGACTTTCGTATCTGTGGGTTTTAAAAATGATATGTTATTTGTAAAAATGAAGCTTTAAGCCTCAAAAGGCTTTCACCCAATGCTTGTAGTCTCAGAACTTAGGAGGCTGAAGGGATGGGCCTGGTGGGCAGGCCCTTTGAGCTCCAGAGTTCCAGATCTGCCTAGACAGTGCAGTGAAAGGTTGTCTGAAGGAAACCAACCAACAAACAAACCAAGCAGACATAGTGGCTTTTAATTTGAGTTCAGCCTGGTGTGCACAGTAAAATTTTAGGTCAGCCAGGGTGAAACCTTGTCTCAAAATCAAACCAAACCAACTCCACAGAACTCCCATAGGTAACAAGAGAGCACTTTCCGGAGGGTAACTAGAGAACGATTCAGTAAGGTCACCATTGAAGAATGTGTGAAATTATATTCAATTAAAAATATCCAAGACAAACTATGTCTTCAGGTAGATGATGTTACTGTTGCATGATTGGAATTTTGTTTTAAAGAACATGTTGATGTTTTGAGGTAAGGTAGGCATTTGTAGCCCATTTAGATCTTGAGTCTTCAGTCAGTCTTCTCTTGAGTGCTAGGATTAGAAATGTCTGCCACCGCACGTGAATTTAAAATTTTCTGAAGCCCATTTTATTAACTGAAAGATCATCCCCCCAACCCCCCCCCACACACACACAAATGAAAGTTGGATTTAAGTCCTTGGTCAGAGGGTCACCTGTGCTACATACTTTTCTCTTCTGCTAGTCTGCTCTAATTGAGAGGGACGTTGGTAGCCTTTGAAACCTGGAGAAGGTTGTATTTTGTTAACTGCCAGACCTAGGAGCAGTTACAGGTGGGGATTTGGAGGTGGCCTCTGGGGTATTAGCTTTTATGACTTTTGATTAAGAGCCCTGGTTTAGTTCAGGTACACATAGGACTTGCTTGGATTTTTTTTTTTTTAATTTTATTTTTGGAGACCGAATTTTCCTACGTAGCCCTGACTGACCTAAAACTATAATAATGTTCTTACATTAGATAATAGAATTTAAGATGACTCCAAGGAAAACCAAAGAACAGTTCTGTTGAAATTTGAGAGGGAAGACAAACTAAAACAAATAGCAAAAAAAACCAAAAACCAAACCAAACCAAACCAAAACAAAAAAAACCCCAGGGCAGTCAGGCTGCCAGTCGGGAGTGGGGGAGAAAGAAGAAAGTCGAAGCTGTTGGTGTTCAGGCCAGAGAGGATGGGAAGCCGGCAGGCATTGGTGGAAGAATAGGGTTGGTGTGTGCATGCAGAGAGTCGGATGCCCAGAGCATCAGTCGAGCTGATTTAGGATCTCTGGCTGATATCTGGAGAGGAGACGGAAGGAAGACACTATGGTCATGAGATGGAACTTGGAGCCTCAGGCAGGCTTAGTGAGCAGTGGACTTTTGTTGTAGTCCTGGCTCAGAAAGTACACATCTCACCGAGGGGACGGTCGTTACTTCCATTAAAACTGCTTGTTTTTTTTTGTTTTTTGTTTTTTTGTTTTTTTTTTAAAGAAAAGGTTTATTTTTATTTATGTATCTCTGTGTGTGTGTGTACACATGGGTTCAAGGTGTCCACAGAGGCTCAGAGAGGGTGTCGGAACCCTTGGAGCTAGGGTTACAGGTGGTTATGAGCTCCCTGATGCAGATGCTGAGAACCAAATCCAGGTCTTTGGCAGGAGTGGCACCCGAGGATGCTCTTGACAGCTGAGCATCTCTCCAGCCCCACACTCATCTTTTAATATCTTTCAAGAGTATTGGACAGATTTCCTGGGGGACTTTCCTTGTCCAAGTGATGGACAGGCCCACATGGGCTAGCCCATGAAGGGAAGGGGTATTTCTTTGTGACCTTATACTACCTGGGTGGTATGTTGCCACCCAGGGCTAGAGGTACAACTCAGGTCCCATTCTTTTCACCAAAAGTCACAGAACAGACTGTTTAAAGTGAAGGAAAACAAAACAAAAGAAAATCCAAGCATGCTTTAGCAGGAGGAAGTGGTCTTCTCTCAGTAGGCTTCCCCATGCCCGGTACTTCCATTGCTGTTGTTACTGTGTTGTGTATGAGCTGAGCCAATGGAGGGTGTGTGTCAGGGCAGGGTGTCAGAGACCAACGTGAGAGGTTTTTTTTTTTTTTCTCTCCTGTCCTTTGTGGGCTCTGGGGACTGAACCCAGGTGATGAGGCTTGCATGGTAAGCTCAGTCAGGGTCCCACCCCGCCAGTTACCCACCAGCTGGCAGTTCCTGGTGCTTCTGACCTTAATGCAGGGCAGTGGTGCTTTAAATCCCAAGGAGTGCAGCTGTGGTATTTTCTCCTTCTTACAGTTAGTTACATGCTAGGTAAAAAAGGAAGATGATTATAGATTATAAGTATTGTGGACAGAATAAGTCAGATGATGAGAAATTACAAGTTGCTATTCTTGGTGACTTTAATTAGTGTGATCAAAGGCATCCTAACGTTCAGGAAATGACATTGTGTGGTAAAACCGTGTGGTGGGGATCAGCCTGGGCCGAAGAGGGCCACACTGGTGGGAGCCATGAGTGAGCATGGGGTGTTAGAGGAGCGGAAAAGAAAGGTCTGTGGCTGGAGAGGAGCCGGTGATGGGCAGGCTGGAGGTGTGCTGAGAGGCAGGTGGGCAGGGCTCAGACGGCTGCGGACGGCAAGGAGCTGGGCTCTTGTAAAGGGATCTGGAGCAGAGCATGGGATGTGTGTGCCTTCCAAAAGGGAACGGAGGGTGGATGCTTGATGGAAGAACAGAGCACATGTGTGTGTTCTGAATGTGTCTGGATGTGGAGTGTATTGGGCATGGGGGAGGGAGAAAGGAGGGAGGGACGGATGGAGAGAGAATATGAATATTCTTTTTTAAATATTTATTATTTCATGTATGTGAGTACACTGTCACTATCTTCAGACACACTAGAAGAGGGCATCTGATCCCATCACAGATGGGTGCAAGCCATCATGTGGTTGCAGGGAATTGAACTCAGGACCTCTGGAAGAGCAGTTAGTGGTCTTAACTGCTGAGTCATCTCTTTAGCCTTGATTTTGGCCAGTTTGACATAATTTAGTCATGAGAGAGGAGGGATCCTCAGTTGAAAGAAAATACCTCTGTAATATTGGATTGTAGGCAAGCCTGTAGAGTGTTTTCTCCCTTTCTCTTTCTTTTAAATATTTATTTGTTTTATGTATTTGAGTACACTGTCTATGTCTTCAGACACACCAGAAGAGGGCATCTGATCCTATTATAGATGGTTGTGAGCCACCATGTGGTTGCTGGGAATTGAACTCAGGACCTCTGGAAGAGCAGCCAGTGCTCTTAACCGCTGAGCCATCTCTCGAGTCCTGAGCATTTTCTTAATTAGTGATTGATCAGGGAGGTGGTATCCATGAGCTGGGTGGTCCTGGGTTCAGTAAGACAGCAGGCTGAGCAAGCCATGGGGAGCAAGCCAGTAGGCAGCATCCCCTCCACAGCCACTGTGTCAGCTCCTGCTTCCTGGTTCCTGGCTTGTATGAGTTCCTGCCCTGATTTCCTTCAATGATGAAGAGCGATATGAAGGTGTAAGCTGAATAATCCTTTTCCTCTACAAGTTGCTTTGGTCATGGTGCTTCATCACAGCAATAGTAACCCTAACTAGGACAGAATGTGCTGATGCCTTTGAACAGGCTACTGGTGTGCAGCACAGCATGGTAATGGTTTAGGCCTAGCTCAGGGTCATAGGATTGGTGGGTAGGTTTGAGATACAGGCCAGAGAAAGGGACGACTGATGTGTACATGTCCTGTTACTCGTGGAATGTTCCCTGAGACCCAGGAGTGAAAGCTGCTGAATGAGAGAAGCTGCATGGGAAGACTTTGACTTCAGGCTGAATACTCTGCCACAGTGAAAGCAGAAAGAAATCTTGCTTCAATTCACAGAGCTCCCTGTGGGTGGTATTCCAGTAGGATTGTTGCCACACCCCCACCCTTTCCTACCCCATTCTCTTATGTGTAGACTCACTGTTTTTCTCCATTCTTGAGAAATTCACTGTGTGTTTTACTCCTTTCCAGGATATCTTTGAAGATGCCTTGGAGACCATCTCTAGGTAAGTAATAACATAATAAAAAAAGTGAAGCCGGGCGGTGGTTGTCCTTGCCTTTAATTCCAGCACTCAGGAGGCAGAGGCAGGTGGATCTCTATGAATTAAAGGTCAGCCTGGTCTACATACTGAGTTCCAGGACAGACAGGGCTACATAAAGAAAGCTTCTCTAGATAAACAAACAAAAAGTGTGTCGTAGTGAGAAGTTGATGATTCTTGTGTATAAAATGTCAGTATTTCATTTTCATTTTTTTGAGAGTAGTGGCCACTGTCTGGAAAGATGTCACAAGTCTATAACGAAAAGGTTATGATGTAATTACACCTAGGATCTACCAAACATTCTCAACCATACTTAATTCTTGCATTGTTAAATAAAAGAATACTTTCCAGAAAATTACTTTGTTTATAGCTAATGTTCTAAACATTTGTTTGTCCATATTATTTACATGATTAGCTTTATTATAGATTGTTGCTTTTACTTAGTATTTAATTTTAACTACATGTTTAAACCTGAGTGATTTTTGTAATAATTTAAGATGATTAAATAGTATTAGATCAAGTAGGATACTGTAGGTAGCTACCTCTCCATTGTTAGACATTTAAGCTATTACCGGTCTAGTTAATATACATATATTTTAGCTAGTAGGTGGTGGCACTGGATATTAATGTTAGCACGTGGGAGGCAGAGGCAGGTGAATCTCTGAGTTTGAAGTTAGCCTGGTCTGCACATTGAGTTCCATGATGGCCAGGGTTACACAGAGAAACTGTCTTGAAAAGCCAAACAAACACAAAAACCACTACAGTTTTAAAAAAGAGGACACTGAATCCTCTGGAATTGGAGTCAGAGATAGTTTTGAGAGGCAATGTGGGTGTTGTGAGTTGAACCTGTGTCTTCTGCAAGAGCAGAAAGCACTCTTAACCACCGAGTCATCTTCCAGCACTAAAAAAGGTTTAAGTGATGTATGCTTTCACGTATATAACTGTGTCACATGTTTGAATTGTTTATGTTTGAATTATTTGGAAATAATTAAGAACTTGGATGTAGGATTGTTGGTTTAAAAGGGATGAATGTTTATTGCTGTTTACATATCCTGAAATACCAGTCTGTGGTAATTAGCTTGAGCTTCGTAACCGAATGCAGTACAGCTCACTGCATGGCTTAAGCTACAGATACTTACAGTCTCTGTGTTTTGGACCTTGGGAGTCTGAAATAAAGGCACCAGCGTGACTGGGTTCTGGTGAGGCCATGCTGTCTCCCACTTGTACAGGTTTGTCTTGCGCTGTCTTTACATGGCGGAGCACTGTTCTTGGGAGTCGCTGGTCTCATGGTGAGTGCCTCGCTCCTCTGAACTTGAACATCTCCCATAGTCTGCATCTTAACTCTTACCACAGGGAGGGTGAGGCCTTCACTGGGAGAGGATACATATTTAATCCCTAGCACTTTCAAAAGAGTTCCTTCTGTTTATGTGGGCACCAGTCCTTTGTGGATGATGTAGGTTTCAGTATTTCCACCACAGAGTGTGACCTGAAGATTAATCACACTGTCCTAGTTAGGGTTACTACTACTACTGTCATGAAACACTATGAGCAAAGCAACTTGTAGAGGAAAGGGTATATTTCAGCTAAAGTCCATCGCTGAGGAAAGTCAGGACAGGAACTCAAACACAGCAGGAACCTTGAGGCAAGAACTGACCCAGGCCACGGAGGGTGTTTGCTTGCTGGCTTGCTCCCCAAACTCGCTCTGCGTGCTTTTTATAGAACCCAGGATAACCTACCTGCCCAGGGATGGCACCAACTGCAGTGGGCTGGGCCCTCCCCCATCAGTCACTAAATTTAAGAAAATGCCTTACAGACTTGTCTACAGCCCAGTACTATGGAGGCATTTTCTCAGTTGAGCTTTCCCCCTTTTAGATGACTCTAGCTTCTGCCAGGTGGACCTAACATTTGCCATCATCCACCCCTTAAAATGATACCTGTTTGAGTGCTTAAGTATAAGACATTTCCGCACCTTCTTTGAATCTCTTGTTGTCATTACTGTTTAGAGACAGAGCCTTGGCTGGTCCTGACTGGCCTCTAAATCTTGATCTTTGTGTCTCAGCCTCTTGAGAGCTAGATTACAGGCATTACTACCAGCCTGGGTGTCTCTTATGTTCTTATGGATCTTAAATTATATACATCCTAATCTTCCATTTGCTATAGTGTACTTAATACTTTTATGTTAGAACTGTAAATGTTTATTTTGTCTACAGGTTTTAATGTTTTTTTTGTTGTTGTTGATTGCTCACAAGACTAAAAAACAAACAAAAACAAATAAATAGAAAAAGCCACTTTGCCAGGCGGTGATGGCACACGCCTTTAGTCCCAGCACTTGGGAGGCAGAGGCAGGCGGATCTCTGAGTTCGAAGCCAGCCTGGTCTACAGAGTGAGTTCCAGGACAGCCAGGGCTACACAGAGAAACCCTGTCTCGAAAAACCAAAAAAAGAAAAAAGAAAAAAGAAAAAGCCACTTTAATCATAGTGAGGATTGGGAAAGCCCTTTTCATTTAGGAATGCTTCGAATTTGAGGACTTCCTGTGAAAGGAGCAAAGAGAGCTCCCGTGCACCCTGCACTGGCTTTATTAGTCATTTATTAACCAGTGCATTGTATTTCCCTCACTGAGTGACATGGACCATGCTAGAATTCAAATCGGGAGTGTTCCCTACATGACTTATGGGGTGGGCGTTGTCCTCAGCCTGGTGCTCTTGCCAAGAACTGGGAAATTTTAAGAGCTGGGGCACAGGAAGCTTCAGGTCATTGGCAGTATGCTGATGAAGGAAATCAGGGGACTCCAGCCTCCCCCTTACCTTTTGCCTCCTAGCTCCCACAAGAGGAATGCCCTTCCTTTGCCCTGCACCTCTGCCCAGATGTACTGCCTTGCCACAGACCTCAAGGGGATAAGGTGGACCTGCTGTGAAGTAATCCTTTGAAGTGTGAGCCCAAATACCCTTTCCTTATCTGAAGTTGCCTGGGTTTCAGCATTTGGTTCCAGCAGCAGGAAGCCAACACTGATCACTCATACTAACTGCAGTCAGTCCATTGTTCTTATTTGTTTAGATTTCACTTATGGTCCCTTCCTTCTCTTGTCATCCCAACTATCATATCATGCTATATTTAGACAGAGTTTCTCCTCATGCTATTCTAACATTATCTGTCTGTCTGTCTGTCTAATCTAATCTATTTTTTGAGAAAAGATCTTACTATGTATTCTTGGCTAGCCTGATGAAAAGTATTGGCACATGGACTATATCATTTGAATAAATTTAAAGAGTTCATGAGTTTTGTGATTTGTGTGGCATGAGGAGGCAAGCTTTTAGGGAGGTATGGTCAGTCAGACCCATCTCATAACTTGTGGTGATCTGCCACATGTGTTACACAGCTCCCTACGATCTCTCTCTCTTGTGAGATTCTGTTTCTTGGTTGAACCATTTGGTGTTGATATGTGTTCCTTGGTTCACTCACAAGAAGCCGTTCTTTCCCAGTCTGTGCATATACTCTTATGGTGGTACATGAAATAGTTTGTTCATAAATAACCTTGACATGGCGTAGGAAGAGTACATAAAATGCTTTGGGCTGGGAATGTGGCCCACTTGAGAAGAGTGTGCTTAGGACATGTAAAGCCTTGAATTTTATCCCCACAGTCAGTAAACTAGGAGTGGTGGTGCAAATTTGTAATTCCAGTACTTAAGAGGATTAAATTCAAGATCATCATCCTTGACCATGTAGCAAGCTTGAGGCTAGCCTGGACTACGTGAAAAGCTATCTTGAAAAAAAAAACAGTTTTTGGGGCTAGAGAGATGGTTGTGAGTAAGGACATTTACCACCAAGCCTGATGGCCTGAGTTCATCCACCAGGAGTCACACTCCTGAAAGTTGTCCAGAACACACATGTCTACAAGCATATAACGGTGGGTGTAGAAAAGACATGGAGCTGTTGACATAAGTGCTGTTGAGTGGCTGCAGACTCCTGGCTTTGAGTAGTAGGGGATGGACTAGGCATTTGGGGCCTCCCCCTTTGACAGTTTGGATTGACTTTTCCTCATAACCACACTGGACAATGGGACAGAGGTCTATCTGGAAATTCAGTGGTTAATGCAAATTTTCTTCTCATGGTAGTTAGAAAGAGTTTAGGGGACATAGCACATTTGTGTTCAGTCTGTTAGGACAGTTGTTGGTTTAGTGTGTTTTCAGCAATGGCTTCTCATGCCATAGCACCTTGTTAAGAGTTCAATTAATCCTGATGTAGGACTTTGTAGGTGTTTATTGGGATCGGGAGGATGCAGGAATGGTGATAGATGTGTCGAAGTACAAGAACTTCTGAGAGCTAGCCATGCTTGGAGAGGGTGAAATAGGTAGGCATTCTTAGCCAGGTGATCAGAGGCTTACAATGGAAAGTAATATCATGGACATCTTTCCTTTCTCACACCTGATCTTTTGTAGATGAGTGTGGAATAGCATAAAGCCACCCCCTCCCATTTGGTGATCAATTGGTAGTAATGTGTTATTTTATCTATTTTAAGGTTTTAAGGGTAAATCTTGGCAAATAACTGTTAGAAAGAATTTAACATTCTTTCATGCTGGCTTGGTTCATCAGACCAAATGATGGTGAGCAGAGAATAGAGTATGGGAGCACACAGAGTTCAGGCAAAGGGCCTGCCTCCCATGGTGCCTCTAGTTCCCCTGTGGGCCCAAGGGAGGGCCAAAAGCCTGGGTCTCTTCGTCTCTACATGGGAAAGAGGCAAACCCATCCAATGCACATTATTTTGTAAGGGCAGTGTGGTGGTTTGAATATGTTTGGCCCACGGGAAGTATCACTATTAGGAGGTGTGGCCTTGTTGGAGAAAGTATCACTGTGTAGGTGGGCTTTGCTTAAGCTCTGCCTAGTTCGGAAGAGACCATCCTCCTAGCTGCCTGCAGAAGAGAGTCTCTGGCTGCCTACAGATCAAGATGTAGAACTCGTAGTTTATTCTTTAGCACCACGTCTGCCTGGACACTGCCATGCTTTCTGCCATGATGATAATGGACTGAACCTCTGAACCTGTAAAGCAGCCCCAGTTAAATGTCCTTTATAAACTGCCTTGGTCATGGTGTGTCTTCACAGCAGTGAAACCCTAGGGCAGGAAGTAAGGCCATCCAGGGCAACTGCTGTGATTGTTCAAAGACTGACTAAAGGGGTCTTTAAAATGTGTGCTTTTTCACAAAAATGACCTGTGGCTGTTTGTGTTGTTTGTGAGTTCACATGGATCACTCACTGGTGCTCAGTCCAGCAGTGCAAACACTACCCTGCTGAAGGAATCCTTTCTGCCATTCTCAACCATTGGCTAACTCAACTTTTATTTGAGCTTTATGTAAATGACCTACCAATTGTTAGAGATTCATTCATTGCCTCTTCTTTTTTTTTTTTTTTGGTTTTTCGAGACAGGGTTTCTCTGTGTAGCCCTGGCTGTCCTGGAACTCACTTTGTAGACCAGGCTGGCCTTGAACTCAGAAATCCTCCTGCCTCCACCTCCCAAGTGCTGGGATTAAAGGCGTGCGCCACCACCGCCCTGCTCATTCATTGCCTCTTAACTTCCACTGTCTTCCATCTGCCTTCCCCCTGACATGCCATCCATTTTCTTGTCTACCTTTGATAAAACAGTCACTTAGAATGACTAATAAAACATTTAAAAGCAGATACTTGAGAATTACATCCTTTGAAATGTGTCCCCATCACTGTTTTGAGAGTTAATCAGCATCTCTCTAACTCTTCCTCTCCCGCCGCCTTCTCTCTTTGTACTCATAGAATAGCATGTATAGAACTCTCAAAGGCTTAGAGATATTGGACTGAGCAACGTTTTACTGCGTATAGTTTAGTATTGTGTATTATACACATTTAACAAGTCAGTAACGAATTAGGAAGTCACAGCCGCTGAAAGCTGTAGATGTGGCAGGGGACTTACGTAACTTTCATTATTGTGCAGTCATTTCCCTGCTGTGTGTTTTATTCCATTGTTTAGGACGGCCGTGTAAGTCAGCAGTCCATAGCTGTAATCAGTGCATTCTGACTTTGCCTGCAGTGCTGATAGGCGCCCTTCCAGTGTTGTGTCCCACATATGTCAGGTAGAAGTTTTCGGTTTCTGTCTACTCAGAAAGTCTTATCTGTGCTTTTGAGTACGTAATGAAAAGCTCTGCAGGTCAGCCCTCCTGTTGATTAAGGGATTATTTGGCATTTAAAAACTGGGCCAATCTAAAAGAAAATGTGTCCAGAAGAATGTATGATTTGGTGTGATTTCTGTAAGAAAGTTAGTCCCTTGCTTAGCTGTTTGAAGTGACACCACCTGCGCTTTCAGTATGGCCTCAGTACAGTGGCATCATTTACAGAGAGGTTGATCCGATATTGTCAACAGAACTTAGTCACTAAAATAGAATATGGATGCTTTCCCACTTAATTCCATGTAAGTAAAAATTCTTTTCTAGTACATACACCTTTACCCTATGAAGTAACTGATGTGAAAGCATTTTGTTAACTTAGCTATATAAATGCCAGTCAGTGTTCAATAGATAATAGAAAGCACTGCTAGGGTTTGTTTTGTTTTTTGTTTTTTGTTTTTTTCCGAGACAGGGTTGTACTGCTGTTTTTATAGAACCATTATACAAACCAAGATGTGAGATATTCTGATTATTTTCATGCAGCTGCATAATGGCTCTAACATTAAAAGATGTCTTTATAAAAGAAAAAAATTCTTCTACATTTAATAAACAAAAGAACTTAATTTTGCATGTTTCCCCATTTCCAAGATCCACCCCATCAGACCATGGATAAGAGAATACCTGCTTTGCATGGTGGGGGTCCTGATGCTGCCTGCCTGCTCCCCTTCCTGCTGCTCCTCCTCCTCCTCCCGCTCCTCCTCCTCCTCCCGTTCCTCCTCCTCCCGCTCCTCCTCCTCCTCCCGCTCCTCCTCCTCCCGCTCCTCCCGCTCCTCCTCCTCCCGCTGCTCCTCCTGCTCCTCCTCCCGCTCCTCCTCCTCCTCCCGCTGCTCCTCCCGCTCCTCCTCCCGCTCCTCCTCCTGCTCCTCCTCCTCCTCCTCCCGCTGCTCCTCCCGCTCCTCCTCCCGCTCCTCCTCCTCCTGCTCCTCCCGCTGCTCCTCCCGCTCCTCCTCCTGCTCCTCCCGCTCCTCCTCCTGCTCCTCCCGCTCCTCCTCCTGCTCCTCCTCCTGCTCCTCCCGCTGCTCCTCCCGCTCCTCCTCCCGCTCCTCCTCCTGCTCCTCCCGCTCCTCCTCCTGCTCCTCCTCCCGCTCCTCCTCCTGCTCCTCCTCCTGCTCCTCCTCCTGCTCCTCCCACTGCTCCTCCTGCTCCTCCTCCCGCTCCTCCTCCTGCTCCTGCTGCGCTGCTCCCGCTCCTCCTCCCGCTCCTCCCGCTGCTCCTCCTGCTCCTCCTCCCGCTCCTCCTCCCGCTCCTCCTCCTGCTTCTCCTCCCGCTCCTCCTCCTGCTCCTCCTCCTCCTGCTCCTCCTCCTCCTCCCGCTCCCCCTCCCGCTGCGCTGCTCCCGCTCCTCCTCCTGCTCCTCCTCCTCCTCCCGCTCCTCCTCCCGCTCCTCCTCCCGCTGCGCTGCTCCCGCTCCTCCTCCTGCTCCTCCTCCTCCCGCTCCTCCTCCCGCTCCTCCTCCCGCTTCTCCTCCTGCTCCTCCTCCCGCTCCTTCTTCCCCTCCTCCTCTCCCACCCTGATTTTATGAATTTACAAGACACTCTGGGCTTAGATGTCTGTTGAGCTCCTTCTCTCCATCGCAGAGCCTTCAGCTAGTTTGAGGACCAAAGCTGGTTGTATATGGATAAAAATTCTAGGAAGACTTTAGGCTTCCCTTAGTTTCTTTTTGTTCTGGGATGAAATACATACTAAGGGAACTTACCGAAGAGTTTATTTTGTACCCTTTAAAAGGGGAGGTTCATAATAGTATAAAAGGCGTGGCAACTATAGCAGCTAGCTGGCTGGTTATGTCTTCAAACACAATCAGAAAGAAAAGAGAGTGAACTGGAAGTGGGGCGAGGCAAACACCACACCCTCCCTGACATCCTCCTCCAACCAAATCTCGGTGTCAGCACTGCTGGGGTGAAGGGTGCAAACACACATGGGGTGGGTGGCTTGTAATACCAGAGAAGAAGTACCGGGACGTCCTCTGTATGAACGTTGTGAGTAGACAGAGGCAAACGATTCTGTCCTCATTGGATAAAGAAGTGTTTAACGTATGCCACCAATGGGGAAAAAGAAAGCTTGCCACTTGCCACCACTCTGAGGGAACACTTATAGAAGGCCATTTAAAGGAGAACTGAAGGCTGGGGTGCTATCTCAGTGATGGAGTGCTTACCTAGCCTTTGTGCAGGGCTCTGGGTTTGATTTCTAGTGTCCCCACCTCCACCCTCTGCCACGGAACCATGTAAAAAATTCCAACTCCATTTTAAGTTATCACACCTTCCAACGTTCTTAATCTTTAACCTTCCTCAGAGGCTTCTGGGCGTGCCAGTTGGTGATTCTTAGAAACCTGTGGTCTCTGGCTGCTTAAAAGATTCTTGGAGTTATTGTATATAGCCTACCTCTTGCGATTTTATAATCATTATATTCTAATTGGTTAAATATATAAGAATTTATACATATATCAATTATTCTCACATACATTATATTCACAAACTGAGGTTGGAACTACATTTAAATTTTGGTGTAGGATAAAAAAATATTAGTTGGAAGACATTAATAATGATGACACGTGAAAGTGAATTATACAGTACTGAGAATTTTACAGTCGGATTGCTATGCGGCCCCTCCCCCCATGTTAACCTTCACAAGAGCAGGCCTCTGACATGTTCCTTGGTGTCTGTAGTTCTTTTTTGGTAGCACAGTATTGATTACATCTGAAGAGTATATAGTTCCTCTGTAGAACTCCAGAAGAGTAGCAGTTGTATTTGCTCTCTGCTCATCACACTATATAGCCCATAGTAGGTACACAAATAAATCAACTGTCATTATGTGTACTAACTCTAGTGAACATTTTTAGAAATTTGGGTGGTCGGGCCAGCAAGGTGGCTCAGTGGATAAACGGGCTTGCTGCAAAGCCTAACTACCTTGAGCTCAATCTTGGATCCACATGGTAGGAAAGAACTAAGTCTTAAAGGTTGTTCACAGACCTTCATATGTACTCTATGGTACCTTATGTTCCTCCTCTCCAACAAATAATAAATAGGTGTAAAAGAATAAAAAGAAGCACAGGTGGTTAGCCATATATAGGCAAACATATATATATAGGCAAATGGTTCTATTTCTTATGAAGAGATGCTGTGTATCTAGGGAGAAAGAAAGGAAGCCAACCAGATAGAGAAAGCTGATTCTAAGAACAGGTCGTGATTGCTGGAAGAAGAGGAGATGTAGGCACCTATAGATTGGTCAGGATGCTCTAGACACAGTCACTCCTGCGTTTTCACCCACACTGGATGGAGGTGTTAGGGGTGACTACCTTAGAGTCTTCAGTAAGTGACCCCAGTGAACTCATGTGGTTATCAAGCAAGACTTGGCTGGAATGGTTTCTTTTGTCTCTCAGTTTCTTACCTGGAATGACTAGACATTTGTTCACATCATCCCAGGAAAAGCCATGAGCATGAGGGTGATACATTGCATGGAGAGCAATAGTATAAAAGAAGAAAACAGTCCCATCCATATGACAGAGAAGGGAGGTATTTGTTCTAAGTTACAAATATTGGCAGTGATTATCTCTGAGTTATGGGACTGTATATACTCTTAATCTTCTTTTTCTAGATATTATTTACAATCTGGAAACACCAGCTTATTTTACTTGATAGTAACCCTTTTCTTCACTGAGACAGTGTCTTATATAGCCTAGGTTGTCCTGGAATTCACCATGCAGTGGAGACTGGACTTAAAATCCTGATCCTCCTGCCTCCACAACCCCAGTCAGGGATTACAGGTGTGTGCCACCACATCCAGATACTACTTATAATCAGAAAACATAATGGATCCCTTAAAAAGACAGTTTCAGTTCCCTTGTAGCCTGGGTTGCAGAGTAAGACTCCGTGTCAACAGTAAAAACACAAAAAGATAAAGCAACAACAACCAAAAAAAACCAACCAAACAAACAAAAAAACCCACAACTCAAAACCCAAACACACTTGAAATAGTATTTATTAGATGCCAATTTGAAATTGGCCTTTCCAGCATCCTTGACCTGACTGCCTTGTGATAGGTGTTGGCCACTGAAATATCCCCTAGACTGAAAGCTCTGTAGAGAAACCGACTTTTCCTTATTCCGTGCCCCTCAATTGTCTTTTAAGGAAGTCCATGGGTAGAAAATGTAAGTCATGTCTGGGAATAACAACCTGTTCTCACATTTTTCTTAAAGTAATTCATGCTACTTCTTGATAGATGGAGACAAGCCTAGGCTAGGTGAGAAATCACTGGAGGTCCTACAGTCTCTATAAGCCTAGACCATCTGTACCTGCCGTGCCGCTCTTCTAGGATAATTAAACAGTGATGGATTAGGACTAGGCTGTGGCAGGGATTGGGGAAAAAAAATCTCCCAGCATCCCTTCCTGCGGAAGTAGCCGCCACAGTAGTGAGTGTAGCTGCCACTGTCACTGACAGGTCTTAAATTCACCCCTGCAGTGCTCAGGGAGGCTGGCTGGTGCCGCGATAACTTCAGTGCCAGGTCTGGCCATTGAAAGTCTCTTGAGACTGGGGAACGAAGCAGCCGCTGGAGATCTCTGTTGGTTTTATATTAAGGAAGGACTTCTCTTTTAGTTGGTTTTTAAAAAAGATCTGGTAGAAGAGAGAAAGGCATCCTCACAGTGGAACCCTGTCCGTCCCTCTGAAGTTACAGCTGCCATAAGCCTGTGAGTATACTGTATTTATTTAGCGGTTCCAGGGGGACATGATTGCAAGGTCCTCTCTAAGTCTGTGAGGATTTATTTAAGAAAAGCTTTGGGGAAATAAAGAGTTGGTTTTCTTTTTTTTTTTTTAAGAGTTGGTTTTCATTAGAGACCTGCAGGTTTTGTTAGATGACATTGTCCTCTTAGCAGCTTCCTGTCAGGCTTGCCGGGTCTTCCCACGCCCCCTCCCTTTTTTGAATCTTCCTGAGGGCGAGTGCTGTAATTGCAGAAAGCCGCATGTCTGTGTCTGTGCGCCTGCCCGCGCTGCAGAGGCTGTGGTCTTCTCCGGTGTGGTGCATGGCTGGCTGACCATGGCTGGCTGACCGCTGCGGTGGCTGACCGACCAGTGCTGCAAGGTGTGCCCTGGGGCTCCGAGACTCCCACAGCAGAACAATGGCTATGGAGGAGGTTCGCTCACGTTTGTCTTAGGTCCTCTGCTGCCTTCTTCCTAGCGTTTTGTTTTGTCTTGCTATGGTAATTAAGACTTTAAAGCTGAATGAAGTGTTGTTCATTCAGAAATAGCCTGTGCCCTTTATCCTAGACCTAGACCTCCTATTGGTATTGGCTTCATCTAGTCTCCTCAGCAGATCAGAGCGACTGTGAGCCCCCGGGAAGTGAGCTCCGCTTCATGACCTTTTTAAGTTGTGCACTGGAATCACTGCTGACTTGTGTGTCTGTGTGACGCAGACGCAGATCCTGAACTCAGAACATCTGCCCTGAGTCATCGTGCCCCACTTTTCCCTCTGGAATTCACCAGAGAGTGCAACTGTTTCTTTGCTGGATTGGTGAACACACCCTGAGCATCCTGTTAGCAGAGGTTGATTTTGGATTCCTCTTGTGACCCCACATGTTCTTGATTGGGGTTTGTGAACTGATTCATATCAGTTGGCCACTGATATCCTCCCTGTATCCTAAAACCACATTAAAGTGGTTTATGTTCAGAGGTTGGTAGTCAAAATACTTTTAAATACCAACTGGTAGCAGTCATCTGTGTACATGTAATATGCCTGACTTAGGCTGACATAGTATAGGAGCTTTTGGAGTGCCAGTATTTGGTTGATTTCCTGCAGACTAAAAATAAATGAAGGATTTTTTTAAAAAAGAAAAAAATCCCTGCCACCTAGAGATCAAACATCTGCTGTTTTTATTTTTAAACATTTTGTCATACCTAAATGCAGCAACTTGAATTTAATTAGGAAGGGTTGCTAAATTTAGGACACTTTGCCTTTAAACTAGCAAAGAATATTCCTTCCTTCCTTCCTTCCTTCCTTTACAAATGTTTACATTTATTGCAAAGCTTTTTTTTCAAGCTCTGGGGAGATGATGCTGAAGAAGACAGCATCTAGACAGATATTTTAAGCAGATAAAGGAGGCAGTTAAAAACTAATTACCAAGTTATTTCATTAGAGCTGTGGTGAGCTTTTCAGCTACATAAACTACAGGCTACTTTCATGAGCAGCCTTATACGGGACACATAAATGCTTGAAACTTGTACTACCCCAGATCTTCGGTTGTGGAGCCTTTGAGTTCTTAGCTGAGAGGGATGTTAGAAATATTTTCATTAGTTCAATGAGCATGTAATTGGCATGGGAAGTCTAGAGTTTAGATCAGAGAAGGGAGGAAGATGGTTGTTATGGGCATTCCGTGCCTTCGTTTTCCTGTCTTAGGGCAGGCGTAGAACTAGACACTTCTTCAAATGTCTTCTGGGCCAGGCCTAATGCCCCTCCTCCTCTACCTCCTCCTCCCCTACCACTCTCTTTCCTCACCTTCTTTCCTTAAACTTATAGCCACTGTCCTGTCACAAGTGAGGAAAATGACTGAGGTCAAACCCATTGCCCGGGCTATTCAGGGTGCGATTATAATGACAGAGTCTAGCCCATTGCCTGGGGCCATCAGAATGCTGATTGTAATGGCACAGTTTGTAAGCCGGTTAATCTGTGCTCCTGTGTCTCCTAGCTGGAGGTTGATTGGGGAGTCTCCCCCAGTTTCTCCCTCTGGTATAAGTTTCAGCGTGTTGCTGGATATCACGCATCATAAAAAGGAAGAAGTGATTATTTCCTTCGGCCCCAAGCCCAGCTCTTCCACCCTTTGCATTTGCTTTCCTCTTGCTGGCCTCCATCCTCACCTCCTTTTACAGAGGCGAAGGCTGTGTGTGAACAGACTGGGCTTCAGTGGTGGGCCGGGGAAAGACGTGCCAGAGGTTCATCCGAGAAAAGAAACGGCCTTGGGAAGAAGCACTTCCTGTTCGGATTGCTGTCAAGTTCAGACAGCTGTCAACCTTAGCAGAGCTCCCAGAGTCCCACAGCAGTATGCCGGCTCCTGCATGCAGGTCTCCCTTGACCTGACACAGTTTCTAGGTGGTGACACTGCTTCTTGGTGGGCACTGTGACAGAGCACTCGAGCCCATGGGACCTGTGAACACCACACTCCCCGGAAGTCCTCTTTGTGCTCCCAGCTTCGTCGAGTACCTTAAACCCTGCAGCTTTGGCTGAGCTGGGCCTGGCCCCTGCAGCTGGACAGTTGTTAGTTTCCGTGGTAACAGTTTGCGCGCAGAGTTGGCTCTCTTAGAGCTTGTTTGAGCCTTGACTGCTGTGCCCATCCTAGGAATTGCCCACCCTCTAACTGTACCCACAGGTGTTGGCTGCCTCTGCACTGGACAGGCCTGTGGGTGTTGGAGACCCCACTCCAGGCTAACACTCAGACATTAGCCTAACTGCTGTGTGGCCTTGGAGGGAGGTGGCAAGTGCTGCTCTAGTGCAGACTCCGTGCCTAGCATGTGGATTTGTGCAAAGTCCACCAGTGGTCTCCTCTTCTCTTGATGTTTATTCAGTCCACAGGTGTGCACAGTCCTTAGTGATCATTCTAGTGGCCAGAATAATTCTGAGTAAGGCAGAATTTGAGCCTCTCAGTTATCCACAAACCAGGACCTAACACAAAACATTTACCTGCTGTTCACCTCCTTAATAGCTTAGGGCTTTTCTTTTCTTTTCTTTTCTTTTCTTTTCTTTTCTTTTCTCTCTTCCTCCCCTCCCCTACCCCCTCCGATCCCTTCCTCCCCTTCTCTCTCCCCCTCCCCCTCCCCATCCTCCTCTCCCTCTCCCTACCACTCTTTCTTTGCAGTAGCATCCAGAACGTAGAAGCCATTCCATCTGATAGCTTTGTATCACAAGCTGAAATAAATATAGCATATCAGCTAGGAGAGCGTGGAAGTTAGAGAAGAGTAAATGCTGGTGCTTGATTTCTTAAGCATTTACAAACTCCTCCTTCCACGCTAACACAGCCACTGATACATTCCCTTGTTCACTTCATAAACTGCTCACCACAACTCAACCAGTCAGAGAGCAGAGATGCAGATAGTCTGAGAAAATGACTTTTGGGTGGCCATTGCTTTCTCTCCCTCTCTTGGATTATGAGGTGAATGAAAGGAAAACTTGTCTTCGCAATTGTTTAAAGACATCTAGTTATTCTTTGTTTCAGTTGTAAGGTTTCTTTTCTTTTCTTTTTAAAGTGCACAGTTTCTTTCCAGTTATTGTCAAATTGAAAACCTGCATTTGCTGTGCACCCAGCAAGTATTTGTTTCTGTGCTGGGAGGGGCATTATAATTGGCCAAACACTGCTTTTAGCAGCCTGTGCCTCAGGGTTGCTGGAAACATTAGGCAGAACTGCTGAGTAGCAGGAATGCCCTGGTCTGTGTAATGGGAAGCTCTTGGTTCTCCTCACCTTAAGTGGCCCACTAACATCACCACCATTTACCACCCCTTAGGTTTATTTATGTGGTGTCTCAGTTTAAAAGGCGATTTTACAAATGGAGTGCATCTCATTAGACTCAGCTGGGAACTGTTCTTTCCTGCTCTTGTGGCCTACCATCAAAACTGCTGTCACACCTAGGGTAGCAATTCAGTTGTGCCTTGCTCCCCACTCCACCACCTCCCCTGTCTTTAAGTATTCTGGTGAGAAAGGACGAGTCAGAGATGAAGTAAATTTATTGCTGGGAGCGTGGAGGATTTTCTTCCTGTTTGCCTTTCAGTTAAGAGATGAGCAGTGGGACCCGGGAGGATGAAGCAGGAGCTGCGCGCATCTCCGGCAGACCAGACCGGCCGCCCTCTTGTAGTTTGTTTGCAATAATACAGGAAATTTGATTTGCTCTGCCTAAGGACAGAAGTTGCAAAGGTCTAGATTTCTTTTCTTGGGAGTTTGCAGCATCTTCCAGCAAGGAAAACAGCAGTCCTTGGGGAATAGTGTCTTTTCAGGTCTGAACTGGTTTAAATGCTACGTGGAAATTAACTTTTATTCTTCCCAAATGGTTTGGCTTTGCTGTAAAGTCCCCATTCCTGCCAGGAACAGAAAACAAACCAACATGGAGCTGGCATTGCTAGTTGCTGTTTGGATTGCCAGTACTCTTTTTTTGGAAGGGTCGTGGCTTGGGGAGTGGTAAGGGCGTCACTGGCAAGTGAACTGAGACTCTGCAGCTGTATCTAGCTCCTTTCTCTCCATCCAGGGAGATAGATGCGGGAAGTGGTTGGGAGGAGCCCCTGCCTGGGCGGGAACTGCCATTCCGCCTTCCCATTGGCTTCTAGCCTGGCTGTGGGGCTGTGGGGGATTGTGGGGGCATGGAGGGGGTGGATGTGGTAGTTGTTGATACCTGTGGGGCTTGTGAGTGGATGCGGCCTTGATCCTGGGGTTGTAGTTCTCTCTTGATATTGGTTGGCCCACAAGAACCCTGGATGCCGAAGCTACTCCCACTTTGTCAGTAAGCTAGCCTGAAAAAAGCCTTATCTTATTTTGTAGTAATTCCAGACATAGAAAGAACATGCAGTAATCAAATAAAGAGCTAATGAATATGCTTAATCTAGTGTGTATATATATGTATGTATGTATATATATATATATGTAAATAAAGTATTTCCTCTGTAAGTTGGATGTGGTGGCAAACATCTGTCAGCATCTCAGTCTTTGGTAGATTGAGGCAGGAGGATTGCAAGCTTAAAGCTAGTCTGGGCTATATGAGACTCTGTCTCAAAAAGAGTGGTGGTGGTGTTATATATTCTTTCTGAGTCATTTGAGAGTAGGATGCTCCAGAAGGGTGATGGGAATCTTCCCAGTGAACAAGGCTTTTTATGAGCTTCTATTTTCTCAGCTTTCTGACTGTGCTTCTTGCTCTGAAGTTAAAATCTTTATGTCCTTGAGAACCAACCTTGAGTGCCTTCCCTCTCTGGCTGTTGGCTTTCGATTGAATTTCCCACATTTGGTCTTTTTTTTTTAATTATTTATTTATGTTATGTATATGAATACACTGTAGCTGTACAGATGGTTGTGAGCCATCATATGGTTGCTGGGAATTGAATTTAAGACCTCTGCTCGCTCCGGTCTGCCTCGCTCACTCTGGTTAACCTTGCTCACTCAGTCCCTGCTCGTTCCAGCCCAAAGATTTATTTATTATTATAAATAAATACACTGTAGCTGCCTTCAGACACACTAGAAGAGGGCATCAGATCTCGTTAAAGATGGTTGTGAGCTACCATGTTGTTGCTGGCATTTGAACTCAGGACCTTCGGAAGAGCAGTCAGTGCTCTTAACCACTGAGCCATCTCCCCAGTCACCCCACAGTTGGTCTTAACACTGTGTGTGTCTAGGCTGTGGGTAGACCAGGGTGGCCAGTCTGCTCAGGGGAGTGTGGTCTCACCCTTCAGTTGTCCTCTGGTTCCTTTATCCAGTCAGCGTAATGCTAAATGAAGCTTGCCACTTGCAAAGCCCAGGGATAGATGCAGAGACACTGGCTTTCTTCAAGATGTTACTGTCCCAGAAAGAGAACGGTCATTTAGGACTCTCCTCACTTTGCTCCTCCGAGAAGCTCGACCTAAGTGGTGTCAATTAGCATTCTCATCAATTCACTTTACTACCATGGTGCTAAGGTGCCTCTCTCCTAAAAATTAATTCACTACTATCATGTATGTGTGTGGGATGTGTGTGAGTGTATGTGAACACGTGCCACAGTGGTGTGTGTGTGGGGGGGGGAGGGGTCAGAAAACAACTTTGGGAGTGAGTACTCACTCTCCTCCACCTTTATGTGGCTCCAGGGATGAAATTCAGTTTGTCAGGCTTGTGTGGAGAGCATTCTGACTTGCCGGGCCATCTCTGTGGACGCTAAGTCATGGTTTCCTTATGCAGCATTTATCACTTGCTTTGTATGTTTTTAGACAGCATCTTTCTATAGACCCTGGGCTAGCCTCAGATTCAAACCGTCCAGACCTTTACATAGTCTCAGTATATGAGGTTTTCTGATTAGTGCACCATTTTTTATTGTCCCTCCAGGGCTAGTTCCTTCAGTAAAGAGTAGGTCTCCCATTGAGCTGCCCTTCCCCCTTCCCCAAGGTCTGTGATCCCCACTGCTCAGGAGGCTGAGGCTGGAAGAAGACTGAGAATTTAAGGCCTGCTTGGGCAATTTAGTGAAACCTGTCTTGGAATATAAGTGAAAAGAAGGCCTGGCTGTAGCTCAGTGGGAGGGTAAGTGCTCAGCGCTGCCCGGTCCCCAGTACAGTGAGCGGGAGTAAATCACAGCAAAGGCCGACGACAGTAAAAGACCAGGTCGAAGGCACATTCAGAAATTTGGAAACAGCTCAGATGTCCAAAAATGAACTATTTCAGTTTAATTCTAAAATAGTAATGAAGTGTGTTAAAAGTGGAGGAAATAAAAAGGCCGAATTAGAAAAAGACCACAAAGGTTTGAGAATTTTGCCACATTAATGGAAGATTGAAAATTTTCTGAACGGCCTAAAATGATGTGGGAAAAACATTAGGTAGAGAAACATTGTGGCCTCCTCACCTGGGAAGGGCTACAGTCAGTACATAGGTGTTCTTGCCTGTTTTAACTCCAGTTTGAGCTGGGTGTGGTGTGCATGGGTGTTCAGAGTTTCTCTCCTTAAACCGATACTTGAATGGTTTCTTTAGTGGTTTGAGCCTAAATATTCCTTCACTTGATTATGAAAGCGATGCATTATCATGTCTGAAAATTGGAAAAAGGTGGAGACAGGAACAAAGAGTGGGAACCCTGCCCACCACGGCCTAGAGATGAGAGTGAGTTTAGTTTTGGTTTAGGAGCTTTGGTGGTAATTCTAGAGGAAGGGCATCGTGGACTACTCCATTGCTCACATACCTAATGTTTCCTTATTTCAGGATAAAACAAGTATGTTCTTATCATCCATGGCTTTGTCAGTTTTATTTTCTTGTAAGGAATGGGGTGAGAAGGAGGGGGAAAGTTGCGCTGGTGTTCTGACCCTGGTAGCCATGGTGATGGGCAGGCGAGCCGAGGTGGAGGCTGAAGGGAAAGCGCTGTTGATTGACATGTTGAGTTCTGGCTGTGTTTTCTTTCCTCCCACCCTCCTCCACCGGTCATCTTTGTTTCTGATTTAAAGGAGAAGATTTATTTTTATTTGCATATATTCTCTGTGTCTGTGGTGTAAGCATAGATGTAAGACTGTAATTTGTGCATAAAAACTTAATCTGTTCCCATTCTATCTTCCAAATAATTGACACAAAGACCTATTACATTTATTAACAAGTTGCAAGCCTAGACTAACCCTCTAAGGCCGTTAATATCATACAAATGCCCTGTTACTTGTCAGTCTGGTCTTGCCCCAGCTCACTCTGGTCCATGTTTGTCCTCATGTCTGGTCTTTCTCATTGAAACCTCATGGCGAATCCTCTTGATCTCTCCACGTGGTCTCTCCACCTCTGCTCCTGGTCCTTCTACTTCTTTCTCCCTGGGACCTCTGGCTGGGATTGGAAGTCCAGCCTTCCTATTTCCTCTGCTCAATTAATTGGCTGGTCAACTCTTTATTGACCAATCAGAAGGTGATAGAGAAGAATATTTACAAAACACTGAGACAGATGATGCTTCCTAAAAATAACAATATCAAAGACTGGCCTGTACTCAACTCTCTGCCATTATACAAATCGGCATTTGAATAATACAAGGATAATCTTTACACAGTACAGAAAAACGTTATTCCAACAGGCAGGGATGCTAGCAAGGACCAGTAGAGGATGTCAGATTCCCTGGAGCTGGACTTACAGGCAATTGTGACTCGCCCTCTGGGTTCTGAGAATGTAACCTGGGTTCCTGGAAAAGCAGCAAGTGCTTTTAACAGCTGAGTTGTCTCTCTAGCTCCTCATGTTGATTAAAAATCACTGTATTTTATTTGCGTGCGCGTCTACCACGCCTGGTGTTCTATGTGTGGGTGTCTGAGGACAACCTTTGGAAGTCAGTTTTCTCCTTTCACTGGGGAGGTTCTGGGGATCCAGTTCAGGTTATCAGGCCCAGTGAGTGGCAAGTACCTTTACCCACTGAGCCCTCTTTGATATTTTTTTGAGAGTCTCATGTAGCCCAGGCTACCATTAATTCACTATGTAGCAGTGACTATCCTAACTCCTGATCTTCCTGGATCTGTCTCCCAAGCACCAGGGTTCCAGGTGTGTGCCACCATGCCTGGCTTGTCTCTTTCTCTCGCCCTCCTTGTCAGAACCTTTCTCTCTCACTGATGACTGCCCATGAGCTCGGCTACTGGAAGAACTCGTCTATTGGACTGTCGTATTTTATCAGTTAGATTTTATAATCATATATGTACTTCGGAAAACAATTGGTAGCAATTCTCAAGCGTCAAACATGAAATATAACCTAGTCTTTCATAGTCACATCAACCTTATGTGTGAGCATTAATAACAGCAGTTTCCATGATGTACAAAAACGTCCTATGTGTTATGAACAAATGAAATGATAGCTAAATTGGGCACATCTCTCCAATGGCATATTCCATAGTGTTAGACATGGTAGAATGCTGGTCCCTGTTCCATACTGCATGAGTGAATCTTGGAAACATGAGACATGGAAAAAGCCAGTCATCCAGAACATGTACAGATGCAAAAAGACTGTTTGCTTAGAATTAGAGGTCATGGGGGTCATGGGGAGTGATGGGGAATGCGTGGGGACTTTTGCGTGATGGGATGTTGTAAGTTAGATTGTGGTGATAGTTGGATACCTTTGGGAATTATATTTCAAAAATCTATTTAAAACATTTTTTTAAAGTTAAAGTCTCTAAAGTAATACAATATGAAGGCATATTTTCCTGTGTAGTTGAAAGATAATGTGTGGCCTTTAGTCACTGTCAATCAAATGAGTGCTTTTTTTTTTTTCCACTATTTGAAAACGTACTTTCTAACTTGAGTATAAATTATGGAGCAACATAAAGTTTAGTGTTTTTTAAAATCATGGATATCAGCACATTGTTTATATACTGCTAACCTATATTGAAGGAAATAAGCAAAGCCTTGAATACGTTACTATATAGTCAGGTTTACATTACTTCAACAAAACACCCAAGGCAGCTAATTCATGTAGAGAAAGGGGGGCAGCAGACAGACAGTGCGCCATGGTGGTAGCTTGTGTAGGAACATAGTCACATTCTGAACAGGGGTGGAGGAAGGGCACACCAGGCTTGTTCATTTTGTAACATTGTTCACAGAAGCTCAAAGGCTGTAGTTGAACTACCTGACCACCCTGCAGTGATCAGACTCTCCCAAGGGGTGTACTTCCCAAGGGTCCACCATCTCCTACTTGGGACCAGATCTTTAATCACAATGGACCTTTGAGTGGGCAGAGCAGACGGGAACATACATGTAAAGATGCAATAGTATGAAGAGCATTTTTCAGAGTTCAGTAATAAGCTAATTAAATCTGAATAAAAAAAAAGGCCAGCAAGACTTTTTGTGTAACTTTATAAAGATGGCTGTCAAAATGCCATAAATGAGAATATATATAATATATAATATATATATATAATAAAAAGATCCTCAAATACCAGTTAACAATGCCAAGGACTCGCTTCTATTTGCCTCCACTTACCAGAAAGCTGAGGTCATGGTAAATGTGTGACCCGCAGGTGGCAATGGATATGTGCAATGAAAGTGTGTCCAGAGCTAGGCAGAATGCGTGGGAACTTGCTCTCTGTTAGGGTTGCAGCATGGTGCAGTCCTGTTCACAAATGGTAAGTGTAGCATCCACCTATGAGGCAGGCTCACTGATCACAGGGAGATCATCCAGGTGAAAAAATGCCTCCCAAAGCACTTGGGAAACTGAAGACAAAATAAGATTTATTAAACACAAACCACTTTATTTGTTTATCATGGGCCCAGTGATAACTTGTTCAGGCATTGTATATCTATTGGAGTAAAATAGCTTCAAGCTAGTGTCAAGGTTTTAAAAAGATGTATTTATTTATGCGTATGAATGTTTTGCCTGCGTGTGAACTATGTGTGTGCCCTGTGTGAACCTGGTGTTCACAGGGGTCAACAGAGGGCGTTGGGTCCCCTGGGAACTGGAGCTCTGGGTGGCTGTGAGCTGGAACCTGGGTCTTCTCTAAGAGCAACAGGTTAACTGCTGAGTCATCTCTCCAGCCCCAACATCACGTTTTCTAGAATATAATCTTAATAGTAAGTGACCAGCCAAGCAAAGGCTAGCGGATTTCTGGAGGATGAGTTCCTGCATGCCCGCCAGGGCTTTAGGATCTTGAGAGGACTTCAGTCTTCCTTTTATCCGGTTTCCGAGCCAACAAATGACTGCAGGATGCGTTATTGATTGCCTGTCTTTGGAGGAATTGGGGGTGAGAGTTAAATGTAGTTCACACTGTACCCAAAACCACATTCCAGATATAATGTATGTGAGCTGCGCTATTTTTTCTCCTTTGTACATTTGGAACATTTCTAGCATTGAAATAAAGAAGGGAGACGATAGGTTCTTGATGCTTGTTTGATGAAGCACAGTGCAGAGAATGCTGAGTGGGAGGCAGGACTCGGCACTGTCCGCAGCTGCAGCCCAGGCCCTTTCCTGATTCTCCCGAGGCCCTCCTGGTACATCATTGATATCCTTCTGAGAAGGCAGTATGTCCTGATTACGCTGCCAAGTGACTTTTCTACAGAGCAGTAGAAGAAGCCACAGAAGGGAAGCTGGAAGAGAGGCGTTAAGGAGCTGTAGGTAGAACTATGCCTGCCGGCCTGAAGAATGAAATTTGGCTCCTGCCAAAAGTGTGGTGTGGCCCTTGGTGGCATGCTATGACCAGAACCCCGAAGTAGCCATGCAGAAGGGTAGATGGCAGGCACGCATACCTCACTACTGATGTTTGTAATTGAAATGTGTTACAGAATTCACATTCTAAACTAGAGAAACAGTTGATCCTGAGCAAATACTGTTGATTAAAAGTGCAGGTTGTAGTATGATAGGCCTGTTGTGATATTAATGTAAAACTGAAAACATAGACTTTCTGGGATTTCAGTGTGTATAAAAGCATAAAGGGTGAGGAGGATGTAATTTAAGTGTTTGTAACAGGACCCAGGCCTGGCTGCTCACCTACACTTAGGAAATAAGAGGCCGGTGGGAAGGAGATTGTTTTACTGAAGAGCTGGTATTCAGGGCCTGGCATGGGAGCATACACCTGCAGCGCAGGATCAGCACGGCTGAGGGCAAAAGGTTTGTGTCCAACGTCAGTCTGGCGATAGACAGAACTTTTGTCTTAACAAACAAACAAACAAACCCGCAAACAAACAGTGGGGCTGGAGAGAGAGTTTACTAGTTAAGAGCACTGGCTGCCCTTTCAGAGGGACCTGAGTTGGATTCCCAACACCCACATAGCAGCTCATAACCATCTGTAACTCTAGACTCAAGGGATATGACATCTGCTTTTGGCTTTCTGGGTCACCAGGCTCTCACACGGGGTACCCATGCAGGCAAAACAACCATATACATTAAAACTGCAACAACCCCAGCATCCTGTGAAGATGGGTAGCTGTTTCTCAGAGCTCCATCTTACAAATATAATAACTATTTTAATAATGTTCTAATAAAATATGTGTAGTTTTACTTGGGGAAAAAAGTTCTGAGCCATGCTTGGTGGCTCGTATCTGTCACCTCAGCCCCTGGGAGGCTTAAGCCAAGGCTTGGGATTGCTGTGAGTCTGGAGCCTGGCCACCCGAGCTGTAGAGACAGACCCTAGCTAAACACAAACCAAACAGAAATCAGGAGGACTATACATATGATGATATGGGCCAAGCAGTGACAGCATTTGGTACAGAGTCAGGAGGACCTGGAAATTTGAGACCACTCTAATCTACATAGTGAGTGCCAGGCCAGCTAGGACCATGCAGCCAGACCCTGTCTGATCCTGCCCTCTTCCTCAAGGAGGAGAAAAAAAAAGGAAAAAATTAAAGTAAAAGGATACATAAGATACATACTGTGGGTCAGCAGTTTTTAACCTGCAGATAGATCATGACCCCTTTGGGCAGATTGCATATCAGATATCCTGCATTTTAGATATTTACAATACATAACAGTAGCAAAATTACAGTTAGGAAGTAGCAACTAAGTAATTTTATGGTGGGGGGTGCACCACAACATGATGAAGTGTATTACAGGTCCGCAGTATTAGGAAGGTTGAGAAATATTGTTGTGGATGATTTTAATATATCTTAATGTATGTTAAAATATAAGGAAAGTTGATAAGTCTCCCAGTGGTTTTATTTCAGAAATGTTTAACACAAAATAGAATTGCGTTACTTGCTTTTCAAATTGAAGTAGAGGTGAGCAGTCCGAAGTGATTGACGGATGTGCGTTGTGCTCATGTCTCTGCAGCCCTTTCTCAGAACAAAGAACTAAAACCCATCACTGGTTCCAATCCACAGGTCTCCATCAGACATGGCCACCAGCGGCTTTCACTTTGTACCCTGTGACACCAAACGGACCTCCAGACAGCTTGGAGCATCTGCTATGGGAAGACCAGAAGGGTATGTGGGGACTGTTGGGGACTCTCAGGAGGTGAGAACACCAGGGGGTGGGCCTAAGTAATTATGGAGTCCATTTGGCAAGTTGGAGAAGAAAATGCATGCCAAGGGGCTCAGTGCTATAGTAATAGCAAAATTCAATTCAATTCTGGGGATACAGGTTCTTGATTCTCGACAAGCATGAGTGTTATTGTGTGTGTGTGTGTGTGTGTGTGTGTGTGTGCATGTATGTGAGAATGCGCACCACGACAGGTGTGTGTGGGGCACAGGACAGCATTTGGAGTCAGTTCTCTCTTCCTCTCTGTGGGTTCCAGGAATTGAACTCTGATCCTCAGGCTTGGCAGCCGGAACCTTTCACTGGTCTATCTTTAAATGTTAAAGCTTTGGTCTTGTTTTGTTTGTTGTTTGTATGATTGCTCATTGTAGCTGAGCAGGTCTGGGATTAGCTACGCAGCTGAAGATGTCCTTGAATCCTTCTGCACAGAGTTCTGGAATTACAGCTACCTACACCCGACCTATAACAGATTTAAAAAACTAACATTGAGTTACTATTTTTCTTCCTTATATTTTCTCACGTCTTTGGCTTGAAAATACATTTTAAGAAACATATCCATTGTAGAATCTCAGTAGCTTCAGAAAGCTTGTGTTCTTAGACTTACTAAACTGTTTTAATTGGGATCATGTTACGTTGTTCTGTAGTCTGCTTTTTAAATTTATTGATCATTATATTTTCCATTCCTAATATTTCCATTCCAAATACAATTACAATATCACTTAGTTGCCAATTATTGCCCTTTCAGTTTATTCCATAATTAACAGATTTCTAATTGTCTTAGTTGATTTTTTTCGTCTTTTTAAAAGTGTGCGTATGAGTGCATGTGTCATACACGAGTTTGTGTATATGCATGTGTGTGTATGTTCATGTGCATGAATGTGGGTGCTCGTGTGCATGTGTGTGGAGGTCAGAGGACACACAGACACACTCGGGTCAGTTCTTACCACTCACTCTGAAGCTGGATGTCTTTGGCTAGCTATTTACTCCAGGCCTGCTGGCCACGAGTGTCTGTCTCCATTTCCTCTGTCACCATAGTGATGCTGGGATTCTGAGTTGCAGCATCTGGTTTTACGTGGGTTCTGGGGACATGAGCTCCTGCCCAGTGCTTCATCCATCGAGCCATTTCCTTAGCCTTCAGTTGTTCTTTTATGAGTTACAGGCATTTTGTTAAAGTTGTCTTAATACCCATGAGAATTACTTTGCATTCTTACTTATGGGCTTGTAGAGCTTTGAAGTTTATCAGGTCTTTATGTGAGAGTTCACATTTGGAATTAGCTATTTACAAGTGTGTCCATAGCCAGGCGGTGGTGGCGCACGCCTTTAATCCCAGCACTTGGGAGGCAGAGGCAGGAGGATTTCTTGAGTCTGAGGCTAGCCTGGTCTACAAAGTGCGTTCCAGGATAGCCAGGACTACACAGAGAAACCCTGTCTCGAAAAACCAAAACCAACCAAACAAACAAAACAAAAACAAAAAAACAAATGTGTCATTACACTCATGAATTTGGCAAATTGTCTTACTATGGAAGGGGTTGATGGAGATGAAGTTGGAAATAACTTGTAAGAATCTTAAAATTTTATTTTCTGTATTGCTTTAAAAAATTCCAAATGCCCTCACTCATGGAAGTTTTAGTTTTTGTCTAGAAAGAAATATTCCCTTCTTATAGTTATCCTTTAATTCTTTTGTTTCCTAGGTTACTAATGCATCAACATTTATAAAACTGTGTTTAAAAGCTGTAGTAAAATAAAAATAACTGATAGTACTAATAAGTAAGGTCACAGATTGACTGAGGTTATGGCCTGGGAAGCTTAACCTGAAGCCCTGGACCACAAATGCTGTTTCTAGGAGACAGCACGATAGAAGGAGGGAGAGGCTGCTGGGAGGGGGATGGGCAGAGGGACCTTGGGAAGGGGGAAGGGGGAAGGGGGAAGGGGAGGGTTCTAGCAAGAGCCATAGACCTTGGACTGAGAGTGAAACAGCGTGGACACAAGCTAGACAAGGATTTGGGGGCGGGAAAGCTCTGGAATGTAGTCTACAAGGCAGATGTTCTAAAGCAACGTGCATGGACGCCCTCTGGAAAGTGTTCTTTGTGTTTCGTGGTCAGCTTTTGAAGAGACACTGGGGCAGGACTCCGCTTTGGTGACAGATGTGGCCTCTTAGTTTTTGGGTAGAGCGGGAAGGCGTGCTAATCATAATCAGCTTTTGTTACCATAGAAACTATCTGAGGCAATCAACCTGGAAAGGTTTCTGTTGTCTCACAAAGCACAAGTTGAGTGTTTCTAGCCTGGGATGGGCAGCCCCACTGCTTTTGGCTCTGTCAAGACATGACATGGGGCATGTTGTGGAGGGAGTTTGGAGTGCATGGCGGGGCAGGGAAGGGGACCGGAGAGGAAGCCAGGCCACCACAGTTCCCTTTAAGGGTGTCTGTCCACCACCTAAAGATCTTCCGCTTGCGTCCTACCTCTTAGTTTGCCACCCCCAGATCATACACCTTTGGAGACTAACACTTTTAATACATTGGTCTTTGGGGACATCCCAGATGCAAACTAGCAGAGAAGCCATGGTAGGATACAGTGAGGCCGAGGATAAGTTATTTCTTTGTTTAGTTTGCTTAGGTTAAAATGAGTGAGATTTGTGCATGTGAGTCAGGAAGAGGAAAGGTTAGAGATGTACATCCAGGAAGATGTGGAGGCAGAATGTGGGAAATGCTGTAGAGATTCTGCTTTTATTATGGTATTAACACTTGTATATTTTGTAGCCTTAGCAATGTGCCCAGCCTGTTTCATCAGAAGGCATTCTGCTGATGTCAGTGAAGCAACAACCTTTTGGAAGTCTGTGAGTGTGGCTGGCATTAGTTAGGTGGTCCAGGAAATAACCAGCTTACATCTGGTTGCTCTTCCTTAGACTGTTCCCCCCCCCCCCCCAACTGCTGCCTGCAGCTCTAAACAGGGCAGGGCAGTTGGGAGTTTGGGTCGCCATTTAACAAACTGGAAGCAGTCATGTGATGTGATTTGAGGGAGGTGCTGCAGCCAGGCGGAGGCTGGAAGGCAAGCGTTGTTCTGCCCCTCATTTCCAAGTGTGTTTCTGTCTGCCCTGGTAATTGGTCCTCTTGTTTGTTTAGTCTCAAATCCTTGTGATGGTTTCTTCTGATTCTCCTTCAACCTGGAAATGAGAGGAGAGAAATCTTCCTGTAGAAGACTCCTGACACCTAGAGAAGAACATGGCTACTAGCTAAGATACTTCATGGCTCTGGAATTTTTTGATTTTGTATTTATTATCATATACTGTATCTATTAAAAACCAGTGTTTTTAAAGGGCAGGAGTGACAAAGTCAAAGGTTTCTGCAAGTGTTGTGTGTATCACCTCCAGTTTCTTGATAGACTAGTTGCTGAGGTAGTTGTGTTAAACACTTTGGAAAAATGAGGGAAGACTCTTTGTTGGCTCACACTTTTCCTGTCAGACCAGCCTCTTCCCATATCCTGTAACTAGAGAGGAGACATGCTATTAGGTCTTCACCCAGGCATTTTTCATGGAAGTGGGCAGTTGGAAAGGTTGCTTATTTTCAAATCCCAGGGATAAAGTACATCACTGTCTTCAAGGATAAGTGTATCATTATTGCTTTGATGTGTATTGTATTTAAGGAAATGTATCCACTTTCATAAAAGCAGGAGTCTGAGCTCTCAGGCTAAAGAAATGGAGAGAAACCTTTTAGAAACTTCTTTATTCTTGTAGCGTGGATACTGCTTCAGCCCCATGTGGGTAGCAAGCGGGCTAGTGTCAGTTATTAGTGAAGGCTGCTCTGGGGGATCCCAGCACCAGGAAGGAGACTATAGCCTCCAAGAAGGTAAAATTCCAGAGACTGTTCAGTAGGATGGGGTTTCCAAATGGCTAAGCCTTTGATTGTGGCAAATTTTGAGTGGAGGCTAGTGGACTGCTCTGTAAAGAATGCAGGATAGAGGGGGCTGCTGCTTGTCAAGAACATAGGTCCAGTTGTGCAGGGTGTAAAAGTTCTGGAGATTGCAAGGTAGTGTGGCTATACTGGGTATTGCTGGACTGTGTTCTTTATAATATTTTATTACAATTTTATTATGCATTATAGTGTTTTTTCTTTTAAAAAAGAATGAAGGATAGATTGATCAAACCATTGAGCCTAACCCAGCTCCCCTGTTCCTATTTAATTAATTAATAGATAGCTGCTTGTGGGGGAAGTGGTTGCACATGTGGTGCTCACAGGACCACCTCAGCTATCTGTCCCCGGAGCCTTCTACCTTTGTTTGAGGAAGGATCTCTCACTGGGGTGGAGCTTCCTATGTAGGCCAGGCTAGTTGACCTGTGAGTGTTGAGAGATCTACCTCTTTCCACCTTCCACATCATCCATCATTGCTAGGATTACCGGTGTGCTTCACCGCCTCCTGTTTTTACATGCTATCTGGGGATCCAAACTCAGGGCCCCTAGGTTACAAGGCACATGCTTTACTGACTGACCTATCTCTACAGCCTTTGTCATTTGGATAAGAGGTCTCACCTTGTTGTCCATGCTGGCCTTGAATTCACTATCTAGCTCAAGCTGGTCTTGAACTTTCAACAGTCCTCCTGCCTCAACTTTCTAATTCCTGTAATTACAACTGTGTGCTACCACACCTGGCTTCTTTGTATTAGAAGGTGATGTATACAACATTTACCCTTCGTATTAGAGAGTGAAACATTTAGCAATACACTTTCCCGCATTCTCTGGGGAAGACCCTTTCTAGTTTAAAAGGGAAAGCAGTCTGAGCTCCGGAAGTGAAGGCATACCTTTGGTATGCACCTCCCCTTCCTGCTTATTTCCCTCCTCCCTGTTGTTCCTGCTTTTTCCTAACTCATTTGGCATTTGCCCAAGGCACTGAATTTCCTGCTTATCAGTATCTCGAATCTTTACCAGTAGGCTAAACCAGGGTAGTCCCCAGTATTTGCCAAGGAGCTGTTTCAAAATCTGTTAATTCTTTGAGACAAATTAGGCATTGCAAAAATAGCACCACACTAATGAGATATTAAAGAGCAGCTCACTGAACTCATACTTAAATAAACAAGGGTGGGCAGAAAGGACACAAAGCACAACTAACTTACAGGGACTTAGGCTGGACTAAGAGGCCCGCTGCTGCACCTTCCTTCCTTCCTTCCTTCCTTCCCTTTCTCCCTCCCTTCCTCCCCTTCCTCCTTCTCTTCCTTTTCCTCCTCCTCCTCCTCCTCTTCCTCTTCCTCCTCTGGCTCTCTCTGTGTAGCCCCGATGTCCTGGAACTCAGTATGAGACTAGGTGGCTGGAAACTCACGTATCTTCTTGCCTTTGCGTCCCAAGCGCTCGGACTGCATGCTGCACAGCACCTCACCTTTCAGTTCGGAAAGATGGTAATTTTTATCTCGTTCCTTTTAGTGTATTTTCCCGTCACATTTTTATCCTTTTTTGCATTGGTGTTTTTGTCTTTTCTGGCTTCTGCAGCAGCAGCTGATACCTATTGAGCAAATATTACTACATCTTCCTCTTAGATTTGACTATTTATCTATGAGGGAGGTTATTAAAACAGGGTCTAGCTCTGCAGATCACATTGGGGGTGGTGCAGAGCAGCATCAAGAGAACCTGGAGCACAGAGCGGCAAGGAAGAGCAAGAAGTTTTCTTTTCTTTTGTTTTTTAAGACAGTGTAGACCAGGCTGGCCTGCTATGTAGACCAGGCTGGTTTCAGACTCTGAGAGGTTTGCTTGCCTCTGCCTTTTGAGTGCTGGGACTAAGGGTCTGCTGGGGGTGGGGGCAGGATTTCTGAGACAATGCACTGCCTTTGTTCTTAGAGTAGAGCCCACCCCTCTGACACTAGTCTCTGACTTTGGCCTAGTTTCTGTCATTTCCCTCATTTCTGTCTTGCTTGCTGCATATGCAGCATAGAATTCCTCCTCCCTGCAGCCTAGATATTCCCATGAGTCATCCCACTGTATAACAGGGAGCACCTGTCCATCACAGTGATCATCAGAATTAGGTCTCCGTGCGTGTGACCTTCTCTCTCTCAGTCCCTCATCTGGTTAGTGCCTACTTTGGGCACTTGTTTGTTGGTCAATCTCTCCTCAAAACTGCCCCAGGAAATAGATTGCTGTGCTCCCATTTTACAGATAAGGAAGTTGAGGCCCAGCTATGTTAGAGACAGAGTTGGTGTTGTTAGAAAATGAGGCCCCAGAATATAAGAGTGGTAGTGCATGACTGTAATCTTAGTACTTAGGAAGCCACGGCAGGTGGATTCCCATCAGTTCTAGGCTGGTCTGGGTTACTCAGTTAGTGAGTTTTAGGCCAGGACTACAGTTAAAAAGAATGAAAAGAAGGAAGGTAAAGGAAATGGGCGAAGGTCTAAGAGACATGGTTTCTGAAGCTCCTCCTTTAGTGCTCAGCATGTCAAAGCATCATACTTTGGGGTGTCATTTTCTTTTTCTGTTTCCTTCTGGAAGAACAAGGAGAAACCGTCTTTGAAGTGCCCCTGTCTGATAAGGGAGATGATTGCAGAGAGAATGCAGTACTGTGTGCGTGCCCCACCCCTCCTCACCCCTTAGGAAGATGAACCAGAGGACAAAAGACTAGAGTGGACACAAACTACCTCGGCCACCCAGAAGGATTTTTCAGGGAAACGAAGTCCAGAGTTTCCTGCCTATGATTATAGCACTCAGAGGGTAGGGTAGGAGAAATGGGCCTTGAGGTGCAGGCCAGCCTGGTGTGACCCTGTTTCGAAGAGCAAACTCCAGACAAACAAACTCCTTGGTTGTCACGATGGCTGCCCTTCCCTCTCTCCTCTGCACAGGTTCATCTGCATTGCCATCTTTTTTTTTCATTAGATATTTGCTTTATTTACATTTCAAATGGTATCTCCTTTCTGAAAACCACCATCCTCTCCCCCCTTCCCATTCCCCCCCCCCACTTCCACGTCCTGGCATTCCCCTATTCTGGGGAATCGAGCTGTCACAGGATCAATGGGCTCTCCTCTTGCTGATGTCCAACAAGGCCATCCTCTGCTACATATGTAGCTGGAGCCGTGCGTCCCTCCATGTGTTCTCTTTGATTTGTGGTTTAGTCCCTAGGAGCTCTGGGGGTACTGGGTGGTTCATATTGTTGTTCCTCCTGCAGGGCTGTAAACCTCTTCAGCTCCTTGGGTTCTTTCTCTAGCTGCTCCATTGGGGACCCTATGCTCATTCTATTGGTTGGCTGTGAGCCATGGGTGTTTTGATCCACTTTCCAATAAGGACCAAAGTATCCACACTTTGGTCTTCCTTCTTCTTAAGCTTCATGTGGTCTGTGAGTTGTTATCTTGGGTATTCCAAGCTTTTGGACTAATATCTACTTATCAGCGAGTGCATACTGTGTGTGTTCTTTTATGATTGGGTTACCTCACTCAGGATGGTATTTTCTAGTTCCATTCATTTGCCTAAGAACTTCATGAATTCATTGTTTTTAATAGCTGAGTAGTACTCCACTGTATAGATGTACCACATTTTCGGTATCCATTCCTCTGTTGAGGGACATCTAGGTTCTTTGCAAGTCTATCTTAATGAGGGTAAGTGGGCGCCCACTGCTCGGCCTGCTGCCTGTGTGTGCAGTGCACCTGCATGCCTTTTCCCACGCAGCCGTTTCTTATAGGCTCAGAGCACTGGCCTTCAGGGGATGGGGGAAGCAGCAAAGGGGGGAAAAAGAGCTCCCAGGGACTAAACCACAAATCATGGAGGGACACACAGCTCCAGCTACATATGTAGCAGAGGATGGCCTTGTTGGACATCAACAACACCTGGACTCCATCCCCACTCCTGGGGACAAGGAGCTAAGAGTAAAAGTTACAAAAACCCTAAATCTTTTTTTTTCTTTTTCTCTTTAGTTCATCAGCCAAGGTGGATCTCAAGAGTGGCCTGGAGGAGTGTGCAGAGGCACTGAACTTATTTCTAAGTAACAAATTTAAAGATGCCTTAGAGTTGCTTCGCCCATGGTAATTAACTCTTTCTCAGTAGATATTTTATGTGTTTTTCTGATGTCGTTGTTTGTACGTTACTGTGTCTGTGCCTGCCTCAGCATGTATAAGCCACCCCATCAATCAGCTTTTTCTTTTTTTAGATATATATATTTTTAAAGATTTATTTATTTATTATATGTGAGTACACTGTAGCTGTCTTCAGACACTCCAAAAGAGGGTGTCAGATCGAATTTCAGATGGTTGTGAGCCACCATGTGGTTGCTGGGATTTGAACTCAGAACCTTCGGAAGAGCAGTCAGTGCTCTTAACCGCTGAGCCATCTCTCCAGCCCCCATCAGTCAGCTTTAAAGAAGTGTCTTTTCTTATTTAGTCAGTAGAAATTTTCTGATGCTTACGATGTAGCTCCACACTTGCTCGGGTGTCGTCTCCATGGTTGTGGAATATCCCTGAACAGCGTTTCCTTTGAAGCCAGCGGGAGAATAACTAGAGAAGTATAATCCCAGTGCTTAGCTCAAATCTCAGAGAAGAGGAATGTGGTCAGGGGAGTCACCAGCACTGAGCTTTGAGGCTTGGCAGCACCCTCGTCCCCCGGCCTGCTCACTGGCCCCAGCTGTGCATGTGTTGGACTTTGCAGAAACGATCTTGTAGTGGTCTCTAGACTCAGCTGCCAGAGAAGACCTGATGCTGAAGTTGGGGAACCTGACCCCTCACTCAGACTTGTCTGTTGTCTTCTGGACCTCCGCTTCCTTCATCATCTTCAGTCTGCCTGGCTTTGCCTCTCTTTAGCTCTCTCGATTCTGACTCGGTGTCTCTAACTGTGTCCTTCATTCTTTTTAAACATCCCCTTTTGCCTCTACCTTGTGCTTGTAAAATAGCATAAAAATAAATTATCATAGGTTTCATAGTCTCTGATCTTTATGCGTAGTTCCTTGTTAACATTCTTTTTTCACCCCACTTTAGCGTGAGGTTTGAACTGCCACTGATAACTGGAGTGGGTGGGTAGTGCCTTCACTCAGGACAAAGGCTCTTTAGACTTTGTCTGAGGGGAATGAAAGGAGTAATGTTGCCTCAGGACGTTGAGCTGTCGTCTTAAAATACATTGATATTTGAAACAGATAGTCAGGGAAGAGGCTCTGAGAGGCGCTAGCACCCTCGGGCAGTGATCGGGAGCCTGATACCCTCAGCTGTTAGGAGCTTTCTTCTGGACTCTCAGATACCAGCTCCTAAGGTTTACTTTGCTCAGGTCCCTGTGCACATGACCTCATTTATTGCAAAAATCTTGCTTCCTCTAGGCTTTGACTGGAGAGGAGAGAACAGTTTTAAAAGCAATTTTTCTCCATATCACATTAAAATTTCACCTCCCTTCCCCTCCCTTCCTCCCCTCCCCTCCCCCCCTCTCCTCTCCTTTCCTTTCCGTTCCTTGCCCCCTCTTTCTTAGATTTTCTCCCTCTTCCCACCCTTTATTTTTTGAGATAAGGTTCAGGTAGCTCAGGCTGGCCTCAAACTCACAGAAGATGGCCTTGAGTTCCTGAGCTCCTGTTTCTGCTTCTCAGAATGCTAAGATCAGTTGTGTGTCACCAAGCTCACTCATTTCAGATTTTAAGATGGTGCACTGCCCCCTATTCAACTGGGAAAAAATAGCTTTGTTTTTAAACTTTTTTCTAGGAAACAAGCCCAGAGGCTGCCCCCTTGTGCTGAATCAGGGAAACGCATGTTGTCCTCAGCACTTTATTCTATGGTGTGGGTTTAAATTGGTACTTGAGGTTTTAAAGCAGGCCTCTCAGAGCTTGTATCATTTCAGTAACTATGGAGGAGAAGTCGAGATATACACGGTGAGGATTAGGTATTGTTGATATCAGAAAAAACCTGGGCTTTTGTGTCTTTCTTTTTCATTGTACTGAGATGTACTCACTGGCTATGTTCTTTCCAGGGCCAAGGAGAGCATGTACCACGCCTTGGGCTACAGCACCATTGTGGTGTTGCAGGCTGTCATGACCTTTGAGCAACAGGACATCCAGAATGGCATTTCTGCCATGAAGGACGCTTTACAAACCTGCCAAAAGTATGACTGAGTAATTTATATCTGAGCTAAGACAGTGTCCTGCCTTCCGGCCTTAGTGTCAAGTAATGCAGCTTGCTGGAGTAAGGAGTTTGTTTGCGGTTGGCCAGAGCTGTGGAACAGGACTTGAGCTTGAAAGCGTCTTGGCCATTTCAGTTCTGTGCAGTGGATTTCAAGAAGTCCGATCTGGATTATAGTGTGACTCCCATTTGGCACCCGTACCCTCTGCTGGATACGCAGGGCCTGAGCTATGGTGAAAGTCTGAGGGAGGCTTCAGAAGGGCGAGCAGAGAGCATCTGTCTAGTTCTTTTGTGGTAGGTCGGTTAAGAACTGAGTACCATGTCAAGTCAAGCAGGGATTCAGAAGGGAATTTTTATTTACTTAAGGATGTGTTTGGACACTCTTGGTTTGTCAAAATGAGAGTGTCAATTTTAAGATTTACTCTGCCTGTAGAAGGCCATAGTGAAGGCTCTTATTTATACTGGTAAGTTTTAATATGGCTAAGATGAATCTTCATGTAATTTTTTTATAATCTCAAATGAAGACCATTTTCCTAACTAACTGCACTTTAAGTCCACTTTTCACCTATGGAGACACCTACCCCCGGCCATTCTGCTTTTATCCAGAAAGGAGGGGAGGGGTGTGTGGGCTCCTCTATGCCATGCTGAGGCTGAGTGCCCGTGGTTGGTGGTTCAGGACTAGGCATTGTGTGTGCAGAGGAGGGAGGTCTGGCCTGGCAGAGGGGCCAGGAGTTCCCTTGTGGCGACTTGTTGCTGTGACTGGAATGGTCACCAGTGACAGCGAGCTTCGTCTGACGCTAGTCTTTTCCCTTCCGCCCTTGTCTTCAATGCAGATACAGGAAGAAATGTACAGTTGTCGAGTCCTTCTCAAGTCTCCTCTCTCGAGGGTCACTGGAACAACTGAGTGAAGGTAAGAGCCCCCGGAGGCTTGGTCTCTCTGAGAGGTGAAGAGCCCCCAAACTATCACTGAAGCGTAGAGGAGGAAGGAAGAGGTCTTTTCTCTTCCCAGCTCACCTTGGCCACTGGTTAACCTTTGTATATAAGGGACGTGTACAGTTTATTTTTCACTTGCTTTTTTTTTTTTTTTGTGAGCATTGAACTACACACATGTGCTAAATATGATCTCACTCCATACCAGTGTGTGTAAATGCATGTTATCTGTTTGGAGCTGTGCAGTTATGAATGGGATGGTATTTGGTACCACAATTTGCTTGTTTTTTCCTCATTGAAGGACAGCTATATGGTTTTAATTTTTTCACTGTTAGCAAATAAGCAAATATTGTTGTTCTAAAGATCCTTGTACATATATTTTTTTTGTATATTCTTTCAAGTACTTCATGAAAAAAAGTTTTCTAAAAGTCGAATTGTTAGACTAGGGGTTTATAATTTTATGATATTTATAGATATTGACATTTTTTTCCCTCAAAAAACTATATTCAACTATCGTTGGAGGTTTTCATTTTCTACAGACTATTAATGTTTTTCCGAGGTGACAATACTGTTTTGTTTTTCAGACAGGGTCTCACTGTGGATTCCTCCCTGGTCTGAATTCACTATGTAGATCAGGCTGACCTTGAACTCACAGAGATCCACCTGCCTCTGTCTCCCAGGTGCTGAGATTAAAGGTGTATCTGGATAATGTTTATATCTTTAAAAGTGACAATGCTCATCTACATAGCTGATGAAGATGTCTGGCTCATGGGCTTTATGAATAGTCAGGAGTCCAGGAAAGCACTCAGTCAGATAGCTAGAGAAACATCATCAGCCGTTGCTCCATATTCCCTCTAAGATGAGGGGAGAAGTGGCCCGAATCAGCCCTAAACAGAAGAGTGCTCCACCACCAAGGGGCATCCAGGAACTCCGTAGAGGCTGTGCCATCTCAGGAGAATTGGTGTTCATATTGTCACCTTGAAGCCCATGTTTTGGATGAGACGGTTAGTGCAAACACTGGAGTGGCTGCGGCTGGGGAGAGTGAGCATAGCCCTGGGGATGGCCGTCAGGCAGTGCCGGCCTAACATCGGTGTGCGCCGCACACACCTGCAAAGAGATTTACCACGGAGCTCCATTTGTCCTGTAGGAGTGTCATCAGCTTGTTTGGGACTTTGGAGAAGTTAGGCCCATTTGAGTGATGTGAGCTTTGAGTGTTGATCGCAGGAGAGGACTGTGACATGTCCTGTGTCTTTAGGACTTACTGTAAAAGAGTGTTGACTCAACCGTGGCAGAAACTGACGGTATTTTGTTGGTTACTGTCGGCAGTTGAAACCCATTTTCTTTTTCATCAGGAACTGATCTCCGAGCATCCCTAAGAACAAGGGCTGGTAGTAGTAGGCCCAAGGTGGTCCAGAGGTGAGCCACGGGATTGAATTGGCCCCAGTATGACTCTTGCATTGCGTTTTCCTTCCTGGGAACCCCATGTGGCTTCTCCCCTGGTCCATTGGTGCCTGCTTCCCTTTTTCTTTGTGGCATGAAGGTGACATTGGAGAGTTTTAAACATTAGTTTTAAGAGGAATGACTTGGTATTTTTGGTGTGAGTATAACTAATTTTAAAACATGATAATGTTCTATTTTTGAAGTGTTCTCTGTGTGCCAGGCACCTCCTTGGTGCAGCCCTTAGCATCAGCCCACCCAGTGTGTTTAACTGATGTTCACACAGAGAGAGGGCCAAGGTGACCCAGCTATCAGCAACATGGAAACTGCTCTGCTTTCCCTGAACCACTGCTCTCCCTGCTGTCCCCATGCCCTCCCGTGGGCACTAGGAAACACCATACATGGCTGGCTGAGGGAAACATTGAATGATTATGTCTGGAAAGTCAGCGAGGTTGTATTGTGGTTTTTCTCCATTGAGTTTAAACAGAGTAAGTTAGGAAATCTGGACTTTCTACTAATTACTGAAAAATTAACTAGCCTGTGTCTGTAGTTTATTCTGAACTATAAATAAATATCTTTAGACTAGTACAGGAAGGCTGTGCTTGGCTAGCTTTTGAGTGTACCACGAATTTTTTATGGACTAAGCAGTTTACAATTAAGGTGTATGCTGGTGAAGAAATTACTCAGTGTAAGTCATGGTGACAAAATACAGCTAAATACATTAAGTTGCATGCTATTTCCAATGCTTTCGCCTGTGAGGGCAACCTAAACAGACTGAGTTTGAAGGGTGTTGTAGTTTGCCCTCTGTTGGTGTGATAAACACCATGATCAGAAGCAGCTTGGGGAGGATGCATTACAGTCCACTATCCGGGGAAGCTGAGGCGGGAACTGACTGGCCTATAGGCAGTCTGGCGGAGGTTAGTTTCTCCATTGAGTTTCCTCTCTCTAGATAACTGACCCGCAATAGATTGGCAAAAACAAACCAGAACAACAGGGCATGGCAGAACACTGTAGTCCTAGTATAGGATTTGTTTTCCTGTTGGTAAGTTTTGTTTACATGGTCCAGTTTCTAGCTGTGTTCAGGAATGAGTATCTACATGGTGTTTTTCATGGACCTAGTGTGGAACACACTTGCTCCTCTCCTCCCGTGACTGGTGACTCGTGCTGAATAGCTTCATGTCAGCTGACTTCAGAGAGTGCCCTGTTTTAGTGCGATGCAAAGCTTAGGATGTAGGAAGAGAGTTGACGGGGACACTTACATGTGAATTACAGAATCCAAACTCTCCTGCTTTGTCACGTGTCTGTTGTATTTCTCTCTAGTCCGTCTGTCTTTGGTCTAGTTGCCCTTCTTCTCAGGCCTTGATGTGGACCTGCTGTTTAGCCTACTGGGTCAGGCCAGCTGTAACATTGGGCACTCCCCTGTCAGCCTGCTGCCCTCTCCCTCTCAGGTACCCCATGCTGTAGCCAGAGGCGCCCGATTGCCCTTTGGGGAGGGCGCCTACTCTTTCTTGCTTTTCTATCTTCTGGTCCTCTGCCCGAGCTGACCTTTCCCCTCGCCTGCCCTGGGCCAGTCCGCTGCTCTCAGGGTGGTCTTTGGCATTGGTAACTCCAGATAGTTTTCACTGCGTAGCAGTTACCTAGGAAGAGGCTAGTCAGGTGGTGGGAATAATCTGCTAGTTGGAATTCCCATGAAGGCACTGAAGCCCCAGAGGCGCACTCTGAGGGAAGGTGTCCTGGAGACTGGATCATGACTGGTGGCAGTGCCGGGAAACCCATGGACAGCACCACATCCTGGTGGTGTCCTCCACCCCTTCTCTCTGTCTCTTTCTGAGGAACTTAGCTGCATAGTACTTCTCACAAATTGAACATTTAAGTTGAGTCAGTATGAGAGAGGCTGTGGGTCGTGTGTGTAAATGAAGGAAAACATACATCTTATCTAGTTTGGTCAGCAGTGTTCCCTGTGACACAGATTGCCTCGTGTTGCCTCACTACTTGAATTGGCACTACTGTGCCTTCTTCTGAACCTTGACCAGGAAGCACAGACATGGGCCAAAAACAATAATAATGGTGAATGTTGGCAGCCTTCATCAAGGCTGACTGTGTGTCTGGTAAGCACTCAGGCAGTACTCATTTAATCCGTGGTTGCAAAGCAAAGGCCATACAAATGAGGAGACCAGCAGAGAGGAAGGGCAAGCCTTCGAAGCACCCTGTGGCAGGATCTTTCCTCCAAGCTCATTTGCCTAAATAACATGCCAGTTTGCATCCCATGGAGAAAGGAATCTGATGATTTTGTTTATGTAGAAACAGAATTCTCTCTCTTGATCTCTGCAAATATAGCAGCCCGTCCAGGACACCAGGACATGTTGGCTGGCGCATACGTTGCTGGAATGGCATGGCTCTGGTGACTCCTTTTTGTGAGCACCCAGTGCATGGGTTCAGCTGTGAGCTCACTGTAGGTTGGCTTTTCTGTCGTGCGCACAGGTCAGTAGTTTTTCCACATCTCTAGGGAGTGGCTACTTTCTCTCTGATGATTGTCATGATGATCATGCCTTCATCGTTTAGAAGCCAAGATTCCTAAGCTTAACTTTTTCGATCTGTGTGACTACTAGATGTTTATGTTACTTTTTTTTTTTTAAGGTAAGTTTTCTTCTTTCAAAAGGACTCTAAATTTTGTTTCCTCAGTCAGGCATGGTGATTCATGCCTATAGTATCAAGAGGCTGAGGCAGGAGGATTGCTTTGTGTACTACTGAGTTCTCGAATTGGTTGGGCTCCTGTGAGACCGACCCTGTTCAAACAAACAGTTGGTATCCTCCTCCTCTCAAGCCTTACTCTGCTGTTAATGTTGGATGGAGCTGAGATGACTTCCTTAACAGTTCACACAATCCAGGATTACCCAGGAACAAGCCATCCTGTTTCTCTGGAAGCATGGAAGCAAACTTGGCCTTTGTCTCTCTCTTGGACTTATTTATCTTCCACGATTTTTGGAATGCTTTAGAACAACATTGTATCTTAATATAATTGTATTTGTTTTTAACAGAGGAGATGCATGCTGAAATCTGTTATGCCGAGTGCCTCCTACAGAAAGCAGCACTCACGTTCGTGCAGGTAATAACCGTCTGGCTGAATACTGGGGCTGGGTGGGAAGCCTGCCAACACTGTGCAGAGAACGGGAAATGTTGCTCATCCTGTGTCAGCACTGGAGCTTGGAGTGGTAATAAAAGATGTCTGTGTCCCATTCCCCTGCCCCATAAGGATTGGCTGAAAGAAGGCTCTGGAGAGCTGTATTCCCACTCAGATGTACCTAGTGTTTGCTTCAAATGGCTTTTAGGAGTCTTCTTACTGTGAGAGGGAAGAGGACTCCAGTTTGCACAGTGCTGCAGGCAAGAGTTCCCCGGGCTGAGGAGGCCTCCTTAGCCTCTGCAGTCCCTCCCTGTATCAGCTGCTTCTGCGACGATCAGGTGTACATGCGGATCTGCTTTTTCCAAGGACCCTTCACATTTTACCCACCCCACCCCTTCAATACCCATTCCCCTTTCTTACTTTCATTTCCAGACAGGATCTCACTTGTGAAGATCACCTGTCCCTGCCTCCCAAGTGCTGACCATTATGCCTGGCCAGAACAGTTTTAAAAGTCAAGGAGTCATTATGAGGTCCTCAATTTCACCCTTTGCCTACATGCCTGTACTCCAACGCTTTTAGAAACATGGATTTACATTATGACCCGATGATGGTTATTTCCCAATGAGGGCAGGAGTAAAGATGATAAACAAGCAGAAAACAGTCTCAAAGTTTTAAATGATTTTGAAAGTTACTTCTCCATTTTTTTTTAACCCCTGCAAGTTGACATGTTAGCTTAGATTCCGATTAGATTAGTAAAACTGAATCAGCGTAGTTACTGTCCTGTTCCCCAAGCCCTGTACATTACCCAGGCGGGTTGACTACAGCATTCTCTCCATGTCAGTGACATCACAGTGTGAGTCATGGAGGCCCCTACTTTTTTCCTTGTGTGTTTTCCAAGTGGGGATTTGACAGCTTTGTTAGGTTTACAACTTTGTTTTGTAACTGAGGATTTGAAATCCAACATCTCAGAGGTGTCCACTACTTCTCCTTCATGTCTGCCTGTGGTTACTTCCCTATATCTGTGCTTTAGCTGAGTAAGGACCTGTAGCTCCACCCTTTTCCCCCCGTGCTCCCACCACATTGCTCCTGCAGTTACTCATAAGCTCCACCCCTTCCTCCGTACTCCCACCATGAATCATGGATCCTCAGGGGTGCTCCTCGGCTACTGAAGGATCGGCTGAGTGACTGTCCCTTGCTTTCTTTTTACTTTTCGTTCATCCTGCATTCTGTAATTAATTCTTACTCAGAAAGGAGCCTCTCACCTTGCTATTTTCTGCTTCTGCATTCCATGACTTTCGTGGACTCTGTCAGTGTTTTGTTTTAGAATATCACAGATTGGGAAGGGGTTTCCAGGGTTGTCCAAAGGAGCTGCTGACTCTTGCTCGCCACAGGGGTCAAAGTAGCGTCCCTCCCACTCAGCTCCTTTCTTTTCTGCTGTAGTTGCTGTGTTAGCTCTCATCTCTGGACTTGCAGATGGCCCAGCGTGCTCTTTAATGCTCCCTGGTGTGTCCAGTTGAGGTTTCCTTTGCATATAAACTTCAGGATTGCTTTGCCTTCCTTCCCTGGGTCTCTCCTTGTCCTTTCTTGGTTTTCTGGTTGACTCCATTCCCACTTTGTGTTTTCTTGACACCCATGCGCGCCTCCATCATGGCACGCGCTTCCACCAATCACTCAGCACATCACGTTGCTTTTGCATTCAGGTGCCCATCACAAAATAAACATTTGGTCAGTGTTTACCGAATCATGGAATGAAATAATCATTATTTGATTTTAATCCAGCCCAAGAAATTTCTTTTTGGCTTGTATATAAACTTGTGTAAATATAAATAAGATTTTTATTTATATTTCCTAGTATTTTAAAATACTTTAAATTTAATATTGTAAAATTTTTAATTTCTTAATATCTTAAATATGTAAAATTAAAATTTCTTAATATCTTAAAACAATTCCGTAATAAGAATATAAACATTTAAGTTGTATAGTGAATTTTGTATTTATGGACTTATATAAAAATAGGAATGTTAAATATTTAAGTAGCTAATAAGAATAGTAAACTAAAAATAGGGTTTTTTGTTTTTGTTTTTTGACTTCAAAAGTGTCTGAGATCTTTAGATTAGCTAATTGCCTTAGGGGAGTATAAGAGTGTGGGTCTGTCTCTTGTCAGCACCATTAACACAATGTCCTTCAGTTGGTTATTTGGTGTAATTTATTAGGAGACTCTTAGAATGATGATCCTAAAAATGCCATTCATCTAGGCAAACTGCCTCAATTTCATGAGTGATATAACCCTCACGCACAGAGAGGTTAAATGATCTCCTACCCACAAATTGCATATTAGTGACAACCACTTCAGAATTTGGATCAGTGACTTTTGGTCTGCAGATTTATATGAGTGAAATTTACAGTGTTTGGGCTGGAGAAATGGCTCGGGGGTTAAGAGCAGTGACTGCCCTTCCAGAGGTCCTGAGTTCAATTCCCAGCAACCACACAGTGGCTCAGAACCATCTGTAATGTGATCTGATGCCCTCTTCTGATGTGTCTGAAGACAGCGACAGAAAGACAGCTCATACAAATAAAATGAATAACATCTTTTTTTAAAAAAGAAATTTACAATGTTAAGTAGATTTCTTGTCCAAGCATCACCAAAAGAAGAACTATTATGAACTGGGTATGGTGAATTCGAAAGTCTTGCCTTAGAACAGATTTGTGTAGCCAAGTGTTCTGGGCCTCACTGAGGCCAGAAGAATATTTCATAGTGGATGATGGTATCTATTGAAGTAGCTTTGGACTACATTTGGCCCCAAATTTTTGAGGATTATGTCCTTAGATATACAAGATGATAAAAGCTTTTTAAGAATGTGTTTTCACTAACTTCAAACTTATAAGAAAATTACAAAATGACACATTGGAAATGCAAAGCAAGAATCATGTATCAAAGCAGTCAAAATACAGTATTTGGGGCTAGGGAGCAAGCCTAGTGGTAGAGTGTTCCTTTACCCAGCATGGCCTAGGTTGTATTCACAGAGCGCATGCAAATGTGTACACACACACACACACACACACACACACACACACACCCCACACTCATACACACACACACCACACATACACACACACACACAGCACACACGCACACACATTCCACAAATACATACTGTTTTACTTTCCCCCCTAAGTGCTCTAATTATTTAATTGTATTATTTTCAGGATGAAAATATGATCAACTTCATCAAAGGTGGACTCAAAATTAGAACAAGTTACCAAATATATAAGTAAGTTACAAAGTAAAATGTGACTGAAATTGAAATTAAATTAAATAATTTTTAACGACAGGCTCTTATTCTATAGCCAGGCTACCCTGGAACTCTTGACTTTCTGCCTTAGATTCCCAATTATTGGGATTACTATTACTACCCCCTAAGATTGGCTTTTAAAGGGATTCTCTCCTAAGAGTATTTGTATATTTGTATTTGTGTTGCTATTTATGTATTGTGTTCTTGAGGCAGGGTCTCACTATATACCACAGGCTGGCTTTACAGCTCACATTCTCCTGCCTCAGACTTCAGAGTATTGGGATTACAAACGCATGCCACTACATTTGGCTTGCTTTAATAACAACTTTTTAAAACATCTACCATATTTTGTGACTCTAGTTTTTGTGATTAATGTAGTGATTATCATGTCCTTCTTGGCTTATTACCATTAGCTTAGAGTTAATACAGTACTGTTGTGTGCAAAATGTAAGAGCTTTGTAAAAACATAGTGTCATCTGCCACCAGTTGGCCTTTGTTTTAGCTTCCTTTCTGTTGCTGAGATAAAACACTGACCAAGAGCAACTTGAGGGAAGAAAGGGCTTGCCTGGCTCACATTCCAGGCCGCAGGCCTTCACTGAGGGAAGTGAGAGCAGGAACTCAAGTGAGAACTAGAAGCAGAGACAGTGGAGGAACAGCGCTTGCCGGCTCCCATGTCAGCTTAGCCTGTTCACACAGCCCAGGTCCTTCCCAGGGAGTGATGCTGCCCACAGTGGTCACAGCGGCCTGTGTCCTCCTGCAACAGCTGGTAGTCAAGACAGATCTCCCACATAGTTGCTCTCAGGCCAGTCTGTTCTTGATAATCCCTCCATTGAGACTCCCTTCTCAGGTGAGTCTAGGCTGTGTCAAGATAACCATTTATAGGACAGCCTTTTTAACTAAACTATTCTTAGGGTGTGTTCTATATGTATATCATTAAATGCATAGTAAGCATCATCTTTTTGTTTTAAATACTGTTGTCTTGCATTGTTCTGCTTACCAAATTTTTGCCATCATTTCTGTTCACTTTTAGGCTGATGAACTTCCTTTAGCATTTCATAGTATCAACTTTCAGCATTTTCTGTTTTCGTTGTTTTGAAAACCAGTTTATTTTAACCTTTACCTTCAAGGATATTCTTGCTATGTATATAGTATTCTGAATTGTTATGGTGTTTCTTTTGTCAGCCGTTTAAAACCAGCACTTCACCATATCAGTTCTTGTATTGTTTAGGACCTTAGCTGTTTGTGTAATTGTTTTCATATATTTAATATATCATTTTTCTCGTCTCCTTGAAGAACATGTTGTGTCTTTGGGTTTGAGCAATTTAGTGTGTGTGGATTTGTTGCCCTTATCTCCTCAAAGTTTGTTTCTCCTGCATCTTTTCTCACTCATTTCTTGCCAACCTCCAGTTACACACTGGTTAGCCTCATTGTGTTCAGTAAGTTACATACAGATCCACGCCCACTTACTTATTTTATATTAGATCCAACATGTGAGTAATCTTGGAATCAATTTCTATTTATTGCTTTTTATCTGTTGACTCTACATCATGCTGTCATGTGGAATAATTTTAAAATCATATTCTAGATATTGATGTATTTGTAGAGATGCCGGATTCTGTCAACCTTGCTCTGAAGTGTGTCAGTCTTTGTTCTGGGAAGCATTTAATTGACTTAGGCTCGGGTTCCAGATTCTTCCTGTTGCTGGGACATTGTTCCTGCTGCCTCTTGGACCCTCCCCCAGTCACATAGCTCTTGAATTAGCCACGACTTCCATATTGTTTTGACATAGATTTTGGTTTTCCCATTAGTGTAGTTTTCTCTCATTTGCGGAAATGTCCTTATATGATACCCAGCCCCTCTCTCTGTCTCTGATTCTGTCTTTTAACTCAGGGAGAATATATGGCTTAACGGTTGTGGTCTGTGGTCCCTGTATGGAGTGGACATGCTCTCAGGCACGTAGATGCACAGATATAAAGTTAATCCACGAACTATTGCCACAGTTTCCAAACCTGCAAAAATGTTTTAAATATATTTTTTGTGTGTTTTTCAGGGTTTATAATTGTTATGTGTGGGAGAGCAAACCTAACATAAGTTTCCTAGCATCACTGGGAACGCATCCCACCACCAGAAGCAGAGCCCAATTAGTATTTTAAGAGGTGCTTTTACCAGTACTCATTATGTAAACCTGGAATCTTGCAAGAGGGAGTAGATTTGGGAAGCTTGTTATAATGTTTTTAGATTTCCTTTCAAAGTACTTTTTAGAAGATTAAAGAGCTGATTGCTTTTCTAATCATCAAAACTTTAAAGTAGTCCTATGGTAGCAAAGACAATTGCATCAGTGCAGTGACAGATTTGAAAGAGGCCTTCGTATTCCTACTTATACATTAATCCTTTCAAAATAGTGTGAAAGAAAAATATTTTAAGTATGTTTAATGTATGAAAACTGTTAATAGGTAAAAACCACCATTAATACAAAAATAAATTTCAATAAGATTTAGTATTTTAAAATTTTTTTTCTCAGGGGACAGAGGCAGGCAGATCTCTGAGTTCAAGGCCAGCCTGGTCTATAGATTAAGTTCTAGAACAGTCAGTACTACACAGGGAAACCTTGTCTCAAAAACAACAGAACAAAACAAAAATTTAAGTTATTAGCAAAGAACATAGGGAAATATTCTGTGTTCTTAAAATGAGAAGCTTGGGGCTGGAGACATAGTCCAGAGGTTAAGAGCATTTACTGATTTGTCACAGAACCAAAGTCTATGTCTCAGCACTTATACTGGGTGACTTGCAAGTCCATGCATTTCAACTCCAGGCAATCACGGCTACTTGTGTGTGACACATTGCACAAACACCATACACACGCGCGCACACAAAAGCACACGCATACACACACACACACACACACACATACACACACACACACACACACACACACACACACAGAAAGCTCACACACATGCTAAAATCTTAAAAGTTAAACTTTTAAACATACATAATGTTCTATTTTGAAATATTTGTTATTATAAATAATTTTCATATATCTTTTATTTGGACTTACAGACATAAGCCTACAAAATGAAAAGCTCTATAGTTTAAAATCAGCTTTTAAACTTTCATTACAAACTTCCAATCGGAGGTCTGCAAGGACTCAGTGGTTAAAAGTGCATATTGCTCTTTCCATGGACCCAAGTTTGGTTCCCAGCACCCATATTAGCTGGTGCACAATTCATAACTTCCGATCCAAGGGATCCCATGCCTCAGGCCTCCTCAGAGATCCATGCACAGTAATACACCCCTGTGCAGATAAACACTACATGCAATTAATTTTTAAAACAATTTCTTCTTTTGGGATATTTGTCATTATAAAGAATTTTCATAGATCTTTCACTTAAATTCAAAAATACATACTGCATAACCACAGCTCAGTTACTAAAGTGACATCTGCTGCCTCCACAGCCTCCAACTGTCCCTGTCCCAACAGTGCTCCTTTTTCTATGGTCTAACCTGGGATTCACATTTAGTTGTCATGTCCCCTTAATATCTGTCTGTTTTGAGACGGATCTCACTCTGTAGCCCACGCTAGCCTTGAACTTACTCCATAGCCCAGACTGACTTTTAATATCTGGAAGTCACCATTTCAGCCTCTGCTCAGGGCGAGTGACAGCATGGAATAGTTGTAAGTCTCAGGCCAGGTGACAGCATGGGATAGTTATAAGTTGGAAGGAGTCTGAAGCAAATTAGATCCTCTGGTCAGTTAACATTTCCCATAAAGCAGGTCAGCTCAGAGCTGGCTAGATTTGGCTAGAATGCATGCATCATAAGGGAAACTGCTTTACATAGTTGCATCAATATCAGGGATAGAAGATACCTGGTTATACCTTATTATTTTTTGGGTTGCTCTTGTGGCACTGGGGATAGAATCCAGGGCCCTGTGGATGGTATCCTTTGTCCTGCCACTGAGGCACATCTTCGTTGTTACCTTGGTAACTGGCTATCTCTCAGTTCAGTAAGCAGTTTTCACTAATTGCTAATTCACATGCCTTTGTTATTTGTCTTTTAAAGATGATCTGAGGCCTGGGGATGTAGCTTAGTAGTAGAGTATTTTCCTAATGTGTCAGAGCCTTCAGTTCAGTCCCTACCACCACCACTACCACCACCACCAACAACAACCACAAACCACCAGCAACCACCACCACCACCAACAACAACCACAAACCACCAGCAACCACCACCACCACCACCAACCACAAACCACCAGCAACCACCACCACCACCAACCACCACCACCTTCACCTCTACCTCCTTCACCACCACCACCACCACCCCTTCTTTGCTTTTGCAAAGGGAAACGATAAGGCAGATGACACCATTGTGATGGGAATAGTCTCGTCAAGCTCTGATGTATCTGTGAGTCCATGGCAACTGCATGGAATTGAAATCTTTTTGCCTATAGCATCCACGTTTTAGGGTAAAAGGCAGGCCTGTGAAGTGTGCACACTTGAGAACCCCCCTGAAGTCTCCTGGCAAATGCTCCAGGGAAGCTGTGAGATCGAAGCCCCTAGGTTCTGTGGCTCCTGAATTAAGCTTGCTGATGGTTGATGCCTCTGTCCTAAACACTGTAAAAATGGGTGTTTCCTTTCCTCTTAGTGGGAATCACTCCCTAGCTTCAGGAGTAGACTAGCTTAAAAATCGTAATTTGCATTTTTGTAATATTTTAGGTAATGACATTTATAGTATACAAGGGTAACATTGGTTTGATATTTTTTTGTCAGTGACAGGAAACTAATCCTCTACCCTTTTCTCCCTCCAGAGAGTGCCTTTCCATCCTGCACGTAATTCAGAAGAACAAGCAAGAGCAGCACTTCTTCTATGAGTTTGAAGGAGGAGTCAAGCTTGGGACAGGGGCCTTTAATTTGGTAAGGAAACAGTCATATAGAAACCAGAACCTTTCGTAGATGAAGCCAAGTGTCCAGTATCTCTCTTCTGTGTTTGAGCTTCATCCCAAAGCTCTACCTGTGTTTGGTTGATGAGTTGCTGGACTGGACTTGTTTTCCTGTGCGGTGAATGCTACAGAGTTCTGTATATGCTCAGAGTAGCTTTAGGTCACATGGGGCCAGGGAAGCGAGCAGCACCCCGCTTCGACTAGTAAGGCTTTTAGTGATGAGGAGCCTAGAATCTAGTTCTGTTTGTGCATTGGAAACGTTTGTTGTCCTGTTAATGATGGCTCTGGAGTTGAAAATGGGAGGGAGTGATCTAATTCAAGAAACAATTGTCGATCTCTGGGGAGATGCAGAGTCAGTAAGACTGTCGGACAGACTATAATGTTATTTAGAAATTTGGGATTTTTATGAAATGAAAATGAAGTAGTGAAAAGAATCCTATTTTGAGCATATAGTCCCCAGGGCTTTGTTCATGAGCTGGTGTGCGATGGTCAGTGCAAGGGTTGACTTCTTCCCATGGACTGACTGTTCTGTCTGCCTGGCTGTTAAACATCATCATTCACCTGGGATGCAATACCTCCCATTCAGAGAGATATTTCCAAAACCGCTTCTCCCTAAGCCTCTAGCCATCGAGCCACAGCCCACTGGCTACCTCCATGAATTGGTATGTGGCCACTTCTGGGAGACTGTTTCTCAGTCTCTTCCTTTAGGGGTGTCCCAGAAGGAGCTGGGCTGCTGTGGCTGCCCCCTTCTGTTAGTGCTGGAGTATTACCCACATCACCTTAGGTTTGTACCTTCCAGAAAGGAAGCTGAAGGAAACTTTGCCTAAACCTGGCATGGAGGCTCATGTCCGTAATCCAGCACTTGAGCGGCAGGAGGGCACTGTAAGTTCAAGGCCAGCTTAAGCTACAAATGAGATCCTATCTCAACAAAGCAAAGCAAAATGGAAAGAAAGAAAGAAAAAAGCCTTGCCCAAGATGCCTTTCCTGTCACTTCATTTCACAGGAGAAGATCCAAGTCACCATTTAGAGGACCATGGAGAGGCCAGGCTTTATTTATTGTCTCAGTGAGTCCTAGTCAGGTTAGCTTGACTTCTGAACAGGTTAGGGTTAACCCTGGGTAGGCTCTAGTCAGCTTCACACATAAGCTCACTCACGTGGGCTGTCTGTATTTCAAGTCTCACACGTAACTGCACTTACATTTCTATTTTTCCTTACAGATGCTGTCTCTTTTACCAGCAAGAATCATCCGATTACTAGAATTTATTGGATTTTCTGGAAACAGGGTACAAATGGCATTTTGTCGTAATTTTGAAGAAATTTCTGTTCTCTCTTATAGTGATCTTCTCCACCCAACTTCTTTTCAAATGATGTTCTCTCAAGAGTGCCTCTTTTCTTGGGTTTGAGATAAATACTGTCTCTTCCACAGAGCACCCCCTCATACTTCTCCAGTGAGGCTCAAGTGTTTCTAACATTCATATTCATGTATTCATCTAACTGATGGCGCTCACTCTGTTCCCATAAAATTGTGAGTTCCTGTTCCACATTCCCTGTTGGGTGGCCAGGTCTCTGCAGGCATAGATCCCGTGTTCTTGTCCATCACAGTACAGTGAGCTTGAATCTCAGTATGGTTTTCTGTGGTGCTGGGCATAAAACCCTGGCCTTTCTTTACACATGTTTGAATAAATGCTCTACCATTGAGGCAAACCCCTAGCAGCTCGGTGTAAATCAGAGATTTTATCAGAGAAATACAGCATCTCTTGGGAATGAGCAGTTTATTCCTCTCCATATAATCACATAATCAATATGGATTAGTTTGATACCTGTTGCTATGATGAAACACTGTGAACAAAAGCAGTGTAGGGGAGGAAATGGTTGATTTCATCTTGTATTCCCAGGTTACAGTCCATTATTGAGGGACATGAGGGCAGGAACTAAAGGCAGGAACCTGGAGATGGAGCTGTGAGGGAAGTCTGTCTGCTGACTTGCTGTCTCGCTTGCTTATAGGCTCATGCTTAGCTAGCTTTCTTGTACAGCCCAGCACCACCTGTGTAGGGATTGGTGCTACTCACGGTGGGCAGTCTTCTTGCATTAAGCATGATCCTCCAAAGACTGCGACAGACCAATCTGAGCTAGGCAATTCCTAGCTTTCCTCTAGATGCTAGAGGAAAGTGTGAGCTTTCCTCTCAGATGACTCTGGGCTGTATTAAGTGGGCAACTAAAGCTGATTGGGACAGTTACGAAAGATTCTATCAGCTTGTCTCATGCCAGTTTAAACCATGACGTTTGTTTCTATTTAAATACTGTCAATATTCTAAACTGGTGAAAAATGAAACCCCAAGTTTATGGAGGGTAGGACATATGAATAGTGTGAAATTTTCCAAATGTAATTTTTTTTCAGTCAGATTTTTCTCTCTCTGTAATGCGATTACCCTCTGCAGGACCTGGGCCTTCTGCAGCTACGGGAAGGAGCATCAGGAAGCAGCATGCGGTCCCCACTCTGCTGCCTTACAATCTTGGCTTTCCATACCTACATCTCCCTGATTCTTGGTAAGAGCTAGTAGTCTCTGTCTGCTTACTTTGAAATTTTGAGTTAAGATGGAAGATGGTGAGATTTATCATAGAGATCTTTGGCAGAGACAGTTGACCAGTTGTTTTCACTGAGCAGTTTCAAAGTTACTTAAATGCATGTATGTTACTTATTTTGTGCCTATGAGCATTTTGTCTGCATGTGTGTCTGTGTACCATGTGCATGCCTTGTGCCCAGAGGCCAGAATATTCATTAGATCCCCTGGTTCTGGAGTTAGGGATCATTGTGAGTTGCCATGTGGGTGCTAAGAATTGAATGTGGCTTCTCTTTAAGAACAGCCAATGAGCTTACTACTGAGCTGTCTAATGCCTCATAACATTTTAAAATTTATTCTTAAATAAGATTTATGTATTAGGTGGCTGTATTTTTTTTTACCACATTCATGTTAATTTTTTTTTATTTTGTAGAAAATTAAATTTAGAGGTAATGTTGCATTGGAAAGTAGAAATGTCAGTGAGAGTCTGAGATAGCCACCTCCATTCTTAAGACTAGTCTGAGATAGCCATCTCCATTCTTAAATTGTCTGCCCTGGAGGGAGCTCTGTAAGTCATACCTTTCTCAGATGAAAACACAAGACAACTTTATATCTTGTTCATGAGTGTGTGCTGTGTATCAGTGAGAGCTGGGAATTGGTTATAAATGCTCACTGTGTTTCCTGAGCACTGAGCAGTGTCTGTTCGATTTCTAGGTACAGGAGAAGTGAATGTTGTGGAAGCAGAGAGTCTCCTCGCACCGTTCCTTCAACAGTTCCCAAATGTATGCTTACTGTTCCATTGTCTGTCTCAGCCGGGACTCAGCCGCCATTGGCTGCTGACGTGTGTTCTTTCCTCTCCACAGGGCTCCCTCATACTGTTCTATCATGCCCGAATCGAGCTGCTGAAAGGCAATGCTGAGAAGGTAGCTCTGTCAGCAAGGGTTATGTACGGGCAGTGTCTGTGTGGGAGGGTCGTGTCACACGGTCAGTCAACACAAGTAAATCTAGCAAAAATAAGTAGGAATGTGATTCTGAAAAGCTAAGCTTTTACTTTGTGCATGTGTGTTGTCATACTTATTAACTTACCTCAAGGCATGTTTTCACATATGTGAAGTAGTTCATGGTGAAGTATATAAAAAACTTTATAAAATAATACATGGGCATTTAAGAGGCTTCAGAAAACTTTGACCATTATCTATTTCTGCATTGATTTTGGAAGCTATCTTTTGCCTATGATGCAACTATGCTGGTTCCTAATCAGAGGAACTGGTTGATAATAATTCTCTTAAAGCCAAAGAGAAGCATGCGTGCATATGATATCCTTTCACACAAGTGAGATCAAACATTTTTTTCTACTTATATTAAATCCTAGATCTATCTTTCAGGTTGTGTATTTAAGTCTCCCTATGTTCATTTTGATGGCTGGATTTCCTTTTGTGAGATGGATATTTTACACTTATTAAGTGATCTGCTATTGGTGACTTGGCCACTAAATGTTTCTGTGCACAAATATATCAATGTAGAATTCTGGGTCAGATGATGTTTGCATCTTTGACATATCCAGGCAAATTGCCTTTCTCAAAGAGTCTTTCAGTGTAAAATTCTGTAAAGAACTAGTGAGCAGACTGGAGAGATGCTGCAGTGGTTACGAGCCCTTGCTGTTCTTGCAGAGGAACCAGCACCCACATCATGGGGCTCACATCTGCCTCTAACCCTATTTCCAAGGGATCTAACACTGTCTTCTGGCCTCAATAGGCACCAGGCATGCATGTGGTGCACATATACAGTGCAGGCACTCACATAATAAAAATGAACCTTTAGAAATATGAGAATCTATATTTCTAGTGCTCTTTGTCAACTTGGGACATCTCTGTCCTTTAATTTTTTGCCCATATGATGAGAGTAAAAAGAGTTTAGGTTTTTTTTTGTTGTTGTTGTTTTTGTTTTATTACTATTATTACTTGTTGTGCTGGTCAAATCTAGGGCCGTGTGTGCTGCTGGGCAAGTGCTTTACCACTAAGCTACATACCTAGTGCCAACTTTCAAATTTAGTTAACCAGTTTATAAGTTTGCTATATGTCTGTTATTCCTTTTTCTGATTTGCCTGGTTACATCTTTACCAATTTTTTCTGATAAGGACTTAGTTATTAACCTTCTCTTTGCCTGCCACGTGCTTGGGATTTTGTTTAATGTGTTTTGTCCAATGAAGATTCTTACTATAATGTCTGTTTTATGAAAGAACTTTGACATTTCTATCTCACTTGGCAAGTGGCCTTCCTATTCCTGTGTTATAAAGTACCAAGGTCTCCTCGTTAAGTGAAATAAAGCAACAGAATCCAGCTGTATTGTCACACGTTAAGGAAGAACGTAATGGCATATTGAGTGGCTTAATGAGTGGCGATTTTATTCCTTTTGTACAAAGTGTTTTATGTATTTTCCCATTAGGTTATTATCTCCTTGTCTAATATCTGGATGATCAGCTTTATGCAATTGACTTATAGGCTCAGGAAACATTTCGAAAATGCATTTCAGTTCAAGAAGAGTGGAAACAGTTTCATCATCTCTGTTACTGGGAATTAATGTGGATTTATATATACCAGCAAAATTGGATGCAGGCGTATTACTATTCAGACCTACTTTGCAAAGAGAGTAAATGGTCCAAGGTAAACCCCCTGCTTGCTACATGACCACAGTGGTTTGTCACTTAAAATTGATTTTTCATGTATACTTTTCTCAATTTAGAGGGAGGAGGAGGAAAAGGAAGAGGAGGAGGAGGGTGGTATACTTACTGACCACACTCCAGGCAGGATATGACTAGGATGTAATTGCAGGTGCTGTCCTCAGCAGTCCAGGTTTTAAGCATCCTCCCAAAAGTGCTCTCCAAACAAAGGCATTTTACTGCCAGGATGAACTGCATCAATACTGAAATCTTGGCGACTTTTGTAAACTTTTCCTGCCCCAGTGATCGAACTTTTGGTGATGACTAAAGTTAATTCTGAGCCACTGGAGAAGTTGGGGGGAAGGGATCATGGCTTATTGTTCCTTCTGCCCATTTTCCCACTGCGATGGCATGGTCCTTACGTAGGAGAATGGTCACATTAACTGAAAAGTGTGGCCATCTTCTGAAACAGATTTTTTTTATTAGTTACTAAGATTTTTTAAGCATTTCTGAAAATCCGTGCAATTGTGCAAATGTATTGGAGCACCTGTTTTCTTCCTTTTCCATTTGTTTTTGTTTTTTGTTCTTTTAAGACAAAATTTCACCTTGTAGCCAAGGCTAGCCTGGAGCTCATTGTGACTCACAGATTGGCCTTGAGTTTATGGCAATCCTTCTGCATCAGCTTCCCAAGTGATGGGATGGCATCACTGCAGAGAGCTAAAACCTATGCTTGTTACTCCTTCCTTCCTTCCTTCCTTCCTTCCTTCCTTCCTTCCTTCCTTCCTTCCCTCCCTCCCTCCCTTCCCTCCTCCCTTCCTTCCTTCCTTCCCTCCCTCCATCCCTCCCTTCCCTCCCTCCCTCCCTCCCTTCCTTCCTTCCTTCTTTCCTTCCTTCCTTCCCTCCTTCCCTCCCTCCTTTTTCCTTCCTTCCTTCCTTCCTGAAAATGTTCTTTTCACACAATGTACTTTTATCATATTCTCCTTCAACTCCTCCCTACCCACCCAACTTTATGTTCTCTCCCTTATTTTTTTAAAGAAACCCATAAATCTAAAAATTTGAAATCAAAACACTCAAAGGATCAATAAACTGAAAATCTCAGAACAAAACATCCCTTGCAAACAAACAGACCAACCAGACCAGAGGCATGGGGTTCATTGGCTAGCTTCTCCTAGGCATGGGGCTGTGTCCTGCTTGGAGTGTGGTTGGTATACCCAGCGACACTCCATTGCAGAAAACTGATTTTCTTTTTCCTAGCAGTTTCACTTGCAAATAGCTTCTTGGTTAGGGGTAGGGCCCATGTCCACTTCCCCTCTTAGTGCTGGGATCCCGGTGAATTGGCTAGCCTTGGTAACACCTGCACGGTTTCTAGCTTACTTCTGGTTTGCAAGGTTAGAATGTCACGTTCCTATGAGTGTTCTCTCCTGAGCCCCTTGTCTTTTTTCCCCTCAAGGCAACATATGTGTTCTTGAAAGCCGCCATTCTGAGCATGCTTCCAGAGGAGGAGGTGGCAGCGACTAAGGAGAATGTAGTGTCTCTGTTCAGGTGAGCACGACCCTGCTTCTGTCACAGAGACCCTGGGGGGTTAGGACACATCTGAGTTTTCCCTTCATGCCCTACTTCCTTAGCTTATAATTTCTCTGCTCACTGGTATGGACACACCTAGAGTCATGCATTTAGCTGAGAGCCAGCATGGATTCTTTAGCACAATTGTAGATGTGTTTGCATGTCTGGGAATGATGAATTCACAGCGTTACACTTGTTTTCTAGAATTAGGGTTTAGTTTCTGGGGCTTTGCACCTGCTCTCTCGTGCTGCCGTTGGAGTCTTTCAGCGATGTGACTGGATTTTTTCTTGAATCCTTTCCCTTGCTTAAGCATTCATAGACTTATGCATAAGAAGCGACCCCACAACCGTGTAGTCTCTCCTCATCCATGTGTTTAGAGTGTGTGTGTGTGTGTGTGTGTGTTGTATGTATGCATCATGTGTAGTGTAGGTGTGTGCAGAGGACAGTGGTGACATCAGGAGTCCCACTCTACCCTCTTTGCCCTGTTCCCTCTAGACAGGGTGTCACTGAACCTGGAGCCAGGCTGTTGGCCACAAATCCCAGGGGTCTTCCCCCCTCACTGGGTTACAGGCATGTGCATGAACCAGCCTGGGTTCCCAGCATTTGAACTCAGTTTCCCACACTTGCAAGCCAGCACGCTTACTTGCTGAGCCATCTCCCAGCCCAAAATTCCTTAGAATTTTGAAAATACTAGATCCTAAAATGATTATTTACAAAGTTGCCTATGTTTGGTTAGCTTTCTCAAATTATGCTCCTGGATGGCTGTCTTTTGAGACATATTATGTTATAGATCTATCGATTGTTATCTTTTGGCTATCTTTTGAGTCATACTGTGTTATAGATCTATGGATGGCTATCTTTTGAGACATACTATGTTATAGATCTGTACAGCAGCCTCAGACAGTAACAGGAAATGTACTCTTTTACACTCTTCCTTCTTGCTGGATAAATACTTTGAGTCTTTTCTGCTTATTTATGGAAGTTGACAATTTTATACCTAGATTAGCCTGGACTCTGTTTGACAGATGTAAGCTATTAGCTAAGCTGAAGAGATGATGTCAGTTAGTGGCTCTCATGGAATCATGTACTCACATTACCTGAATGTGTGTCACCATCCAGAGTGTTGTCCCTACCCTAGGACTTCCAACTCAGGTCTGGGTATCACCCAAAACTGTGCATTTGGAGCAATTTCTGGCTGCTACTGACCTGTGAGGTAGTCTGAAAACCTCAGTGGTGACTAATGTGTATGCTCATTGGCCTTTCTTTCCATGGGGATCTTCAGACAAGTCGATGGCTTGAAACAGAGAATCGCGGGGAAATCTCTCCCCACTGAGAAGTTCGCTGTGAGGAAGGCGCGGAGGTACTCCCCGACCTCAGGTGCCCCAGGAAAGCTCGTCGTGCCAGCCCTGGTATCTGCTTTTATTCACTGTTTACATACTAGAGGTCATTTCACTGTTGAGAGCATCAAGGAATGTACTTACCTTTGGTTGTGAAGCTTATAATTCAGTTAAGAACTATTATATAGTTTTATATTGATGCATAAACTACTTTTAAAAAATTAAAAATTAGCTGGGCGGTGGTGGCGCACGCCTTTAATCCCAGCACTTGGGAGGCAGAGGCAGGCGGATTTCTGAGTTCGAGGCCAGCCTGGTCTACAAAGTGAGTTCCAGGACAGCCAGGGCTACACAGAGAAACCCTGTCTCGAAAAACCAAAAAAAAAAAAAAAATTTAAAAATTTTACCTGGTGTGTTTTGACTAGTTAGTAAGTTCTAGACATTGTGATAAACTCAACTTCAAGAAAATCATTTCGAATAAAGTGGAATTTAATTATAAAATAATCACAAATTTAATTTTACATTTTCTAATAGCTACGTAAAAAAGTAAAAGGAAATCTTTAAAGTATAACTTTTCAAGAATATAGTTTGTTTAATCTGGGCATGGCAGCTTACACCTGTAATCCTAGTGCTTGAGTAGCTGAGGCCAGAGAATTGCCGCACATTTGAGGCCAGCCTGGGCTGCATAGTGACCAGACCACAAGTGAGACCTTGCCTTACAAAACAAGCTGCCTTCTCCACCCCTAAAATACTATGACTAACCCCTGAAAACAAAACGTTGCCATTTTGATGCGGAATTGTAAATAAAGGAAAACTCCTCCCCGAGCCATGCCCTTCCGTGGACACAGGTCTCCCACCCATGAGGAGCATCCTTTGGACCGGCCATGCTGTACTGCGGGGGGCCCTGTACTGCGGGGGCCCTGTACTGCGGGAGGCCCTGTACTGCGGGGGGGCCCTGTACTGCGGGGGCCCTGTACTGCGGGAGCCCTGCAGGGCTGGAGGCTGCTACCGTCCTGCTTGAGCTCACCCTCCTAATCGCCTCAGTGTTTTGGCAAAGCTCCTTGAAAAACACAATTTGACTTGAATTTTCAAAACAAAGCCTTCTTTTTCAAGGAAAGATGTTGAGTGCACACAGGCAGGCGTCCAGGTCCTCCTGTGTGGTGCTATGAACCTTTTTTATTTGGGGGATTATTTAATCATTCTCCTTTGAATGTTATGTGGTGTTTTCCAGTTTATACTGTCATAGGCATGCTACAATGAACACGTAAAACTCTAGGAATGTTTTCAAAGAATCTGTAGTTAAAGGTCTTGTGTTAATGTTGGGTATATAACGCTAAATTTCTACTCCGCCCCCAAAACCCCGTATCAGTTTATATGACTGGTAGTCTTTTAGTTTGCGTCTCTGCGCTGATGCCTTGAGCGTCTTTATGCGCATGCTCATTCCGATTTCCTTTTTCTGTGTTGCCGTTCATGTCCTTCGGTTTCATTGGGTTATTCTTGTTTTGTTGCGAACTCTCAGAAGTTCTTCATGTATTTTAAGAGGAATAAGAATGTAGCCCCTGACCGGGGTCAGATAGCTAGCCTGCAGCTAGCCTAGACTCAGGTGTTTCCCACAGAACCCCAAGATTAGACTGAGGTGAGACAGACCTGTGATCACCACCCGAGCACAGACAATGACGAGAACGCTGTGCTAAACACAGAGGCTCCTGTCCTCTCTCCCAGTTGGTGCCTGTGTTGCTTAATTAGCTTTAGCTCACGTCCACATTCTTTTATATCAAGTGCCCTGCACTGGGAAGGATTCTCTATGTCAAAGAACTTTCCAGAAACTTTTCTGAGCCATTGTATTTCTTTGTCTACGTTAGAACTTAGACACTGGTGTGTATAAGACCCAGCTGTGCTTTGAGTCACTGATTGGGTGTGTAGTGACAAAGAACTGACTGACCAGAATTGGCCATACCTAGGGTTGTTGCCACAGCCTGGTTTTCATACAAATCTCAAACCAAGCTTGTCCTTCCCTTTGATAAATACTAAGACAGTAAAACTTTAAATCATCATCAGTTTAAAAATAACATTATTGAATTGTGCTCCTAGCTTCCAGGACCATAAAACAAACCTGATAATATCATTTCCTGCCTCATGCCCAGGGCTGTTCTGCTAAGAGGACTCTCAAATAATATGTGTCGTAAATTCATGCTCATCATAGACCCTTCAAAATATGAACTGCACTATCTGGACATTAGAAAAATATTTTCAAGCAAAAACACATTTGCTTTTCATCCAAAAAAATTCTCATGTGTTAGCCCATTAGATCTAATGTGCAAGGAGGAGTCATTAGTTTACATTTTAGGAGCCGTCAGTCAGCCATATGGCCTTTAAACAAGCACGCTTTCTGCATATTGGATCGAATTACTGGGCCGACACATGTTTTTAATGATATAAGAGAACCTGAGCCCAGTAAAATAAATATTCCACTGATCATTTCTAGCGATATGCTTGGAAACACTTTATGTAAACAAATGGCAGACATTTTAAAATATTTCTCTTTATTTAAAAGTAACAACAGAAATTTACATAAAACAAAATTGTTCACGGTGTCAGTTTAAAATACTGTTTTACTTCCATATCTAAATTCTGTCCAAGGATTGTATGCTAGTAGATGATTAATATGTGTTTGTTGAATGAATGAATGAATTTTTAGTAAGAGTGTAAGATATATGCTTATTTACCTTAGAGCATAAAAGACAAAGGGATATAGTAAAACTGGGGGAAATTATGTCACTAGATTCCAAATGAAGAAAGGTTAGAACAAAATCCCGACTGTCCTGTGGAGGTTTTTAGCAGCACTTCATGTAGTTGCCAATGGTTTTCCACCCTTCCTTCTTAGGAAATGATGTACGTCTGGAATGGCTTTTCAATAGTGGGCAAAAGAAAGGACCTTTCGGAGAGCCTCTTGGTGACTGTGGAGAAGGCTGAGGAGGCATTACAAAACCAAAGTAAGTCTGCAAGGCCCTGTGTCTGCCCGATTTCTACTCCCGTTTCTCCCTGGTGCACTTATGCCTGCACTGATGTGTGCACATCTCACGAGCAAGGCTTGAGCTTGTGCCCTTCATCAAGATAAAGGGAGGACAGCACCTCTTGTTACACCAGTGAGTCCTGAGGACATAGCTCTGAACAGAGGACATGTGCCACAGAAGACCATGGTATATATAGGATTAGACTCCATTTTTCTCATCTAGCCACATGGCCAGTGTTTATGGAAGGGCCAATCAGCATCCTTGGTTTAAGGAGCAGCTCTTCTTAGTCTTTCTCTGCTACGGTAACAGGATGCCATAGGTTGGGTAATTTATAAAGAAAGAAACCGATGTTTTCCTCAGATGTGGAGACTAGCGTGTGTTGGGTCAAGGTGCTATGGCTGACGAGGACCTTCTCACTGCCCTGTAGGGTGGCATAGGGCATGGCGTGGAGAGAGACTGAGGCACACAGCACACATCACTGTTCTCTTAAAGTTGCTACCTCTCAACACTGTCTCAGTGACAGTTAAATCTCAGTGGTTTTGAAGGGGACACTCAAGCAGTTGGCACTGTGCTTTGCATGGCTCCTTTGCCTTATATTTAGGTCCACCATTCATCCCACCCTCTCTCTGGACTCCATGGGCACCAGGCATGCATGTGATCCACAGACACACACACAGGCAAAACACTCATTCGCATAAACAAAATGAAATGGTAGCCAATCTAATGGATATCAGGTAATCTTTGCTATTTTATTGTGAAATTATTTTAAAAAGAAAAATGTTTTATTTTGTATGGAAATCGACATAACCGCATCATCTTGAAATCGAAATAAAGTGGAAGTATATTAGAGTTACCTTTAAAGTAAGATTTAGGGACTGGAGAGATGGCTTATTTTTAAGTGGTTACGAATTCTTGCTACTCTTGCAGAGGACCTGGGTTCAATTCCCAACACCCATATGATAGCTTAGAATTGCCTGCTGATCTGATCCCTCTTCTGGCTGCAGTGAACATTACACGCAGGCAGAGCACTCAAACACAAAATAAATACCACTATTTTTTAAATATTTTTTCCATGAGATAGGCTTCTCCAAAAAAAACCTTAAAATTTTGAACAAATTCAGTAGTTCTCATTGTTGATTAGTGAATTAGACTAATTTAATAATTTGCTCATTCAAACTCCCATAGCTGACATAGACAGACTAGGGGAAGAAACAACTCTTGTTGTTGTGGGAATTATCTAGATTAAAGCCCACATGTCCACAAATTAAATGGATGCGTGAATGTTTATGTGAAAACTGGAAATTAAGGAAACACTTTTGCAGGGTTATGTGAAAACAGTTGTAGGGTGTGCCCCTCCTCCCAGAAAACTAGCCTGCATTTCCTCTCTGTCCCTTGCTTCCCCAGACTCTGTAGGTGAGCCCTCAACCTCTGTGAGTGCTGTTGTATCCCCCCAACCCCCAGGAGTAGATCCCTTGTCAATCACATTCGCAAAGGAGCAGTGGATTTTGCTTTCTATTGATTGGAGAAAAAGAACTAAAGAAGTCATGCTTGCATCATAGGCTCATACCTGGGAAGTGCTTAGAAACCCAAGCCACTGCCTTTCTGTTTCTGTTTCTAATGGCGTCTTCAGATGAGAGACCTGAGCAGGTTCTGGGTGAATGAGCAAACACACCAGGCTTGCCGCAATTCTGTCCTGTGTTTCTCCTCTGGGTGAAAGAACATGTTTATTGTCAAGATGAACAGTTACTGCAGATTAAGTTTATAATGGTTTGTAGGACCATTGTTCTATGTAGGAACATTATCTTCTCTGACCCCAAACTCCTGACTCTTAGTAATTAAGCTCCCGTTCTCCAGATTGAGGGGTGGGGAATCTATGATTGGAAAATTGAGTTAATTTATAAGCCTGAGATTGTGGGGGCTTCCACCCCAGCCCATATTGGATATCAGAATGTGGTTCTGGTTTTGTGGCTCAAAAAAACAGGGTAGGAGGGTACTAGTGACCTAGGGTAGTGGCTGGGCATAGTGGGTAAAGATTGGTCATCCACACAGAGGGCTCAGCCTAGACGTAAGAGCGCACTTGGAGGCATGCTCAGCATCGGTCGGCATGCGGTATTAATTTCTGTACCATTCCCTTTGGAAGTCTAAACAAATCCATCATGTACCCAGAAGTTGGCAGCAGATCCACTTTGTCTATCCTTGCAGTTAATTTGTGTGGCGACATTATACAGCAAACAGAATCAGTTACATGAAGGGATTGCAGTCTGGTGGCCTTTCACGTTTCAGTCAGCTTCCACGTTTCCTGCTTGGTGCGTTCCAGCGAGTTTCTAAAATACGCAGTGTAGATATTTTTGTAGTTTTCAAGCTTCCTTCTTTCTTGGCCTGCCCACAGTTAGGACACTCGGCAGCCGCACTGTGCTGCACACACACTTGGACACCGTTACCATGATTTAAAAAGAAAAAAAAAACACTTTTCAAACAGTATTATTCTCTGTGTATGTGTGGAGGTCAGAGGACATTTTGTGACACTGGTACTTTTCTTCCACCATGTGGGTTCTTGGGATCAAACCCAGGTCGTCATGCTTAGTGGCAATTGCCCTCACCCACAAAGACATGTGGATTGCTTTGTGGCAGAGAGTTGTTTTTTTTTTTTTTTTTTAATTCCAATTGAAGATGGAAGCTATTGAAATCTTTCTCTTTTATGAGACTTTGAATCATGACAGGGAGTGATCATGTGACAGACATTGTACTGTGGTCAGAGGAAACTGTGGTTTTGCCTCTGAGATTTGTGTCAGATGTAGAATATGAGCCCCTCTGTCAAACTGCTAACTTAGGATCCCCACAGAGTGACTTTACTGATTTTTCAATTGTAGTTGTCTGTGGCACCTCAAAACCCATCCTTCATTGAGCAAGCAGATGTTGTCACGGCACAAATGGTCAGAAAACTGCTTCTCAAAGTTCAATAGGAAACGCAGCCGTGACACTGAAATTCAGTGTCCAGTGTGGGTCTTAAGGCTGAGGGCTGACTGACCTGCTTCTCAGTAGACATCTCCGAGAGAAGCATGGGTTGGGACTGTAAGTAGTGGGAAAGGTTAGAGGTGTTGGTATCTGTGGGTTTTCTAGTGCTGAAGTGAATCTCAAATGTTTAAACACTTGGAAGTGAAGTGAGCCCCTCTAGTTGGGTGAGTAGCACTGTTAACCTCCAATAGGTGAGGGCTTTATGAGCTGAATCTGGGGACTTTCAGCATCTAGTCATTTCCCTTTGCCACCCCTCCACACTGTTGTCACAGCCTGAGATGTGTAAATTAGCAGTCTGTCTTGGAATGGCTTCTTCACATGTCACTCGCAAAAGAAAAAAGCAGGAAAGCCTTCACGCATGGAGCTCGTGGCATGGCACCTTTGTCACACAGCCACCGCACCATGCGATGCAGCTCTCTCTGCTTAATACCGCCCAAACCGAGCTGTTAGTCGGCCGGGCCCAGGCAGGGGACATTCTCTAGGATAGGCCTGGACATTCTCTAGGAGCACGGGAGGTCGTGGGGGCTTTGGGTGCCTTTCCTGTGTTTCAGAACCATTTCACGGCATAATTTCCCCCCAAAAGAACATAACCTGGGAGAACTGATAGGTTGTAAACATAATGATCTGGAAGAGAGGTTTCTGCTTCCTGCATTTTGAACGGGTGGGAGGCCATCTGCTTTTCCATATGGAAGCGCTATCCTCTCCTGCACAGGCGCCAGCAGAGTTAGAAGCCAAAACAACAGGAGGAGACAGCCTGGTTCCTCCTCCTTTACCTCTGAGAGAATTAATGAAGCTCATTCTTTATTTAGAGTTCAGATTTCCTGTCTTAGCTAAGGCCACAGAATTCAGAATGACCACCTGAAAACTCTGCCTGTGAATACAGCATAATAAATGCTGGTGAGTGAGTGAGTTCCGTGTCCCTCTAGGCAAGTGTTTGCATTGTGTAGTGAGTGAATAAACATGTTTTTGAATGGTCCCCCTAGAATCTGACATCAGCTAGCTTTCCTCTCAGTTAGGATTTTGTGAAAATCCTGGAGTGCCCTGAAAGAGCAGGGCAGCCCAGAGCACCTGCCTCGCAGAGGCTCCAGCATCCACCCCGACACCACGAAAGCAACGGACTTCCCCCTCTTGTTTATGCTTCTTGTTTTCAGACTTCACTGACTACTCCGTGGATGACGAGTGCTTGGTGAAACTACTGAAGGGATGCTGCCTCAAGAACTTACAGCGGCCCCTGCAAGCCGAGCTGTGTTTCAACCACGTCGTGGAAAGGTAAGAGCCAGCCTGAGTACAGGTTGTGGCTTCAGGGGAGTCTGTGGGACAAAGGGATGCGCCAAGCCTTTATCCTCATGAACAAAGCTACAGTTTGCTTGAAATATGCTTTACATATTTCTATTCAGTGTTTAAAGATGACCACAAAATGTAACCGTGTAGCCAGGCTGACAGTCGCTAAGCGCTGGCAGTGAACTGCTGAGCCTCTCGAAGTCACTTGGTCCCTATCCTTCTTCTCTGTGTGTGTGTGGTGTGTGTATATTGCATTCATTTATTCAGCACATATTCAGACTCACCAGATGACAGAGACAGCATAACCTAGGAGAGTTTCCCCTCATGGTAATTTGACAGGGAAGAAAGGTGATAAATACTACTACTTGTTTTTCCTTGAGGGATATTTCTTCTGTGTATGGTGATCTTTTTTTTTTTTTTTATATATAGCAATGACAGCACTGTCCTGATACTTTTCAGAGAGTTGGAGTGACGGTGAATGCCTGTCCATAAACTGGTAGCCACTGTGCTCCCTAAGGGCTGTCACTCCTCACTGTGCACCGTGTGGCCCAGTAGCAGAGCTCTCTAGTACTTCTCATAAAGAATCTGGAAGCTGAATCTAATGTCAGATCTCCTGGTTTTTAAACATGGGCTCAATAGTTTTGAAAAGACTGCAAGCCAAAAAGATGGAGGCCACCCAATGTGCCACTTGCTGCCCTCTTTCCCGTATCACGTGCCTTTCCATTAACAGCCACTTGGACTCTTTCCTCATGACAGAATTTATGAGAATGCAGGACACAATATCTAGTTCCCTAATAAGGTAATTTGGTGACCAGACTAAAGAAGTGCATGTGCGGTTCTGGTTTATTGGCATTTTCATAATGGTCAGGGGCCGGCAACAGCAGTGACCATGTGTGCCACTTGCTTCATTTACTTGAATCACACAGCGAATCATTTATTTGTGTGCTTTACGTTTAAATTGTGAAATCATCTTGAGTGGGGTTAAGTTGAAGAAGAGATCTCCCACACCGCTTACCTCAGCTTCTGCCCAGGCCGCTCTCACGTTAATACCATTGTTCGACACAGTTCTTGGATCTCTAGAGCAATGTACATTTGAAATGCAAGTTTCTGGGAGGACTGGCCTCTTGGTTGTTAATTCCCAAAGAGATGTATTTTGTTTTTTCTTCATGTCAAGAAGTACAGGCAAAAAGCCATCTCTGTCTTGTCCCTTGCAACAAGTGAGTTTCTTTTAATCTGCCCTTTCTCCAAAGGATGGATCCTATATTCCAAGGTTAAGCTCCAGCCACCTGCTTTCTATGGGTCTAGGGCTTCCCCTCCTGCATGACCACCGAGACACAAAGTCTCCGGTCTCTGCAGACCCCACGTCTCCTTCCACACAACTGTCTCGCTCTTACTTCTGTTTGGCATTTGAAAGTAGTTTTGTTTATAGACTGGTAAACCGAAATTAACCTGACACAAAACTAGACAAGTCAGCAAACAGTCAGAGTAGCCATTCAGAAAGGAAACTGTAGGACATCATATTGCATTTTGTACTTTTGATAATGAGTATATTTTTATGCATGTATCTGTCATCAACAGTGAAAAATCCATTATAGTTAGAACTACAGAAACAGTTTGATCTAGATTTAAAATGCTATTTGTTACTCAAGCTTTTTCCTGAGCTTCTAGTTTTCATAATGAGGCTGAAACAAGACTTCTAGCCACCTAGTCACTGACATTTTGAAGAATTCTAAGACTTAAGTATGAAGGAAATTGATGCTTAGTCAAACACAAGACCAGTGCAACTTCCTTATTCCTAAATTGAGAATCACACGCTCATGAAGATGATCTTGTCGACTCGGGTCATCTTGGTGAAGGTCTGTATGTGTTGATCTGCCTGAGAGGTTGTGCTGTACCAGTGCTGGCCTTACTCTAAGGAACAGATTAGTGTATGGAAGCGTACTTCATCCCATGTGTTGTCAAGCATCGTAACTGTGAGGCAGTGACCTTCCTCCGATGATAGTCTCAATGTAGTCTGGGAAATGAAGAATGATGTGTGTTTCAGGTGATACTTTCTGTGTTCTTTTAAGACTTAATTGATTTTCATTTGCTCTTTTAGTGAAAAGCTATTGAAGTATGACCACTATCTGGTGCCATTCACTCTGTTTGAGTTGGCATTTTTGTATAAAAGTCAAGGGGAAATTGACAAGGCCATAAAGGTCCTAGAAACCGCAAGGTGAGTACTGAAGGTAACTTGTCCTGTTGAAGTGGGAGACATCACTGCTATTGCAACAGTAGCAGTGACTTTGTATTCCTTAAAGCCAGTGAGCTAAGGCAGGTTCAGTGTGGTTCCTTTTGCTAATTTAGGCTGTGGCCTTTGCTGGAATTGTGCTGTTTCCTGCCTTAGCCCACTGCTGTGGCTACCTGGAGATGTGATTGTGTGCACCTAGTTAACCGACCAGCTTCAGCTTATTCTCTTCTGTATCAGGAGTCAGCACACTTTTCTTCTAAATGACCAAGCAGTAGATATTTTGGCCTTAGAGTGGCCATTGGCTTTATAAAGTGTCCATTGCCAGTACTTGATATATTGTATGTACATGTAATGTGGAAGGGAAGGGAAGAATGGGTGTGTTCAGAGCTGGTCTTTGGGTCATAGTTTTCTGACCAACAAATATTGTCATGTAAGTCATAGCTGCCATTTTTTGAAGAACTTCTGATCATGTGACAAGTTTATTTTTTCCGTCTATGGCAGATCTTTTGTCATTTCTGCTAGGTAGTGACTCAGACTTGTGATCATGGCCCACTTTCAGCAAGACAAAGCCCTGTAGTCTGTTTGGAACAGTTGGGGCAGTGGAGAAAGAATGCCACACAAACTCTAGGTCAGTTGGGTGTAGCAGCTCTCTCACACACACGTAATCCCTATTCTAATCCCAGGCAGTAGGAAAATTGCCACAAACGTGAGGCCAGCCTGGGCTACAAAGTGAGACCTTGAGTTAAAAACAGACAGACAGACAGATAGTAAGATCTTGTGTTAAAAGCAAAACAAAAGAAACCAAAGCAAAAATTCTGGGTCATAAATAGATTACTAGTCACTGGTCATTTCTTCCTGCTCACCGAGTGCCTGTTAGATGCCAGTTCAGTGAAGGTCAGGGAGAGATACAGTGAGCTCAGCAGGGAATGCTCTGCAGGGTTAGCTGAAGGGAGAGACTAGAGAATCGAGTGTATTCTGCTGAGATGTACAGTGTTGATCTGGAGTGCCTGGATGTTAATTGAGTTGAGAGTAGTTGGAGGAGGAGACAGTGTAGTTGATACCTGCATGAGTAAGGTAGTTTTGGAAAGGTGGGTCACCAGGTCTTCCGGAACGAGATGTGGCCGTGGAGCCTCTGGGTTGTGCTGTGTGGTTAGTGGGTGGACAGTGGTGCTCTATACTAGCTAGGGGGATACTCAGAGCAACAGATTTTTGGGAAGAAAGAAATAAACCTCTCAGGGCTGCAGTACTTGGAGGTGACTGCTAGGTATCCACATGGAGAGGGTAAGCTGGCCGTGAGACGTGCAGCTGTTTTCAGGGCCACATGGACATGAGCCAAAGTCCCCAGCACACAGTGTGATAGTCAAAGCCATTGTTCCTGAGGTCATTAGGGGAAGCTACAAAGCTGGAGATGGAGGTCTCGAACATCGCCCGGAACATTCTAGTCTCGAGATTAGGCTGTAAGATTTGGACACTCAAGATCTTAACATGGTGAAGTAGAGTTAAGAGGATGGTAAGCTGTTGTTTAACTTCTACAGATGTCAGTGTTTAATTAAAGTTGTTTCAAAACAGTGAAGTGTAACACGTGTCTCAGAGAGTCAAGAGCGTGCCCATAAACCTAAAGACCTGAGTTCTCTTCCTAGAACCTACATAAAGGTAGAAGGAAAGAACCAACTCCAGAGTTGTCCTCTGACCTCCTCACAGGCTCTGTGGCATGCCTACCTTACCAGTAATACATACATACACCCAATAATAACAATGATAAACTCAACATGAAATCTCTAAATTCATACAAGTGGTTATCAGCTCAGCACGTTCAAATATGAGATGGCAAACATTTGGAAATCGTAAGAATGGGTGCCAGTGGGTGCAGCTGCCAAACAGCATAAGACCGGAACTAGAGAGGTCACGTGTGACCCTGACAGGGAGACAGAGAGACGGGCTCAGGTACCATAAGGGGCTAGGGATGCTAGCCATGAACAGACTGGCATATGGAGGAAGACGGCTTAGGGACGGGGTGCCACCAAGAACTTCTTACAAGAGAAGTGGACAATGCAGGAAGAAGTCCCTTTCGCAGGTACCATGCTAGGCCTGAGAGAACACTGCTATTTCAACTGTGACATCTACATCCTCAGATGAAGTGTGGGCGTGGCACGGTGAGCACTGCTGCCTCAGATGGTCCCTGTTGGAACCCAGTGCAGATGGAGCGGCAGGGGATGCTGCTTTGCTGCACAAAGGCAGCTCTCTACCATCAAAAAGCAGGCAATGCCACCACTAACCCAGGCAGTGCCGGTAGGGCAGACATAAACGTGGGCTTTTCAAAGTGGCCAGGGTCTGGCCAGACACTGGGAAAATATTCAGTTATTCTTTGATAAATCTTAGTAACAGGTTTATTTTAATCTGTGACTATCAGAATATATCACACTCATCAAACTTACTAAGAAAGTACAAAAAAAAAGGCAGAGGAGTGGGAATAGAAAGAAACAGAGGAGGCATCAGCTGCCTGCCTGCCTGCCAAGGCAGTCCACGGAACCAGGAGACCCAGATCGAAGCTGTCCTAGCTCCCTTGCCATTTGCTAACAATCATAGTGAGGAGAAGTCAACATGAATGTCTTAAGTCCATGTCTTAGTTAGGGTTTCTGTTGCTGTGAAGTGACTTACGAAGGAACACATTTAACTGGGGATAGTGGACTGTTTCAGAGGTTTACACAGGAAGCATGGTGGCTCCAGGCAGGCATGGAGCTGGAGAAGTAGCTCCACACTTGTACATCCTGATCCACAAGGCAGCAGGGAGAGAGGTACTGGGCTTGGCTTGAGCGTGTGGAAACCTCAAAGCCCCGCCCCCAGTGACACACCTCCTCCAACAGGCCGCAACTCCTGATAGTGGCTCTCCCTGTGGGCCCGTAGGGGCCATTTTCACTCAAACCACCACAGTCAGAGTTTTTAAGTAATCTTTGGATTTTGTGCCCCCTACTTTTGTTGTTCATGGTTCTGGGGATTGATCCCAGAGTCTCTGTGTGCCAGGCCGTTCTCTCACTGTGTTCCATTCCTCACCTCTCACCATGTACCCCCTGTGCCTTCTTGGCCCCTTCTGATACTGGTCTAATTGAGTCATTAATGGTGAGCACTGAGAACTTACATGAGAACTGGAATAAATGGTTTTGGGGTCTTGGGGAAAGCCCGCTGTCTTTGTTGGGATAACCGTGTGGGTTTCAAGGTATTTTTATTCTGTTGAATAATGGATTGTTCATGATTATTATGTTATATGAACCTGCCATAACGTTTTCCTCTTTAAATATGCAAGTTGAACTATGTAGCAATACTTAACAAAATGTACCATGCTCTCATGACCATGCTAGAGCTGTGGTCTGGCAATTAGAATGTTCTGCTCAAAGTCTGACCTCTTAACCCATCCCCAGGGAAGCCAGGAATGCAGACTCCCTCTTCACCTTGCCCCACAGGAAGAGTCTGCTCTTTACTCCACTCCACTGATGCATGTTAGAGTTAGGGATAACAGGAGATAAATGCTGACTGTATTATCACTCATTGTCTTCAGAAACAACTACAAAGATTACTCCCTGGAGTCCAGACTACACTTCAGAATTCAAGCAGCTCTTCATCTCTGGAAGAAACCATCCTCAGACTGACTGGAGCACACAGGATGGAATCTTCCCCCCCGGTTAACACTGACTCTTGCTATGGAGATCAGTCTCTGTGTCAAGGTGGAACCATGATCCTTCAAATAAGAAACAGAAAGCCTGTTGTCAGGCACTTCTGTCACCAGAGTGGCGAACTGTTGGCCTACATATTTTCCCCTATGGAATGACATTTAATACTACATAGAAATTCTTATACTCTGCCTTTAAAAAGAATTTCAATTGAGGGGGTGAAGTCTTTTAAAAGACTAGCAGGTACAATAAAGCCTAGTTAGATTATTTATTTTTTTAATGTAAAAATTAATATTGTTCAAATAGCAAATGGCTTTATCAGCTGAGTCATTTTTAGATTGGCTTGTCCTTTAAACTTCAGAGATATTTTACTGCTGTTTAAATCTCAGAGAGTAAATAAATATCACATCTATAATACTATAACAGTGGGTTTCTGAAGATTCTGGAAGAGGGAAGTGGAGGGTAAAGTATTCCTACGCAGAGGGGACTCACATCTCAGCAAGATGTTACAGTTGTAAGTTTTGGGATTTCCAGTCCTCTCATTGGTTGAAGGTGGTGGCATTTTTCAGAAACTCCTGTATTTGAATGTACTCATATCAGATCCAATAATAGCATTCAATCATATAGACACATTCTTATGTAACTAAGGGAGGAAAAAGCTGTATTTTAGAACTCCCTAACCGTAGCACTGAAGCCTGAAATACAGACTTCTCTTACGTTTCTTATAGGAAGGAAAAATCCCTGTTGCTTTAAATGATACGTAAAATGTCAGTGATTTTTTTTTTTTTTTTACAGTCATGATGCTGCTGCCCCAATGCTGATGGTTCCTTTTAAATATCTGGGCTGCGTTTTGGTTCTCTGAGTAGGAAACAGAATCAGAGCATGAGCCTTTCCGGAATCCCCACACCTGTCAGTCACCATTTGTGAATTAGAAAGAACTTCCTCATTTTGTGAAACAGAAAAAGAACAGGTGGCTTTAAAGTTCTCTTAGAATTTTATAACTGTGAGTCTGTGTATTAGACATTTTCAACAATGTTTAGCGCTAATCCAAACCCTTCTCATTAGAAAGTGTTTTTTTTCAACCCCTCCCTCTCCCAATCAACTGCCTGTTAATAGTAGGTGTTACAGCTGAGGGCCAGATTCCACACAGTGACAAAAACCAGTTCATGAGTCCATGAACCTGGGCTTTGTCTCATTTCTATTATTTCCAAGACCAGTAACTCATCTAGACGGTAGATGGCTCTACCTTTCCTAGACAGAGCCCCAAGTTTGTAGTTTGGAGTCTGTCTCTGTTGGTTAATAGTGAACAACATAAAGCAAATAACTTACCCTTTCTAGGACTTGGGTTTCTAGTGGGAGTGGCAAGGTAGCCCTCCCTGCCGGAGGCCTCAGGAGATGGTGCATCTGGTAGCTTTCTGTACACTGGGAAAGCTGTACACGTTTGGTAACTATGGTTAACTGTAACTTGTGGTAGCTAAGAGTTTGGTAACTATGGCCCTGTGCATGGATGACAGTCCCTCTAGGACCTGCTGAGTCTGGTCTCTGCTCTACAGTGAGATGAATGTGAGCATTCAGGACCTTTCAGTTATTTACTTGTGCATTTAGCTCTGACAGGGGCCCAGCTTGTGCTCCCGCTGTCCCCACTGCAGTACCCATGCTCAGCGGGCTCTGGTGTCGTGTTACTTAAGGTGCCATTTCTTGATCAACATTGAGGAAGTATTTTTTTTCTTTTTTTTTTTTTTTTTTGATTTTTCCAGACAGGGTTTCTCTGTGTAGCCCTGGCTGTCCTGGAACTCACTTTGTAGACCAGGCTGACCTCGAACTCAGAAATCCTCCTGCCTCCGCCTCCCAAGTGCTGGGATTAAAGGCGTGCGCCACCACCGCCCTGCAAGGAAGTATTTTTTGAGGAAGGTGATTAAAACACTTTGAATCACAGGACCATCCCTTCAGATAACACGGAGGCAGATATCGTTACTATGAATCACACAACTAACTACAGATAGAAGGGGAAATAAATTGTCATGAGCTGTAGAAATATGTTTTTTATATATATATATATATATATATATATATATATATATATATATATATATATCTTGGAAGAAAAGTTTATAAATTCTTTAGAAGAGCTTTGGTAATGTTATTTTTAAAACACAATGTTTTCATACTATTAAAGAATGTGGTGGGGTATGGTGGTACACACTGTTAATTCTAGCATTTGGGAGGCAGGGGCAGGCAGATCTCTGAGTTCGAGGCCAGACTGGTCTATTTATTGAAAACCCAAACCAACCAAACAAAAAGAATACCCATATTTTGTGAGAAACTATCAAAGCTCATGGTCTGTAAATTTCCATTCTGATATAAAATGAAAAAAAAACTAAGCTAAAAATGACTATTTGGGGGACTGAAGGGGGTAGCCCAGCAGTTAAGGATACTTTCTGCTTTTCCAGAGGACCAGTGTTTGTTTCCTAGGACCCAGGTCAGGCAGCTCTCAATTGTCTGTAATTCCAGAAGATCTGACCTCTGTAGGCATCCAAACACACATGGCATGCATTCGCAGAGAAACATACACATAAGTAGAAAATAAATCTTTTTTTTAAATGACTGCTTTTACATTATCAAACAAACTTACCTGTACTATTATATTTTGTGGTTTTTCTCAGGTTCTCTCTGTCAGCAGTGTGAACCACCTGTCCAGTGGCTTTATAAATGCTGCAATAGAATTAATACCACAGAACTTTATCATTTTTTGTCATGTTCAAGATACTGCACTGGCACCAATTTCTTAGGATGTTTGTAAGAATCACCCTTTAAAATCTGTTTTGTGATTTAGGATGTTTTGTGGAGAGCAATCGCCTAAGAGACAGCAATATCTAATCATCTTTCTGAGGCCACGGGGAGTAGGCTGGGTTTCCAGTATGTCTGATTTCACTTTCTGTAGCTACCGGCAAAGGCAGTGTTCTGACTGTGTTTTGTAAATGTAAGGATTGTATTTCAGAGCCTTGGGAAGGAAAGCCTAATTTCTACTGGAGAGTTAATGGGAGGATAACTACACCAACCCCGTGTATATTTGACCACTTGCCCTGCCTGCATATAGGAGATGTTCCCAAGTTACACTGCAGACAGTTCAGTGGCCTTCCACCTGTTCTGAGGACAGGAGGAGACAAGTAGGTAGGAGCTAAAGGAGATAAATTTCAGATTCCTGGGTGTGAAGGACAATCTGCAGCCATTAGAGCAATCCAACAGTCCAACCAGCTCCTTGGGAAAGGAGTGACTTCAGCAGTTCTGAGCAGCTGTCATCCCTCCCTGGTCTGGGTGTCTGTCTGGGTTAATCGGTCAGCTCATTCTACAGTGCTTTGATCAGGGTCTAAAATCTGGGGTGTTGAAAGGTAAAAAGCAGGTACCCCCTCTTCCAATGGAAGAGTATGTTCCCCGTCAGTCAGTCTGCTGTGATGGGCACCAACAGCATCTGCTGTTACATTCATCGTGGTCTGGTCATCTGTCCTGTGCCGTCTGTTCTGGGTAGATCCTTATTAGTAGAGCCCCGCCCCCGACAGTAAAAATAACTGAAAAAGTCCTTATGACCAAGTGGAAAAATTAATTCTGGAATAGTTCTGGTTAAGTTTCTGGACATTTTGTTTTTCCTATTTCCTTTATTTTAACCATTGGTTTGCCAACCTTGTATTTCTGAATCGCCAGTTCTGGTGCTTTCAGTTGGAATGCATTAACTATAATGAAGTCATTGAAATCTTAAGCGTTTGTGATTTATCAGATCTGGAATGGATCTTAGAAAATTATGTTGTCCTTTTCGGCCTTGAGCATGTTGGGTCTTCTGTTCTCTGTCTGGTGCAATAGCCACTTGTCGTCTGTGGCTGCTCCCGTCTTGAAGTGGCCGAGGCCAGAGAACCTTCTAGCCCGCAGCTATTCTTAAACACTTCCTGGGCTCTTCCCTCCTGGCATTCTGGCATTCACCTGCTGTCCGCTGTGACTACCCATTCCTCTCACACCGTCTTCTTTCAAATATCTCTCAGTAGCTTACTTTCTCCATCCTGTGCACTCAGCAGATGATATAGCTCCGTGGCTTGTTTGAGTCTTGGTCTTACCCACCTCATGCCCCTGTGAACTTCTTGTGTGCCATCTCAAAGTCCTTATTTTTAAGATTACTAGGTTAGTCTCATTTTAGAAACTATCTTTGCATGTCACAGCTGTTGCGGTTGTAGAAATTATTTGTAGATTTCATGAGTAAGACAATTTCTGAAAAATTCAGTGAACCCTTCAAGAGACTTTTGCATTATTGAAATGCTAACATTGCTCTTAGCTAGCCCAGTATACCACTTAAAGGTTACTTAGACACAATTTATCCACTTGGGGCATAACACGCAAGGTGACTTAACTAAATTTAAATATTTTATGCCTTCCAGCTGCCTGTTGTGAATATCTTGAGTGTGTGTGCCTAAGTGATATACATAGTACAAGTTTTAATCTCTTTAAGCCTCTTCTGACTAGATGCAGTGATAGTTCTAATGTATCAATAGACTGGTATTGGTAAGTAATATAAAATAACCTATATTGGATAATCCTTCATGCCCTCTTAGGAGTGAAAGCGCTTCTCCAAGTTGCTTTCTTCCTCCCAGCCCAGTTGTCTACGCATTTCCTTTATGTGCTAGATGGCCAGAGCCCTGCCCCCTGCTTAGTCTTCTGGCACACTGTCCATTTGCTGTTGGCTCTTGGTATTTTAGAATGCTGAACTTTAGAAGTATAATGTAAAGGGCACATAAGACTTTAGCATTGTGAAAGGTAGACTTCACACTGGATGGTTCTCTCTGATCCAGACAGCCTTTCACATGGGGGTCAATTTAAATCCATCCCAGTCCATTTATAAAGCCTCCTTGCTGCAGGAAGAAGCAGCAAGAAGAGCTATTCCGTGTATTGAGAGGCTGAGCAGGTTCTCAGCCTGAACTGTGCAGAAGGATATGTAGACTTAGCCTCAGAGAACAGCCCAGCCCCATTCCCTTCTGATTGCACTGTGTACAGTGACAGGTTCAGCACAGTATTGCTGCAACAGGACTTTGTATGCAAAGATCAAAGCGGCTGCCTCACTGTGTTTAAATAATAAAGAATGCCTGCACATGCCTACAGGGTGAGTTTTATTTTGTTTTATTTTATTTTTGTGGTGCTAGAAATGGACCACTGAGGGCTGGTGTAGGCCTTTTAAGAGCTCTACACCTGAGCCACATCCTCAGCCCCAGGTTGAATATTCAATGGGAAAAGGCAAGGTATGCTAATATCAAACTTACTGACAGTAAGTGCACAGTGCACCTTGTATGTTAGCCCAGTGGCTCTTAGTGTATAATTCAAAGGATGAATTTAGGGGGACATTTGGTGTATTTAATTTTATTGCACATCAACTTTTTTTATTTAGGAAAATTTTAAGGACTTTGAATTAAAAGTTTGTCTACCAAAAGAAAATAAAGAGAAATCGTTTTCAGTGGAACATAACTGATGAGAGTATCTGAATAATTGAACATATTAAGGACTATTACTTACATTTGTTTAGGAAGGAATTGCATTATTCTGAGATTGAAGGCATGGACCGTTCTGCTTGAGGAATTAATGCATATACACATTTTACTTCAGTCTTATCTTAATGGAGCAGGGTACCCAGGCAGACCAGTTTTGGAGATAGTAAATGAGTATAAATAATTTTCACAAATTCCCGTTTTTCCTGAAGTAAATTCCCCCCCCCCCCCCAGTAGACAGTTAAGTGTTTTCGGTACAGCTCTTCCTTTGCCCGCTCCAGTACTTAAACCAAGGTTACTGGTACAGGTGCTAAGTAAGCACTGGACCACCGAGCACACAGCCCAAGTGATTTATTTTTAAGGAAGTAACTTGCACAAAAGAGAGAGATTATGGCAAACATTTTAAATCTCAGGCTTTTGGTTCTGTTGGGTCCAGATTGCCCAAGACTGAGAGAGAGTGCCTCTCACCGGCCCGTGTTGTACAGAAAAGTCCTTACGGTGTTCGTGCTCTGTCACTGTGCCTGGGAATTCCGGAGCCAAGCCCTCACTGCTTTTGTCATTTTTTCCTTTTGTTTACTCTTGGCATCGGAACACCCGAGTGGAGATCAGCTGTCTCTTTATAGATTACTATTTTAAAGTATTTATTTCAGATGTTCATAGAATGCTCGATTTATTTACAAAGTTGATGCAAGTTATTTACAAAGGCATATATATATATATTTAATAATTGAGATATATTATTTTATTGCCCAGCTTATTTTCCAAAGCAAATTTACTTTGTAGGTGTTTGTCCTTTGAGAAGAAACAAAAAAAAATTTTTTTTCTTTTGCCTCAAAATCCTGTCTTCTGTCGTGACTCTTGTGATAATATTTGTTTTTCACTAATTTTTGGATTTAGCAAAACTAAGGCATTTGTGAACCAGTTTGGAGTTGCCAGTTGACTCATCGCAGCTCCTGCCTGACCTTAGGATTCAGTGCTGGGCTGGTCAGACTTGGCAGTGTTTCCCGGCCTCTGTTTCCTTGCCTCACTGACTTGAGCGAAGCCTCTGTTAGTTCGTTTTCAGCAATCAGTTTTACAGAGGAAAACCGTCTTAGAAATTGAAGAGGTTAGAACTCTTTGTAAGCCAGGCAGTGGTGGCGCATGCCTTTAATCCTAGCACTTGGGAGGCAGAGGCAGGCGGATTTCTTAGTTCGAGGCCAGTCTGGTCTACAGAGCGAGTTCCAGGACAGCCAGAGCTACACAGAGAAACCCTGTCTCGAAAAACCAAAAAAAAAAAAAAAAAAAAAGAACTCTTTGTAAAACGAAAATGTTATTAACATCCGTCCACTAGTAAGTGGATTAGGTTCAGGTCCTAGAGAAGAGAGGAAAGAGACCAGCTAGAAAGCTTTCCATCAGTCAAGAAGGAAAAAGAAAAGTGCAAATGTAATGTTTTTGATGTAAACATTGTATTCCCTGTGATTTTTCATGTGCTGATTTTGTTAATGTGATCACCTGTGATGTGTGAGTGCAGATAAAGATTTAATTTTCAACTTGAAGACAACAGTTTCTGTTTCTATTTTTACTATTGAGACAGTTTTGAAAACAGATGTCATATTAAAAATTGTATTTTTAAGTGGAAATAAATCAATTTGAAAGTCAGTGTTTTCCTTTTCTTTCCTTTGTCCCTTACAGAAGGCTCTGTGTTATTAGATATATATTTAAGTTGCCAGATTATTTTCAGAATTCTCTATTTTCATATTGCTGTAACCAGTTTACCTACAATGTGCAACTGAATTGTTATTTAAATAAATGATATGTGATGGGATTACAGTCTTCTACTTGGTCTACATGTGAAAACAGGACACAGCATCTGTCTGGCTGGCCCTTCATTGTCGTGGTGTAGGCTTGGTTTCTTGGTGAGGCTCCTTTTTTTCTCCTATTGGTGACAACACCAATTGGTATATTGGTACATTGGTGCCAGTCACATAGGCAGGTATGAAGGCCCCTTTTAAAGCCATGCTCTTGGCTGAGCCGTGGCCATGAAGTGAGAAGAGGGATGGATCATTTGCCCTGAGAGGGGTCGTGGGTTCTTTCATCTTTGTATATCTCTTTAGTAGCCCAGAAGATTGAACTAGCTGCTGACACATCCAGTTGAAGCATTCACTCTAGCAGAGTGGACACAGTACTGGCCTTTGAAGAACTGTCAGGCTGACACTCTGCCCTCCTCGTCAACCCAAAAATTTAGCTTGCAGATTGCATGGATTCTGTCAGAACACAGGGGACTCCAGACTGAGGAAGAAAACCATGCTGATTCTTAGAGGATCCCTCTGCCCTCCATCCGGTGGGTAACACAGAGGGGCCAGTGGACGCTGCATCCCCAGTAGGTTTTTGTCATAGCCAAGTAAACACAAACCCAGAGCCTGGATGCTTTATAGTGGATGCCAAGCAAACCTCCCTGTTCTCGTGAAAGAGATGTTATCTTTGTCACACTGGACAGGAAATAAATCAGAATTGTGCTCAGAAGGGAGAAGATATTTTACTTTTATCTTGAAAGTTTATCAGGATCTGAGCACTTTGAAAATGACAGTCTAAGCAAAGCTAGTTAGTGCCTTTTTCTTGGAGAGTAAAGCCAGACTATAAAAAACCCTGTGGAAGATTCTCACAGTGATGAGCAGAAGACACGGTCTTACAACGGAGCCATTTTAAGAACTTTTACCCTGCAATAAAGAAGCCATTTGTTTTCAGCAAGTAAGTGGAATGAGCTGGTAGTGGTTAGGAAAGGTAGTCCTGGGTACCTGGTTAGAATTAAGCATACGGCCGGGCAGGTGGCGCACGCCTTTAATCCCAGCACTTGGGAGGCAGAGGCAGGAGGATTTCTGAGTTCAAGGCCAGCCTGGTCTACAAAGTGAGTTCCAGGACAGCCAGGGCTACACAGAGAAATCCTGTCTTGAAAAACCAAAAAAAAAAAAAAAAAAAAAAAAAAAGAATTAAGCATACGGACAAGGGCAGAGCCTATGGCTAATGACTGTCCAGCCCCCCCACACCCCCACCCAGAAAAAAAATGTAATGACCTAACAGAGTGTGGCATCTGGAGTTTGGCCCTGAAAACTGGAAAAATGGAGTGATGTCAGCCAAGATGGGAGATGGGACTCTATAAGAAGGACTTCCGGAGACGATTCTGTCTATGTAAAAGCACAACTCTCACCTCAAAGGGAAAAGAAATAGTTCATTCTGGAGCCAAACACCAGTGACCATGGCCCAGGAGCACAGGTTTACTTACCCCGAATCCCAGGCGTCACTGAGGTAGCAATTTTATGAGCTTCTTATAGAAAGAGAACAGAGAAAGTCATAAGCCTAGGTACTTTACAAGTACATTGGTGGATACATGAGGTAGGCAGGTTATAGAAAGACAGGGAGAACTCTGTCATACACTTAGATGCTGTCTTGACAACACACTTGGCCCTTTGATTACTGGAAAACTAGGTGGGTTCTTGTTGGTTTGTTTTGAATTCATTCCAAAGGTGGTTGGGTTTTTTGTGTGTGTGTGTGTGTTTTTTTGTTCTGTTTTTGTTTTTTTAATCTGTTAGGATGTTAGGTCCTACACAGCTGTGGACAAGGAAGGAGCTAAAGACGGACCAAGATGAATTGTAATCAGGCTCTGGACTTACAACATCCCAGCCTCTCCATAACAGCACGGTTCTAATCGGCTGCCTGGTGAGTTCCAGGAGCGCGCGTTCACACATCAAGAGTCAGTTTGCTTGTAAAAGTTGAAGGTCATGCAGCTGTCGTGAGATTGGGAAGGCAGGTGTGTAAATGACCCTAGAATTTAGGACTGAGGTTTGGGAGACTCGTTGATACCACGGCATTAAAAACCAGGTGACTACATGTCTTCAGGCTTCCTACCAAGCTTCGATGGTAGCTGCCACAGGCTTAGGAGTAGAAGTGCCTCACAAATTCCTAACGTTGAAAGAACTGCAGGTAAGCTAGCAAGGAGTGAGAGATGGCACAGTTAGCTGGAGTGAAGAAGGTGAGAAGGTCAAGACCCAAGACAGAGAAGGGATGTTAATAGGGCCTCCAAGAAGACTTTATGAAAATCAAATACAGCCTTAAAACACAGTGAGGAGTAAAATATCCAGAAGCAATCCCTTTGTACAACTTGTAACACAAATGAATACGGACAGTGTTAATAGTGACACTGAAGTGACCAGTGAACTCAAGATCACATCAGTGGCAGTGGAGTGGCATTTATACAGCATCAGACTCATCCCCACATTGAAAGAACATGAGGCTCCCCCACCCAATGGAAGGACAACAACTTATCACCAAGAGACCTCCCCCACCCAGTCTCAGCACCCTTCATTTTTCACAGTAACAAGTTTTCTCAATACATCTTATAGACCTCAGATAATGGGAAGAAAGCTCACTCAAAGGCAGTATATCCTAAGGTGCTGTCTACAGCATTATTTTTGGTCAGCCTGTCAGGCAGAACTACTGTCACACAGTTGAGCTTCTGGGATCAGGAACTTATATTTTAATTGGTTCCTATTGGGAGCCGTGGAGCACAGCTAAGGCAATGAACAGACATGTCACAAAATTACCTGCCGCAGACACATGGCCTGCGTGACTTTCTGTCCCTCAAGTAGACAGGAGAGCTTTGGGTAGCATCTTTTGGGACAACTGTCTTATTAAGGGACACCCTGTTTTAGCTGGTCTTAACATCAGCTTGACACCATCTAGAGTTCTCCATAAGATCTGGCTGTAAGGCATTTTCTTAATTAGTGATTAATGGGAGAGGGCCCAACCCATTGTGGGTGGGGCCATCCCTGGGCTAGTGGTCCTGGGTTCTATAAGAAAGCAGTCTGAGCAAGCCATGGGGAGCAAGGCAGTAAGCAGCACCCCTTTGTGGCCTCTGCATCAACTCCTGCCTCAAGGTTGCTGCTCTGTTTTGAGTTCCTGTCCTGGCTTCTTTCCGAGATGACTACGGAGTGGAAGTGTAAACCCCTAAAGCCCTTCCTTCTCTGCCTTATGGTCATTGCAGCAGTAGAGACCCTAAGACACACCCCTTCCAAGGCATCTCGTGGTCCCCACTCTCCCTACTTCCATCCTCTCCTCCTTCTGAAACTGGCCTTCGGTGAGGCATCTAGGGCTTCTGTCTCTTTTCCCACATCTTTATTTAGGGGTGCTGCCTTTTCTGTTCCTCCTCAGCCTTCTTGTTCCCAATCACCACATACCACTTCCACAACGCATGCGGCAGCCACAGCCACAGTTGAGGTTAAAAGAGTCTTTTCTCCCTCACTTAGAATCATATTCATTTTCTCACTACCAGCCTAGGAAGTGAGATCACAGTCCTGGACTCTGCAGCTGGGCTCATCATACATGTGTGTATGCATGCGTGTGTGTGTGTGTGTGTGTGTGTTCACTGTCAGCTGATGTGCTTTGAGCTCAGTTTCCAGGTGATCTGAGCTGTTACCTGGGTGACTCAGACTTGACAGCACTCAGTGTCCATGGCACTTAAACCTGGAGAAAGGCCACCCAGAGACATTAGTACACACTGTTCTTTTCCTTTCCCTGTGGTCGCTCTGCTTTTAAACATTGAAGGTATGAACAGGGCTCCCCGGATCACCTTGGCCACTCTAGTGTGAACCTGACAATCCTGACCTGGACACACTTTGGATTCTGTACCACTACTTTAGTCCATTGGCAGGGACCTAGAGGAGCTCTGTGTCCCATGTTTTTGGATCTGTGTGGGATCCCTCCTGGGATGTTGCTGTAATTCCCATGGTTCGTTGAGGGCCACTCTGTGCTGAACTGTGAACACACACTGAAATAACAGCAATTGTTTGTGTATATACATGTGTTTATTTTTAAGTTAGTATTTGTGTAAAGCTATTTTTTTTAAAGCAGCGACTATCAAGTTTGAAAAGCACTTAATGTTTCCACTGGTCTTTGGAGGGAAAATCTTTTCTATGGGTTTAACATCCTATAAGGGAAATTGAACAGCGTCTCACAAGCAGCCCCTCCCCCATCACCTAAATTTAATAGAAGAAAAGTATGTGACAGGAGACGTAGAAAAACCACAGAAGCTCATGTGATATTTTATCAGTAATTAGGACCTGAGCTTAATTATATATTCTGTGTGCCCGTAAGGCCAAAGTGAGCCTGTTAGATTGGATAAAACAAACCACATGACTAGTAGTACCAAGGCCACATGTAAAAAAAAAGCCAAAAAAAAAACCCAAAAAAAACAAGGTCTGTTCATAAAACTTGGAGGGCCTTTGTCCGAGGTTTTGAAGACTCCCATATGTCTAAAAGATTCAGAGTGTCACTTGAGCTTTAAGCAGAAGGGGAAACCTAGCACAAAATCTCAAATCTTCATTAAGAAAATTTGGCGAAATTGAACAAGACGCAGCTGCGAGGGGGAAGATGTATATGCATTTTTAGCCCCACTTTGAAAGCCTCAGAATGTCTTTGGAACAGAATGGAGCAAATTGTTGGGAATTTTGTTTTCCGAGCAACCAGTTATATCAACACTGCAGCCTGCCACTGCTACAGCAAGCGTGCCAAAAATAACATGAAAGGAATGTCCACAAATCTATTCAGAATTAAGCCATAATTTCTGCTTTTGTGATCATTTCCAAGAATGTTCCTACCCAGATATTAAATGGAGAACAGGAAGGACTCACTCCAGCCCTGCAAGCTCTCATTTCATCTTTCCTTTACTCCATTTGTTAATGACTCGTGCGAATATACTCTGAATAGTTTTAAAGAGAGCCCAAGGCCCTTAGATGATAAAAAATGACTGTTCTTTTTTAGTTTCAATTGAAGTCCTGGGATTCTAACTATTTCTAGGTTTGTCTTTCATAATCAACAGATAAATCTCAATTTTTCAAAACCATCAGAATCTGTTTGGCTAACTGTGCATAAAATGCAGGGATAGAACAAAACCTCTTTCATTCGTTCACGGCATGGCTTTTCACAAAAGAGGCGGACTTCTGTATTCTAGGAAGACACATTCTTACGTGATTGCTGTACAATGCTTCAACGGAGCCTCCTTTATATTTTCCCATATCCTTCTCTCATTCCCACAGTTCCCTTACAAGGCACATCTAAGGACCATGCAGGGATTTATGATGCTTGCCAATCTCCTAGGAAATGTGTCTGTCTGGACATTCTAGAGCTTGGAGACCTTTAGATCTTCATCATTGCCTGAGATGCACGCATAACTTTATCCAATATGAACAAGAACAGTCACCCTCATCACCCTTTCTCACTCAGACAATCTTCCAAGGCCAAATCTGGAAGGGTTGACCACATGGGGACTTACTGTCAGAAAGATGAAGGCTTAAGTGGAAAGGGACTTGTATTGGTTAATTTTCTGTCATGGTCATAAAACACCATGACAAAAAACAACCTAGGGAAGAAATGCTTTGTTCAAGCTCACAATCCAAGAAGGATAGAATCCTTATGGCAGGGAACGTAAGGCAGGAAGCTGATTGATCACGTTTTCATATGCATATAGGAAGCTGAGAGAGAACAGGAAGTAGAGTGAGGTTATAAACCCTCAAAGCCTGTCTCCAGTGATGAGCCTGCTTCTCCTAAAGGTTCTATGACTTCTCCAAATATTGCCACCCACTGGGGAGCAAGTGTTCAAATACATGAGCATGGCTCTGTGTGTGTGTGTGTGTGTGTGTGTGTGTGTGTGTGTGCATTTCTGTTCAAGCCACCAAAGAGTTATATGATATTTTCTGCTAGTGAAACTGTAGTCCTTGGAAAATATGTAGGCCTCATGCTTAGGAAGGAAGGGGTGAGGCATAACTGCTCATGTCTGCAGTTCTAACAGGAGGCTGGGGCAGAATGATTACAATTTTGAGGCCAGCCTGAATTACACAGTGAGATTTTATCTCAAAGAACCAAAATAAATAAATAAATAAATAAATAAATAAATTAAAAAAAAGGATAAAACTAAAGGATGGAAGGTGTGGAGGAAGAGGAGTAGAAGGAGGAGAGCATCCCTGGGAAGGCCTGGGCCGTTCTTAAGGCAAAGACGGAGCTGGCTGGTATGGTGCTCTTTTAGCCACATTCACTAGAGTCGTTCATCACCAGGACCAAACCCCACTCCTTAGCCATGGGCAATCAGCATCTGGGGGAAGGGCCTCAGTGTGAAACTCTCAGAATTGACCATCTATTTTTATTTTAAAGAATGGTGAGGGAGAGGGAGTAGAATGAACCAAAGTCATCTTTGAATATTATTGCTATTAGTCGTCAAAGGAGGCAGTGGAGAGACAATGTCTCACATTGGTGCACCAGTCTGTACCTCCAAATGACCTCCTCTTTCCGTCTACAAGAACTCTATACCCTGAGACTCAGTTTACTTAGTTTACATAATAAAAAGTAAGTGCCCATGATTTTTATGAATATCTAGGTCTGTATACCCATTGGGTCAAATGGTGGAGAAGTGACCCAGACTTTCAGGAAAATGGTCCCAAGAGGTGAGGTATTGAGGGGGAGGACCAAGGATGAGAAATTAAAGAAGACAAAAGCAAAATATAGGACCAGGAGGTTTTGAAGAAGCTGATGGCTTCTGCCAAGCAAGTTTATTGAGAAGTACAGCATCTTACATACTGTTTGTAAGGGGATAATGGGCCAAGGTCAGCAGAGAACTAAATCAAACGATATTGGCAAACACAGCTTACCCCAGACACAGCTACCATAGCCCTTCATGGGAGAAAGCTGGGTTCTCAGGAAGCTAAAGCTCAATGCCATCAAGGACTGGCCCCAGTCCTAGACTGGACCTTGCCAAATCTGCCCCTCAGCAAGGACACAGAACTACCATTCATTTTGTCCCTTTACCAGAGCCTCTGAGAAAGCCTTGGCTCTGTCTTGCTCCCAGCAGAGGAGCATGGATTTTTAATAGTGAATGTTGAAACCCCATCCATATTCTCTCATTGGTTAGAGAGCAACAAGCTAATGCCAGGTTAACAAAATCTCTTGACATGTGTTTTCCTGGTTTTTAAATCTTCAACTCATGGGCATGCACAAGACAAGCCAGGAAGTAAGAGCCGTGGGGTGACTGTCTTAGTCACAAAACATCATGACCAAGAAGCTGGTTGGGAGGAAAGGCTTGATTCAGCTTATACTTCCACATTGCTGTTCATCACCAAAGGAAGGTAGGACAGGAACTCACACAGGGCAGTAACTTGGAGGCAGCAGTTGATACAGAGACCATGGAGGGGTCCTGTGTGCTGGCTTGCTTCCCCTGGCTTGTTCACCTTGCTTTCTTATAGAACCCAGGACTACCAGCCCCAGGATGGCACCACCCACAGTGGACCCTCCCACCCTTGATCACAAATTGAGAAAAGTCTTACAGCTGGATCTCATGGAGGCATTTCCTCAAGGGAGGCTCCTTTCTCTGTAATAACTTCAGCTTGTGTCAAGTTGACACACAAAACCAGCTCATACAGTGGCCCATCAGGCTCTGGGACGATCCAAACAGGACAATGTTCCTGTGGGCTGCATGTACACCTGGATTGCACTGGTATTGAACTTGAGAGGGGAAGATGGGGAAGCAGGCCTATTTCCCTTAGCCAGTCAACTCTCCTTCCCAATGCCCTCTATTGACTTCCTTCTCCACAGCCTCTGCCATCATTTTCTCAGAATATTAGAGTATTTGCATGTCTCTTAAAGAAAAACAAAGACTGAAACTGGTCCCAATCTTAGACATTATAGCAGAAGTGACTTTACCTCATTTCTTTCTCATTCATTTAGCCATAGAGTTGCTTTCCTGTACTGTATAATGACTCCAAAGGAAAACAGCCCCTGTTCTAACTAAGGGCGGTAAATTTCCTCTTCCAGATGGTCTGTAGCAATCAGTCAGCTACCACCCGGCCCCTTATCGCCGCCTCTGTGCGCCCGCCATGCGTGCTGCTGGCAGTCCCTGGCTCTCCAGCTGCCTTAGCTCTTCTGGCAGTAGCACCTTCCTTGGGGAGGATGTGGAGAGGAGGCAAAGGCTGCCTCCTCTCCTGTCTTTGCAGGATGTGTTGCAACAGCGTGTCATCGGCCGCTCACATTTAAGCTGGCGGTTAGAGTGAGGTTGAGTTTCCGAGCGGTTGTCTGAAGAGCCGTGGAGGTCTTGCCTCTCTCTCTGGAGCTGTGGTTTGCTCACAAGTTTTGTGAGTGTCTTTGGATTTAACATAACAGAGTTTGCACTAGAATTTGTCCTACCACTCACATATGCAAGGAGTTTTGCATTCAGTTGGGTAATTTCTAAAGCCTTTCATTCCATACTCAAGTCAACAGGCTTAGACCTCAGTTCCTATTTGTGGTGAATAGTTGAGATGATTTTTGTTACATTGTTCAAAGTGAATGCTTTCTTCCTTATCCGTGATCTTTCGTTTTGCTGTAGTAAATTGTTGAAATATACGGACCATGATCGAACATGTATCTACTCAAACAGGACTGTACAATTATAGGCAGATATACATTACCAAAAGGATGAAAAAAAGCCACTTACAGAAGAAAACATTGATACCTAAAATGAAACTACTGTTAGGAAATCTGATTTTTGTGAGGTCCACAGAACCCTGCAGTGGAAAGACCCACAGGGCAATGGTGTCTGCTTCATTGGTGCCTCTGCATCTCCTCTTAGGATGGTGTGACTGAGTTTATGTCTACAACAGAAGCAAAGGGACACAAGAGCCCGAGGCTGTGTCCCCTCTCAGCTTCCTCATTCCAGGAAGGTGCAATAGCAGGGATGTGGATGTTACGGTTAGGATGAAGCGCACCTCCACCTCGTGCCAACCACCTCAGTTGGCACGACAAGCTGGGGGGTGTGAACCCTCCGGGACATTTCTGGGTAGGTCTCTCTGAGATAGTTAGTGTACTTGGGCAATTTTAATCGGGTCACCTGGGCAGCTGGTATGACAGAGGGCTCTGGTGACAGCTGTACAAAAGCGGCAGCTCCTGCAGGGCCAGAGGCCATGGCAGACATTTAAGGGGCTGTGGGTAATTTCAGTAGATTCTGGCACCGTATTTAGTGTTGGAAGTCCTTATTTTTATTTTATTTTATTTTGTTTTATTTTTTGCATGTTTTGCCTGCATATATATATGTGGACCTCATGCTTGACTGGCAAGGTCAGAAGAGGGCATCAAATCCCCTGTAACTGGGAATTACAGATAGTTGTGAGCTGCTATATGGGAAATGAATCAGGGTCCTCCGGAAGAGTAGTGGGTTCTCTTAACCACTGAACCATCACTTCGGCCCCAAAAGTACTTTCGGAAAGCACTTTTCAATGTGCGTTCTGGAAGCAACTCTGAGAGTGGAGTCAGTAGGCTGTTGGGAGGGAGCTGTTTCCTAGCTAGCTCCTCTCCAAAGACACTAGTGGCTTTGATCACCAGACTTTCTCATAGTGTTTGAATGCAGTGAGGTATGTTTTCCTGTGGACCTGCAGTCTTCTCTGGTGATGCTGATGGCTTCAGTCTCTAGCACCAGTGTGTGAGCTATGGGATGACCTGAGGTGAGTTTGTGCTCCCATCAAGCCCACTCAAAGGTTAATGCTTATGGACTGTCTTTTTTCTAGCCTGGGGCTCCTCTGACTGTGGGATCTTGGATTTGGCCACAGAGCAAGAATATACACCATTAAGTCAAGAGGCTAACCTAGCTAGAGGAGGGTTAGGCTCATCATGGAAGATCATCTGCTTTAGAATCTCCTGTAGTGGGCCAGTGAGATAGCACTGTGGATAAGTGCTAGCCACTATGTCGGAGAACCTGAATTAGATCCTGGAGCCTACATAAAAAGCCAGATGCAGTGATCTGTGAGTGTAATCTCCATACTTTTAAAGGCAATATGGGAGGCAGAGATGTGAGAATTGCCAGGAATCTCACAGGCTTGCTGGCCTGGAGAATGTTGCATGGCTGAGACAAGAGAACTAGCCTCAGCAAGGTGGATGAGGTGGAAAGGGAGCTGACCTCTAGAAACTTGTCATCTGACCTCCATTCTTGCACTGAGACCTGCACTCACATCACACATACGCACAAGCATGCACACACAAGCACTCATGCCTGCACACGCATGTACGGACACACACATATATACACACATAGTAAATAAAAACATATTTAAAATGGTATGAAGTATCTGTGACATTTGATTCTTGTACAGCAGAATCCTGTGCTCCTCACATACCCTTCAAGACTGTTTGAGACCCCTGCCCCTTCCTTGTGAACTGGATCACAGGCAGCTTTACCCCCTCAGCTCGCCTCCCTCCGTCTGCTTCACAAGCTTGGCATTCACCATTTGCCTGGAGGCCTTTGCTCTCAGCTCTTTTCATGGTTAGGTTCTCATCAATTGAGGTCTGTCATCGTCCCTCCGGAAGTTGAAGTATCTAGCTAGTCTCTGGATGAGAAACAAGAGTTTTATGTAAAAAAGTCACAGACTTTAGTGGGAGATGCAAAGTCTTAAATGAAATTCAAAGATAAATGTGGCAATGGCATCCATTTTCCTCAAATCATCCCTGCAATAAAAAACTGGTACCATACAAGTCATTCCAACAAGAATCTCCTATGGAGCCGTTTTGAGGCTGAAAAATGAGTTCAGTCACAGAGCTCAACATGTGCTGTTTTTATTCCCATAAGAACTGGGGGTAGGGTGGGTGGGGGTCTTGTCTCAGCAGCTCTCACACTTGGTTTGTTGGTACTGCAAAGATGTAAGTGCTATGGCATTAAAAATATTTTAGATTAATTTAAGAATATACAGAGAATGAGAATTGTCTCTTGACCTAATAAAATAGCTCAAATAATTAAAATACAAAACCAAAACAAAACCCCCCAAAAGCCAAAAAATAACCTTCCTGCTCTCCATCCCACCACCAACAAAACAGAAAACCAAAAAACCACTGGTGAGATAGAATAAATAAGAAAACCGAGAGGTTAGGGAAGGTAGAAATCTCTTGCTCATGAGCTAATGAAATAGAAAGCTACCAAACCTTGGAAAGGCCTGCTGTATCCAAAAGAAATGACAGGAAAATGGAACAAATTTGAGAATCCTTTCAGAGGGTCACCTAAGACTATTGGAAAACACAAGTGTTTACATTACAGTTCATAACAGTCCCAAAATTCTTAGTTATGAAGTAGCAATGAAAATAGTTTTATGGCTGGGGTCACCGCAACATGAGGATCTACATTAAAGGGGCACAGGATTAGGAAGTTTGAGAACCATTGTGCTATGTGAAAAAAAGCCACATAAAAAGCCCATCTGTGCTCTGATTATGTTGATATTAAATGTCCAAAATAGAAAAGTAGCTTTGTGATTGCCTGGGAGAATGGATCTTCATGTGATTCAATAGACACCTTTGGGCCTATGACATATTTTGGTATTAGGTAGTGGTGATGGTTATGGAACTGCCTGACTATACTAAGATTCTCTGAGTTGTATATCTTATGTTTTGTGCATCACTCTAAGTCTGTCTTGTGTTGCTCTAACAGATTACTGGAGACATGGATGCTTTATAAAGAAAAGAGATTTGGGATTCAAAATTCTGATAGCTATAGAGTCAAAATAGCATGATGCTGCATTACATCAGGAAGGAGAAGCAGAAAGGGAAGCAATTGCATCAGAAAGAACACAAGGAAGTTGGAGGGCTTATTCTTTTATTTAATGACCTGAGAGAATTACATGAATTCCAGGCATGACCTCTTAAAGATTTATGTCCTTTCCACGGGGCCTCACTGGCAACCGAGCTTAGCTACTAGAACATCCAAACCACAGGGTGTTGTGTCTTTGTAAAGAGATACTGGAGAGGTTGATGGAGTCATCCATCAAAATAAGTTTGGATGAACTATTTCATCACACCATGTAAGACACGTGAATAGTGACCTTCTCAAAGGCTAGCAATGTTCTCTTCATGTAAGGAAAATACCAGCAGACTCTATTCTAGTGTATATACAATAGACTCTACTATAGGGAAACTTAAAATTGAACAGTAATAATGTGGGGGCATATTTTTCTTTATTGTTCCCATAACAAAGTTTAAAAGTTTTAGCATCTTGATAGAGCAGACATTCTAAGGCTGGTAGGAAAAAGAGATGCATAAGCTATTCATGAATATATAGAAATATAAATTACTTGATAAAAATTAAAATTTAAACTGAGAGATCTTTCCTTCTGTGATTTTGCTTCACAGACAAGGTGTGTTTGCTGGTTTGTTTCACTTTCACATTTGAAAACAAAATGTGAGTCTAATTTAATTAAAATGTTGGAACAGGAGGATTTGTCTTTATGGATGTTGGGTGCCACCTGATTTAGAAAATATTCCACGAATTGGAGAGAAATATCTCAGTTGGTAAAGTGCTTCCAACAAAAGTCTGAGGATCTGATTTCCATCTCTGCCCCCGGGTAAAAAACTGGTGAGTCGGTGTGCCGGGGTGTGTGTGTGTGTGTGTGTGTGTGTATGTGTGTGTGTGTGTGTGAGTGTATGTGTGTGTGCCAGTGTGTGTGTGCCTGCTGGGATGTGTGTGTGTGTGTGTGTGTGAGAGAGAGAGAGAGAGAGAGAGAGAGAGTGTATGTGTGTGTGTGATGGGGGTCTGGGGAGATGGCACAGTGGTTAAGAGCACTGGTTGTTCAATCCCTAGCACTCCTCCAGTGGCTCACAACTATCTGGAACTCCAGTTCTGAGGGATTTGGTGCCCTCTTCTCTCCTTTCCAGGTACCAGGCACACATGCGATGTACACACACACACACATGTGCGCGCACACACACACACACACACATATAAAATAATTAAAAATCCAAGTGTAGAAGTGACACCTGTTATTCCAGTGCTGTGAGGCAGAGCAGGAGGGCTTGCGGGCTTGCTAGCCCCGCCCACATGGTGAGCTCCGGGCCAATGAGAGACCTTGTCTCAAGAAACAAGGTGGAGTTTGCTGAGGGAGAAAGAGGAGTGGTTTTCTTCCGGTGGTGTGGCTACTAGTAAATAGATTGCACTTGCTTAAGTAAATAATCCTGGATGCAGGGTATGTAAGCAAACAGAATTAAATGCATTGGGAGACGTATGCGCGCGCGCGCACACACATAACGCATGAACACATGCGCACATGTGCCGTGAAAAACAGAAGGGTCTTGTTGGAAAGAAGGGGTTCAGAAAAAGGGAGGAAGAGCAGGTAATGGGAGATAGGATCAAAGTACAACATACATACATATGTAATAAACTGTGAAAGAAGATGGGGGAAGAGCCATGACAAACACGAACAAGGTGAGAAGACCGGATAGAAACCCAGCAGCAGCCTCTGGCCGCCACAGGCGCGTGTTCTGGCCCACAGGGCACCCACGTGCACGCACACATACACACCCACCCACACATACACAGAGAAATAAAGAACATAAAATAACACCAATTGTATGCTTCCCACCTTTCAGTTTAATCACTTAAATTGAACCTGATAGGGAAGCTTGAATGTTAGCTTTGAAAACCCTACTGTATGTTTTAGTTTTTGTGATGTATAATACACTAACAAGGGCTCAACATGATTTAGTGTTATAATGTGGTACTTATCCATTCCTCTGTTGAGAGACATCTGGGTTCTTTCCAGTTTCTGGCTATTATAAATAAGGCCGCTATGAACATAGTGGAGCATGTGTCCTTATTACATGTTGGAGCATCTTCTGGGTATATGCCCAGGAGTAGTATAGCAGGGTCATCAGGTAGTGCTATGTCCAGTTTTCTGAGGAACTGCCAAACTGATTTCTAGAGTTGTTTTACCAAGTTGCAATCCCACCAGCAATGGAGAATTGTTCTTCTTTCTCTACATCCTTTCCAGCATTTACTGTCCCCTGAGTTTTTGATCTTGGCCATATTGACTGGTGTGAGGTAGAATCTCAGGGTTGTTTTGATTTGCATTTCCCTGATGACTAAGGATGTTGAACATTTCTTTAGGTGTTTCTCAGCCATCTGGTATTCCTCAGTTGAGAACTGGGTTTTCAGAGGGGTAGTGTAGAAAGGGGATACCATTTGAAATATAAATAAAGCAAATATCTAATAAAAAAAATGTGGTACTTTTACTTTATTTGTGAAACCAGGAAGCTGCATCACCTATAAGATGCTGAATGGTATAAGCAGGGTTCTTTCTCATTTGAGTTGATAGCACAGTATCCGTAAGCAGACATTTTTTTGTAGAAGGAATGAATATGAAGTCAACAGGCATCCTCTAGCCATTTTCCTGGTTTTCAGGCTAAACAGACAGTGAAGGCGTTGCTAGAGTTGGTGCTTTATTACGAGCTTGAACAACTGCTTCCTGCCTTCCTCAGTCCATGCACATTTGGATCTATGTCATCTCAAACACACCCCAGCCACAGGCAAACTTAACTCTATATTAAATCTGAGCCAGGAAAACACAATTCCTTTCTTATATATGGATCATTCCTTTATTCACAAGTAATCACTTATTATCTTGTTTTGGCACTACATCAGTGTGAATGAATAGCCCATATCTTTCTATGTGGCATATGAAATGTCAGCATCTTGTCTGACCTGGGTAATTCTGAGCAAAGGGTTCTGGGCAGATGCTGGAATGATGGTGTGTGGGAACATCTTCACAGAGTTTAGGGCAAGAAAGTGTTGGCCTTTTGTCTCTCTCTCATCCTTGCTGCCTAGCTCAGTCTGAATCAGGATAATAAGGCTGTTCTATCGGAAATCTGTGCTAATTAGCCACAATTTCTCAACATCCTTGGACTGCTTTTGAACACTAATTACTGGGAACCAGAGAGTGTAAGAAAATCCACACCCTGCGGACATGTAGTTAATACACACCCCTCTATCAGGTGAGGATGGGGCGGGCCACTTAATTTCCCCAAAGAGAATCCTTTGGCTTTTCCCCTCCTCATCTTTTAAGTTTTTCTTTCTTAACAGCTTTGTTAATTTAGGTTAAGTGGTTTGGTTGCCATGGAAACCAGTATTCCTCTCAGGCTGATTGTGTCAAAGGCATCATTAATCTGTTTTCTCAACTGCCTCTTCTTCATCTATCTAATTGCAGCACCCCTCCTCCCCCTCCCTTTGGCTGACATCATTTTGGACATTTTTAGGACACCATATGTGAGATTCAGCACAATTTATATTCTATTCAAATTCTGTATCACTACATTAATTGTCATATTCCCACTGCAAAGGAGTACCTCGGCTCCCCAGGTGGGTACCACAGGTTTCCAGGACTCCGTGGGTGAAGGGGAAGGCTCTGGTTTTGTTTGCTGGTTTTGTTTGCCTCAGGTGCGGCTGAATGTCCCACATAAAGGAGGTTTTTGAAGCCAAGCCACTCCTGCCTTCTCTCTTCTTTAGTTTTCTAGTTCCAAAACAGATTCTAAATAATTAATCGTATTTTTTTTTTCTGGAAGCCATGATCTTTCAAACAGTAAAGAGCCTGTCCTACTGGGATTATGTAGGGGGCTAGGACAGCTTAGGGAGTGGGCTGGCCACCATCCTACTAAGATGGCTTTGGTCCAGCAGTGGGCATACAGGGCTCATTAACTTGTTTAGTCCTCTCAGGAACCCTGCAGAAACAAAGTGCCGTGTCTTTGCCATGGTGTCCAGTTTTACTCAACTCATCCCTACAGCACTGATTCATGGGAAATTCTCAACCGATTTGCTCCATTCCAGTCTGTGAGCATCTTCTTCACACATCTGTATCCTTATGCAAGTTTGCTAGCTAGATTCCTTGCCCATCAGCAGACTGGGAAGACTAGCACCACAACAGTGGCTCATGACCCATCCATTCTGCTTCCTCCTCCTTGCCCTTAGTGAATTTGGACAATTGTTGGTCTTACCACATTCCTTTCAGGAAAGTCAAATCTTATCTTTTCCCTATCTGGTTACCATTTTTGTGGGTGATGATGAAAAGATTGAAACTAAGTTCAAACACATAACATTTTGTATATAAATCATGTAGTAGAATGAAAAATCCATTTTATGACAATAAAGATCATGACAGTTAAATTAAGTCTCTTACATTTCGGTGTGGTACTCGCTTCTGAAGGTTTACATCCTGATCTTTACTCCTGAGATGAAATTCATTATCAAATGAATTTTGACAGTGGCAATTTTGAGTGAGACAAAAATAAAATCAGATTATTTTATTATTTTAAGAGGTTTTAAATTACATTTATTTATTTATTTATTTATTTATTTATTTATTGTACAAGCATGTGGAGACGGTGGCAGATATACACAAAGACACCCATGTGGAGGTCAGAGGGCAACTTGCAGGAGTTGGCTCTCTCCTCCAACTGCGTGTGTCCCAGGAATCTATCTCATCTTGTCAAGCCTGGTGGCAAGTCTCCGTCTCATCAGTTCTCAGGCACTTATTACAGCCCGAATTTCATTTAATTATAGTTAATTTGAAAGTATGTCTCTTTCAACACGAGCTATTTAAATCACATTTCTTATCCTTCTACCCAGCAAAGTGTCTGACACATCACATTTAGTCAGAGGATTTGTTGGATAAGTGAATGTTGACTTAGAACTAAAACAATATTGATGTGAGGCTAAATCAGTTTACAATAGTTAAGAATACCCAATGGTCTTAACTGTCAACAATGGTGGCAGGACAGATAAGATTCAACACATTGACTCCTTAAGAAGGATTCCCATTTAAGGCCAAAGGAATGACATAATATATAGAACAATGGAAAAGCGGGTCTGCGGCTGTGATTTAGGCATCGACTGTTCAGGGTGAACGAATTTGGTGGCATCGAGTTGGATGGGAGGCATGAGAGAGGGACTCCAATGGCTCTTAGCTTTCTGGCTCTGATTTCTGGGAGGAGGCCAGCAAATGAGGTTTCCTGTGTTTGCCAGTGAGAGTTGGGGCCATAGAAGAGGGGACTTGAACTTAACACATTTAAACTAGCAACAGTGAAGAACCTTTCGGAGTAAAACACAAAAGGTCATGGTCTTCTGATCAGATGGCTGAATCTTTAATGCAAAGTGCCCAGTATTTTCTGGTCTAAGCAAGAAGCTTTCTTTGGCAAGGCGTTGCAGATAAATAAGGAAAATAGGACACTTGAGTACTTAAGAATTTATAGCGAATGGAAGCAAAATTCAGATTTGTGAGAAAAGTTTAATATTTTAATTAGGAGAAATCAAGACTGTTTTGTGTAGCTAGGAAATTACTCATTTCCTCTCTGACTTTTGCTGTGTGTGTATTTGTTGCTGGAGATTAAACATAGAGCCCACATATTCCCAAGTCCTCTTTCTACATTTTGTTGTGAGAGAGGTTCTCCTGAAGTTGCCCAGGCTGGTCTTGAACTTCTGATTCTCCTACCTCAGTTTCTCAAGTAGCTGGAATATAAGTCTAAGCCACTAGGTCTGGCTTTTAATTTTTAATATTTTTTTTCTGAATATTTTTACATATTTATTTATTTTATACATATGAGTGTTTTACTAACATGTATGTCTGTGTACCATGTGCCTGTCTGGTTGGTGCCCTTGGAGGTCAGAAGAAAGTATTTGATCCTCTAGAGCTAGAGTTATAGATGGTTATGAACTGCCATGTGGGTACTAGGAATTAAAGCCAGGTCCTCTGCAAGAACAAATGTTCTTAACCATTGGGCCATCTCTCTAGAGCCCTAGGTCTGTCATTAAACAAACAGGCAATAACAAAACAAAGCATAATCAAATAATTAAGCCCAAGGACAGGTAGTACCAGTCAAGGTAGTCTGCCGATCCCACCACACTCCTCTGACTTCCCTGCCTCTCTCCAGGATACCAGCATGTCCTCCCCCTTCATCCTCTCCCTTTTTGTAAGACAGGGAGGGATTCACTATGTCTTTCTTGTTGTCCTAGAACTCACTATGTAGACCAGGCTGGCCTCGAGCTCACAGAGAGCCACCTGCCTCTGCCTCTCAAGTGCTGGGATTAAAGGATTGGGTCACTATGCCCTGAACCACAATCTTTCTTGACCAAGAGTTTGACACCTTACGTAATTAAAAACAAAAGTTAAAGTAAACAAGTGGAATACTATGAGTAAACTATACCTCTTCTATTCTATCTCTTACATTATTGAAAATTAATGCTTGAATTGAAAGCAAAATTGAAAGACTTTCTTCCTCTTGGAGACTTTTCACTGCTTAAAATCCCTGCAGTTTTAGATTGTGAGTTTAACATTTGTCACATGCCCAGTATTGTCCCATGGATGTAAAGACCAATATGACAGTATTTTGTTTCAAAGGCAATGAGAGACAAACGTTACAGGCTGTTACTATTTACCTCTTACCTTTTTAGTTCTGATAGTGAATCAAATGTTACCTGTGGTATCTCAGCACTGTCTGGAACTAAGTCTTAAATAAGCTATGGAAGTGATTAGCTCTTTGTTAAATGCTTTTAATTGAAAAGCACACAACAGAGCATTTAGACCCTTCACACTTTTCCTGTGGATTAAGAAAACCTCAAAAAAAAAAAAAAAAAAGAAAGAAAGAAAGAAAGAAAAGAAAAAGAAAACTTCCACAAACCTTCCATGGATGGTTATTAATTTTCAACAAAGGGTTGCTTTAGGGTGTACTATACAGTGCCCTACAGCTACCAGAAGCATCCCATTCCTACCTTCATCTCCTCTAGGCTCAGTCCATCTGTTTTTATGTGGTGATCTCTCTGATTGTCCATTTCCTAAGCATCAAGAAAAATAGCGACTTAGCATAGTGAGGCCATTGCTTCCTGGAGGGAGGCTTGCAAAACTGAGGAAGCTAACAAAATTTAGCAGTCTCAGGAAATGGAGAGCTACCAGACTCCACAAGGCCCCTCTCTCCAGTGATATAAGGTGCAGAGACTCTGGCTGAGTAAGTCCAGGGCCCTCCAAGGATAGCTTTCATGAATGCCTCCTATGCTGGTGTGGGCTTTTGGTAACGCAGCTCCTGGTGAATCACACTTTTGTAAATAACCATTTACTCACAGGCTTATAAACACCAATACAATTCTTTGCTCACTAGATAGACTTGGGTAGAGTCATTTCTCTGGGCTGCTGGTGTTCTGTCTGGGGCAAATAGATGCTTGTTCACATCTTCCCAGGAGAAGGAATGCAGAACTTACTTTTATTGTTGGAGATGCGGATGGTAGAATGGCTCAGTCGTGAACTTTGCTCTCCCCGCCCCCAGACCTAATGTATCTCCAAGGTCATTAGTGTTCTTTGCTCTGAGTTTGCTTGGGTTCCATGTCCAGCTTATGACATGCTCCAAGTGTGCCTTTTTACACTCATAGTGGCTATGGGGTTATCTTGATCTTATTATACAAGTCATTAAAAGACATATCTCCCCTGTCCTCTCTCAGTTTTACCCTTAGATACCATGGGGGGGGGAGCTGTCAAAAGAAGGTCTTTAGCTCTAGACCAAAGGCCCCTATGCCATTTACCGTGTAATTAACCCCAGCATGCATCTGGCAGTGTGGCTGGGAACTTCTAGTCTTCCCATGAAATAGGAGAGAGACATCCATAGCAGCGCTGTTGGAATCCAACGCAGGCAACCACTGTTTCCTTATTATCCAGAGGCCCAAAGACAGAGAACATCGGCCGAGTGCTTACTGAACTCATCTATCTGTATTTCCCCTTGGCGGAGATGAATAACTTCCTAGAAATAGTCTTTTTGAGAAGAAATTTTGGAGGACATTAACAATGTCTTTGTAGACAGATCTATGATTCAAAAAGGCATATTCCTATAAGGGACAAAGCTGATGTTCAATATTTGTGAAGGTGGCGTTCACAGACAGGATAAATAACTCCTAAGTTCTTATTTAAGAAAAATCCTTTTGAAATGTCGTCATTGATTCATGGGGGCATGCACAGATAATTCCTGGAATGAAGACAGTGTGTAGGATTATGGGATTTATTTTGTGTGTTTGCTATGAAGATGAAATAGGGCTTGGGAATTATTGTGCCCAGACGCAAAGGGAGATTAAATGAGGTCTGAGGATGAAAAGAAATGTTTAAAAAGTACCCTGCATGACATTTCAGGTAATAAAGCATCGGGACCAGATGGATATGCAGCTGTATTGCACAGAACTTACAGCTATAAATTACTTCTGATTTTAGAGAGGTTTATAAACAGGCCCCAGGAACTGAAGAAATGCCCCTGCTTCCAATTGCACTGGCAAGAAAAAAGAAATGTGCAGGCTGAAAATTCAGTTCTTTTTTTTTTTTTCTCTTTTAATTCTAACCAAAAATGGTGACTCTTAGATTTATAACTTAACAAGCAGTATTTACCTTTCCAAGTATGTTTATTTTATAGGGGTTTCCCATTGGGTATTTATCACCTTATTAATACTGCAAATACTGTGCCAGATCTTTGAGAAATAAGTATAGATAAAGTTTTCCCCCTACTAAACTGAAGAGCTGAAAAAGCAGAAGGTTTTGGATTATTTCAAATTGTGAGATGAACCAGAATCCAGGCAGAATATATGTGGCCTTTCATTTCTGCATATTCTTGGAATAGTTACACATATGTGAAACTACCTGATGTCCTACATATAAGAGATGCTGTGACATTAGCCTCATACCCCTCAGGAGCTGAATATTTCTCATAACAATTAGAGTTACCACTTAGGGAAACCCAGAGCTGCCTTGTCTGACATGGAGTTGCAGTTCATTTATGGTCTTTGCCAACATGGATTCATTGGCCAACCCAGGATCATTTTCATTGCTGTTAATCTTGATCGTCTATGTGATGGGATCTAGGATCGAGTATGAAACCTACCTCTGGATGGATCTAGTGAAGGCATTTCAGGAAAGGAATAACTAAAGGAGAAGATTCTTCCTCAGAGTGGGTGGCACCTGCAGCCAACCTGCCCAGACTCGAGGTCTGAGGAAGAGGGGGCTTTTGCTTCTTGTGGTGAGAGCATCTGTTGCTGCTGCTGTCCCCTGCTGACTGTCTCCTTGGCCTTCCAGTACAGACTGAAGAACAATACTCTCCGGAAATCCTCCTGTCTCTCAGCACTAGATGGGTGTGCTGAGACATTCAGTGCTGTGGACTGAGCAACTACCAGGTTCTTGCCCTTTTCAAAATGCAGATGGCCACTGTTGAACTACCTAGCCTCTACAGTGTAAGCTCATCTAGGAAATTGCCTTTCAACATGCATGAGCACTCGAGCATGCATGTGAGCACACACACACACACACACATTCCAGTCAGGTATGAGGGTGATCAACTTCAGACAACAGCCAAACAGAGAGTAACAAGCAAACTTGTTTATGGATGTGATAGTGAAGACTGGATAAGAAGTCACCATCTAGGCGACATCTAGTCTGTGAGACTGTTCCTAGAGACTAACTGAATGAGGGGGAAGTGTCCTGAATGTGGGTGATACGAGCTGGGCTGGGGCCCTAGACTAAATCAAAAGGGAAAAAGGAGACACTCTGACAGGGTTTAAGTGTTCTACTTAGTTTATAGCCTCATCAACATTTGTTTGCTTGCTTAACGAATGACATTCCGATTGTGTTTGAGATAGAGTATCAATGTAGTTTTTTCCCCCCCAAAATTCAATTCTTCATTTAGGTAACAAGTGGATTGTGTCTACCACATTGTACAAAACACCATAATATCATGCTGGTTTTAATCTGTATTCTTTGATGGCTTGTGTTGTTGATGTTTTTTTTTTCTTTCTTTTCTTCCTTTTTTTTTTTTAATGTTTACTGACCATTTGTAGTTTAGATCAGTCTCAAACTGAAGTCTTCTATCCACGTGTTGTTGATTTTGTGTGAAGTGAAACATAGTTCTATTTTCCTGCATGTGGACATGTGGTTTGCCCAGCACCATCTGATGAGGAGCCCGTCCTCTCTGATGTATGTTTTTGGAATGTTTGCTTCAAGTGACTGTAGCTGGTGGGGTTTATAACTGGGTCCTTACTCTCTCCCACTGACCTAGGGATCTGGTTTGTGCTAGTTCCAGGCTAGGGAGGCACAGCTGCTCTCTCTAGCATCCTGTGGCTGTTGCTGTAGCTTTGTGGTGGAAGCTAAAATCAGGTGTAGTGATACTTCTGGAACTGTTCTTTGGCTCAGGATAGCCTTGACTATCCAGGGTCTTTTCTTCGTCCATATGAACTTTTTGTTGTTTTTCTATGTGGTTTGTTTTTCATTTTTTGATTGCTTTATCTTTGCCTTTGCTCGAGTGTCTTAGTTCCTCCGGTCCCTCCGTGCGCGGACGTGTCCTTGCCTTGATCTGGTCTGTTGCTGAGATTCAGACTTTCCGTGGAGCTTTTGACCGACCTTATGTTCTTTATTTCCATCTGACTGATTTTTCTTCGGTGTTTCTGTGTTCCCTCGGTTTTTCATGTTTCCTATGTTGCTGCATTGGGATTTACACATCTGAAGTTACTTTGTTGCCTTAAAAAAAATAAAATCAACAATATACTTTCAGTTGGAGTATTTGCAGGTGGGACTTATATGTGGTACAGTTGAGGGACATAGTTCAGAAAATAATTTTTAGTCCAGGAGCTCAGGGTGCCTCGTGTAAATTTTCATTATTCTCTGATTAGTTAACTGAGAATGACAGTGTCCTCTGGATTGGACCACTATGCAAATGTCGTGGCAGAGAATTGACAACACCGTGCCCTTTGACCTCAGGAACTGTTGGGGGGGAAAGACAACCAAAGAAAGAATGGAATGTTCGGCTTTTAGTTGATAAGATTAGGATGGGGGAGGGAGGGGGGCGTAAGGTAGGAGACCACAAGGAGAAGCATTAGATCAATTTTGAAAAGAGAAACAAAATCCTAGTGGGAAAAGTAGCTGGGAAGGGAAACTGGACAGATCAGCAGATTTTAGAGATTGTTACAGTTAGGAAGTAAAGAGGAGGGGTACGGATGAGAGAATGGGCAAGAGACATGGTGTCCTGTCTCGAAAAGCCAAAACCAAACCAAACCAACCAACCAACCAACCAAAAATAATAGAAACTGAGAAATAAAAAGAACACTTACAGAATGACTTGCTGGCACAGCTGCACTGAGGTGAAAGGTGATGTTCTCAGACCCCGCCCCCCCCAGGTTGTATGTGGGGGTATGCTGGGTAGAGGCCAGGGCAGAGTCCTGTATGTTGTATGATGCTCTGTGGGGGAGGGGATGCTGTAAGTCCTTTCTTGGTAGTTCCCCTGGAGCCCTGTACTCCAGTGTGGCCTCTTGGTCCTGTGTGTGAGGAGCTTGCTTCCCTTGCAGGGTGCCAGCTTAATTGGTGCTGATTAGGGAGTGCTTGCAGCTGGCCTCAAAAGCTTTTACTGCATCTTTTGAGATAATCATGCACTTTGTGTCTTTGGGTCTATTTATAGAATGTATTGCATTTATTGATTTGCCTATATTGAACTATCATTGACTCTCTCAAATGAAGTCAACTCAATCATGAGGAATGATCTTTGATGTGTTCTTCAATTTAGTTTGCAAGTATTTTATTAAGAATTTTTTGCATCTATGTTCATCAGAGAGAATTATCTATAATTTTCTTTTCATTTGTGTATGTTTGTCTTTCAAAATACTTATTTTACCTTTAACTAATTGTGTGTGTGTGTGTGTGTGTGTGTGTACAAGCATGTACTCACATGTACACTTAAATGCATGCTAGTTCCCTCAGGAGCCAGAATCATTGGATCCCTTGGAGTTGAGTTACAGAGAGCTGTGAGCAGGCTCCGTGTGGGTACTGGGAATAAGTTCCAGTTCTTTGGAGAAGTAGGAAGCTCTATCAACTGCTGAGCCATCTCTGCAACTACTTTATCTGGGTTTGATATCAGATAATATGAGTCTTATAGAAGAAGTTTGGTAGTGTTCCTCTGTCCCTTTGGAATATTTTATGATGCTCTGTGTTGATCCTTCCTTGAAGAGTGGTAGAATTCACCAGTGAGTCCATACAGACCTGAGCTTTCCTTATTTGAGATTTAAAAACATTTACTAATTCAGTCTCACTGCTTATCATAGCGTCATTTAAATGATCAAGCTCATCTTTGTTTAGTTTTGATTGGCCATAAACATCTAGAAATACACCCATTTCTTTTAGATTTTCCAATTTGGTGGAATATAAGTCTTAAGGATATATTTAATGATCTTCCAAAATTCCACTAAAATCAGTGGTGTTGTCTCACTTTTCAGCTATAATCTTGTTAATTTCAGTCTTGTCTAACTTTGGTTAGATAAATCTTGGTTTGCCAATCTTGTTTATATTTTCAGAGAATCAACTCTTTGTTTCATTGATTTTTTTTCATATTTATTTTCACTTTCATTTCACTAATTTTTGCCTTTACTTATTTCTGACTAGTGACTTGGGGTTTGGCTGGTTCTTGTTTTTCCAAGGCCCCAAGGTTGTTACTGAGTTTCAAACACTCTTAATTTTTTTTAATGCAGGCACTTACAACTATACAGATCCCTCTTTAGATGGCCTTCATTTCTGTCCCATAGGTTAGAGGGTATTGTGTTAATGTGACTCTAGGAATTGAAAAGAGTTCTTCTTTTGATATCTTCAGTGACTCATTCACTATTCTTGGTGTGTTGTTCATCTCTGCATATTCTGTAGTTTCTCTTTATGTAGATTTGTAGATTTAATTCATCAGTAGAACTCAAGAAAGTATTTCAATTTTCCTGTGTCTGCTAGCCTTGTGTACTATTACATGGTCTATTTTTTAGAGAAAGTCCCACAGTCTGCTAAGGAAAATATATATTCTGTAGTGTTCGGATGAGATGTTCTATAAGTATTTATTAGATACTTTTGTTTTATGATCAAATAAGCCAGTCAGCACAGATGTCTGTTTACTTTTTGTCCCGATGTCCTGTCCATTGGTAAAAGTGTGGTGTTGCAGTCACCTATATTACTGTGTTGGGATTAATCTATGTCTTTACATCTGGAAGCAGTTCTTTTATAAACTTCTCTTAATAGAGTGTTTCCTTAAGTAAGTCCTCATCTTTTCTGACTGGCTTTCAATTGATGACTATGGGTCATCAGACATTGGAACAGTAGCCTCTGCTTATGTCCTGGTTCCTTTGTTTGTTAACACCCTTCTTATCTTCTCATTCTGAAGCCAAGGTGTTTCCTTCATGCCAATCAATTGATGGATCCTGTTTTTAAATCCAGTCTGCTTGCCTATGACTTTTGATTGAGAAACGGAGACCAAATATATTTAGAAGTTTAACTGAAAGGTGTGTATTATTTCCTGTCTTTTCTTTATTTCCCTATTCCTCATTTTCTTTTTTTTTTCTTTTTTAGATTTAATGTATGAATGCTCTATCTACATGTACACCTGCACACCAGAAGAGGGCACCAGATCACATTACAGATGGTTGTGAGCCACCATGTGGTTGCTGGGAATTGAACTCAGGACCTCTGGAAGAGCAGCCAGGGCTTTTAACTGCTGAGCCATCTCTCCAGCCCCTCACTTTCTTAATTATTGTTCTACCATGGTCTATTCTTTCCCAGAACCTAAGGGTCTGGCTCCAACTATGTTTAACCTTACTGAATACTACAATGATTCCTATTCAGAGTTACTTATTTATTTTTTACAGTGGAGAGTTATTCTGCCAGCCGGGTTTCAATCAATAGTCCTGACACTGGCTCTGGGTTTCCTGGGTGGTGCTTGGTGAGCACTGAGTTGCTGTCTCTACACAGGTTTTATACACACACACACACACACACACACACACACACACACACTTGTAAATATACTTGGTTTTTTGAGACACCATTTCTCTATGTAGCTCTGGCTGTCATGGAACTCAATCTGTACACCAGGCTGGCCTCGAACACACAGAGATCTGGCTGCCTTTGCCTCCTAAGGATTAGGATTAAAGGTATGACACACCATCATCCAGCAAAATATTTAATATTTTTAAAAATTCTTTAAGACTGGCATACAGTGTGTTTTGATTGCATTCACCTGTAACCCCTCACAGATCTACCTCATACCTCCTATTTCCTTCTAACCTTGTGCCCCTCCCCCACCTAAATAACCCACTGAATCAAATTTGTGCTGTCTCTATATTCATGTAGGACCATCTACTGAAGTGTGGTCAACTACCAGAGGCCACACCCTTAGATAACACTGACTTTCTCTTCCCCCAGAATCTACTGCTGTCAATAGCTCCTCATTTAGGGCTCTCTACTCCATGTTAGAATAGTGAATAGGTTGATTTTATGCAAGTCTCATGTAGGCGATCACTCTTACTGTGCGGTCATGAGGGCGGTGGCCTTGTCCTGTCCAGAAGATACCGTTTCACCTTGGTCCTTCCCAACTTCTGGTTGTAAAATATTTCTGTTGCCTCTTTTGCAATGGTGCCTAAGCACCCCACAGACACTTTTTCTGAGGTCTGAGGGCTGCAATAATTTATGAGCACAGAGATTTGAATTTGAGGTCAGTTTTGCAAAGGCAGGTATGCATATGCCTGAGGCTTCAGCAGACTCTTTTTTTAAAGGTTATCCTTCGGTTGCCTTGTTCTTTGTTAGATGGTGCTAAGAAGAGAAGGTTTTCCTGGTGTCTTTCCTTCCTCTGCCATAGCACACATAACTTTTATCTCATTGTTTCCTTATTGTTTTCTTGTTGGGGCTGGTCTGGTACTGCTGTGTATTCAAATGCTAAATACTGGCCCTCAAGATCTGGTTGACCCCCAACAAGAAGATCCTCACATATACCAAGTGATGCTAAGTAAACCCTGCTCCTCAATTTAAAGTTAATTGACTAATAAAAGACTAGAGCCTCTGCTTGTACAGTAGGGAGAGAGAGATGGGGCTTGAGGATTGAGTGAGGGGTCCCAGAAGATGTTGGAGGAAATATTAAAAAGGACTGGCAGGCTTCCCAAACTACTGCTGACCATTCTCTGTCCCAGTGAGATCCTGCCAGGCTCCTCTCTGCCCACCAACTCTCCAGCCAGGGCCAGAGCTCCCGAGTTCCCTTTGCAGCCCCACGCAACCTGCGACCCTGACCACCCTGTGGTCAGACGCTACAACTCTCTGCCCTGGCGTGGTCCTGCTGGTTTTGTTTCCGCTAGTTCCTCCTCAGCCATAAACCCCTGTAATCAGCGGCCCCACATTCCAGTAACCAAGTAAATCAAAACCCTTGAAGCTTATAATTAACCAATCAGATTTATGTCTCAGTAAATTCTCAATTCACAAGATGCCAATGCAATAATTTCAGAACCAATTGATAACGATAAAAGCTGCGCACCTAGATTAGATAAATTATCCCAATCATTCTAACTTTTAAGATATCATAACTACCTGTGGCTATTTAAAGCCATGCTGGGTCAGGTTCTTCCTGTCTGTTGGCCTCCATCTTGACTTCCTCCTGAGATGCTCTCTGTCTCTGCAACTCTTAGCTCTGCCTACTTTTCCCAATCACAGGCCTCCTCTGCACTAATATTTAATGTAATTGGACAGGGAAAATCCTGCCACAAGAAGAGACCAGAGGAAGAAGAAAAGAGACAAGAAGATGAGGAGAAGAGAAGGTCACCATGAGGCCGGATGGATCAGGGGCACATGGCCAGGAGAAAGGAACCCTGAGGATAACCTGGGTAAGAATCACACAGCAAGTACCAAGGGACATATGGCTGGGATGTAAGTTAGAATAGCTCCAAACCTGCCCAATCTGGCTCATAGCTTGTAAATAAAATACCTGGATTATGTGTCTCTTATATGGTCTAGCTAGAATAAATAATTCTATTGAAATTTTCTCCTTAAAATGTCTGTTATGAGAATGTAGTGCTGATTTCCTGAGGCGCTCTGCCTTAAGTGTGACTTAGTTATTGCCTCTCCTTAAGAGAGCCACCTCTGATGGTCAATTTCTCTTCGATGGACTCTGGTTTAATTCCCATGTTCTTCTTTGTAAAGTTTCCATTTTATGTTGCTGTCAAACTAAAGATCTCCAGCCATCACTTTTCTAATAGCTGCTGTCAAAACATCTGTGGTTAGTTGCTTTCGCCTTCATTCTTTCTCTTAAACAACTACTCGCAGGTGTGTGGTTTAGTTTATTGCTCCAAGAAGCTGCCAGCTTCCTCTGAATTGCTTACTGATAAAGTCTCTGCAGTGTTCAACAGTACCCTTAGGCTGGAACATCCGCAGAGTCCATTCCAAATACAATCATCCTTTGAAGAGAGATTCTAAGGCTTCTGTTCTCATGTCTTATCTCACCCCTTTGGAGAAAAGCACCATCCATCCTACTGATTCTGATTCAGAACTTGAGGGAAGGACATGCCCCCCCCATCACCCCCCCCCCCCCCCCGTTACTTCACCATCATGACCCTAGTAACAGGGCCCACAGTGTGCAGACAGAGTTCCAGCTTCTTGCTCCTGTTCAGCAAAGGTAATTCTTGGTTACCTGAATGAGCAGTGACTTTCAGTGTCAGGTCAGGAAAGTGTTGAAACTCACTAAGACTCCCAAGGAGGTAGCTTTCTTGTCCTATTTTGACTTTGGAGTCTCAAAACCAAACCCTCAAATCTGAGGTTAAGTCTCAGGCTAAGTTGGACTTTTGGGAACAGGCAGGACAAAATTTGAGATGTTCAACACAGCTCCCTACAGCTTTCCTAGAACAGGGGACTGAACAGGAGAGCAGCCTATGTTCTTCTTAGCTTGCCTCTCCTGGCACAGCCTCTGTCATGCTTTCAGTGTGAAATGTTCCTCACAGGCTCATGTACTTAAATACTTAGCTCTCAGCTTTTGGGAGGTTCTGGAAGTTTGGGGACATTGAAACTAGCTGTAGAGGTTAGATATAGGCCACTAGAGGTAGGCCTTTGAGTGTTGTAGCCCAATCTCACTTCGGGCCTTACTTTCTGCCTCTTGATTCACCATGTGCTCCTCACCATGAACACAAATGTCTCAATGGCCATTGCTTTCCTGTTCTTGGTGACCTCTATTCCTCGAAGCCAAACACTTAAATAACCTAGCCTTTTTTAATTTGCTTCTGTGAGGGTTTTAGTCACAGTGGTATAAAAGCAACTCATAAAGCCTCACTTTCTAAGTACGCTGAGATGAAGGTGCTTGGGTACCCACTGCCCTTATCCTGTTTTATCTTCAATGCAGCTTCTGCCACATGAGATGAGGGCAGGGGAGTGTAATCCTAGATCTTCCAGATGTTCTTACCTGGGATAGAGGCTGTTTACCCCAAACTGGGAATAAAATACAGGTGGCCTGACCCTCCTTGGAATCCTGCAGCCCCAGACTGAGAGCTGAGAAAGGGTGTGGCCCTGCATTCTTGTCTTCACCAGCCTCCCAGTTCTGAGCAGAGCATGGTTAGATGTGTGACATCACCAGCTTTCACTTCTATGGAGACTTAGTGGGTTTTCTTGACTGAATATTTCTCCATTTGTTGTATGCACTTAGATGTTTGCTAAACATTATAAAAAAATCTATTTTTTTTTGTCAGCTATAGTTATTTTCTTGGGGAGGTTTGCAGAGACCCCTAAGCTGCTAATCTGAAGCTCAATTCCCCCTTTCTACTGCCCATTTCAGATGCTCCAGGGTCCCTGGGGTGCCCTCATTCACTACTGCTATGCATTCTGTTGACTGGATTTTTCCTTCTGTGCTAGGGTTGAACCCAGGGCTTCACAAGTGCTAGCAAAGCTCTCTATCAAGCTATAGCCCGGTTTGGTCTTAATATTCTTACTGTGCTTCTCTATATGTTCCAACACAAACTTTGTTTGAAGTGAAAAAAGGAACTTTTGAGTAAAGAAACAAATTCTTCTTTTGTTTCTTGTTGACTAGCTTGAGGTTCCGTAGAAGGAAAGGTGTGTGGTAAAATCTCCACCCAAACATGTTAATGACGGACACCTTGGCAAGCATGAAGGTGGTTTCATTGGTGGGACACTGGTCAGTTATTCTGTGTTTTGAATGTAACATAATGTGCCTGCTCTGTGCAGAACTGATCCTATTCAATAGACTTGCAGTCCATGGATTTACAGTGTGTGGCTCTCAGGGAAAGGCCACATAAGCCTTGTAATCCCAGGAATAGAAATGGGAGGTATTTACTGAAATGCCTTTGTCTCATGAAAATGATTCCTAATGTTAAATATTAACTAATAGGGCAAGAAATCTGGAGCTGTGTTGGATATATCAAACTTTGTCCTGCCTGTTCCAAAAATCTTAACTTGGTGTGAGACCTCAGATTTGATGATTGTGTTTTGAGAACCCAATGTCAAAATAGGAAAAGAAAGCTACTTCCTTGGGAGTCCTAGTGAGTTTCTGCATTTTCCCTGAAACTGACATTGAAAACTTATGTCATTGACATTGTTTATTCAGGTAACCAAAAATAACCTTTGTTGAGCAGAAGCAAGAAGCTGGAACTCTGTCTGCACATAGTAGGTCCTGCTACTTGGGAACGGGATGAGGAGACATTTTCAAACAATTGACAACTTAGCTTCGGGTCCCTTGGTTTTTGTTTGTTTGTTTGTTTGTTTGTTTTTGTTTATTTTTTGTTTGTTTTTCCAAAAACTAAATTTGCCTTAAGTTAATTTCCTGGGAACCATGTTTAAGTATATTCAATGTTTTCAGACAGTACAATTAAAAAGTATCTATTAGGGTACCTGAGTTTTGTGCCCTTTTCCCAAGAGACATGAACAAACACCATAGGGCTCTAATGACAGGTCAAAGAAAGGGTCGCAGTCCGTGCTGAACTAGAATTTATTGGGTTACCTCATAGGAGCCCAGGTGAATCAAGGGTGGCTTGACAACCACATCCCCGGAGGTCCAGCGGGCAGACTCCTGTCTCTGGTAACCAGGCTACTTGCTGAGAGTTCTTCCTCCTTCCAAGAGGCAATGGTTCTTTTCAAAGGAGCCATACATGCTGAGGAGAAAGACACAATACTGAGGGTTGGGGAAAGTAAGTAACCTTCCAACCAGGAGAGTTCCTGCTTTTGTTCTCTTACGAGCACACCTTCCAGGCAGAAAGCTTCTGTCCATATTTATATTAAACTCATAAACCACAGAAAATTTAATAACCATACACAATATAAGACAAACAGGAAACCAATCCAGTTTTATTCATTTCTTTAACATGTTTTCTTCAGATCTTTTCTTTGGATGTGTGATTCTTCCCCTCAGTTTTACAAGTCATTATGTGCAGAGTCGAAGCCTCTCCTGTTCCAGGATTCATCTGAGGTAGGCAATTCGTTTACACTTGTTTGAAAAACCGAGGAATCCACCTGTGCTGCCTAATTATGCAAACAAGCTGGATCAACAGAAACACAGTCAATGACTTGGGAATCCTTAACAGAAGCATGCAGGAAAAAGACTGCCTACTCTGGGCAACATTTCAGTGGAATTTGAGAAAGAAAACTGAGACCAAGAGCCTCTAGCTCTCGGGCGCATTTATCCATCCCTGTGTAAGTGTTATTAACATTCTGATGCTTGTTTCCTGGGTTATAAAGAGGGGTAAGATAGACTAACACTTTTCTGGCCCCTTCCAGGCAGAACAGCCACCACCAGCTACAAACACAATTGTCCTGCTTAGTTATTATTGCTGTGATAAGACACCACAACGGAAAGGTTTTCGTTGTTGTTTTTCAGTTTACAGCTTGTAATCCATCTTGAAGGGAGGTATGGGCGGGAACCCAGAGCTGGAACCTGGAGGCAGGAACTGAAGCAGCTGTGCCCCTGGCTTGTTCCCCACGGCTTTCCTCCTTTGCTTTTTCATATATTCCAGATCACCTGCCTGGGGGTGGCACTGAGCACAGAGAGCCGGGCCCTCCATGCCAATCAGTAATCAAGAAAAATGTCCCGAAGGTTTGCCCACAGGCAATCCGATGAAGACATTTTCTCCATTGAGGTTTCTCTTCCTAGAGAATCCTACCTTGTGTCAAGATGGCAAAAAACAAAATGAAGCAAAACCAAACCCAGAGTATTGGTGCTTTGACTGTTTTTTCATTATGTATGAAAAGGCCACGATCTTGATAGAATTCCATGTGATCAGTGATGGTTCTCGGTGCACTAACACGGATTCTGTAGAATTGTTAATTCAGTTTGCATTAGAGCGTATCTTCTTCCACAACTAATAGTAACATTAATGGTTCTGCTTCCAGAACGCTGGCCAAGAGTTTTAAAAGCATTTCCGCTTTCCTTGTGTCCATGCTCACAGTGGAACCTATGACCTATCTGGGATCAGAAAGCTCAGTCATACCAAGAGCGCAGGGCGGCTCCAGTAGTTGGCTTCTAGTTGTCTTCCTTTTACCTCATTGTCCCTCGCACAAGGCTGAAGATGGGTGTCAGCAAATGAACAGCAACCCCGGGAAACGACCGTAGGGACATTTGTTTCTTGCCACTGTGATCAGGGCCTTCTCCTTCAGACTAAGAATTGAAGTGACTTGCCCAAACAAATATGGCTGTTCACAGTGGAACCATGCTGGAGTTTTCTGAATAAACGACTCTCCTGTAGCCTTGAGTCAATGTATTGGCTAAAAAATGGTTTCCTTCGTAAAATTCTCCTTGCCTGTCTCTTCTCACCCAGAGTAACTTGTTTGTCTTTTCTCAGGCTCTTCCTGGAGTTTGGAGTCCTTGTTAGCACATGCCTGCTTCCTCTGCCACTCTGCGGGCCCCAGGAATATTTCTCCCCTCCCTTCAGCTCCCATAATGTTAGCGCCGGTAACATGGGGTGTTTAGAAGAAGAGGATGGTCTAGAAACGTGGGGCCATTCTTCTGTGGGCCAGTTGCTGCCTTTCATGTCTTAGGGGACAGGGCTGACTCTTGAGAGAACCGTAGCCACCGGCTCTTTGTGCTTAGTGGGAAATGGTGGCCAGGACCAGGTTAGGTGACTGTCAAATCCCAAAGAGTCAAGAGATTTGCCATCCGCACAGAGATTTCTTTTTCTTTTCCTTTTCTAATGGACAAGTTCTCACTCATGACTAACCTGGATTTACTATGCGGTCAAGTGTGGCCTTGGAATTTACTTCAATCCTCCTGCCTCAGCATCCTGAACACATGAGATCACAGGTGTGAGTCACTGTACCCAGTCTAGAGATTTCTGATTGTGTGTGTGTGTGCGGTCTCTATAATCACCACATCCAGCAGAGTAACAATTCCATTCAGCATGACTAAGTAGCTGGTATTGGTTCACACTGTGGGAGTCTGACCCCGAGTAGTTTAGGCATATTAAAGCAGTGCATAATTTGGCGAAAACTTTCCTGGTTATATGTACACAATGAGGCCCACGTAAGCCTCTTTCAGGAACAAAGTAAGCTAAATAAAGATTGGATGTGACTACATTGTAATCCTTTGTCAAGTACATATGACACATTCCATAGAGATGAGTCTGTAGATTGACTGAGAAAAGCAAGCTCAACGATCGGAGTCTTGGGGAGGATCTGGTGTGGTCTCCAGCTCACTCAGATAGCACAAAGGTCACTGTGTTATTAACCACGTCTGCTTCCAGAGCTCTGGGCAGGTAGCAGGTTGTACATCCCTTCCTTTGCAGGAACTGCCCTGTGTGTTTAACATTCCAGGTTCCCTAGTGTTTATGAGCACAAAGACCTCTGTGCCTCCTCCAGGGGCATCTTTACCTGCGTATTGGTTCTTAATTGCTGGGCACTGGTTCAGTCAGGCCTCAGTGAGCCTTCAACCCTTCCTTCCTTCCTTCCTTCTTTCCTTCCTTCCTTCCTTCCCTCCCTCCCTCCCTCCCTCCTTTCTTTCTTTCTCTTTCTTTTTTTTTTTTTTTAAATTTGGGGAAAAATCCTAATTTATCCTCGCAAAGCCCTCCGGATCAAATCTCATTTAATACAAATTATTAGGGCAAACGGTCTTCTATGGCCAGCGCTGCCACCGCCTTCTATGGTCAGGTCTGACATTATTTCCTTACCTCTCCGCATTTGTGTCCACTGACTTCCCCTTTACATGCAAGCCTCAACCCTTTGGATGAGCTCCACGGAGCCCTGTAGGCTCAGGTAGACCTCTCCCACATGCGGTTTCCCACCTGAGCCCTCTCATAACCATGACTCCAGCCTGCGTGCCAGGTGGGCTCCACCCACCACACCCCTGTGTTTCATTCTCGCAGCCGGTTCCCTCGCCTATGCCCTTCCTTTCCAGCCGGCTGCAGTGTTGCGGGCTCCTCAGTAGGTGGCAACCTTCTCAAACAGAAATCAGGCAATTTCTCAGCCGCCAGAAGAGTGACCTCAGCTGCTCCTGCTCACTAATCAGAGACACGTGCTTCCTCCGCCGCAGAAGGGCTCCCAGGGTTATTGTTCTGGGGGGTGGGGGAGGCGGCGGGGCCATCTGAGCTATTAGAGTGACCCCGCTTTCCGTCATCCCATGCTTAGACCAGAAAATGGGGGAATCATGCTCTTCACTGTTTGCATTCAAAAACATGGAGCCTTCTCTCCATGAAGTATTTTCGGCTTTGGTACAGAATTTTTCTTTTGAAGTGGTGATAATGATCTTTGTCATCAAAGTAATGGAAAGGAGAAATATTTTTTAAAACACAAGGCTACACCGCGAGCTGTAAACAAAGGCATGAAAGAACAAAAAAAAAAAAAAAAACAAAAACAAAAACAAATCCCCACATTGGTGATTCTGTCTCCAGTTAACAAGAACATTGGAGAGTTGGTGACTGTGAAATGGGGAAATCAGTGAGAGATATTTGGTACTTGGGAATTTGCTGGAGCAAAGGCATTATAGTTTAGGCTACTCTGAGGTCTCACTATCAGGTCTCTCTGAGCCTACATTATCAGCCCACTCTGAGATCACCATTAGTCCACTCTGAGGTCACACCTATGGGGCCACTCTGAGGTCACACCTATGGGGCCACTCTGAGGTCACACCTTCAGTCCACTCTGAGGTCACACCATCAGCCCACTCTGAGGTCACACCATCAGCCCACTCTGAGGTCACACCTACATGTCACTGTAAGGTCACACCCTTCAGGTTACCCTTTAATTCTATATCTTCACCTTCTGTTGACAGGTGCTGAAGGTGTCTGGGTAGGAAAGTGGGTGTGCTTCCCTTTCCTAGTTGCCTCTCCAGAACATTGGGTCACTGGTATCAATTTTACCTCCAGGGATGAGTTTTCCTTGGGTCACCCAATGCCTAGGCCACTTTCCCTTCAAACAGTCTTCAGCAAGAGATCGGATTAGTGGGAAGGAACGAGACTGGCTTTTAGCAAAGGAAATGTCCCCTTCTAAGTGTACACTGTAGTCTTTAAAGAACACTGTGGGAAATCTGGTTCTCGTTTTAACAATGTTTTGATGACTTCAAGCAAGAAAGTCCCTTTCAGCCAGGCGGTGGTGGCGCATGCCTTTAATCCCAGCACTTGGGAGGCAGAGGCAGGAGGATTTCTGAGTTCGAGGCCAGCCTGGTCTACAAAGTGAGTTCCAGGACAGCCAGGGCTACACAGAGAAACCCTGTCTCGAAAAACCAAAAAAAAAAAAAAAAAAAAAGAAAGAAAGTCCCTTTCTTGGTCTTATTTCAGAGCCCTTGGCAATGGAGTGATAGCTATTCTGGGGCCACTCCGTGGATCCTGGGTTCTATATGTTTTTGTATTCCTGTGTTGTGCACGCACTGTTTAGCATGTGAATCTTGAATTACCGGAGAGATACCTCCCCGCCTACCCATCTAATATCTTTCCAGGCAGGCTTAGTCTATTCTCTCATTTGTTTTTAGAATTGAAGACAATTTATTCCTGAGAATATTTGTGTCTGATCTGAGAAGGTGTGATTCTAGTGGTCTCTGTATATGCAGTGATGAATCTTCGGTTTCTGTTGAAGTTACAATATCAGACCTCAGGACTAGAAACCTAGTTTCTTCTTGTTAAGATAAAGCTGGTTGGCCAATAGGAAGTAGTGTAATGAGACTTTTAGGGTGCTGAAACTATTCTGTAATATATATATCATTGTCGGTTGTAACTAATGTAGTACTCTGTGTCCGATTAGCCTTGTGAGGAGATTGCATCTTGGGTAAGGGGTTGTGCAGGGAAGATCTTTGTGCTTTCTTCCCTATTTTCTGTGGGAAGCCATTATAACCATTAAAACTGATGTGGAAAAAAATAAAACTTAAAAAAAAAGATTTTAAATGTGTGTGTGGTTGTGTGTGTGAGTGCAGTACCCAGAGAAGCCAGAAGGGAGTGTTAGACAGCTGTGAACCAACACACGTGGGTGCCAGGAACCAAACTCAGGTCCTCTGCGTGAGGTACATGGTTTTAACCTCTGAGCCATCTCTAGCTCAAATCTTTTTTTTTTTTTCAAGTTAAGCAATAACCGAAATAAAAAGAAAGGGAAAGGAACAGCGCATAGTCTAAAACAAAATCAGGATGTGTGTGTCTATGTGTGTGTTTAAATCTGTCTTTAGGACATCCACACATATACTACTGCGTGTGTGTACTTTAATGATTAAAACAGTCAACATTAGTATTCTGTGAGAGGACCTCTTTCTTTTCGGCTCCTTGGTCCTGCAAAGTCCAGATTTATGGTATACTGAAAGAGCTCTTTACACTGGAATTTGTGGAGGCTGATGATCATATTTGTTGAGAATGAACCATAAATATATTTTTATATAAAACAATGAAGACAAGTCTTACAACACTATACAACTTTTATTAGTTTTCAAAACTGCCAAAGGAATGGTCACCTCTGTCATCTCTGTTTCTTCATCTCTGCCTATCCTCACTCAGCTGGTCTGACACTGTCTAGGTGATGAGGGATGACATTTGTGCCATAACCCTTACTGTCATTTGTGAACTCTCTTCTCATGTGTGTATTCTTGCCCAGAGTTCTCTAGCTGGTTAGACTCATTTGTACTTTAGGATTGCTTACATATCAAAACAATACACACACACACACACACACACACACACACGCCCTCAGTCCAAAAGGACTATAGAACTGACAAGACGGGCTGGAGAGAAAATTCAGAAGTTAAACACACACACACACACACACACACACACACACACACACACACACACTGTTCTTACACAGGACTCAAGTTTGGTTCCCAGCCCAAATATTAGGTGGTTTAGAATTACCTGTGGCTCTGGGGCATCCAATGATTTCTTATGGCCTCTACAGGAACTACACACATGCGTACATACCAACACACGCGCACACACACACACACACACACACACACACACACACACTGTTTATAGTTGAAAACAAAAAAATTGGTTAAATGAATACCTGTTGTGCTGGTTGGTCTTAAGTCAACTTGACACAAACTAGCACTATCTGAAAGGAGGGAACTTTGAGAAAATGCTTCCATAAGATCCAGCAGTAAGGCATTTTCTTAATTAGTGATTGATATGGGAATGCCCAGTCTATTGTGGGCAGTGCCATCCCTAGGCTGGTGGTCCTGGATTCTATAAAAAAGTCATGGAGAGCAAGCCAGTAAGCAGCACTCCTCCATGTCCTCTGCATCAGCTCCTGCCTATAGAAATCTGCTCTATTTGAATTCCTGTCTCGACTTTTGTCAATTATGAACAGTACTGTGGAAGTGTAAACCCAATAAACCCTTTCCTCCCTAACTTGCTTTTTGGTCATGGTGTTTCACTGCAGCAATAGAAACCCTAACAGAGCATTTACTACAAACCCTAACAAAGAGCATATCTAACATTTACTAGATAACGAGAACATAGATTATTTACTACAGGCAGAAGGAATGGTTGAAAACTGTTATGTTTATAAATGGTTTAATTTTGATTTAATTTTTCCCTTTTCATCTCTAATTTTATTAATTTGGCTGTTCTCTGGTTTGTTTACCTAAGAGCTTGATATTTATATGTATATGTATGTATGTATGTATGTATGTGTATCTATATCTATGTCTGTATCTATATCACGTCTTTGTTTCATTGATTCTCTGTATTATACATTGAGTCTCTGTTTCATTCATTTCTGCCCTGACCTTTATTAGTTTTTGTTATCTGTTCCTTGAAGGTTTGAGTTGTTCTTGCTTTTCTAAGAGCTTGAAGTGCATCATTAGGTTATTTATTTGAGCTCTTTCAGAATATTTTTTTTTAATGAAAACATTTGTATTTATGAATTTCTCTCAGAATTGTATCTGCTGCACCCCAGAGGTCCATGTAAGTTGTGCTTTCATTTTCATTTTCATTTGATGATAGAAATTATTCCTGAAGCCTGATATGACTGTCTCCTGAGGGGCCCTGCCAGAGCCTCACAGATACAGAGGCAGATACTAGCAGCCAACCAATGGACTGAGTGTGGGGTCCCCAGTGGAGGAGTTGGAGGGACAACTGGAGCAGTTGAAGGTGTTTGTAGCCTCATGGGAAGAGTGACAATGTCAGCCAACCAGATCCCCCGGGGCTCACAGGAACTAAGTCATCAACCAAGGGGCACACATGGCTCCAGTTGCATTTGTGGCAGAGGAATGCCTTGTCGAGCATCTGTGGGAGGAGAGGTCCTTGGTCCTATGAAGGCTTGATAAATGCCCCAGCATGGGAAATTCGGGGGGAGGGGTAGGTGGGTTGGGTGGAGGGGCACCCTCATGGAGGCAGGGGGAGGGAGGATGGGCTGGGGGTTTTCTGGGAGGGGGAAAACTGGGAAAGGGAATAACATTTCAAATGTAAATGAAGAACATATTCAATAAAAAAAAGAAATTATAGAAATTATTCCTGATTTCCTTAATGACTCATTGATCATTCCAAAGAGCATTGTTCAGTATAAAAATAGTGCTGTAGCTTACATGGTTTCTCTCACTATTGATTCTCACTTTTACTGTATTATGATCTGATAAGATACAATAAATTATTTTTATTCTTTGATATATTGTTAAGAGTTACTTTGTGGTCTAGAATATGGTTTATTTTAGAGAAAAATTTCTGGGATGCAAAAAAGAATGTGCATTCCACATTTATTAAATGAGATATTTTGTAGCTATTTGTTAAATGCATTTCACCTAGGCTATGGATTAACTTGAAGTTACTTTGTTGATATTTCATTTTGGATGACAATGATGTATTGAGGTCACCTACTCTTTACTATACTGATCTGACCTTTTATGACCATTAGTGTCCATTATATAAAATTTGAAGCCCCATGCTTAGTACATATATATTTACAGTTATTATACATTTTTGATGAATTTTATCAACATACAATGGTTCTAATTATCTCTTCTGAGTGATTTTGGGTTGAAGTCTGTTTTAGCAGATATCAGAAGTCTGTTTTAGCAGATATCAGAATAGTTACTCTAATTCGTCCTTGAGTTCCATTTGCTGGATAAATTGATTTCTGTATTTTTAAACTTTCAATCTGTGTCTTTGCCAGAAAAGCACATTTCTTGAATTCCATTTTCTTTGATCTGGTCTGCTGGGGACTAATATAAAGGCTTAATCTAAAGTAATGTCTGCCTGCCACTGTCAGTACTGTTTAGCATTCATTTCCTAATGATAACAATTTCTTTTTTCTACTTGCTTAATGCCACAGTTAGTCTATTTAGCATATAATTCTGGGATGAGTCCTTTGGGTTTCTATGAAGGTTTTCAGTCTTAGCATCAGTGCTAGCACCAAAGTGATTTCTATTTCTTCTGATATGAGGAGATAACATCTTAGGTGGGAGCTATTTTTCCACTAGCATGGATAACTTTGGAAATGAGCAGTTCACAAGTATCCCTGCCCCTCATATGGTCAGATCTTTGAGCAAAGTGTGCTACATCAATTGAGAACTTCTGTTCCTCTGATATAAAAATCACCACAGGTTTGTAGTCACAGAAAAATCATTGCCATATTTTCTACATTTTCTAACAAATGTATTCACATTTTTCTTTAGTCTATGTTGCTACAAGCCTAGAAGATACAGATCTGGGAATTCCAAATAGGACCTCTTTAAATTCTAAAAACCCTACACCCACACAGATCATCTGTAAGTAGAGTTAAATTTAGTTTAGAGAACTCAGAAGAATAGAATTTAGTTGAAGTCAGTCAGAATTAGATTGAATTTGAATTGATTCATGTATTGAATCAGAAAGGGATTTAACTGGGTGGAAAAGAATCTGAGAGTGAACTATGCAGAGGCTGGATTTTATAAAGACCGAGTTCTGCAGAGGATGTCTTGAGTAGCTTGGTAGAGATGTGGCTGCACAAGGAGCAGAGTCACCTGACACATTAAACATTTCAGAGCCTTTATTAATTGCTCCAAATTCTTTTCAGTATGCCTCTTTGGGTCATCTCCTGACTTTTTCTAGATAGGAAGGGTGGAAAGGCTCATCCACAGTTATCCTTCTTGGTTATTCCCCTTCTCCTTTCAGTCTTTCCTTCTCCCATTCATTTTAAAACCACAAAGAAGTCAGCTTCCCTTTCTTCCTTAGAACAGAAGAGTTTTCAACTCTTCTTTGAAAAGCCAGGCTGTCTTTCTTTTTCTTTTCTTTTTTTTCTGTTGTGATAAAATACCCAGGTAAAAGCTACTTAAGGGAGAACAGGCTTTCTTCGGCTCATAATTCAAGAGTAGACCACATGGCAGGGAAATCAAGGTAGCAGGATCTCGAAGCAGTTGGTTATATTGCATGGACAATCAGATCAGGAAACAGGGATGGAGGCATGGTCAGCTGGCTTTCACCAATTTACACCACCTAAGATCCTCTGCCCAGAGAATGGCACCACCCACAGGATGTTTAGTCTCAGATCAGGGAGGATAATCAAGATAATTCATCACAGGCAAATCCACAGGTCCTCAGATAATTCTATAGCCTGACAAGTTGACAATGAACACTAACCAGTTCACAGACATTCGAAATCAGTTTTTAACATAAACCCCGAAAGCTCAGCAAGTGTGTTCTCGAGATTACTCTATTCTAGAAAGGTATGGGAAAATTGCTAAGGCCATATGCCTTTCCCTATTGACTTACCTTAGTGGGACTAGTAATTTATGAACTGCTTCTCTTTCTTCTTTTTGCTTGCCAGATCACCAGAACTGTTGGCATATGATGACATGAAGAATAAAGAAGAAAACTCGTTGCTCACTCATTTTCCAATGCTAAGATATATTAGTATGCTAAGACAATTCCCCATAGGCAGTTCATGTTGGTACTCTGGACTCCACCCCTACAGTTACCTGGCAACAGCCAGGTATGATCCTCTCCGCAGTTACCTGACAACACCCAGGTAGGCCTGGCCCACTAAAAAAGGGGATGCTTGGCCCCTCCTCTCTCTCTTGCTTCTTACTCTCTTGTCTCTCTCTTGCCTCTTGCTCTCTTGGGCTCTCCTCTCTCCCTATTCCCTTACCCCCCTCTCTCCACATGGTCATGGCCAGCCTCTACTTCTCTACTCTCTCCTCTCTGCCTTTCTCTGCCTCTACTACTCACTTAACTCCCCTCCCCACGTCCTAAATAAACTCTGTTCTATACTATACCATGGTGTGTGTGGTCCCTCAGGGGGAAGGGATGCCTGGACATGGGCCCACTGAGGCACCCTTTTCCCCCACACGCCCATAGAACATATTCTTACTCCACTTTCTCTTTTTATTATCACAACAGTTTCATCTTCTGCAGTTGAGTTACTTGAGGTCAACTGATATTTAATACTAAATATTTCAGTGGAAAAAAATTCTAAAAATAAATGTATTTATTTATTTATTTATGGTGGTACTAGAGGTTGAACCCAAGGCCTTGTGCTAATACTTTTACATTTTAAATTGCCTACTGTTCTGTGGAGTGTGTTGATGTCCTGGATCTTCCGTGCCTGGGACATGGGTTATCCCTTTATCTTGATTATAAGCTGCTGTACTGTGCTTCAATGCACGCAGTGTATGCACAGTTGGGGGGGCAGTACTTTATATGGGACATGATACTATGTGTGGTTCAGGCATGTGCTAAGAACATTGAACCGTAGACGCCAAAGATAAGGGAGACTGTTGTAATTGTAAATCAGCATGCACTCTTGTAAAGTCTAATAACTCTGATGTTACTTGATCAAAGTGGCAGTGACAATTTACTTTAATAGAAGTGTGTCAAATTGACCTTGATGAGAACATACTGCTGTGCAAAACATGACTTGTTAAAGCCTCTACAAACAGACTTTAAAAATTATCAATTTATTTGGTGAACCTTCAAGTAGCCACAATGGCATTGGGCCTAATTTTCAAAGACAATTAAGATAACAGACACTTGATTTGTACTAAGTACTGGGTATAAAAGATGCAGAAGTCATGGCCTTTTTGTTCAGGGACGTTGAGAACCTTATAGTGGAATTAGACGAAATAAAAACAGAAATGTTTGGGCTACAAGAGTGTATTTGAGGATTGGACCATGGGATAAAGCTCCACATTGTCAGCTTTGGGGAAGGCAGGCATGTTATGATCTGTTACACTTAAGCCTGTGGGAGCAGCCTGAACTTCAACTGTACTTGAGAAAGAAGTGTTGGATACAGCAGAGGAAGGCAGGAGAGGGCTTTGGAAGGCTAAGAGTTATGGAAATGGGTTGAATGGGAAGAGGACTGGTAAGATACGATTCCATGTTAGAAGAACTCTCTCTTTGTTCCTCCCCTAGTCCCTCTGATTGGGGGCGGTTATGGGCATGTATCACCATATTTGTCTTGAGGAGTATTTTTTGATGCATTTGGTTTAGTGAGTTAGAGTGGATTGGATTTGAGTTCTAGGATTGAAAGACTACTTAGCCTTCTCTTCCTAGATATGCTTATTTGCAGAGAAGAGAGGATAGAATTATCTGTGAATACATTTCAACTCACTGCAGAGTGACCATTTGCTGCTATGTGTTTATAATTTGTTCTCAGCAGAGACAGTGTGGGGAGCTGTTGTAGTTGAATCTGCAGAATCCCCCAAAGTGCCATTTGTTGACTCTGTGATGCTGTTCAGAGGCAGTGGGACCGTTAAGAGATGGAGGTCTAGTGGATGAAGTGAGCCATTGAGTTGCTATCTTGAAGGGGACAGTGGACCCCCCCCCCCCCAGCCTCCTTCTATTTCTTGTCTTTGCTTTCTGGCTCTTATGCCTCATGACGTGGTATATTATCTGCAATAAGTTGAAATTTATTCATAGATAATTCCACCCTCTGTTCTCTGTGGATAAACATATCCAGGAAGAGGAGACTAAGTAATCTTTCAACCCTAGAACTCTAATCCACTCTAACTCATTAAACTAAATGCATCAAGAATACTCCTCAAGACAGATATGGTGATATATGCCCATGACCACCCCCAACCACAGGACCACACCACACACAGCAACTTCTGAAACCGGCCACAGTAAACTTTCCTCCTTTAAAGTTGGTCAGGTATTTTGTCACAGACACCAAAAGCTCCCTAATGCAAGGAACGTTCTATAGTTTCAATGATACTGCTATAAAGGGGAAAAAGTAAGTACTTGAGATTATTGTATTTTGTATAATAAGGATTAAAATTAAACTTGCTATTAATGCTAACATCATTTGTTTCTGCTGAATTGCCGGTCTTTTATGAAACAAAGTCTACCTGGCATATTTTTCTCTTTAAGAAGAGACTTATTTTCATTGTCCACGGTGCTGTATTACTTAAGGGCATTTTAGGAAGAACAGTATTAGGGAGGTTGACTGCAGAGAGGGTGCTGATGGCGTCAGAGGCCACCATCTATGAGTGAGGAAGGAAGCCTCTCTCATGTGTTGCTGTAGCAGAAGGACTGAATATGGTTTAGAAAACTCTGATGAATGAGAGACAACAGATGCTCAGGATACAGGCATGCCCGTGTTTGGCACCCCTGCCCTGTCTCTTTCCATTCTTCTTTCCAGATCCTCCCTCATTTTGCAAAATCCCCAGTTCTCTCTGCGGTAAAACCCACTCCTGGTCTAATATTAGAGACACCACCCTCTTCCCCATCTGTCTTTCACTTTTCTTCCTCGCTGTTATCTATTAGGCTTTCTTCTGGGCTGGAAATAGTTCCAGGATGTAGATGGTGGGTAAAGTAAAAAAACAACCCTCTCCCCAAAACAGATTACTTCCGCTGACATTGACTTGAAAGCTATGGAAGGGAATACAAATTAGATTCTATAAACTGGTGTTTAGAATTATTGTAAGTTATTTTTATGCATTTTAATCATAAAGATATTTTTTATATCAAGTAACAACTATGAAATGATCTGTTATTTAGAATTCACTGGGGGAGAGGAGGGTGGTATGGAGTTGTCATAGGTGGATGGTGTGTGGCTGGGTGATGGTTATATAGGGAGGGATAGACTGATAGCTTTGTCATGTCTATAAAATAGGTCTTTTATTTTTAAAGGATTAGAGTGATCCTACAACTCAGTTTCAGTCTTTTAATAGAGACTTAGCAGAATAAGGAGACTGCATACAGTCAGAGGAACCAGACTGCAGGAACAATGTTTGGATTGATTTGACCTTTGGAGTCTCTTAGCACCTTGGGCAAACCTGTGTCTTTCTAACAAATAAAAATGCATCCTTAAGGATCAATGCTCTGGATATGGAAATATGGAGTTGATGCATGTCATGGTGGTATACAGGCTGGTGACTGAATACATACCTGGAAGGCCGTGTACTTATAGGTCAAAAACAACCTTGGATGGACAGTGTCTGTGTGTGCTTTCTATGGGCCTTGGTTTCGACTCAGGCCAATGTCCAGGTACCCATGGTTTAGCCTCAGTAGAAGGGTTCCAGGTCCTGGGCCTGTCCCTTGTGCCCACTCGTCTCCATTGCTGTAGAGCATGGCCGGAGATGGGGCTGTGATGGTTTTCTGAGAGCCCTTCACCCGACTGACCTGTGCAGTGACTCCCTCCTGCAATCTCAGTCCACCGTCTAGAAGTGAATGGCCTAGAGGGAGACACATTCAGGTTCCACCACCTGCGGGCAGTCTCCTTATCATTTGCCTTCGACTACCTAGGACGCATTCACTCACCAGTACTGGGCTAAGCCACGGACTTTGTGGGATCATGGCTCAGAATATGGCCTGGGGAGAGTAAGCGGAGCCAAGGAAACTTCCGAAAGCCGTTCTTAGATGAGTCTTGAAGTCAGGCTAGGATATAACAATTTCACAGGTGGGACAACATCTTTAGACACGTTTCCTTTCAACTGCAACGACATTAAAAAACAACTGTAGAGATTTAATAGTATCTAGATTATTCTCTAAACAGTTTAGACTTTAGAAGGTGCCTTGTTCATAAATGTCAAGTATTTTTTAGCTCTTGCCTAAATTTTGTATTTGGCTTAGCAGAGGCATTACTTTAGCTGTCACTTGCCATGTGTGGTGGTTTGAATGAAACCGGCCTCATAGACTCTCAGGGAGTGGCATTATTGGAGGTGTGGCCTTGTAGGAGGAAGTGTGTCACTAAGGGTGTCACTTTAAGGTTTCTCTCTTCCTGCTGCCTGCCAATCCAGATGCAGACCTCTCAGCTACCTCTTTAGACCATGTCTGCCTGCAGGCTGCCATGCTGCCTACCATGACGATAAAGATCTAAACTTCCGAAACTATAAGCCAGCCCAATTAAATGCTTTCTTTATAAGAGTCGCTTTGGCCATGGTGTCTCTTCACAGCAATAGAAACGGCATGCCATTTTATACCTCTTGGCTTACACACACACACACACACACACACACACACACCCCTGAAATTTATCAGTTATCATTTAGTCTGATTCTGTTCTTTGGGTAACTGACCACACTCTCTTGACAAGACTCTTGAAAACCTGAAAATTTCAAGTATGTATCTTACTCCTAATAAGACTAAAAGTTTTTTGTTTGTTTGTTTTAGGCCTTTGAAACCATTTTGTTCAATTGTGTCTAAAACTTATAGAGAAAAAGAATCCGGTTTCTTTTATTTTTGAGGCAGAGAACAAAAACTTCACATCTTACATGGTGGCCATGTGGTATACATCAAGTGCCCAGTTTACAAACTCTAATATAGAACATATTTGAAAAGACTCCCAGCTAATCCACACTGAGAATATTTATGCACTTTTGGGGGGATTTTGGCATGGGTGTTCCTTTTCCGGAACAGGTGGTGAAGCTAAATTTGTTTGGTGTGCTCGACACACTTGGAGCCTCACACTGGAGCCGGCAGTGGCTGTAATGAGCAGTTCTTCTTTGTGTTTACTGGGGGGTTGGGACTTTCTCTGTGGTACTGAGTTTCTGTTTCTGCTCCCAGGCAGGCTGGAAACAGTTCCTGGCCTGCATCCTTCCCTAGGGACAAAAAGCTGGAGTTGATATGGTCTGGAGACTGTGGCTCAGCTGTGATGTGGCCCTAGCCCCAGCTCCAGCACTGGGTCACCGTTGATTCCAGAATCCAATCAGGGCTGCAGAAATAGAAGCAATGCTCACAGCCTCTTCATGTTTATTGAAAGGGTGTCCTCACAGTTTTGGGGCCTTCACAGCAGCAGCAGAGAAGAGATGGTTAGAGCATGTGCCGGAGTGTAGCTCGATAGCGTTGGGGAATATGTGGTGAGCTTACTTGTTGAACTTGAAAACATCTCCAGTCTGAAACCAAATATTTTTTTTAATTATGTGTGCGTATATTGTAGAAAGTGTTGTGTCAATGTGTTTTGTTGGCTTTGACATGGCTATGTCAAGGGCCCTGATGCCTCAGTCCCATGGGAGTAGCAAAGCCCTCCTGTAGTCCAGGTGTGAATGTTGATAGCGTGTACAGAAAATATCTACTCACAACTTTCATTTATAGCCCCAAAACTGCATACCTATAGTGACTGCTTCTACTGAAATTAGCTAAACTTGCCTCAGTGTTCAGCTGTAGGTAATATCCTGCCTCCTTGGTCACTTGTATGTCAAAACCTATGTCTTTGTTCAACTATACATGACAGCCCTGGCTCCCTGTTCAACTATATACAACAAACGCGCTGGGCTTCCAGCATGTTGTTGCTTTTCTCTATGAGCTTTTCTGAGTCTGTGTGTCTGCTTTTTTTTTTCTTCCAGTCTGTCCTTTCTTTCATTCCCTCAGTACTCGTAGTCAAGGTTTGCAAGAATTTGGCAATCTATATGTGCATGCACACAGAGGCCAGAGAAGAACATTAAGTGTCCTGCTACATCACCCTCTGCCTCCTTTACCCGAGTCAAATTTCTCACTGAGTCTGAAGCTAGGCTGGTGGTCAGCAAATCCCAACAGTCCTCTTGTCTACAGGCCCAACCGTACTGTGGGTACAGGTATAGGCAGGCCTGTGTGGTCATGTCTAGCTTTTTATATGAGTGCTTGGGATTTGAACTCAGGTCCTCCGGGTTGCGTAGCAAACAAGCCTACCCACTGAGCTTTCCCTTTTGCCCTCAGTTTTGTTTGGTTCATTGGGAAGTGAGGTTTTCTTGCTGAGAGGAAACAGCACTTGCTCAAGGCCTCGAGGCTCCCGGGCTTTCCCAACGCCTTTGATGAGCCAGGCGAGGAGTGTCCACAGTCACAGGTGTGATTCTGGCAAGGCCACTGGTTTTCAGTTATCACCACAGTCGCTTATGGTTCTTGTTCCCACAGTGAATCGGAATCCAGTCTTCAGCAGCAGCTGTTGGGATTGCTTTCCTGCTGCCCAGTTCTGTGCGACGACCCCTCCTGACCTTCCAGATGCTTTCTAGTGTTTCCATCCAGGATCAGGGGACCCAGGCTTTCAATGTAATATGGTGCAGGCTTCTCCTGCCTTAGAGTTAAAATTAACATACAAAGAGTGCCTCACCTGTTGACAGCCTAACCTCTTTGTGCTATACTTTCTCTTTGGGGGTTGTAGACAACACTAATGTCAGGAAAAGACTAGCCAGGGTTCACAGAGACTTGGGCTAAAAGAGCATACTTTTTAAAAAATGTTTTATCAGCAATGTGAGCTAGAAAATGAATCAATTAGTCTTTGGATTCAGCTGTTGTCACAAAGGCCAAAGCCCAGTGGTTTCAATGCGATGGTTTCTCCTATGAGATGGAGTATACACTCAGGAGAGTGTCAACTTTATGTCATTTAGTTTACATTCTCTTAGCTTTATCCTGTAGCTACTGTTTCATGGTCTAAGATGACTGCTCTAGCTTCCACAGGCAAGTCCACATCCCAGCTAGTGTCAGGTGACGAAGGGAGGTCCTGACTGAATGGCTCCTGTGGGTCGAATGCTGGCCCCCGTCCCAATCCAAATACTGAACCCGTCACATAGATGTGTGCTAATAGGAAAGCAAGGGACAGTGGATCACACAGGGTGAAGACAGAGCCAACCACTGTGAGAAGGGCCAAGGAGGACCCAAGAGGGTCTGTCATCTCAGATTGCCATGCAAGCTGCTGGGCTCCAAGTCTGCCACTGAACCTCTGGATGACATTTATAAACTTGCTCTCCCGAAATGTTCCCCATCCCACATTTAGTGAAACGACTTAATGGGAGATGGTGAACCTCACTGAAAAATTCAAACAGAAAGTACCAAACTAGGTTCCGTTGCTCACATCTCTAATCCCAGTACTCAGGAGGTGGAGGCAGGAGGCCAGCCTGGGCTAAAGAGTATGTTCAGGTAGTTTGGGCTACAGTGTGAGGCTCCGTCTCGAAACAAAACAAAACAAAAATCAAATCAGATAAACAACAACTAGAAGAGAACACAAGGAGTAAAAGATTTTACAGTTATTTTAGCTGTGTGTCTCTGGAGGCTGGACAGGAAGACCAATTGGTAGAGAGTTTGGAAAGAGCCCTGGGTTTGATCCCACCTTATGAACTGGGGGTGCACACCTATAGTCCTACCACTGGGAGGTTGAGGCAGGACGGTCAAAAGTGTAAGGTTATACTCAACTACTAGTTTGAAGCCAGTCTGAGCAGCATGGTTCAGTTTCTCAGTTTCTGCCCATGAGTGAGTGTGTGTGTGTGTGTGTGTGTGTGTGTGTGTGTGTGTGTGTGTGTGTTTTACTGAGGAATGCTATAAATGCTTTTCTTATTATAGGTTATGGTCAAAAGAAGTTTGAAAGCTCATGGTCTGGTGTAAGTATCTCAATGTTATCACTGAGAATATGTCCATCTGTGGTTTGCTTATGTTTGCCCTGGATTTGATTAAGGCTGTGATGACTGGGAGACTACTGGGTTTTGGGATCTACATTTCCCTTTATAAGATGGGTTGGCTATCCCATCTCAGGTTGGATAGTGCAATTAGTTCTGCTTACAGGTAACTGCTGAACATGAATAGAAGGCCTGACACCGTGCAAGGTGATGTAGGGCTACATTACTCTCCAGAGAACTTAGTGACAAGGCTCTTGGGTATAAGTTAAAGGACTCTTAAAGTCCTACTACAGAGATACTTGCACATGTGTGTTTACTGAAGGATTTTCATAATAGCTAGGAAATGTACCGGTCACAAGTCCACTACCGTGAACAGAAAAGGGAAATATGGTACAATACACAATAGAATTTTATTTAGCTGTAAAATGAATGAAATGATGACATTTTCAGGAAAATGGAAATAAATATCTTAAGCAAAGTATTTTAGGCTAAGGAAGATAAATACCATATTTTTAATCACATATATAGATCCTAGATTTTAAGTTTTACTTATTTGTTTACATAGGTATATGTATGGGAAAACATGATAGAGGAAGACAAGGTCTTACAAATGTGATGGGGGAAGGAAAATAAAGGAAAAAAGAATATAGTCCATGAGTGAAACATGGAAACTGAAGAGGATAATGGGTACAGCAAGAAGAGGGACAAGAATGGAGGAGGAGAGATTCACCAAAAACAAGGAGTGTATAGCAATCACACAATGAAGTTCATTACTTTGTATACTTATTTGAAAAGAAAACTAATGCAAAATTGACAAGTAAACTAGTGGTGAGAGTCACACGTATGGAGTTAGTTTGACTCTATAGGCTGACCATTCCAAGGGGTAACTTTAATTCAATCTTCACAATTTGATTTTCAAATTCTAATACACATGTAGACAGTTAACAATCTGTTTTGTTTTATTCTGAGGGAGGATTCTGATCTATGGTAAAGGATAATCATTATTTCCCTGTTTGGTTTCTTAAGTGTCCTATCTAATATTGACCCTTTTTGTGGGGAAAAAAAAAAAAGAGCGGGAGGCAGAGGCGGGGAGGGAGGGGGGAGAGGCGGCACATGGGTCTCGCTCAAGTGGCAGCGGTGTGTCCCGAGTAGGAGAAACACAGGCAGACAGAGCCTGCGTGGGGATAGGGAACACCGGCAGGACTGCACGCCTCAATGCGATAAGTGAGTGCTGGTGCAGGAGTATCTATGGAGCAGGAGGCTGCCTGACTAGCAGGGAGGGAGGTCCTGCTCAGAAGGCGGTGCCATTCTGGCATGGACTTCCCGGGTACCTGAGGGCTGCTTGGCTGGCTGAGCTGCGGCTTGGCTGTGTGGTGGCCTGGCTGTGAGGCAGCTGAGATCCTTTCCCTGGTGGCTGGAAACGCTGAGGCTTGCTCCATGCTTTTACACGGTGGATTTGATAAAAGAGACAGTTCACAGTTTTAAGCTTATTATTAAAAGAGTAAAATGAGAAAAGGAGATAAAGAAATAAAGAGAAAAGAGAAGATAGAGAGATGAGGAAAGGCCATGACCACGTGGAAAGGAGAGAAAAGAATAGAGAGTCGGGGAGAGAGATAGGGAGAGAGATAGGGAGAGAGAGAGAGAGAGAGAGAGAGAGAGAGAGAGAGAGAGAGAGAGAGAGAGAGAGAGAAAGGGGCAGGAAGCCTCCATTTATAGTTAGGTAACCAAGGGGCGGGGAAAGCATGACTGTAGCCAGGTGACTGGATTATGGAGTTGAGGAGTCCTTGCTTAACCAAGCTACAGACTGTTTCACACCATGGTCCCACACCTTTTCTTAGTTATTTGCCAGTAGGGGATGTGTGGGGTCAGAAATGATGTTGTTACTTGGTTTCTTTCCTAATATTTTTTTTAAAGTTTTTTTTTGTTTAAAGATTTATTTATTCTTATATCTAAGTACACCATTGCTGTCTTCAGACGCACCAGAAGAGGGAGCCAGATTTCATTAGGGATGGTTGTGAGCCACCATGTGGTTGCTGGGATTTGAACTCAGGACCTTAGGAAGAGCAGTCAGTCCTCTTATCCACTGAGCCATCTCGCCAGCCCTCTTTCCTAATATTAACTTGAAAAAAAATGAGCAGTGGGGTGTGCAGTACACATCTGTAGTCCCAGCATTTAAGTAGGTAGATACAGGAAGATCAAGGAGTTCAAGGCTAGTCTTTGCTGCAGAATTCAAGGCCAGACAGGACTACATGAGACCTGGTCCCCAGAAAAGGAAAAAAAGAGAATAAGCGTTGGGTGTATAGTTCAGTGATGGTGTTTCCTAACAATGAGGTCCTTGGCTCAGTCCTTGGTTCTGCAAACAAACAAGAACATAATTTAGGATTCCAGTGTGAAATATTTGCCAAGTTGACACCACTGGTATATTACTTTATGTTTCTGAAGAGTATTAGACTTAGCTTGCAGTGTGTGGGCTGGAACTTCACACTCCAGCAAAGGACAAACACAAGCACCTTAACCTACCTGTGAATGTACAAAGTTCGTCCATATTATCCTCTGTTACTGTCACTGGGACAAGATCCAAGGAAGACTAGCCTGCACATGAAAGAAGTATCTGTGTGTGTGTGTGTGTGTGTGTGTGTGTGTGTGTGTGTGTGTGTGTGTATGCTCATGTGTATTCTATTTATTTATTTAGGCAAACTTTCCAAGGACAGGAAATTCAGCAAACATTTAAGTGTTTCCTGGTGACATGCTCAAACAGTTCACGTTAATTGACTGGAATCTCTCTTTTAACTCTGACAATAATTTTATTGTCCAGTTCCTGTTTTATACACAAGGCAGCTGCTATCTAAAGACGGTGTTTAACTTGTCCAGATTCATCAAAGCCATTCCCTGGACCCAAAGGCTGGGTCCAAGACATGGGAGGGCAAAGTCTCAGTATTTAAACTTTATCCCATTCAGCATTCCTGTGTGTTCCCTCTGTGGTCTGCTGGGGACACTCTGTGACATTTGTGTATAGGCTAGGTAATCATTTTTCGGAATTCCAATGTCAGAAGAGACTTTCTATCATGAGACTGTTGGTATAATGACTGAATTATTCTGAACTGATTTGGACGGCCAGCTGCCTCCAGGTTCATTCTATTAAAATTAGCTTTACATATTTCTACCCTATCCTCAGGAAGACTCATATTTTAATATCTTCAAAATTCTGGGGGAAAAAAAAACCAGATCATTTTCTTGCCAGTAAGAATCTTTTAGTTTAGTCAAAGCAAGTTGTGATTTCTGGTGCTCCTGCCTCATTAGCTCCTCCAGATGGTGCGTGTAAACATGGCAGGAGCTGCAAATTGTGTGAAGGCCGGAATATAAATTAAGAAATAAGTATTCATTACAATTTGTATGACAAATGGAAAGGCCATACAGCAAAACAGTGCACTGCTTGATTGATTTCACCCCATTACTCCTGGGATTCTCTAGAGACTATTTTCAGAAATGGATTCCCCATTTTGAGAAGGTCGGTTCTCAGGGCATTGTTTAAGGATTCGGTTGGGTAGCTCTGCTGGCCGGGGTCATCACTCCTACATCATTTCTGGCCTTGATGATCTGTGGGCTGAGCTCAGGTCTTCAAGAAGTATGAGATGCACACAGAAAAACTATTTTAAAATTTTGGGTTTTGAGACTGGAGAGATGGCTTCCTGGTTAAGAACATTGACTCTGCCCTTCCAGAGGCCCTGGGTTAGATTTCCAGAACCTATATCTATAACTCCTGTCCCAGAGGATCTCATGCTTTCTTCTGGCCTCCAAGGGCACCAGGCATGCATGTAGTACACATATAGTCAAAACACTCTTACATGTACAAATGTTGGGGGGAAGTTATTTGAGAGGAAATAAGAGATTGGTCAGAAGCATCCCCATACCCTGCAAGGGAAACTGCATTTCCTGCTACCTGCTGGAAGGATAGCCGATGGTGGCTCTCTGTCCAGACCCTGAAGACATCTTGCCCAAGGTCACACACCTGAGTAGCCACATCCATTGACTAATCATTGCAGGAGGATGAAGGTCCATTCCTTCACTCCACCCTCCACTTTCTTCCCACTCAGGGCAGCTGGGAATGGCCATCCCAGCTCCAGAGCACCTCATAGGACTGACTGAAGCCTTTGTTGCAACCTAATTGCTGTTTAACTTTCTGCTCAGGTATTTATCCATTTATTTTTGTGACATTGGGGATTGAACCGAGGGTTCCACATACATGCTAGACAACCACTCTAGCACTGAGCCCCCTTCCCAAATTTTCATAATAGTTGAGCTCTCAATATAAGAAACAACAACATAAAGAGGAAGAGAAGGTACTACCCCCACCCCACCACCAGTTTGAAGATCTAAGCAATACAAGCTTTGCTGGATTAAGTGATGAAATTTTAGACATATTATTTATCTTTTCTGCTCTTTATTTTTCTCATCTATTGGCTCTCCTCCTAAAGGCATCCTTTAGTGAATGTCTATACCTTTTTCGGACAAGAGAGGCCACAGGTTTCATCGGGTTCTTAAGGGGGTTCATAGATTCTTTTTCCAATAGAGTTTGTCGGGTGTGAAAGGATCTATGAGAGAGAGCTACCGGCAAGCGCACTAATGAAGCTACTTAAGAGTCTGAGAGGTCTTTAATAATGGCCAGGCCAAGATCAGACTCATGACTCTAAAATGTCTCTTGGTCCTGAAGCTCAGGAGTACAACATTTTTAATGACAAAAGCCACAATCACATCAGGGTTGGGGCTAGTTAGAGTAACCTTGCAGCATCTGTCTTTTTGCAAAGCTTAGCAGTATTTTCCAGACACAGCACAATGATTATTTTTATTTATACTTCCTCTAGTTATTTTAGTTTTGTGTTTTAGCCTGCACAAACATTAATTATTTTGGTTAATATATCTGTCTCATGATGAGGGTCATGGATAGTCTCCAAACCATTGCAAAGGTGGATGTAAGTATTAGAGGGTGGAAGTCTGAGAACCATCTAAGCAGAAACAAAATGGAATCTGGACAAGATGTGGTTATCTTAGTCACTTCAGGTGTTGAGGTGCATACCTATAATTCTAGCACTTGACAAGCTGAGGCAGAAGGACCATCAGTTCAAAGCTAGCCTAGACTTTGTAGACAGGTCAAGGCAAGTCAGGACTACATAGAGACACTCCCATCCCAAAAAAGGAAGGTGCTATACTTAACAGGCACATAAGAATTTTGCATATTTATGGGTACAAAGAGACATTTCAATCCATGTATCAGTAAGTAATATCTGATCCATGTATATCCCTCAAACATTTATTATTTCTTGATGTTAGAGACATTGGAAAACCTCCCTCCTATCTTGCTTTCCTTTGCTATTGCTTTGTTGAGTTTAATTCTCATGTAGCCCAGCACAGCCTCAAACTTGATATATAGCTGAGGCCATCCTTGAACTCCCGATCTTCCTGACTCTACCACCCTGGTACTAGGATTCCAGGGGCTCATGACTCTTGTGTGATTTTTCTGGAGGAATGTGAACAAACACTTATTTACCCCAGATAGTGGAGGCCAAAGTAACAGTTCCACAAGGGTCTAATTCCACAGAGGATGAATGATTCCAAAGCAGCTGCATGGTCCACAGGCCCACCTCCGTGTGATGCACCCATGGAAACAACATCCATAGAGTTCCTTGTCTTGTGAAGCTGGAACCTTTCTGTTTTTTGAGACCTGTAAGTTTCTTTTACTTCCTGAGTCTTAGGGGCCCCCTTTTCTCTATAGGAAAGAATGCTCTAATTAGAAGGAAATTATTCAACAGCCATTATGCACAGCTTCTATGGGCTCTTTTGCAATATTCAGTTAATTCCTGTCAATCATAATTATCCCATGGTTTGATAGGATATTAGAAGTTCCTTATTCTATCCAATATTAACTCCTGTACTGCTTAGCCATCCTATCTTCATCTTCATTTCTTCATCTTTCCCAGACTATGCAATACATTGGTGAGACTCATTCTTTAGCTTCCACATAGAAACAAGAACATTCCTTTCTGTGACTAATAATTTCACATAACACAATGTCCTGTAGTCTCATCCACATTACTGCTAATGATTGCATTTCATCCTTTTTTATGGCTGAAAAATATTGCACTGTGTGTAGATGCCTAGGTTGATTCTATATCTCGACCACTGTAAATAGTGTTATGATAAATATGTGTGCAGCTGTCTCTCTGACATATCTCTGACATATGGGACATATGCCCTTGGGTCACATGGTAGTCCAACTTCTCCAGTTTGGAAGAGATTGCCATATTTCTATAATGGCTGAGTTACATTACATTTCTTTGAATAATTAGTGATGTTGAATATTTTTTTTCATGTGCTTTCTTGACAGTTGTGTATCTTCCTTTGAGAAACATCTGTTCAGGTCATTTGCTTATTTAAACATCAATTATTTTTCCTTGTGTCTTCTGGATATTTATCCTTTGTCAGATCAAGTTTACAATTTGTTTTTCTCATCTGTAGGTCGTTTCTTCACTGGATCAACAGCTGCCTTTTCTTCTTTACAGTGCTTGGGATTGAATCCAGGGCTTTGCACAGGTTAGGCAAATGGTTTATCGTGAAACTATAACCCCTTTGTTTTCTTGAGACAGGGTGTTGTTACATAGGTTAGGTTGGCCCCAAATTGATGGTCTTCTGAAGTGGAAACTTCTAGTTTCTTTGGAAAGTTAGTTATATCAAATGATGTTTTGCTGGGGCACACAGGTGAAAGTATATCTTGCTAAAGCAGACATATGGAAGAATGTTTTCCTGAAGCAGACACAGGTGAAAGGATGTTTTGATATAACAAGCACGTGAAAGGACCCCAGATGACGGAGTATAAACAGGACCCCACAGAGAATGTCAGACAGCACTGAGCATTGGTTTGGTTTGCTCCAACTCACTATTCTTCAATAAAGACACATAGTATCGGTTTACCTTACATAGCACTGTTGAGTTTAATTTGTGGTAATGCAGCCATTGAGAGAAACTTACCCAAGAACTGCTTGTGAGGTTCCTGAGGCAGCTTGCTTTTCCCGAGGTCTCACCTCAGGCGGGTTGTGGAGCCTAGTGGTTGCCAGTTCATGCCTGGTGTCTGTCTGCTTAGAGGACTGGTCTGCAGCTATTCAATTATACTTGGTGTTTGCTACGGGACTGAACTTCTGCCAAAGAAGATCGAGCTCACCCCAAAAGAACTATTGCTGAACAGGTCCGCGTCCCTGCTGTCCTAATAACTTTTCTCTTCCACTACCTCTGCTGGGTGGTGGGCTAGGAGAGAGGTTGAATCCTTATTAAAAGTAGGTTGTAAAAAATTTATGCCTACAGTCCTCCTGCCTCTACTCCTGCATTCTGGCCTTTCAGGTATGTGTAACCAAGCTCCATTACTTCTTTTGAGTGTGATGGAAATTAGCTTGCCAGTTGTCTGTTTTCTGTCCTGCACTGTTGGAGTCACAGCCCAAATACTTTTGTCCAGAGTAATGTTCTGAAATATTTCTTTTGTTTTCTTCTGGTAGTTTTCACATCTTGTATTTAAGTTTTTAATCCACTTTTAGTTGTTTTTTTTTGTTTATGGCTTAGATATCATGGTAATTCTTGCGGTGAATTTAATGAACACCATTTACTGAAGACGTTCCTAGTGTGTTTTTACTGCCTTTGTCAAGATGTGTAACTACAAACACACACACTGATTTCCCAGCTCTCTGGCCTGCTTCGTGGGCCTGTCCACTGTTTTAGGGCTTCTGATCTGCCATTTGGGTTAATGTGGTTTTATAGTGTGTTTTGAAACCAGTTATTATAGAGCTTCTAGCTTTGTTCTTTTTTTTCCCTCAGGGTTGCCCTGGCTACTTGGGGTCTCTGTGGTTCCACACAAGTTTTAGGAATATTTTTCCTTCTTATATGTCTGTATATATTGTCATTGGATTTTGGTAGAAATTGCATTGAATCTCTAGATCTCTTTGGATTGGACAGCTAAGAAAACTGATGACTATTAAAAACATTCTTTTGTGGTTAAACATCTTAAAGATATAGTTAGGTCATTCCTGCTTTAAAGGAAGTAAGGTGCAGGGGGATTTCTAAGCCTTGACATGATGTACCTTGGAAAGATTGTATCAAAGGACCAAGTTTTGTCCTACCCTCATTAGTAACCTCTGTTGTTGTTCCTTTGTTGTTTGTTTGCTTGTTTTGTTTGTTTTTGAGGGTATCATGGACCAAGATTCCCTCAGAGAAAGCTCTGCCCACCACAATTTTGGAGGAATAAGGGGACCAACAACATCATGAATAGCGGCCTACTTCAGAAATACACATGAATAGGTTTTATAGAAATAACAAGCTTGCCTGGAGACATGGCTCAGAGGTTAAGAGCACTGACTGCTTTTCTAGAGGTCCTGAGTTCAATTCCCAGTAAGCACATGGTGGCTCACAACCATCTGTAATGGGATCCAATGCCCTTTTCTGGTGTGTCTGAAGACAGTTACAATGTACTCATCTACATAAAATAAATAAAATCTAAAAAAAAAGAAAAAGAAATATCAAGCTCAAGTGCCGCCTGTGCCCGGGACTACTCACTGCTGACCCGACCTGCCCTTGGCGGTTGGAGGTGAGGCGGTGCAGAGTCAATGCCACAGGTGAGCGCGACGCAGCGAGCTCAGCTGAACACTGCTGCAAGCTCCTCTAATACCCTCCACCTTTGGTCCCAAGAAAGCATCTCTTCTAAACAGCACTTCCCAATTGGCTGGCACTGTCTGCACCAGCAACCTTTGGCCTCTCAGGAAGTCCTCAATTAGGTCCTCCTGCAGGAGATGCTTCGCAGCTGTGTGGCACCTAGCTTTTACATAGAGGTGGCCCCACCATTCCTGCTATACTCAGGATTTCTTGGAGCAGCCAACTCTGCAGGCTAGCCTACTCGGAGTCTTCGGAGGTGCTTTATTTTCCCTTGCTGCAATAAATCTTGCTCTTTTGTGTCTCTTGCTGAACTCTTTCTTCTTTACCCAGAACCCACTGGGCCTCCTTCCTGAGAACAGTGTGGATATTTCAACAGCTCTTCCAATTTTAATTGTAGAGGTCATTAGCTCCCGTGGTTAAACTTATATCAGGTTATATAATTGTTTTGATTTTCGGTGGGGCGGCTATTGTGAATGTGGCTGTTTCCAGAATTCTCTTTTCGGCAACTTATTGGGGGTAATTGCTAAGTAATCTGGCCAAATTCAATGTTCTAAAGGTTTCCTTCTCTGCTGCACTCTAGGATTCTAGCTTTAGGTCTTAGATTTGTGTCTTTAATCCACATTGAGTTAACTTTTGTATACGATATAAGATAGGGGATTACTTTACTTCTTTTGTATGTGGTTATCAGGTTTCCCAAATACCATCTGCTGAAATAGGCTGTCCTTTCCGTACTGAGTAGTCCTGGCTCCTTGTCAAAGATCATGTGAACATACACATGCCAATTCATTCCTGGGCCTATTTTAGTTCATACAGGGTTTTGTTGCTTGAGTGTATATGTTCTTTAAGAATTGTTTTCCTTTATTTTGTGTATGTGCATGTGATACTCATATATGTGTCATATGTGCTCATGTTTGTGTGGTACATTTGCAAGTATGTACACATGTGTGTGGAGGTCACCTTATATATTGGACCTAGAGCTTGCCAATCTGTCTGATCTAGTCAGCTGGCCTGCTCCAGGGATCTCCTGTCTCTGCTCCCTGGGTTCTGAGATTACGGGTAGGCCACTATGCCCACCTACCGTGGATGTGGGACCTGGAGATCCAACCTCCAACTTTCATGCTGTGTGCAGGAACCTTTACCCACTAAGCCATCTCCCAAGACCGTTCATTTTAATATGTTTCCTCTCATATAGTATCATGTCAGTAGTAAATTAGGATAGTGAGTAGGAATCTTTTCACTCCTTCACTTCTAATTTAGGTGACTTTTAATTGCTCAATTATTCTGGCCCTAGACTTCCTATACTGGATAAACGTGGTGAGAATAGATGCCAGCCTTTTCCCTGATCTTAGAGTAAGACCTTTCAGTCTTCCATCCTTGAGTGTGATAATCACTGGGTTATTTACAAAAAACGGTCTTTAAAATAATGAGGTACGTTTAAAAAGTCTTAGAATTTTGAGTGATTCTTTATCATGAAAATGCATTAAATATCATCAATGCTTTTCTGCATTGAGGTGATCATGTCATTTTTGTCCTTGTGTTTAAGTATCCCATTGATTAATTATTTTTTATATTGAGCCTTCTTTTTTTAAATTTTTTTATTAGGTATATTCTTCATTTACATTTCAAATGATTTCCCTCTTACTGGTTCCCTCCTTCCCCAAAAGTCCCATATGCCCTCTTCCCTCCCCCTGCTCCCCAACCAACCCACTCCCGCCTCCCCTTCCTGGTATTCCCCTACACTGCCACATTGAGCCCTTCCAGGACCAGGCGCCTCTCCTTCCTTCTTCTTGGGTATCCTTTGATATGTGAATTGTTCCTTGGGTATTCTAAGCTTCTGGGCTAATATCCGCTTATCAGTGAGTGCACATCATGTGTGATTTTTTTTGTGAATGGGTCACCTCACTCAGGATGACATTCTCCAGTTCCACCCACTTGCCTAAGAATTTCATGAATTCATTGTTTTTAATAGCTGAGTAGTATTCCATAGTGTAAACATACCACATTTTCTGTATCCATTCCTCTGTTGAGGGACATCTGGGTTCTTTCCAGCTTCTGGCTATTATAAATAAGGCTGCTATGAACATAGTGGAGCATGTGTCCTTATTGCATGTTGGAGAGTCCTCTGGGTATATGCCCAGGAGTGGTATAGCTGGGTCCTCTGGTAGTATTATGCCGAGTTTTCTGAGGAACTGCCAAACTGATTTCCAGAGTGGTTTTACCAGCTTGCAATCCCACCAGCAGTGGAGGAGTGTTGCTCTTTCTCCACATCCTCGCCAGCACTGGCTATCTCCTGAGTTTTATATTGAACCTTCTTGCCATTAGTTGCTTTTCTATTTCTCTGAGAAAATACCAAGACCAAAAGGACCTACTGAAGAGCTTATTTGGCTTATGGTTACAGAGGGAGAGTCTGTAAGGTGGGAGGGATGGCAGCAGGCACATTCAACCAGGGACACGGACACTAACGCCTGGGACCAACGCTTGAGATTCCTGAGCTTATGAGGACACTTCTTATTTAGACCACAGCACCCTCCTATGACTCAGTCTCATTCTGTGGTGTAGCAAATTCCTTTGCAGTCCTAGAGACAGAACCCAGTCATACTCTACCACTCAGCTACTATCTCCAGATATTCTTAGGATATGAAATAGGAACTTGATTAGTTACCCAACCTGTCACTTAAACTTGTGATCCTCCTGCCTCAACATCTCAAGTGCTGGGTTAAAGTGTGGTTAAAGAACCTTGCTAATTGTCTTGATATTTAGATAAAACTGACCTTGAACTTCTTCTGTATCTGGTTCTACTCATCAAGTGCAAATAGGCATCACCTGACTGTAATCCTTTTCACGAACTCTTAAATTCACATATCTATCTATCTATCTATCTATCTATCTATCTATCTAAATTTTGAGACAGGGTCCTTTTACATTGCCCTATGTGTACTGGAACTTACTATTTAGACAAGGTTGGTCTCAAACTTACAGAGATTGGCCTGCCTCTGCCTACTAAGTGCTGGGATTAAGGGCTTGCCCACCATGTCCAGCTCACTGAGCTTTTTTTTTTTTCCTGAGGTTTTTGTCATTGCTCATTGGGGATAATTATAGCTTGATTTTCTAGTGGTAGGTTTTTGTGTGTGTGTGTGTGCTGGGATAATAATTCTGGTCAGACAAAATGAGTTTGATAATTTTTGAATGTTTTTAATTTTTTAAAAGATCTTCATTTGAAAAAAATTTTGGTAGAATTCTTCAGTGAAACTATCTGGTCTTGGTCTTTTTTCTACCTTCTTATTACTGTGGTGTGTGTGTGTGTGTGTGTGTGTGTGTGTGTGTGTAATGTGTAAGACTGCACATACTTTAGCATATGGGTAGAGGTCAGTGGACAACTTTTGGGAGTTGGTAGTGTCTTTCTCCCTTGAGATCTGGGGCTCTAACTCAGATGGTCAGACTTGCATAGTAGGCAGGTTATTCAAAGTAGGCAGGTTATTCACCGAGTTGTCCTATTAGCCCCATCATAGGTTTTTCTTTGTCTAGAGGTTTTTGATTATTTATTTAATTACTCACTAATGATTGACTTGTTCAGATTTTCTAGGTCTTCATCCTTTTGTGTTAATGGTCATATGTTTCTAGGAATTTATGTTTCTAGGAATTTATTCTGTCTAGCTTATTGACATATAACTTTATAATCCCTGTTAAATTCTTTGTACAAATTTACATCTCATTAAGAATATTCTCATTTATAAACATCATTTTCTCTGATTCATTTATTTTTCTGCTTCTTCTTTTTTAGTGCACCGAAAAGCTTTATGACAATTATTTAAAATCCTGTAGCAGGTAGCTCAGAGATCTGCATTTACTTAGGGTTAGTTGATTTTGGTCTTTTGACTGGGTCATGCCTCTCTGTTTCTTTGTATGTTTAATACTGTGGATAGAGGGACTGAGATGTGGTCATTTGAAAACACAGTCATCTCTTTAGGGCTTTGCATCCTGGTTTCATGAACAGGTCCCCCACCAGTCAGCCCTCTTGAAGGTTCTAGGTTCTATATAAAATGATTCTCAGTGGTTCTCAGTCTGTAGGTCATGACAGTTTTGGGGGGTGGTGTCAAATGACCCTTTCACAAGGTGGCATATCAAATATCCTGCATATTATGATTCACAACAGTAGCAAAATTATAGTTATGAAATAGCAACAAAAGTAATTTTATGCTTTGGGATCATCCCAACATGAGTAACTATATTAGAGGACTGTGGCATTAGGAAGGTAGAGGACCACTGCTCTAGGATCTTTCAGAACTTTGCTGATCTCTTGTTTACATGATATCTGCCTATAAAACTATACCGTTATCAGCCATTCTGAAGTCAGCTAATGGTCTTACCAGTGCTTAAAATCAGATGAAAGAGAAACCTGACCCAAGGAAACTACTCAACTAGTCCTAACTTTATTTTAGAGTTGAAAGCATGCTCTGCAGAAGGAGACAGTTGAGATATTAAAGTGTAGCATGGGTCTCAAAGGCTCCCATTTTAGGAGTGTTTCGATGGAGACAGACAGAGATGCCAGTTGGACCAAGATTTAGAAGGACTCCTTCAGAAGACCATTGTCCTAATTTGAGTTTTAATTGCCTGGATCTGAGTTTTATGAATTTGGAGGAAGATTCTGAGTTTCTTAATCTACATTGTATGTACAAGCTTTAAGAAATGGAAAGATGCTATATAGAGAGCATCCTTCAATGCTGAAAAACATTGAAGAGATCAAGAAAAGTACCCAGCTCCCCTAAGAGAAGTGGCAGTCTACAAGGCACAACTTGATGGGGTTTAGCTAAGGGTTTTTCCTTGTTATATTTGCTTCTATTGCTCTGTTTTTGTAGTATATCCATACATTATGAACAAAATTTCATAGATTATGAGGGCTGTCAGTCTGCATTCTGTGAGTGTCTGCCAGTGTCTTCCTCAGCAGCAGTGGGACATGGGACATGATCTTGAATAGATATGAAGGATAATTTTTCTCATTTCTTTTTTTTACTTAGCTCCAATATTCTATGTGATAAGAGATGCTGATGAAGATGTACTGGTGTATATTTGTGATGGTTTGTATATGCTTGAGGTGTGGCCTTGTTGGAGTAGGTGTGTCACTGTGGGTGTGGGCTTAAGATCTTCATCCGAGCTGCCTGGAAGCCAGTCTTCTGCTAACAGCCTTCAGATGAAGATGTAGAACTCAGCTCCCCCTGCACATGCCTGCCTGGACCCTGCCATGCTCCTGCCTTGATGATAATGGACTGACCCTCTGAGCCTGTAAGCCAGCCTTAATTAAATGCTGTCCATATAAGACTTGCCTTGGTCATGGTGTCTGTTCACAGCAGTAAAACCCACCCTAACTAAGACAATGTTAAAGAAAACATTTCCTGCTGATCACTCAGGAGGCCGAGGCAGGCAGATCTCTTGAGTTTGAGGCCAACCTATTCTACAGAGTGAGTTCCAGGGCTACCCAGAGAAACTCTGTCTAGAAAAAAAACAATCCAAAAAGAAAAAAAAAAAAGAAAGCAAGCTTTCCTACCAATAGACGTGCTACCTTGTATGTTGTCTGCCTTTGCCACCACTTTTCCTGAATGCTGTCTAGTTCAAGGAATTTGTTCGTTTAAACCAGTCTTCATCTTTTGTGAGTCTCCCCTAATTATTATATTTGTTTTTCTAGCCATATTTTGTGAGAATGAAATATTATAAAAATTATCTCTGTCATTCTAAGAGGCTGGAATGTTTGCTGGACCTCAGAGCTAGAGTGAGTTGTACACCTTGCCTTGAGGTCACTTAAGACTCCCGACTGCTATGTCCTCTTGTTCATTTAACCTGTTTTGAGAGAACAATGCAATAGATACGAATTCATCCACACAAAGACGGATGGAAGATGGAAGACACGGGGAGCGTGAAACAGAGGATTAAACTCTGAACCTGCTCTTGACTAAATGACTCTGGGGAAAGTGCTTTTATCTCTTTCCTTAGTGTGACAGTGATGCAGAATTAGCAACACAAAAATTATCACTAATGCATAGAATTGGAACATTTTGGTGCCCCATGTGAAGAACATGTGAGGGACACAAGAGACCATGTGAGGATCCTCTGATGCCTTGGTGAAGCATTTTGGAGCAGCCTGTGTGTGGACCTGAACTCATTTGAGCATATAGGGAAGATCCCTTGTTGAGGATGTGAACTTTGGACATCTCAGTAGCCAAAAGCAACAGGAACTTGGGAATTGCCCAAAAGCTCCCATTTTGTCTGCCTACAGTGGTAAAGAGGTCCCAGGAAAGGGAGACTTGGATAGCTCAAGTTAGCAAACACCTGTAAGTCCATCTCAGAGGCTGGAAATCTATGGCCTAAAAGCTCCCCTTGAATGCTAACCTTCATGTCTTCATTTCTCTCTACCAAATCCAGTGATTCTGTTTCAACTTCTATCATAAGAAAAGAACATGATTTTCTCTAAAGCCTGTCTATGCAATGCTTGCCTTTCCACTTTGTCTGCTCTGTCTGCTTTCACTGTAGGAAATTCACTGTCTCCTACATCTCATGTACACTGTAGTTAACGACTGTTACTTAAAGAAGTTGGAACCAAGGTATTATTAAAACAAACTCATAAATGTTCATCTCTGGGCATATCATGCATGTATAATTCCTGTAGGGCCTCCTTGTTCCTGGTCCTATCTTTATCTGACAATTCAGCAGCCCTACCACCTGCTGCTATAGCAACAAGAAGGCCTCCACCAGCTCCTCCTCAGGCTGTCTTGCTGGTCCACCCATAGCTTAGAAAGTCTGCTTTCACCTTAAAAATATTCTGACTTTATAATACCTTTAGATGCAAAAGATGGACATGCTGCATGCTGATGGTTCAAATTGGAGGCCTTTAAAGGGAAGTTTAACTATCTAAGTCTCTGAGGTAAGAAAACTGAAGCTTAATTATCTGCCAGCCCTCACTTGGTTATTAAACAAAATAAATGAACCCTCCCAGCAGGCTCACAGCCTCTACCATGAGGGCTTTAAGTAAGTAAGTAAATAAATAAATAAAAAGCGCCCCTTATCTGACACACTCCAGGTTTCTGTTTTGTTTTGTTTTGTTTTCTTCTACTAACAGATAAAAACTTACTAAGACCTCTGTGGGCTCCAGTAATTATCTACAATAAGCTTTAAAAAGATAATAAAGGGATTGCAGCTGCCTTCTTTCTTTTGCTGACTTATGAAAATACAAATTCTGACTAGGCCTCTAAAAGTTTCAACTATAAAAACCAGACCTTGCCTTTTCCCAGAGCTAACAGGCTTCCTACTGGGTAGGTAAACTCACAAACAATGTTCAGTTGTTAATGACTTAAAAATTACTTCTTGCTAGTCCTTTTTCCTCTGACCATAAGGAAAAAAAAAACTTGCTTTTTCAGTGACTACTCTCAATAATCAAGCACCTAGGTGTCATGATATTAAGAAAAAAACACAGTAAAAAAAGGTGAAATGGTAAGATAGATTTTCATAAAGAAGGATTTATATATGAAGGTTAAAATGGATATGTTCAGATGGAGAAGAAAGGTAAAAAAACTTTATATGAGTTGTAATGAATTATTAGGCAATTGAAGGTTTTTATATAGAAAGGAAAATAATAAAGGCCTTAAAGGTTCTATGCCACTTGGGAGGGAGGGTCATAACGTATATGAAAGAGGATCATATGATATTAAGATTTCGAAGTTCAAAGTTGAGCACAGTGATATTACACTTCTACTTACATCAGCGGGGTTCTCACAGGTTACTAGTCTACTCTTGGTAGCAGCTCTTACAATTGACTGTTAAAGCTTTACACAAATAAAGTCATCATAGTCACAGGCTTAATATATTTAAATTTCCTTTGGCTGTTTTAAGTTTGTTCATGTATAGGTCGATAATTTTTCTTGCTTTACTTTTCCTGTGGCTCAAACACAGGAATCTGCTGCAGCTGTTTGCAGTCACTTAATGGCTGCTTTCTCTACAACGGTGATTCTCAACCTTCCTAATGCTGTGACCCTTTAGTACACAGTCCTTCATGTTGTGGTGGCCTGTAACCATAAAATCATTTCATTGCTACTTCATAACTGTAATTTGCTACTGTTATGAATCAGAGTGTAATATCTGACATGGATGATAGATATCCAATATGTGACTCCCAAGGGGGTTGAGACCCCTAGGTTGAGAACCACTGATCTACATGAGGACTTCAATACAGATTAAAATTGACAATGATCCTGTTGATGTATCTAAAACATCATTTCATATACTTCTAAGAATAAGCCGTAATTGGATGAAATCACTTATTACTAAAAACCAAATATATAGGCAAAAAGGGAGAATAAGGGATTAACTTATACTTTTAGTTTTTTAGATTTATTTATATGAGTACACTGTAGCTGTCTTCAGACACACCAAAAGAGGGCATCGGATCCCATTACAGATGGTTGTAAGCCGCCATTGGTTGCTGGGAATTGAACTCAGGACCTCTGGAAGAGCAGTCATTTTGCTAGCCCCTAACTTCTACTTTAAATTTTAAAAATTATTTCCCCCCAATTTTACCCTGACACTTAATGGAAACACATCAGATGAAAGGAGACATTTAGTCCAAACTCAAGGTTTTGTATAAATTCCTTCAAAGGCCTCCTGACTGGGTCCTGCGCTTTCCTAACTTGGAGCCTGGGCTGGGCTTCTGTGCTTTTTCCCACAGGCTTTGTCTGGATTCCAGCAGGATTTGTAAAGCCACACTGTGAACTGGCACCAGAAGGTGTTAACCTGATAACTAAGGAGGGCACTTTCCTGAATTTCAACAACATGCAGACAGCATGCCACTTCTAACTCTTACCCTATTTACCAGCCTTGTCCTTACACTGTGGTTTTTATCTCCTGACTTTAATTCTTAGACAACAAGTTCTTGTCAGGATTCCTGTTAACCAGACTCATCTATGGCATAGAGGATCTGCTTCAGAACAACCTAATTATTCCCTAGAACATAAATTGTACAAAAAGATTGATTATTACAGCTACCATAGCTGCCCTGGTTATCACTGCCAGTGTGCCAATGGCTTTGACTATCCAAACTACAACAACTGTAAATTCCTATCTTCAAAATGCACACCTCACAATGGTGTTTAATAACAAATGGGCCCAACACCTCTAATTGGTCTTCAGGATTAAATCTTAAAATGTGGCCTTTTATAGGATTAAGGATTCTGTTTGTCTGCCTCCTCCTCACAGTCCTATTGTGCCTTTGCCAACATTTCAAAGGGACCACCCAGAACAAGCTGATACTTACTCAGTACGCCATGCCTTGACCGGCCTTTCAACAGGGAGCACATCTGTTGGCAATCAGGCACATCCATGGACTGCTAGAACTGACTTCACAACAATCAGGCATCTTTACAGCCCGCTCTCGAGGGTCCCAGCAACGAAACATCATCTCTAGCTGCCCAAGAAGCGACAAGTTCGCTCCTACGTCTGTCCTACGCCTCGGTCCTCTGTCTCATGTCCCTTTGCTCATGCACCACGGGCCCAATAAAAGCTTCCATCATTCTCTTCTTTCCACCCTTTTCCAGAGGCTGATTATATTTTTCCTCCCACTAACTCTCCCACACGAGACCCACTACTGCATTGTGTCATTTTGTTGGGACCCGCAGTATAGTTCTATCAACATCCATGTGTTTCTTCTTTAATAAATCAAAACAAAAGGGAGGAACTGTAGCGATGCATTATTATGAAAATATCTCTGACATTCTAAGAGGTTGGGACTTTTGCTGTACTTTACTTCTAATGTTAATACAACTTGAAGTCACTTAGGACTTAGGGTTACTATCCTACTCTATCCAGTCTGTTTGTTTAACCCACCGTTAAGAGAACTATGTAATAATTATCCTTAATTGCCTGGAATTTCCCATGTAAATCAACTTTTACGACCTCAGCTAATGCATAAATGTCATAAGTCATGTGTTCTTCATGTCTCTGACTCAGAACAATGCATGTGCATTATTTGATAAAAGCAAAAAGTACAGAGGTTGAAAGCAGTCTTCTAAAATAAATTTCCACCTGCTGAACATAGCAACTTTTGAATATTGGCTGATAAAAAATGTGCAATACTGTTAACTGCATCAGTTGGGATAAGGTGTTGCTAATCCCTTGCAAAACTCTCTGCTAAGAACTTCTGTATAAAGTATCCCATTCCTTCCCCATTGGATACTTTCTAGGTTGTTCAGTAAATACAAATGAAGCCCTTTGTTAGGGACAGGCACAACACAGGAACAGATTCATAAGATAGCCATCAAGCAGTCACATATTCAGATGCAAGTAATAGATACACAGAGAATAAAAGACATTAGAATATGAAGTAGAGAATTCAAACCTGAACTCCTTCCAACGGAAAATGCTTTCATTTCTTTCTTTAATGCAACACCACTGCATTATTGGTGACTCAGAGTTGATCATGAGTGTGTTTCATCCTTACAATATCTATATATTATTGTGTTTCACTGAAGCAAACTTTTCTGCTATGGGAATTTTAAGCTATTTTTCATATCAAGTTGACCTTTTCATGATGACTTCCCAATACCTCTATCTATTAGTTTTCAGTTAGAAAATTCATTTTGAAATAACCTACACGAGAAAGTTACAGATTAGCATGCTTTTAAAAGCCAATTAAGAACATAGTGAGTTCACTAGGCAGCTAACTAAGGGTAGGCTCATGTCTGAGAGAAGACTCTTGGTGCTGAGACAACAGAGGGTGGGGTTTTTAAAATCAAAAGCTGCACCTGGGGTAGGTTAGGGAGTCTTTATAATGTAACCCTCTGATCTTATAAAATGTCACACCAGACCGTTCCTCTAGAGGAATCAAACTAGTTTTACAAATCAGGACCCTTTCACAGAAGGGAAGGCGACCCTTTTGGTGTTATAAAATACTTCTTCAAGGAGAGCGAGAAGCCATTTGTTTACAGGCAATTGTAGCTCCCAAGGGGAGGAGGTGTAGGATCCGGACAATCTGACCTTTCTTAAGCTATTACAATTTAAATACAGGTGTGCATGTTCATTGCCACCCTATTTATAATAGCTAGGAAATGGGAGCATCCTAAATGTGGTCCATATACACAATGGGGTTCTATTCATCTGTAAAGAACAGGGGAGCTTCAACAACTGAACAATGACAACACCAGGTGAGATGACAATGTGGGTGGGAGAAATCCCACCCCTAGATGAAGAGCCACAGGCAATTAGTGACTGCAGAGAGGGCCAAAATCAGTCTTCCCCAAGGACGAGCTCTCCAATTGGTTATCCAATACCAAATGGTATACATGTACCAGGAACACTAAATGGATTCAGCGGGAGGGGTTTATATCTTTATATGTATGCATACATAGAATATACAACAATAATAACTAAAGAGAAAAGGGGAACGTAATCACTGCAGATTTTTAAAATGGGATGTGCAAGAATTACTAGAAACATGTTTTAATTGAAAATTGTATTTATTATGAGGGGAGTGCACTCAAACAGTGGCAGTGTATGGAGGCAGGAGGATGAGTGTGTGAAGCTGCCTCTCTCCTATCTTTACGTGGGTGCCAGGGTGCCAGGGATGCAGGTTGCCAGGCTAATGAAGCAAGCTTCTTTACCCACTGATCCAGCTCACCAATCCCATGACCTAGTTTTGCTACCAAAAGTGTCAGGCACAGGGAGGGGCTGGGGACATGGCTCAGCTGGTGATGTGCTCACTCCATAATTGTGAGGGACCTGAGTTCGAGTCCCAGCTCCCATGTGAAAAGCTGGGTGCAGCAGTGACTCGGGAGGTAGAGCAGGAGGATCCTTCGGGCTTCTGGCTAGTCGGGCTAGCTGAATCAGTAAGGTCTAGGTTCAATGAGAGCCCCTGCCTCAAAAAATAGGGTGGAGAGTGACTGGGGAAGATACCCCATACCCACCTCTGGTCTCCACGTGTGTGTGTGTGTGTGTGTGTGTGTGTGTGTGTGTGCACATGCACACCTCATGAATGCAAACACACACAGAGAAGAATATATGTACACAGACATACACAATCCACAAACAAAACAGAAGTACAAGATATTTTCTCTTTATTTTTATGAGAATCCCTCTTAGCTGCTTTGAACAACTCCATTGCTCTGGAAAGAATCTAAGTTCTTCAGTGTCTACGACTTTGCCTGTTGCCTCCTCCCATGAACTCAGCCCAGTTTCTCAGGGTATGGGGCCCAGCTCCACCATGTGCCTGTAGGCCGTTGATAATTATGTCTCCGCAGCATGGCCAGCATGGCGCTTCCTGTTACGTTCCCATGTTGTGTTGTTGACATTCTGTGCATGTGTTTGTGGTCCACACACAGGCTCCCCTTTCAGCTGGAAAGACTCTCCTTTCATCTAGAAGTTGCTTAAAGGAAATGCTCCACTTATCTCCGAGTGAGAGAGGGTGGGTGGGAGGGAGGAGTTTATTTGCTCACATCTTCAAACACACTGTGTTTTGGGGATGCCAGCAGGACTGTTTTAATTTGCTCCCCACAAAGGCAGACTCCTGTTGCTTTTCCTGAGATCCTGAGGGAAGACTGTTTGTCTTTAATGTCAGGCAGGGAGATAGTGCAGCTGTGTTTATGGTGGGAGACACCTGTAATTTATCCTCTAACACAACGGTTTAGGAAGATTAGCCATATCCCCTCCCCACCCCCCCACCCATCCCCGCTCTGGTCAGATGTGTATTGGTTCTCCCTTTGTTTTAAAGGTCCAACTCCTCCAAAACTTTTGGCTCATGGGGAAAGCGGTTGGAAAAACAATGTATATATACTTGGAATCCGTAAAAATGCTACGTCAGAATGTGAACATATACTAAATTCAATGTACAAAGCTTGGACAAGTAAGGAAAACTGAAGCTACCCTGTTGTCTAAACACTGGCTGGTAGGATGGGCATGTTGTAAGCTTGTGGGATCTGAGCTGATCATGGCCTGCACATTCCTGGTCCCTTATTCTTTCATTCTCTTGTTGTTTTTCTACAGTGAATCATGCTAAAGATTATTATTATGGAAAAAAAATGGCTTCCAAGGATGTTAGGGTATGAGTTCAGTTAAAACTACTTGGGCTTGGGGTTGAAGTAGGAGCATACTGTGTGGACATATAGGCACTGACAGTCTTTCTCCTCTACTGGAGTTTAGAAATGCTGAGACAGCCCAGTGGAAGAACAATTTCCTGGCATGATGGAAGTCCTGGGTTTAATTTCTAGTGCTTAGAAAACAAAGACGAAAAAACAAAACAACAACAACAACAACAACACACACACACACACACACACACACACACACACACACACACCTAAGCACAAGAACAAACAACAATAACTGCAAAACTAACTTTTACTATTAAAACTAAATAAGAAGTAGTTTTTCTTTATTCCAGGGAATCTAATGGAATGCTAAGTGTTTCCTTATAATTACCAGCAGATGGATCCCTTCTCTGTCTCTGAAGAGGAAATATCACTCGCTTGTCCTTGGCTATGAGAAATCAGGGACCTTTGTTATCTGTAGGAACCTTTCTCTAAAAACTAAGTTTACTTCAAAATGTTTTCTAGCATCTCAAAAAAAAAAAATCAAAGTATAGCCTCATTTATCCATCAATTCAAAGGAGATTTGTTGAGTTCTTATTGTGTGGGGACCTTGTATAAAGAACTAAAGATGGCAGTAAGAGCTACACGGATACAAATATATTTAATAAAAATTTAGTGTTTTGTGGGCACATGGACAGAACTGACCACAGATACGGAGAACTGCACAACATTCCTTGATGAGATTTGGATTTAGTGTGTCTGTGATATTTCTTCTGTAGGTCTGGAGACTTTTTAGTAAAAGCTAAAGAAATCTGTTCTCACTCTCTCACTTTTTCAGGTTTTAACTCACATATGTTAATTATGTATAATAATGGGTTTCACTGTAGTATTTTATACATGTATGTAACTGAGTTTTCTCTTTGTGGTTTTTTTGTTTTGTTTTGTTTTTGGTTTTTGGTTTTTTTCCAGACAGGGTTTCTCTATATAGCCCTGCCTGTCCTGGAACTCACTTCGCGTAGACCAGGCTGGCCTCGAACTCAGAAATCCTCCTGCCTCTGCCTCCCAAGTGCTGGGATTAAAGGCGTGTGCCACCACCGCCTGGCTTGAGTTTTCTCATATTTATCTTTGTTGCCCTCTCTTCCCCTTCTGGCCCCAACTGGTCTCCTTTCTTTTCTAAGCTAGGCTCCTTTCTATTTTCTCTCTTTCTCTCTCTCTTTCTTTCTCTCTTTCTTTCTTTCTTTCCTTCCTTCCTTCCTTCCTTCCTTCCTTCCTCCCTTCCTTCCTTCCTTCCTCCCTTCCTTTCTGCCACATCTCATGTCTCATTAGTTTTCTTATAAGCCCTTGGATGAGGGAGTATTTACAGGACATGGGCTTCCTACCAGTGGTGCTAGAAAATGTGTCTGCTTCCCCCAGTGACCCATTACCTGCCTGTGGATGATAGATACTGTGAGCTCTTCCCTCCTCCTTCCCATGACAACATGTTGGCAAGCCCCATCTTGTGCAGTATACCCCATACCAGCAAGCAAAACCCCTGTGAGGTCAAGACTACAAGGGTATTGCTACGCTTTAAAGAAATACAGCGTCCTCCTCACTCCATCCCTTCCTCCATTCTTTCTGCCTCTTCCTCCAGGATGCTCTCTGAGCCTCAGCAGGGATAATGCTGATATCCCACTTATGGGGAGTCCACTGTTGTCACCCCCAGGACTGTGAGTCTCTGCAGTTGGCATTGCCCATTGTAAGGAATTCTCTCTGAGCCATGCCAGCAACAATCTATGCACATAATGTAGTTCAGGGGGCAATCTGATGGACCCACTATGTCCATTTAGTGAGGCTCCAGCATTAGCATCCTCACTATGGACTCCGACTTCTCTAGCCGCTGACCTTTGGTCAGGTTTGCAGTACTCCCATCTATGGGGTAGACCTCAGATCCAACTAGAAAGTGATTGGTTACTTCGGTGGGCACTTCTTGCCTGGCTGGTTGTTAGTTTAACATGTAGGGTTCTCAGCTTTAAGATATTTGATGGCAATTCTTCCCAGCAGCCTGCATGGCACAGTCCTGCAGGATGCAAGCTAGCCAGCAAGGAAGAGCTCCCACCCCTATTCCTGCTTGCTCCCCTGCTTCTGACCACAGTAATGCAAATCTCTTTTCCAAGCTCTTCTAAGTTTTGAGTAGGGGTCAGATTGAGAATTTCCCTATTCATTGATTGGAAAATTGTCAGATCCACTGTCAGATCTCTGTGAACAATGGTTGATCATTTACATTTCTCTAGCTTTCTAGGTTCTGTAAGTTCTGTCTGTATGTGCTCCAAACTTACTACACAGTACATTTGCTAGTGATAAAATAATATTTCCCCCCTTATCATTTTTTTTTCGAGGATAGTAACTCCAAGATTTCTCACAGAAAAACCCAGAATTCTCTAAGTTATTGTTGGTATATGGTTCATGTCTGGATTTCAGGGAGTGTTTCCTTTGACTATCCCTCTACTTCATGTTGAAGAACTTTGTCATGCTCTTAGGAGGGCTCTGCACATTGCTTGCTTTAGAGGAGCCTCCAGGGGCTGGAGCGATGGCTCGGTGGCTAAGAGCATGGACTGCTTCTGTACAGGAGCTGAGTTTGGCTCCAAACTCCATGTTGTGTTGTTCACAATCATCGTTCCTCCATGCTCCAAGGGGAATCTGAAGCCTGCAGCTTCCTCAGGCATCAGCATTCTTGTGTTCCTATCCATACATACACAGACACACACAACATAAAAAATATTAAGAAAAAAAATCTTAGTGTTCCAAAAGGTAGAGAATGTGTATTTGATGGAAAAATTTAGGATAAATTTTGTTTTTTATTTTATTATTAAAATGCAAATAATAAGTCAGGCAGTGGTGCCACATGCCTTTAATCCCAGCACTTGGGAGGCAGAAGCAAGTGGATTTCTATGATCAAGGCCAGCCTGGTCTACAGAGTGAGTTCCAGGACAGCCAGGCCTATACAGAGAAACCCTGTCTCAAAAAACCAAAAAATAAGAAATTTTTTAAAATGTGAATAATAATCTTTCTTTTTTTATCCTTTCAATTACTTATTTTTATTGTGTGTGCATATGGTGTGTGCATATGTGAGTGTGGTGTGCACATGACAGATCATGGATGGCGGTCAGAAAGACAGCGTTCAGGAGTCATGGCCCTTTTTCCACTGTGGGATATTGGGACTGATCTCATGTTGTCAGGGTTGCACAGTGAGCACTTCCACCCACTGAGCCTTCTTGCTGGTCCAGTGCTTCATACCTTCCTAATGATTTTCAATGTGATACTTAAACATTTTCAGATTAAAGTAAACCACATGTTTATTGGCTCAGTAAAGCATCCAAAAAATTGCAAAGTAGGCTTCCTTTCTGAACATCTTAAAATAATAAAAAGTGATTAAAAAGTGAACGAGGCAACGGAGTGACATGTTGACACTTAACAGATGTGGAACAGCTACCAGAAGGAGGAATTCAAGGATCAACTAGAGTACATCTGCTTACTCTACTGGGAGCTCCACTCCAGGAAGACAGTCTTCCTATCATCTTCAGGCCACATAGATAGTACAGGAAAGCCCAGTTCCCAGAGGGATCGGTGCAGGGAAGGACAAGGGGGAGGGACATTTTGTTCTGTTGGGGGTGCCTTAAGAAAACACCACAAGGTTATAACCAGAGAGCAATTTCTCACAGTTCTGGCATCTGGAAAGCTTGAGACCAAGGTGTTGGTAGATTGTGTATCTGGTGATGGCCCATTTCCTGGCTTTCTGGTTTGTAGATGGTGACTTCTTGTCATATATTTGTTTGTTGGACAGACTATGGAGTCTCTGGGGTTTAATTATAAAGACTCTAATCCCATTCAGAAGCTCTACTTTTCTTTTTTATTTGTTTTAAAGATTTATTTATTTATTATATGTAAGTACACTGTACCTGTTTTCAGACATACCAGAAGAGGGCATCAGATCTCATTATGGATGTTTGTGAGTCACCATGTGGTTGCTGGGATTTAAACTCAGGACCTCTGGAAGAGCAGTCAGTGCTCTTAACCACTGAGCCATCTCTCCAGCCCTGAAGCTCCACTTTTCAATACCAGGATATTAGTGACTGGACTTGAATTTTGGAGTGATACAAATGGTCAGACCAGAGCAAGGACTGACTAAACAGTGGAAGATTCAAGACTGGGAATTAAAGCCAAAAGAGTTGTTGGAATTGGATCAATTGTTTTTATGATGGTGCGACTTCAATAGGTGAAAGACACAATTTGATGGAGGAGTGGTTTATTTTGTCTTATTGTTTCTGAGGGTTTCAGTCTGTCATGGTGGAGAAGGCATGGTGGGGTTCATGTCAGAGCAAGCCTGTGGCACAGCTCCCTCACACATTAGGAAGCAGAGTGTTCACAACAGGAATGGGGACTGGGTATAACCTTCAAATGCCCATAGTTGGTGACCTACTTCTGCCTGCTACATCCCACTTTTAAAGGACTCCACATCCTCCCAAGAACAGCACTCCTATCTGGGGACAAGCAATGAGAACATGAGCCTGTGGGATATTTCTGTATCAAACCATAACAAGGAAAGTTCTATTGCGTGTTGGCGTTGGAGAATCCTGGGGGCCTTTTGATAATGTATCTTGAAAACATTTGTTGTATTTTTAACCTTGTTCCAGTAACCACACTTCTAAGAAAATGTCATTAGAGGCTGACAGGATTGCTCAGTAGTAAGGCACTTGCTAACTGAGACTGCAAGCCTGACAACTGACTTGAATTCTCAGAACCATGTAAAGGTGGGAGGACAGAACCAACCCAACAAAGCCACATGCTCAAAACAACAACAATAAAGATAAAAATAAACATAAACATGTATCAGAATTAACATATAGAATACTATCATATCACTAAATGTTATAGGTAATGTGATTGATCATTCAACAGCAAAGGATGAGTAGAATAAATAGTGTATGGCCTTTTAATATAACATTATAATAAAAAAATCATTGGTTTTGAAGAAAACATTGTTTCGTATTCAATGAAAATGTGCCAGCCATGTTCAATCTTCTGTATTGTAATGTTTCATAACTTGGTTTTAAAATTTGTAAACGGCTGCCTATGAATATTCATCTACAAAATTGTTGTGGCTGCATAATTTCCTCTTAGAGGGATACATTACAGATTATTTCTGTTGCAATTCAGAGAGGTTCAGTCATGAAAAGCATAGAAGTGTACTATTTACTTCAAGTCTTACTCCATGATCGGGCAACTTTATTCCTGGGTATTTGGAAAAATTAATGGAAACTTAAGACTACAAAAAGTGCTAATTATTTTGGTATTTTCATTTCTATTTCATAAAACCTATAGTAAATCCAGATGTCCTTCAACAGAACATGACTGGCAGGCTGCACGACAGAATACTACTCAGAAATAAAGAAGGGACTAATGATTCACAAGATGAATGATTATATGATTATAGATGCATTCTACTAATTGAAAACATGCCACTTCCCAAAGGCCATACATTTGCGTGATTCCATTCCCATGACTTTTTGAAAACAGTGATGCTGTAAAGGTAAAATAAATAAAAGCAATGGCTGTGAGAAGCCAGCAATTGAGAGCTGTCTCAAACGGGGCTGTCGGTAACTGTAGTTACTGACAGGCTGCTCTGTGGCATAACTCTAGTGACTGATTCATAATTACACATCTGTCAAATCTGCAGGCTGACTCCCCCCTAAGGATGAAGCTTTTTACATGTATGTTTGTGATAAAACATCCAGAATGCAATGAGAACCCAACATGGAAGGTTATGCCTTGAATCTGAAATATCCATCACGGCTTCGTTATTTGAATATTTGGCCCACAAATGTTGTTGATGTTTTGAGAAACTACATAACTCTTGTATGGTGAGATCTAGCTGGTGAAATTGGGTTGCTAGGATCATGCTTTGAAGGTTAAATCTGGGACTCTGTTTCTGGACACACTCTCTGCTTTCTGATGTACTGTGCTGTGGGGAACCTCCACCACACACTCCTTCTGCTGTGAACTCCACAGGGCTTTTTCCTCCATGATGGACTGAGACCCTCTGAAACTATGAGCCAAAATAAATTTCATAAGTTTGGTCAGCAATTCTGCCAGAGCAGTGCAAAAGTAATCAATACAGACTATGAACAGTAACAGTTCAGTTCTATTAAAGAATAAGAACACTAACAACACAGGCAAGACATGTATTGGTTATTTAACAGCATTCTTACTGAGTTCTGTGAGGTTGATAACAAAAGAACAGGGGATGAATACCACACTTCAGTAAGTAAGCTCATTTCTTACAGAAGCATGGGTTAGAAATTCTGTGTGTAGATATTAGCATTGAATAAATGAGTACAAAATCCAGATTAAAAAATTGTTTTTTTGACAAAAAATTATTTTCATGCCAACCATGTTTTGATTATCTGAAATAGGGAGAATAGAATTTATAAGATGAAAATTGAGGTATCAATTTAAAATTTACACACACTCACACACACACACACACACACACACAGAGAGAGAGAGAGAGAGAGAGAGAGAGAACAGGATAAGTAGGGGTTGATTTACCTGCATACATTTCTCAACTTTGTCCAATGGCGAGGCCTAGACATAGTGACAATCTAGCAACAATGAACTCAGACAGCACATATTTGCCATCTAAATACCGTTCCTTCTCCTAGGATGGGAATCAGAGCTCACTGGAGAAGTGATTTATTCCAGAGTTAGGAAAATACAGGATGAGCCTGGAGCATCTTGTCTCAGAACATAAAGACATTCTGGGAGAAAGAAAGGAGGCAGGAGGATGGAAGGAAGGGAGGAAGAGAAGAAGATGGGGAGGAGGGAGATGTAGGAACTGGTTTTTTTTTTTTTTTGAGTTGTTGTGATAAAAATACTCTGACAAAAGCAGCTTATGGGAGAAAAGGGCTATTCTGCTGCACAGTGCAGCATGGCAGGAAAGTCAGGCAGCAGAGCCAAGCTCAGACTGCATTCTCCATCAGAGTAGAGAATGATGAATATATGCTGCTGCTCAGCGCCCCCCATCCCAGTGATACAGCGAACAGGGCCATCTCACTTAGTGCCATCAAGATAACCTCCAGCAGGCTGTCTGCAGGCGCTTCTCTCAGGTGATTCTGTCAAGTTGATGACACTAACCTGTCATTGAGTTAGAACCCAGAGATAAGTATCTGTGAATCCACACTGCCATAAATAAAGAATTAAGGAAACAAACATAGGGAAGAAGGAGCTCTTCAAAAGATAAAAATAAACAAAAATAGAAGGAACAAAGATACCTGGAAAAGTCACCATTAGAATACCGCGGCAGTGATGTCTTCAAGCAAGTTCTACCAATGGATGCCAAAGTTGGTGGGTAAAAGCTTGGGCATAGTTGCTGGGTATTGAAATATCTCTGTGACGTCCTCAGCAGAGGATCACAGAGGGAAAAGAACTAAGTTTGCCATGGGAAAACCCAAACAGAGAGCACATTAGAGAGAGGATAGAAGTTAACATCTGTAGTAAGGAAGGAGGCAGAGTGTTCCTCCTAGAAAGATAGTCTGGTATCTCACTGCCCAAAATATATAAAAGCCTGTCATGATGAGACATCAAGTAAATTCAAGTTAATGGACATTCTACAAATAAGATTCTTTACGAACGTCAGGGTCATGAATGACAAATACTGAGGAGTTGTCACAGAGACGTGAAAATTAGTGAAACACGGGGTCTTGGGTTGGATTTTAGACTAGAAAAAAGGCTTGAGTGGATGCACTGTTTAATTAATAGCAACACACTAATATGAATTCATTGTTTTTCTTTTAATAATCCTACTGCACAAAGTGTTAATTAGTGCAGCTGGGTGGAGGCTGTGGAAAGCAGCCGTTCTCCACCTCTCCGGGGACGTTCGTGTTTTAGATGTGCTCACAGTTCAGAATCAACTACACAGCTACAGAGCCAACCGCCGGCAGTAAACTCAAATCTCTTTTATTTAGAAGTTATATGACTTTAAAAGCATGATAGGGAGCTGGAGAGATTTCTAAGTAGTTAAGGACACTTGAGTGCTCTTCTCAGAGGACTCAGGTTCAAATCCCAGCAACCACATGGCAACTCGCAACTGTCTGTAACTCCAAGATCTGACACCCTCACACAGATATACATGCAAGCAAAGCACCAATGCACATAAAATAAAAGTAAATATTTTTTTTAAAAAAGCATGATGACCATCCCATATCCTAATTCCCACTCTACAATCTCTAAGGCAGGGTCATAGTGACTTGAACCCCAAATAGTACAGAGCTAGAATGAGGATAAACTGAAATAATTTATATGAAGTCTAGAGAATAATGCCCAAGGACGGTAAGCTTTCAGTAATTACTAGTTCCTACATGATGATCTACATTTTAAATAAAAAAATTTGTCTTCCTACAATGTTCTTTGCGACCTGTCTCCTTTGCTTCTATATTGTAACTATAATTTTTGGTGGCAAATGGATGTGCCACGTCACTAAGAACCACATGATGCATTGTTCTTTGGTATAACGTAGATTATAGAAAGGTGGACACTTGCAGCAGCTGAGACTCCCTGTACTGAGAACAAAGTTAACACAAGGTAGGTGCTCAATAAACACAAATGAGGGAAGAAGGAACACAACTAAAGTCACCCCCAATTGCTCACTACTGATAGTTTTAGAAAAAAAAAAAAACAAAACAACGCTTACTTTTAAGTAGTTTTGGAATTTGCCTGCACAATAATATAAAGCCTGGCCATCATTCAAAAAGCAAAACCTAATTTTACACCGATACAGACATACATCCAAGTCCAACCGTTTCTCATAAAAGAGAAATGCACTGTAGCCAAAGCAAAGGTGCATGGTTACATTTAAAATAATAACTTTAAAATGTCTCTTTCATGAAATTGTTTTCAAAGAGTGTTTACCACGAGGGTTTCTTTTAACAAAAATTGCTCAAATTATCTTGAAGTCCAGTGACACACATGTTTTGATTACACATACGAAATTCATTTAGTCAAAGAGACTCTGGGTAGGAAAACTGCAACTTCGTAAGATAAAAAGAATCCCCATTACTGTAATGAGAGAGTAGTTCCCTAACATTTAATCACATGCACGTTTAGCAAAGAGCACTTTTATATTCGATATAACAGCAACATCTGGTGGCTTGCTGGCTATCCCGCAACAGCTCCACTCTACTTCAAAATTCCGTTTTGTCCCATTTCAAATCGACTTGAAAACTATGCTTCCTGGAGTTAGGGTGGGACGTAGTAAGGAACAGAAAGCCAGTGATGAATAGAAACCGAGGCTGGGAGAGCCCCTCATATACATGTCATGCTTGCAGATGCTCTTTAAGGGGGCTACAGCACAGGCCCACAGAAACTACTGACTGGGCTGCTGCACGGGAGTCCGAGCAGCCAAGGGTATTTCCACGCAGCTGGCATGTCTAGACTCCTATTAAGACTGGCTTTTCCCACTGAGACTGTGCCATAGTTTTAAGCATCCAATTAGATTGTGTTTGTTTTAAATTGTTGAACTGAAATATCAACCATATAGATGAACACTCCTTTTTTTCCCCCGACAGGGTTTCTTGTATCTTAGGCTGATTTTGAGCTCTTGAAGTCACTGTTTAGCCAAGTATGACATTGAACTTCTGGACGCTATCTTTCTGTCTCCTATTTCCAAGTGCTAGAATTATTGTTGGTTTTATGTTGTGCTGAAAGCCAGGTCTTTATCTTTGGATATGCTGGACAAGAACTCTACCTACTGAACTACATCCCTGCCAGAGATACCTAGCTTAAGTTTTTCCATTTAAAACTCTTTTTTTTTAAAAAAAAAAAAAAACGATTTATTTATTTTATGTATGTAAGTACACTGTAGCTGTCTTCAGACACACCAGAAAAGGGCATCTGATCTCATTACAGATGGTTGTGAGCCACCATGTAGTTGCTGGGATTTGAATTCAGGACCTCCAGAAGAGCAGTCAGTGCTCTTAACTGCTGAGCCGTTTCTCCAGCCCCCTTTTATAGCTCTTTTTGTGTGAAAAACGTGTATGAAGCTTTGGATATATATGTATATGCATATGCATATATGTATATGTATGTAAAATGTATATGTATTATATATAATACATTTATACATATATGCTTATATATGTGTATATATGTATAAAATGTATATGTGTTATATATATGTATATATGTGTGTATATTTTATTGGTAAAAGTAAATTTATTTGATTCAGCCATGGTGCCTTTAACCCAAGCACTTAGGAGGCAGAGGTCAGTGAATCTCTATGAGTTTAAGGCCAACCTGGCCTATATACCAAGTTCCAGGCCAGCCAGGGCTACATAGTGGGATTCTATCTCAATGGACAGACAAACAAAAACAAAATACACCCTCCTGAAACATATTTATTTAAAACAAAAAGCTTTTGGTATATATACTTTTATTTATTAAAGTTTTGAAAGCAGATTTGCATACTAACAAGGTGTGTGTGTTTGCTCATTTCTGACATAGAGAATTAGATCATAGCTAACTATTCATTTGATGTTACAGATCAGACAACATATTCCAGCTTTCTTGGCAATGATCAGGGTTCTCATGTTGTTATTGCCAATGCTGAGATCGCCACCTTATAAAGTCTAAATGTAGAATGGCAAACCTTTGTTTACAGCCATTTCAGGAATTGTTGGAAATTCTGTCCTAATTCCAAGCCCAGACTCACTTAACAATTTTTATTGCCGTTTTATCCATGTGCTTGCCACAGTGCCTGTGTGGCATGGAGGTCAGCGGATGACTGCTGGAGCTGTTTCTCTCATCCCACCATGCGGTCCAGCCATTGAACTTGGGATGTGAGGCCGGGGAGAGTTAGGCCTTATCTGCTGAGCCACACTGTCTCAGCTCCATCTGAGGATTTTTTTTTTATTAAAGTGAAATTCTAGTGATTCAGAAAGTAATCTCTTAAATTTGACATTCCTGTTATAAGAATTATAAATTAGGTTTATTTTCTTGTTTCTTAGTTTAACTTACAAATCTTGTTTTACTTAAAAATTCAGCACAACAGCCTTTGATGTTCAGTTTGATGTTCAGTTACTTAAAATTCCCCCAAATAACTTTAAAGTTTCCTTCATTTATGCTGGTGTTATATCCCATAAATTCATCTTAGGTTGAAAATATGGCCATTTGTAAATGCATAGCCTAGTGAGTACTGTGCCTAGCCGACTCTGCAGCAAATGAAGATACAATGCTTACACCGGCCTGTCCTGGAAATACCAGAAGAATATTTTACTATACATTACCAGCTTAGGAAGCAACATTCCCAATTTGAAGTCTGGTTTCTAACATCACTTTCTTAACATTGTCACTGCAACGTTGGAAAACCGGAAGTCAAATGAATTACATTTTTTTGTTATATTTATTTATTCTCTGGTCTCTGGTCTCTGGTCTCTCTCTCTCTCTCTCTCTCTCTCTCTCTCTCTCTCTCTCTCTCTCTCTCCCTCCCTCCCTCTCTCGTGTGTATGTTGGGGACTGCAGTGCAGCGGTTAGAGGTTAGAGTTTAAGAAGCAGGCGATAATTGCTGTGAATTCATAACTGTGGTGGATATACTCAGAAGACACTAGCACCTACCTTCTCCAACTCCTGGTTCTTACAATCTTTTGCCCTTTATTTCAAGGCTGAGCCTCTGAGGGAGGGGATATGGCATAGAGCTTTCTACAGGTGTTTACTCTCTGCACTCTGATCAGTTATGAGTTTCTTCATTAGTCACTATTGACTGCTCAAAGGAACCTCCGAGGTGGGGTCTGAGAGCTGCAGTCTATAGTTATGTATTTAGAGGAATTTTATACTATGTCCATTTAACAGATTTAGCAGAACAAGAGGTTTACCCCAGGTGCTATGAGACCCCAGCTACGGGTTTCTTCCTACCTTTACAGTAGTAGGCATGCCTCCCCCAACCCCTATGCACAGAGCCTTAAATTGGACCAGAAAGCAATTTTGTTATCCACAAATCATTGTGTGCCACTATTGTACCCACCAGATCTGGTATCTCTGGTATTGTATCTCACCAAATGTTATTGTCGCTCACAGGGTTCACAGCTGGGCAAGTCAGCTGATTACTTTTCTCTGTGGGCACCCTGCATAGATCCTGTGCTATGAGAGCAAGCCTGGAGAGAGGAAGCTTTCTAGTACCAGCTTGATGTTTTCATGTCCTTTGACCATAGTGCACGTCTTCAGTGATAGGTCTTTATCCTCAAGTTCTGGTGGGAAACCAAGAACAATGACAACAGCCAGTATTGCTTTGGGTTCTCCAGGACACCCCTGGCCAATGGCTTGCAGTGATTTTGTTTGCTGTTGGTCTAATTTTAATGTATGCATAAATCTTATGTATAATGCATTTATTTATATATATACATAATATACAATATATAATGTATGTATATGTGTGTATGTGTATGTATGCATTTAATGTATACAGATTAAAATTAGATCAGTCAGAGAGCATTTGAGTGTGTACAACAGGGAAAAATACTTCAGGAAGGGTAGGACCAGCAGGAAAGGAACAGAGAGGGTAATGGGAAGTGAATATGCTTAAAGAATAATGATATACATATTTGAGTGTATCACAGTGAAACTCACTATTTTATATGTTAAAAATAAACAAAGAAAAAAAGAGAGTATTTGATAGGAAATACAGGATGACACAAAGAACATGTCACCTCTTTCATAGTGGACCTTCCCAATATAGAGCCTGTTCTTGGCCAAGTTAACATTTTTTCAGACCTTTGTACAAAAGGACCTGCTCCTGTGGCTACCCCACTCCCATCTCCCACAAGGTCTTTGTTAGTAGTGAAGTCTTTTAAATGTAAGAGTTGCACAGGGTTATCTGTGTGCATGCATATCTTTTAAATAAGCTGATAGCGAACATCTCAATGCATCTGCAACTTAAAAAAAGTGTGTGTGTGTGTGTGTATGTGTGTGTGTGTGTGTGTGTGTATGTGCGTGTACATGTGTGCTCGCACTCGAACAAGTGCCCACAGAGACCAGAAGATGCCATTACAGCTGCAAGCTATATGACACAGGTCCTGACCTCAGTCCTGTATAGGAGAGGCAAATGTTCTTAACCACTGAACCATCTCTTCAGTTCTTGACCTGCAACTGCAGACAGTTGAATTTCATTTCTTAGTACATTTTCCAGATTAACCTAAAGCTGACCCAATCAGGATTTTCTTTAAAAAAAAAAGACAGTTTCAGTGTTCTGTGGAGGATGGCCTCAAATATAAGAACCTACTCTGGTTCCAGACACCACATCCAGCAGGGAGTCTTTACTCTTGTTTGTGTTTTGCTGTTCTTGAGACGTCTTCCTGTATATCCTAGACTGACCTGGAATTTACTATGTACTCTACGTTGATCTCAAACTGCAATCCTCCTGCTTCAGCCTCTCAAGAACTGAGGTTACAGCCATGGCTACACTTGCATGAAACTGCTTTTAAAACAGATGAAAATAGATGCATTTGGCTCATATTGATTCTAAGGAAAAAGTCATACATATCAATGTGAGAGTCTGGGCAGACTGATAAGACAAAAGGAGTTTCACTTCCCAGATCTGCTGTCATTAAAAAAAAACCACTGCTTTTTTTCAAATTTACTTAAAATTTTATTACATTTATTTGTTTGTTTGTTTTATGTGTATGTGAGTGCACACATGCACCATATGTGTGTAGAGGCAAGAAGACTTTTAGGAGTCAGTCCCAGGAATCAAAATCAAAGGAAGCTCCTTCACTGGTGAGTAACCTCCGTGGCCCATAAGTGTACTTTTTAATACTCCAATAACACAGTCGGTTCTCTTGAGTCCTTGCCTTGCCCCTCCTCCAGGAATGAAGTGTGTGGTGGGAGAACACATGGGGACTTTTATTTGCTATACTGAGTAACAGGAAAACAGAAGGTCATCACACAGGAGTGACAAACAGGAAAATAGCAAGTCTGAATTTTTGGTGACAGCTAGGTGCCAGATAAGAGGAGTGGCAAACCTTTGGCAGGTCTTAGGATTACAACCTGGAGATTGCTGGAAGTTGGTATAGCTCTAAGCACTTAGTGGGGCCTCAGGATACCAACAGAGAACACTTGTCTAAAGCAGAACCCTGTGGAGGGCAGGCCTCCGAGGGCAGGAGTGGAAGGTTGGCATGAGGTGGTAACAAGTCCCCATCCTAGGTGCCCATGGGGGAAGCCAGATGGGATGACAGCATTATTAGGGGTACCTGAAACCACAGACACATCTCCCAGGCTCCAGAACTCAGAGATGGGATGGTCTAGGCTGTGGGAGGTGTCTGCTCCATTCCTGGTTTCAGGAGAGGAAGGGGAGTTTGATAAGAGAACGGGATCATGAGAGTCTTACATGTGTATCCTGTCCACCTACCCAGTTGGTGTCCAATGCCTTATACATGGCCACCTTTGCTTTAAGCCCAGGCTGTACTTTCAAGGCTTAATTTGCAGTAGACAAGTTTGTAGTAATGTTCTCTTCTGAAATCTCTATTTTCTACAAGATGATGAGTCTCCTGAGCTCAGTGTTCCTCTCCTGGGAGACCCTGTATGTAGGTATCCATGTGACTCCTTTATGTTATGCTTATGGGTCTTGGAGAGTAGGCTGAGCTGAGGCAAACCCTGAAATGATTGTGTCGTTTGCTGTGCTGCGGGCGATAAGGAAAGCCTTTTGCTACAAACCCAGAAATCCTATGCCCACAAACCAAGAACAGCTAACTTCTTGAACTTTTTTTTTTTTTTTTTTTTTTTTTACTCCAACTTGCTTTCTTTTTTTTTTTTTTTTTTAATTTTATTTTATTTTATTTTTTTAATTTACATTCCAAATCACTTCCCCTTTCCCGTTTCCTCCCTCCCCGAAAGTCCCATAAGCCCCCTTCCCTCCCTCTTTTCTCCGTTCAACCCCCTCTCATTACTCTGTCCTGGCGTTCCCCTACATCCAGTCTTTCCAGGACCAGGGGTCTCTCCTTCCATCTTTTTAGAAATCTATTGATATGCTGATTGTGTCTAGGGTATTCTGAGATTCTGGGTCAATATCCCCTTATCAGTGACTTCATACCATGTGTGATCTTTTGTGATTGGGTTACCTCACTAAGGATGATATTTTCAAGTTCTGACCATTTGCCTAGGAATTTCGTGAATTCATTGTTTTTAATTGCAGAGTAGTATTCCATTGTGTAAATATACCACATCTTCTGAATCCATTCCTCCGTTGAGGGACATCTGGGTTCTTTCCAGCTTCTGGCTATTATAAATAAGGCTGCTATGAATATAGTGGAGCATGTGTCCTTATTGCATGCAGGTAAAGTCTCTGGGTATATGCCCAGGAGTGGTATAGCCGGATCCTCCGGAAGTGTCATGCCCAGTTTTCTGAGGAGCCGCCAGACTGCTTTCCAGAGTGGTTGTACCAGCCTGCAATTCCACCAGCAGTGGAGGAGTGTTCCTCTTTCTCCACATCCTCGCCAACAACTGCTGTCTCCTGTGTTTTTGATCTTAGCCATCCTGACTGGTGTGAGATGGAATCTCAGGGTTGTTTTGATTTGCATTTCCCTAATGACTAAGGATGATGAACATCTCTTTAGGTGCTTCTCAGCCATTAGATATTCTTCAGGTGAGAACTCTTTGTTTAGCTCTGTACCCCATTTTTTAATAGGGTTACTTGCCTCTCTGGAGTTTAACTTCTTGAGTTCTTTGTATATCTTGGATATTAGCCCTCTGTCGGATGTAAGGTTGGTAAAGATCATTTCCCAGTTAGTTGGTTGCCGCTTTGTCTTTTTGACAGTGTCTTTTGCCTTGCAAAAACTTTGTAATTTAATGAGGTCCCATTTGTCTATTCTTGATCTTAGAGTATAAGCTATTGGAGTTCTGTTCAGGAAATTCTCCCCTGTGCCCATATGTTCAAGGTTCTTCCCTAGTTTCCCTTCTATTAGTTTCAGTGTGTCTGGTTTTATGTGGAGATCTTTGATCCACTTAGAATTGAGCTTAGTGCAAGGAGATAAGGATGGGTCAATTTGCATTCTTCTGCATGTTGACCTCCAGCTGAGCCAGCACCATTTGTTGAAAAGGCTATCTTTTTTCCACTGGATGGTTTTAGCTCCTTTGTCAAAGATCAAGTGACCATAGGAGTGTGGATTCATTTCTGGGTCTTCAATTCTGTTCCATTGATCTACATGTCTGTTACTGTACCAATACCATGCAGTTTTTAACACTATTGCTCTGTAGTACAGCTTGAGGTCCGGGATACTGATTCCCCCAGAGGTTCTTTTACTCTTGAGAATAGTTTTAGCTATTCTGGGTTTTCTGTTATTCCAGATGAATTTTTGAATTGCTCTTTCTAACTCTATGAAGAATTGAGTTGGGATTTTGATGGGGATTGCATTGAATCTGTGTATTACTTTTGGTAAGATGCTCATTTTTACTATATTAATCCTGCCAATCCATGAGCATGGCAGATTTTTCCATCTTCCGAGGTCTTCTTCAATTTCTTTCTTCAGAGACTTGAAGTTCTTGTCATACAGATCTTTCACTTGTTTGGTTAGCGTCACGCCAAGATACTTAATATGGTTTGTGGCTATCGTAAAGGGTATTATTTCTCTTACTTCTTTCTCAGCCTGCTTATCCTTTGAGTATAGGAAGGCTTCTGACTTGCTTGAGTTGATTTTATATCCGGCCACTTTGCTGAAGTCGTTTATCAGCTGTAGGAGTTCTCTGGTGGAGTTCTTTGGGTCGCTTATGTATACTATCATATCGTCTGCAAATAGTGATAGTTTGACTTCTTCCTTTCCAATTTGTATCCCTTTGACCTCTTTTTCTTGTCTAATTGCTCTAGCTAGAACTTCAAGTACTATATTGAAAAGATATGGAGAGAGAGGGCAGCCTTGTCTAGTCCCTGATTTTAGTGGGATTGCTTCAAGTTTCTCTCCGTTTAGATTGATGCTGGCTACTGGTTTGCTGTAAATTGCTTTTACTATGTTTAGATATGGGCCTTGAATTCCTGATCTTTCCAAGACCTTTAGCATGAAAGGATGCTGAATTTTGTCAAATGCTTTCTCAGCATCTAATGAGATGACCATGTGGTTTTTTTCTTTGAGATTGTTTATGTAGTGGATTACATTGATGGATTTCCTTATATTGAACCATCCCTGCATCCCTGGGATGAAGCCTACTTGATCGTGGTGAATGATCGTTTTGATGTGTTCTTGGATTCGGTTGGCAAGAATTTTATTGAGTATTTTTGCATCGATATTCATAAGAGAGATTGGCCTGAGATTCTCTTTCTTTGTCGGATCTTTGTGTGCTTTTGGTATTAGTGTAATTGTGGCTTCATAGAACGAGTTGGGTAGTGTTCCTTCTGTTTCTATTTTGTGGAACAGTTTGAAGAGTATTGGTGTTAGGTCTTCTTTGAAGGTCTGATAGAATTCTGCACTAAAACCATCTGGACCTGTGCTTTTTTTGGTTGGAAGACTTCCAATGACAACTTCTATTTCTTCAGGGGTTATAGGACGGTTTAGATGGTCTATTTGATCCTGATTTAATTTTGGTACTTGGTATCTGTCAAGGAAATTGTCCATTTCCTCAAGATTTTCTAGTTGTGTTGAATACAGGTTTTTGTAGTAGGATCTGATGATTTTTTGAATTTCCTCAGTTTCTGTTGTTATCTCTCCCTTTTCGTTTCTGATTTTATTAATTTGGATACTATCTCTGTGCCCTCTGGTTAGTCTGGCTAAGGGCTTATCTATCTTGTTGATTTTCTCAAAGAACCAACTCCTCGTTTTGTTGATTCTTTGTATGGTTTTATTTGTTTCTACTTGATTGATTTCAGCCCTGAGTTTGATGATTTCCTGCCTTCTACTCCTCTTTGGTGTATTTGCTTCTTTTTGTTCCAGGGCTTTCAGGTGTGCCATTAAGCTGTTAGTGTATGCTGTCTCCCGTTTCTTTTTGGCGGCACTCAGGGCTATGAATTTTCCTCTTAGCACTGCTTTCATTGTGTCCCATAAGTTAGGGTATGTTGTGCCTTCATTTTCATTAACTTTCAAAAAGTCTTTGATTTCTTTCTTTATTTCCACCTTGACCAAGTTATCATTGAGTAGAGCATTGTTCAGCCTCCATGTGTACGTGGGTTTTCTTTTGTTTTTGTTGCCATTGAAGACCACCCTTATTCCATAGTGATCTGATAGGAGGCATGGGATTATTTCTATCTTCTTGTATCTGTTGAGGTCTGATTTGTGACCAATTATATGGTCAATTTTGGAGAAGGTACCATGAGGAGCTGAGAAGAAGGTGTATTCTTTAGCTCTAGGATGAAATGTTCTATATATATCAGTTAGTTCCATTTGGTCCAAGGCTTCAATTAGATTCACTGTGTCCCTGTTTAGTTTCTGCTTTCCTGAACGATCCATTTCAGAGAGCGGGGTGTTGAAGTCACCCACTATTATTGTGTGCGGTGCGATGTGTGCTTTGAGTTTTAGTAAAGTTTCTTTTACGAATGAGGGTGCCCTTGCATTTGGAGCATAGATATTCAGGATTGAGAGTTCTTGATGGTGGATTTTTCCCTTGATCAGTATGTAGTGTCCTTCTGTGTCTTTTTTGATGACTTTGGGTTGAAAATCAATTTTATCCGATATTAGGATGGCTACTCCACCTCGTTTCTTGGGGCCATTTGCTTGTAAAATTGTTTTCCAGCCTTTTACTCTGAGGTAGTGTTTGTCTTTGACACTGAGGTGCGTTTCCTGCATGCAGCAAAAAGCTGGGTCCTGTTTACGTATCCAGTCTGCTAGTCTATGTCTTTTAATTGGGGAGTTGAGACCATTGATATTAAGAGAGATTAAGGCATAGTGATTATTGCCATCTGCCATTCTTGACGCTATCTTTATGTTTGAGTGGTTATCTACTTTTGGGTTTGATTCAAGAAGGTTATTATCTCATTTTTTCCAGGGTGTTGTTTCTCTCCCTGTATTGGAGGTTTCCACCTATTATCCGTTGCAGGGCTGGATTTGTGGAAAGATATTGTGAAAATTTGGTTTTATCATGGAATATCTTGGTCTCTCCATCTATGGTGATTGAGAGTTTTGCTGGGTATAGTAGTCTAGGCTGGCATTTGTGCTGTCTTAGTGTCTGCATGAGATCTGCCCAGGATCTTCTGGCTTTCATAGTCTCTGGTGAGAAGTCTGATGTGATTCGGATAGGTCTTCCTTTGTATGTTACTTGGCCCTTTTCTCTTACTGCATTTAGTATTCTTTCTTTGTTTAGAACATTCGGTGTTTTGATTATTATGTGACGGGAGGTATTTCTGTTCTGGTCCAGTCTGTTTGGAGTTCTGTAGGCTTCTTGTATGTTCATCGGCATCTCTCTCTTTAAGTTAGGGAAGTTTTCCTCCATAATTTTGTTGAAGATGTTTACTGGCCCTTTAAGTTGCAAATCTTCACTCTCATCTATACCTATAATCCTTAGGTTTGGTCTTCTCATTGTGTCCTGGCTTTCCTGGATGTTTTGGGTTACGCGTTTTTTGCATTTTGCATTTTCTTTGACTGTTGAGTCGATGCTTTCTATGGAATCTTCAGCACCTGAGATTCTTTCTTCCATCTCTTGTATTCTATTGTTGATGTTTGCATCTATGACTCCTGATTTCTTCCCAAGGTTTTCTATCTCCAAAGTTGTCTCCCTTTGTGATTTCTTAGTTGTTTCTACTTCCTTTTTTAGTTCCTGGATGGATTTGCTGAGATCCTTCACTTGTTTGTTTGTATTTTCCTGTATTTCTTTAAGGTATTTTTGCATTGCCTCTTTCAGGATTTCTTCCTGATGACCCACGTTCTCCTGCATTTCTCTGAGCGATTTTTGTGTTTCCTCCTCATGGGATTCCATCTGTTGATCCATCGTCTCCTGCATTTCTTTAAGCAGTTCTCGTGTTTCCTTTGTAAGGGCATCTAACCGTTGATTCATTTCTTTAAGCAATTTTTGTGTTGCCTCCTTATGGGCATCCGTCTGTTGACCCATATTCTTCTGCATTTCTTTATGCAAATTTTGTGATTCCTTTGTGAGTGCATCTACCCGTTGATTCATCTCGTTAAGTGATTTTTGTGTTGTCTCCTTGTGCGCCTCCATCTTTTGATCCATGTTCTCCCGCATTTCTCTAAGCGATTTTTGTGTTTCCTTTGTAAGGGCTTCTAACCGTTGATTCATGGTCTCCTGTAACTCTTTATGAGATTTATTTGTGTCCTTCTTGTGATCCTCTAATAGCATCATGAGAAGTGATTTTAAATCCAGATCTTGTCTTTCGGGTGTGGTGGGGTATCCAGGACTTGCTGCTGTTGGAGAGTTGGGTTCGGATGGTCCCACATTACTTTGATTACTGTTAGTAACATTCCTACGTTTGCCTTTTGCCATCTGGATACCTCTGGTGTTAGTTGGTCCTGCTGCCACTGGCTGTTGGTTGGACCTCCTGTGAGCTTGCAAAGCTATTTCTGCCCCCCCTGGATTACCAGGATTCCCCTGGCACCGATTTCTAGGGCCTGCCTGCTCCTGAGTGACTTTGGAGCCCTAATGTGCTTTGCCCCAAGTGATCTTATATTGGGGAGGCCTTGCACATCTAAAGGCTCAGCCTAGTGGATTCCTGGAGCAGAGGTCGCCAAAGGGAGGCTGGCAGGCTCCTGCCCTGTGCAGGGGTGTGTGATCTCTCCTGGGGGGGGGGAGGGGGCGTCCCTCTGCCAGGCAGAAGTCCCACAGCAGATCTGGCGCGCTGGTCACTGCAGATCAGCCCAGCACCTGGGAGCAGGTTACACACAAGCTGCCTGAACCCGAAGCGATATTATGCCTGTCTGTCTCTGAGCCTGGTGGTCCCAACTACCTGGTCACTGGAGCAAAGATGGCGGAGGGCACTCTCCGTGGCGCTGCTCACCCTGTGGTCACGATGGCCCGCCGATCTGGCACCCAGACGACCACAGCGCCAACCCGCCCTCGGGCACAGAAGGAAGCCCCAACAGGCCGTGTCCCAAGTGATGTTATATTGGGGGGAGAGCCTGGGTACCGGTCTCTCCAGCGCAGTCCGCGGGAACAGAGGTCGCGGAAGGGAAGCTGGCAGGCTCCCTCCCTGCGCGGGGTCCCTCCACCAGGCAGAAGGTCCCACCGCGGAACTGGCGTGCTGGTTACTGCAGATCAGCCCAGCACCTGGGAGCAGGTTACACACAAGCTGCCTGAAACCGAAGCGATATTATGCCTGTCTGTCTCTGAGCCTGGCGGTCCCGACTACCTGGTCACTGGAGCAAAGATGGCGGAGGGCAGTCTCCGTGGCGCCGCTCACCCTGTGGTCACGATGGCCCGCCGATCTGGCACCCAGACGACCACAGCGCCAACCCGCCCTCGGGCACAGACGGAAGCCCCAACAGGCCGTGTCCCAAGTGATGTTATATCGGGGGGAGAGCCTGGGTACCGGTCTCTCCAGCGCAGTCCGCGGGAACAGAGGTCGCGGAAGGGAAGCTGGCGGGCTCCCTCCCTGCGCGGGGTCCCGCCACCAGGCAGAAGGTCCCACCGCGGAACTGGCGCGCTGGTTACTGCAGATCAGCCCAGCACCTGGGAGCAGGTTACACACAAGCTGCCTGAAACCGAAGCGATATTATGCCTGTCTGTCTCTGAGCCTGGCGGTCCCAACTACCTGGTCACTGGAGCCCTTCTTGAACTTTTTAATCATTTTAATTACAGAGAAAAGAAATCTCTTAAAATGAAGAGGACGAAATGTTACACTGAGCTGCTGAAGGAATGTAGCTAAACCCACTCTTCAGAGATGTTGGACACTGCACTGGCTTGAGCAGTGCCTTAGAGGCAGGAGTGGTGTGCCAAGCTCCTCAGACTGCAGGGATTTGGTGCCCAGCAAAAGGCATCCACACTCTTTCAGCATCTGTCACGTCCCTATTGCAGAAGCCAGCAAGTCTGCTCCGTGTCACCTGGCGAACACGCAGCTCAGGTACTCCTGCGTGGAATAGCATCCCTTTCTCCTACTCCATTCAAAGTTGCTCTCAATAACTTGGTAGAACCATCATCAGTTGACACAGATCCTGCACTTCCATAAGAGAGTCCATCAGGTCCATACACTTCACCTTTTGGAAATGCCTTGGCTTGCCCTTTGATTCTTTTTTTTTTTTTTTTTTTTTTTGGTTTTTCGAGACAGGGTTTCTCTGTATAGCCCTGGCTATCCTGGAACTCACTCTGTAGACCAGGCTGGCCTCGAACTCAGAAATCCACCTGCCTCTGCCTCCCAAGTGCTGGGATTAAAGGCGTGCGCCACCACTGCCCGGCGTGCCCTTTGATTCTTAACAGACCCACTACTATCTTGTAATTAAGAAAACTCAGTCTATTTCACACTCAGGCAAGTACTGTATACATATGGTCTCCTTTACAGTGAGTTTCCATCACTTTATAATAGAGAATAACTGAAACTCTCTGTCATGTCCTGTTCCTTTAACATTTCAAGTCGTATCCCAATATAATATCAGTGGAACAGTTCTGTTCCTTAAATCCATCTTGTCTCAAACCTAATCTTTTATATACATGTCTATCCTACAGAATATTCCCATCCCTTGAGTTCCCAGGTCAAAAAGTTGATGCCATTCTCAGATGTCTCTGCTACCCTCACCTTCCCAGGTCATCAGCAAGGTCTGCTGATTCTCTACCTCGAATGGCAGTCGTTCTTATTCCCCTCCCCATCATTGCTATCGCTTTCTTTGTCTCATTAGTTTTCACCTTTGAGTGATTCAATACCCTCCTAAATGTCCTCCCCATCTCTATCCTCTCCTCTCCCTCCCCAGTGAGGAGTTCCTAAGCTCTCCTGTGATTACATTTCTGTTTGAAAACTATCTTGAGTAACCCATTGCCCCGAGGACAGAAGGGAGCCTTAGAAAAGCAGGCTCAAGTTGAACCTACAGACAGCACAGCTGTCCCACTTCTTGAATGCATTTGGCTCGTCTTCAAGAGATAAACACATTCAGCATTATAACTGATTAGTGATCAAAAGCTGGTCCCTCGCATGAAAAAGTTTATTTCAAAAATATCTTAAAGCAGTCCAACAATCATGATGAGGTATCAAAACTAATTTACACTTGGCTAAACTGTGCCCTTTTCTTATGCCAATGAAAGATGGTTACACCCGAACAGTCAATTAAGAGTTCAAAGCAGTTGGGAATGTTCAGTTGAATGGAAGGAGACTTTAAGTATCCCTGGAAAACTTTCCTAATTGCTTTTGTTCCCTCCCTCCCCCTTCCCATTTCCTCCCATTTCAAATGTGATTCCTCCGTCTTGAGTATTGGTTGTTTAAATATATTTAATAAAGTTTTCGAAAGTCCTCTTTTTGCTCTCTCTGTAAAAAAGTTTTCTTTTCCTTATAAATTAAAGCTAAACAGTTTTGATTCAAGTCTAAGTAAGACAGGCATATGGATTCGATTTGGTTTTGAAATAAACATTGCTCCAAGGGCGTCTGTGGTAGTGGTAGCTGGGGGCGGTGCAGAAAAATCCATTTCAGAGCCTTCTAACATCAGAACAATTAGAAACATGTCCAAATCACTGGTGCCTTGGCAGTACAGATGGCTTCGTTCTTGGAACAAACTTTCCACGCTATCAGATCCTTAAATGTTCTGGTTGAACATTAGGAACTGGTGAAAGCTCTCCCCCATTTCCCACCTAACCTGAATGGTGGCTCTTTGTGGTTGAGAATGGAATAGACTACGGAGCTGTCACGCTCGTAATCTAGATGGATTTTGCTACTGCCTTTATGTTCATATTGGTACAAGTGCAGCTCACAGACTTGTGCCACGATAGGACCCTGGAAGCCTTTAATGCGATGTCAAATTGCTAGGCTGTTAAATTGTTAGACTAGAATATCCCAAGCTATCCCCAGGTACTGCCTAAAGTTTAATTTAATTCCTATTTATGTATTCCCTCCTTTAATGCTTTTTTTTTTTTAAATGGGAGTCTCACTATGAAGCCCAGGCTAGCCTAGAATCTCTCTGCCAACAGCCTGTTGAGTACTGAGATCACAAGCACTTAGCAAGGTAGCCAGCCTTGCTAGTCCTCACGATTGTAATGTTAACTAGTCAGGTTGGAAAATATCTTTAAGTACTTAACCATGTGGCATGTTAGACGACTTTTTTTTTTCTTTGACTTTCAGATAAATGTAAATTTTTCTTCTTTTGAAAGGGGAGAACTAATTCTCTCTGCTCTTGGGGTGGGCTCTGAGCCACAGGGACCTAATGCTTATCTTGTGTTGAAAGAAGTTTGGGCTAACCGCCAAGGAAGATAAGTGGCTGAGGGTGGGAGAAGCCGTGGCTTCTAGACGACCCACGTCATTCTTTGAACTTTGTATGGTCAACTGAAAACTGCCCTAAACTTCCTCCACACAGATCCCACTTCTTGAATGTCATTCTCCGGAGTTGTAATCAGGCACACGGACATCATAAATGCTTAAAGGCCATTCTGCATGATCTCCTCTGGTAGGGTCTGAGGTGTTGCTCCATCCTCCGGGGATGTTCTCCTGAGGAGCCATCCAGAACTTCTCTGCAGAACAGTTTTTTCTATCCAGTTCTACCTGGAGCGCTTCTCTACCTCTGACCGCCCACAGTCTCTTCCCACTTCCAGAAGCCCCTCTGCATTCCTGTCCCCCTTCTGAGCACCCTACTTCCTTCCCAGTGTTTTCCTTTTTGGACCTGGCTGCGGTAGTGTCTGCCGTTTCCTGCCCTTTCTTCTCCTTGAGTTAACAAGGCTGACAATCAGAATTTCCCTGTCTCGGGACTGTCAGCGCTCATCACCAGTGGACTACAGGCAAATCATCTTTTTATTCAATCCCATCTGGCCTAAGTTTAAGATTCGCCCAAGTGAATATGACCAAGTCTTAAATATTGAAAGTAAGTTCTAATAACTGAAGGTGATGAAGAGGTCACTGAGAGACCTGCTAGCAAGTGAGACTGAAGACTGGGTCAAAGCAGGTCATGTGTCTCAAGTAAGGCTAAACTCTCTTAGGGAAACTGAACTGGGAAAAGTGTAACCCAAACCTGAAAAGAGCTTGGAATTTGTTTATGTGTTGTCCTCCCCTAACCAGCCTGTTGCTTAGTTCCTATTCCAGACCTGGAGTAACATTTATTCCTGTGTCCTGGAAGTCCTGTTCATTAATTCATTTAACAATAATGAAGCAATAACATATAACAATTGAATAACGTTTAGCTTATATGTAACTTAACAAGAAATATATTTCATCTCTGTTTCAGGTTCCAGTCCTTGGCACAGAGCCTCTAAAACCCTTGGAATTTCTGGATTGGTAGATATCTTTTGTTAATTTGATCAGACCCAAATTTATGCTAACAAGGTCTCCTGAGGTGGGGCTCCTTGATAGGATCTGGGTGGTGCTTTTTGGAAGAAAGTGATCAGAGGATCAGAACTTTCAGTGACATCATCAGCCTCCCCTCTGAAGCAAGGTAGGCTGTGATCTGGGGGGTTAGAACCTATGAAATGCTTGAACTTCAGCTTTGATGCTCACAGATGCTAGGAGGGAGGCATGCTTAGAACGCTCACGGAACTTGGACTCTCAGGCCTTGTACTATCCTGTGCCTCTTTCGTTTGTCTGTTCCTAAACTGTATTCTTTATAATATTTGTTAAATGGGACTAAAATGTCTTTCTGAGTTCCACGGGCCGTTGTGGAACCTGAGTAGGGGTTTGTGGGAGCCTCTGATTTATAGTCAGTTGACTAATGATGCTTTGAGATGAACAGTGTCCTACAGTGGAGGTACAGTTAAGCCGCCTTGCAGGACCAAAGTGACTGTGGTGGTTTGAATAGCAATGGCCCCCACAGACTCACAGACTTGGATGCCTGGTCGTTAGGCAGTAGCTCTGTAAGGAAGTACGGTCCTGTTGGAGGAGGTGTGACCCTGTTGGAGGTAGTGTATCATTGGGGGTGGACTTTGAGGTTTTAAATGTTCAAGCCAGACCCAGTGTCTTTCTTGTTGCCTGCCCATCCAGATGTAGAACTCTTGTCTCCTTCTCCATCACCATGTCTGCCTTGACGCTGCCATGTTTCCTGCCATGATGATAATGGAGGAAACCTCTGACCCTGTAAGCCAGCCCCAGTTAAATGTTTCCTTCATGAGAGTTGCTGTGGTAATGGGGTCTCCTTCTGCCAGGGTTTGGAGCAGAAATCCTGTAGACTCATGTTCTCCTTCTTCCTCTCCCTATCTCTCTCCCTCTTCCTCCCCACCCCCTCCCTCGCCCCTCCCCCTCCTCCTCTCCTCCCCCCTATTCCTCTCTTTCCCTTCCTCCTTCCCTTTCCTTTGTTTGTTTGGTTTTGTTTTTTTTTTGTTTTTTGGTTTTTCGAGACAGGGTTTCTCTGTGTAGCCCTGGCTGTCCTGGAACTCACTCTGTAGACCAGGCTGGCCTCGAACTCAGAAATCCTCCTGCCTCTGCCTCCCAAGTGCTGGGATTAAAGGCGTGCGCCACCACTGCCTGGCCCTCCCTTTCCATTTGGACTGACAGCCTCCATGCTGTACCCGAGTAAAGAGAACTCCCAACCCCACTTTTCTGTATGTTTCTGAAGTTATTTTGTCTTTGAGGCAATCCATGGAAAAGATTTCTAGAACTTAACCTTCTTATTTTACCTCAGTTCTAACTATGTTCTAAGTAGCCTTTGATGCAGAAAATGCAGATGTTTTGTGCTCTCCTACCTATGTGGCTAGGGCTTCTCTGTCTTTTGTTCCATTTTCCAGTCCCATTGCTTACTTAGCCTTCACGGGAAAGGGAAATCAATGTCAACCAGCTTCCATAAAGAAAAAAAAATCAGGAGGCACTGAGCTCAGTATAACTGTGGTGTGTGTCATTCTACGAGCTAAGAGGCTAAGTCTCCTGGAGGCAGAACATAAAGAATTTTTGCTTTACTTCTGAGGGGGCAAGAAATTTCAAGGGCTTGTGTATCTAAGACCAAGAAAGGTGCAGAAAGTTTGTGGGACTTAATGTTTTTTCTTAGTGAGATGCTGAGCTCAACCATGCTGTTCAAAACCTTGTTTCATCTTGAACCCAGCATGGCCCAGGACAGCCTTATTTGGTAATTTACTTAGGAAAGTGTTTTATTCTGAGCTGTTTCAGAATTCTTTTGTTTTTTATTTTTCTGGTATTTTGAGATAATTAGGATTTTTTCATCCCTTGACATTCTAGTGATAAGAATTCTTTTCCTAAGATTGTGTTCTATTCTGTATACAGCCTGGCCTGGCTTTTGTCTAGAAATGACAGCCCACTGTAGCCTTTGCCAACTGAGAGAGAAATGTGACTGATTTTATGCCCCTGGGAGGAAGTACAGTGAGAAACACTTGGATGCGAGATCTTCTGTCTCTACATTTCTTTAAAACTCACAAGGTCTCTGTTGGGGAACAGACCCCACACTTCCTGGTTCACCCACTGGAAATCAAGACAGCCAGTGAATCACATGAAGTCCCAACAGAGAACACAAGGTCCCAGCACTGATGGGAGTGGGAGGGGCTGGGTAGAGGCCTGATCCCCAGCGCTCCAGCTGCACCCTAGTGGGCAAAGGCACCCTCCTCTTGGAGAGAAGGTGAATGACAGATTGCTTTGTGATGTGAAGGAGCAGGAACTCGTTTTTATGGTGGACAACAAAGGCCTGGTAGTTGTGGTAACCGTGAGTGCCTGTCCAGGCTCTGACTTTAGGCACGGACGCCTCTCCTTCTCAGCTTCAGCTCCTTTGTGAGTACAGCACCATCGTACCTACCTCACAGGTTGGAATAGATGCTCATCTACCGCCTGTTCTATGGGAAGGGCCGAGTGGGTCTCAATTTCTCTTTTACCACCAGCTGTGGGTGTTGTATATGCTAATTTTTTTTTTTTTAAAATTACTCCATCACAAATTTGGTGAAGACAAACATAAAATGGAATGGGGCTGCTTCAGAAACCATGAGACCGATTCTGGATACCTGAACCTCCAAGTTGCTTCTCCTTGAATTTGGTTATCTTGTCTTGAAAAGATAGTATTAATGTGATGCTAAAAGTTTCAGTCTTCGCTAAAGAAAGGGCAAGGAAGATGTGGGTAGAAACATTGGGCGTGTACATAAAGTGATAGGTTTATTTTAAATTGACCCAAAGAAGGTTCTTTCTCAGAAAACCACAAATAACCAGACACTACATGAAAAGAGTCTATATATCTGCATGGGTTCTTAAACACATTTTAAACATATATTTTAACTATTTGTGTGTGTGTGTGTGTGTGTGTGTGTGTGTGTGTTAGAGGGTGGCATGTGCATGTCATGGCACACATGTGGAAGTCAGAGGACAACTTTCAGGAGTTAGTTCTCTCTTTCACAATGTGTCATATCTCTGGATCCTTTCTATTGTGAGTTACCATTTTGTCACAATGTTGGTTAAAACTCAATTAACTGATGTCACAACTGCCTAAGGTGTAGTGGCTAATTGCATTTTGAAAAACAATACTGCTCCTATATTTTTCAGTTTTCCCCAAGTGGATATGAAGATTCTAAGAGCATGCAAACACAGCCAGCATTACACACCCAGGATTTCAGTCTATGGTGTGAATTCTTGTGCTCTCTATACCTGCCTTTCTTAGAGCTTTTATATCCACTGTCTCTCTCAGCTCGCCTGCTATTCTGAGGCCATAAAACTACTGGCCAGGCCATTAGGATAGCTACATTGGCCTGAGAAGTCCAAACTCTGTGTGCCTCCCCTCCTCCGTGGTTCCCTACAGCAGGATTCGTCCTGGGTGCTTGATGTGCACAGAAAACTCTAGCATGGACTGGGACGATGGCTCAGCAGTGAAGGGGACTTGGTGCTCTGCCAGAGGACCCAAGTTCTGTTCCCAGCACCCACCGGGATCACTTCAACTTGGCCCCAGGGGACCTGGTGCCCTCTTCTGGCTTCCGTGAGTATACACACAAGTGGCATACATTACACACACACACACACACACACACACACACACACAAATAATAAAAACAGATCTTTACAGTGGGGAGAAACATTGCTTTCTTACTCATGTTTGAAAGTACAATTTTGTCTTTTCCAGAAAGAGGCACAAAGTTCTTACTTAAAATCACAGGGGAAATGCCTACTGCATGTTTTCCATGGGGACTTGGGAACCCATTTGCACTCCGAGGGCTCATTTTGACATTCAGATTATGAATATCTCACAGCAGGCCGGAAGGTACCCCACACCCACATTTGCTATGTGACATGCTTTTCTTTTTTTTTTTTTCTTCGAGACAGGGTTTCTCTGTGTAGCCCTGGCTGTCCTGGAACTTACTTTGTAGACCAGGCTGGCCTCGAACTCAGAAATCCTCCTGCCTCTGCCTCCCAAGTGCTGGGATTAAAGGCTTGCGCCACCACCGCCCGGCTCATGACATGCTTTTCTAATGACATGTTCTCTTTCGGAATTTGTTAAAACAATAAGCTTTGCGAATCTAATATAAAATATAGCTAGTGTGTTTATAAAATAAAACGACAAAACTACATTTTCCTGAGAACAGTCTGGAAAGAGTATTGATGTGACCCGATCTCCATTTAGAGTCAAATGGAGTCCCTGACCTTATCTGTGAGATCTCCTCCCGATCAGCTCTGAGAGTCTGACCAGCCCAGGCCCCAGTGCCTCCCTGAGAGGGGCTCTCAGCTCACTCAGCTGTGTCCAGCTGTAGCTTAACCTGACTAAGCAAGGCTTCTTTCAGGACATTCAAATTTGAATCCTCCCAATCCCACATTTCCTGAATATACGATTCATGGGAAACAGTTTAATTTGTTACACAAGAAAAGGAAGGGAGAAAAAGAAGAGAAGGGAAAAGTGAGGAGATATCCCAAACTCTGATAAAGCATTGCAGAAAATGGAACTAAGTCCCAGGTGGCGGCTGAGGCTCCTTGAGGACAGGACAAGGACAGACAACAGATGCCCAGGCAGTATTTAGCATGTGGAGGAAACTGCTGTGGGTCAATGCTTACCCTGCCCCCATGGCGTGTACTTATTATGACATTCTTTCTTGATGCCTTTTGGCTTCCTTGGAGCTAAGCTTCTGGTACTTGACCCATTAGCGTCTCAGGGGCAGGGCAGCAGTGGAGTGGAGGTTGGCGGTGTTGGATGGGTTTGTCTCACTGGGATTCTTGAGGTTTGTAGACACCCGTAATTCCTCTGCTTGAAGCTGAGAAGAATGACCACTGGGCATCACCTTGCTCTGTAGGGCAGAAGTTTACAGTTCAGAGTAATGAGTGATAGAGCTGTAATCACATATGACCAATAGAGTCTGCGCGCATGTGCCCACGTGAACATGAGTGTGAATGTGTGATAGAGCTGTAATCACATATGACCAATAGAGTCTGCGCGCATGTGCCCACGTGAACATGAGTGTGAATGTGTGATAGAGCTGTAATCACATATGACCAATAGAGTCTGCGCGCATGTGCCCACGTGAACATGAGTGTGAATGTGTGATAGAGCTGTAATCACATATGACCAATAGAGTCTGCGCGCATGTGCCCACGTGAACATGAGTGTGAATGTGTGATAGAGCTGTAATCACATATGACCAATAGAGTCTGCACGCATGTGCCCACGTGAACATGAGTGTGAATGAGTGATAGAGCTGTAATCACATATGACCAATAGAGTCTGCGCGCATGTGCCCACGTGAACATGAGTGTGAATGTGTGATAGAGCTGTAATCACATATGACCAATAGAGTCTGCGCGCATGTGCCCACGTGAACATGAGTGTGAATGTGTGATAGAGCTGTAATCACATATGACCAATAGAGTCTGCACGCATGTGCCCACGTGAACATGAGTGTGAATGTGTGATAGAGCTGTAATCACATATGACCAATAGAGTCTGCGCGCATGTGCCCACGTGAACATGAGTGTGAATGTGTGATAGAGCTGTAATCACATATGACCAATAGAGTCTGCGCGCATGTGCCCACGTGAACATGAGTGTGAATGAGTGATAGAGCTGTAATCACATATGACCAATAGAGTCTGCGCGCATGTGCCCACGTGAACATGAGTGTGAATGAGTGATAGAGCTGTAATCACATATGACCAATAGAGTCTGCGCGCATGTGCCCACGTGAACATGAGTGTGAATGTGTGATAGAGCTGTAATCACATATGACCAATAGAGTCTGCACGCATGTGCCCACGTGAACATGAGTGTGAATGTGTGATAGAGCTGTAATCACATATGACCAATAGAGTCTGCGCGCATGTGCCCACGTGAACATGAGTGTGAATGTGTGATAGAGCTGTAATCACATATGACCAATAGAGTCTGCACGCATGTGCCCACGTGAACATGAGTGTGAATGAGTGATAGAGCTGTAATCACATATGACCAATAGAGTCTGCGCGCATGTGCCCACGTGAACATGAGTGTGAATGTGTGATAGAGCTGTAATCACATATGACCAATAGAGTCTGCGCGCATGTGCCCACGTGAACATGAGTGTGAATGTGTGATAGAGCTGTAATCACATATGACCAATAGAGTCTGCGCGCATGTGCCCACGTGAACATGAGTGTGAATGAGTGATAGAGCTGTAATCACATATGACCAATAGAGTCTGCACGCATGTGCCCACGTGAACATGAGTGTGAATGTGTGATAGAGCTGTAATCACATATGACCAATAGAGTCTGCACGCATGTGCCCACGTGAACATGAGTGTGAATGTGTGATAGAGCTGTAATCACATATGACCAATAGAGTCTGCACGCATGTGCCCACGTGAACATGAGTGTGAATGTGTGATAGAGCTGTAATCACATATGACCAATAGAGTCTGCACGCATGTGCCCACGTGAACATGAGTGTGAATGTGTGATAGAGCTGTAATCACATATGACCAATAGAGTCTGCACGCATGTGCCCACGTGAACATGAGTGTGAATGTGTGATAGAGCTGTAATCACATATGACCAATAGAGTCTGCGTGCATGTGCCCACGTGAACATGAGTGTGAATGTGTGATAGAGCTGTAATCACATATGACCAATAGAGTCTGCACGCATGTGCCCACGTGAACATGAGTGTGAATGAGTGATAGAGCTGTAATCACATATGACCAATAGAGTCTGCGCGCATGTGCCCACGTGAACATGAGTGTGAATGTGTGATAGAGCTGTAATCACATATGACCAATAGAGTCTGCACGCATGTGCCCACGTGAACATGAGTGTGAATGAGTGATAGAGCTGTAATCACATATGACCAATAGAGTCTGCGCGCATGTGCCCACGTGAACATGAGTGTGAATGTGTGATAGAGCTGTAATCACATATGACCAATAGAGTCTGCGCGCATGTGCCCACGTGAACATGAGTGTGAATGTGTGATAGAGCTGTAATCACATATGACCAATAGAGTCTGCGCGCATGTGCCCACGTGAACATGAGTGTGAATGTGTGATAGAGCTGTAATCACATATGACCAATAGAGTCTGCACGCATGTGCCCACGTGAACATGAGTGTGAATGTGTGATAGAGCTGTAATCACATATGACCAATAGAGTCTGCACGCATGTGCCCACGTGAACATGAGTGTGAATGTGTGATAGAGCTGTAATCACATATGACCAATAGAGTCTGCGCGCATGTGCCCACGTGAACATGAGTGTGAATGTGTGATAGAGCTGTAATCACATATGACCAATAGAGTCTGCGCGCATGTGCCCACGTGAACATGAGTGTGAATGAGTGATAGAGCTGTAATCACATATGACCAATAGAGTCTGCGCGCATGTGCCCACGTGAACATGAGTGTGAATGTGTGATAGAGCTGTAATCACATATGACCAATAGAGTCTGCGCGCATGTGCCCACGTGAACATGAGTGTGAATGAGTGATAGAGCTGTAATCACATATGACCAATAGAGTCTGCGCGCATGTGCCCACGTGAACATGAGTGTGAATGTGTGATAGAGCTGTAATCACATATGACCAATAGAGTCTGCACGCATGTGCCCACGTGAACATGAGTGTGAATGTGTGATAGAGCTGTAATCACATATGACCAATAGAGTCTGCGTGCATGTGCCCACGTGAACATGAGTGTGAATGTGTGATAGAGCTGTAATCACATATGACCAATAGAGTCTGCGTGCATGTGCCCACGTGAACATGAGTGTGAATGTGTGATAGAGCTGTAATCACATATGACCAATAGAGTCTGCGCGCATGTGCCCACGTGAACATGAGTGTGAATGTGTGATAGAGCTGTAATCACATATGACCAATAGAGTCTGCGCGCATGTGCCCACGTGAACATGAGTGTGAATGTGTGATAGAGCTGTAATCACATATGACCAATAGAGTCTGCGCGCATGTGCCCACGTGAACATGAGTGTGAATGAGTGATAGAGCTGTAATCACATATGACCAATAGAGTCTGCGCGCATGTGCCCACGTGAACATGAGTGTGAATGTGTGATAGAGCTGTAATCACATATGACCAATAGAGTCTGCACGCATGTGCCCACGTGAACATGAGTGTGAATGAGTGATAGAGCTGTAATCACATATGACCAATAGAGTCTGCGCGCATGTGCCCACGTGAACATGAGTGTGAATGTGTGATAGAGCTGTAATCACATATGACCAATAGAGTCTGCACGCATGTGCCCACGTGAACATGAGTGTGAATGTGTGATAGAGCTGTAATCACATATGACCAATAGAGTCTGCACGCATGTGCCCACGTGAACATGAGTGTGAATGTGTGATAGAGCTGTAATCACATATGACCAATAGAGTCTGCACGCATGTGCCCACGTGAACATGAGTGTGAATGTGTGATAGAGCTGTAATCACATATGACCAATAGAGTCTGCGTGCATGTGCCCACGTGAACATGAGTGTGAATGTGTGATAGAGCTGTAATCACATATGACCAATAGAGTCTGCGCGCATGTGCCCACGTGAACATGAGTGTGAATGTGTGATAGAGCTGTAATCACATATGACCAATAGAGTCTGCGCGCATGTGCCCACGTGAACATGAGTGTGAATGTGTGATAGAGCTGTAATCACATATGACCAATAGAGTCTGCGCGCATGTGCCCACGTGAACATGAGTGTGAATGTGTGATAGAGCTGTAATCACATATGACCAATAGAGTCTGCACGCATGTGCCCACGTGAACATGAGTGTGAATGTGTGATAGAGCTGTAATCACATATGACCAATAGAGTCTGCACGCATGTGCCCACGTGAACATGAGTGTGAATGTGTGATAGAGCTGTAATCACATATGACCAATAGAGTCTGCGCGCATGTGCCCACGTGAACATGAGTGTGAATGTGTGATAGAGCTGTAATCACATATGACCAATAGAGTCTGCGCGCATGTGCCCACGTGAACATGAGTGTGAATGTGTGATAGAGCTGTAATCACATATGACCAATAGAGTCTGCGCGCATGTGCCCACGTGAACATGAGTGTGAATGTGTGATAGAGCTGTAATCACATATGACCAATAGAGTCTGCGCGCATGTGCCCACGTGAACATGAGTGTGAATGTGTGATAGAGCTGTAATCACATATGACCAATAGAGTCTGCGCGCATGTGCCCACGTGAACATGAGTGTGAATGTGTGATAGAGCTGTAATCACATATGACCAATAGAGTCTGCGCGCATGTGCCCACGTGAACATGAGTGTGAATGTGTGATAGAGCTGTAATCACATATGACCAATAGAGTCTGCGCGCATGTGCCCACGTGAACATGAGTGTGAATGTGTGATAGAGCTGTAATCACATATGACCAATAGAGTCTGCACGCATGTGCCCACGTGAACATGAGTGTGAATGTGTGATAGAGCTGTAATCACATATGACCAATAGAGTCTGCGCGCATGTGCCCACGTGAACATGAGTGTGAATGTGTGATAGAGCTGTAATCACATATGACCAATAGAGTCTGCGTGCATGTGCCCACGTGAACATGAGTGTGAATGTGTGATAGAGCTGTAATCACATATGACCAATAGAGTCTGCACGCATGTGCCCACGTGAACATGAGTGTGAATGTGTGATAGAGCTGTAATCACATATGACCAATAGAGTCTGCACGCATGTGCCCACGTGAACATGAGTGTGAATGTGTGATAGAGCTGTAATCACATATGACCAATAGAGTCTGCGCGCATGTGCCCACGTGAACATGAGTGTGAATGTGTGATAGAGCTGTAATCACATATGACCAATAGAGTCTGCGCGCATGTGCCCACGTGAACATGAGTGTGAATGTGTGATAGAGCTGTAATCACATATGACCAATAGAGTCTGCGCGCATGTGCCCACGTGAACATGAGTGTGAATGAGTGATAGAGCTGTAATCACATATGACCAATAGAGTCTGCGCGCATGTGCCCACGTGAACATGAGTGTGAATGTGTGATAGAGCTGTAATCACATATGACCAATAGAGTCTGCGCGCATGTGCCCACGTGAACATGAGTGTGAATGAGTGATAGAGCTGTAATCACATATGACCAATAGAGTCTGCGCGCATGTGCCCACGTGAACATGAGTGTGAATGTGTGATAGAGCTGTAATCACATATGACCAATAGAGTCTGCGTGCATGTGCCCACGTGAACATGAGTGTGAATGTGTGATAGAGCTGTAATCACATATGACCAATAGAGTCTGCACGCATGTGCCCACGTGAACATGAGTGTGAATGTGTGATAGAGCTGTAATCACATATGACCAATAGAGTCTGCACGCATGTGCCCACGTGAACATGAGTGTGAATGTGTGATAGAGCTGTAATCACATATGACCAATAGAGTCTGCGTGCATGTGCCCACGTGAACATGAGTGTGAATGTGTGATAGAGCTGTAATCACATATGACCAATAGAGTCTGCGCGCATGTGCCCACGTGAACATGAGTGTGAATGTGTGATAGAGCTGTAATCACATATGACCAATAGAGTCTGCGCGCATGTGCCCACGTGAACATGAGTGTGAATGTGTGATAGAGCTGTAATCACATATGACCAATAGAGTCTGCGCGCATGTGCCCACGTGAACATGAGTGTGAATGTGTGATAGAGCTGTAATCACATATGACCAATAGAGTCTGCGCGCATGTGCCCACGTGAACATGAGTGTGAATGTGTGATAGAGCTGTAATCACATATGACCAATAGAGTCTGCGCGCATGTGCCCACGTGAACATGAGTGTGAATGTGTGATAGAGCTGTAATCACATATGACCAATAGAGTCTGCGCGCATGTGCCCACGTGAACATGAGTGTGAATGTGTGATAGAGCTGTAATCACATATGACCAATAGAGTCTGCGCGCATGTGCCCACGTGAACATGAGTGTGAATGTGTGATAGAGCTGTAATCACATATGACCAATAGAGTCTGCGCGCATGTGCCCACGTGAACATGAGTGTGAATGTGTGATAGAGCTGTAATCACATATGACCAATAGAGTCTGCGCGCATGTGCCCACGTGAACATGAGTGTGAATGTGTGATAGAGCTGTAATCACATATGACCAATAGAGTCTGCGCGCATGTGCCCACGTGAACATGAGTGTGAATGTGTGATAGAGCTGTAATCACATATGACCAATAGAGTCTGCGCGCATGTGCCCACGTGAACATGAGTGTGAATGTGTGATAGAGCTGTAATCACATATGACCAATAGAGTCTGCGCGCATGTGCCCACGTGAACATGAGTGTGAATGTGTGATAGAGCTGTAATCACATATGACCAATAGAGTCTGCGCGCATGTGCCCACGTGAACATGAGTGTGAATGTGTGATAGAGCTGTAATCACATATGACCAATAGAGTCTGCGCGCATGTGCCCACGTGAACATGAGTGTGAATGAGTGATAGAGCTGTAATCACATATGACCAATAGAGTCTGCGCGCATGTGCCCACGTGAACATGAGTGTGAATGAGTGATAGAGCTGTAATCACATATGACCAATAGAGTCTGCGCGCATGTGCCCACGTGAACATGAGTGTGAATGTGTGATAGAGCTGTAATCACATATGACCAATAGAGTCTGCACGCATGTGCCCACGTGAACATGAGTGTGAATGTGTGATAGAGCTGTAATCACATATGACCAATAGAGTCTGCGCGCATGTGCCCACGTGAACATGAGTGTGAATGTGTGATAGAGCTGTAATCACATATGACCAATAGAGTCTGCGCGCATGTGCCCACGTGAACATGAGTGTGAATGAGTGATAGAGTTGTAATCACATATGACCAATAGAGTCTGCGCGCATGTGCCCACGTGAACATGAGTGTGAATGTGTGATAGAGCTGTAATCACATATGACCAATAGAGTCTGCGCGCATGTGCCCACGTGAACATGAGTGTGAATGTGTGATAGAGCTGTAATCACATATGACCAATAGAGTCTGCGCGCATGTGCCCACGTGAACATGAGTGTGAATGAGTGATAGAGCTGTAATCACATATGACCAATAGAGTCTGCACGCATGTGCCCACGTGAACATGAGTGTGAATGTGTGATAGAGCTGTAATCACATATGACCAATAGAGTCTGCACGCATGTGCCCACGTGAACATGAGTGTGAATGTGTGATAGAGCTGTAATCACATATGACCAATAGAGTCTGCACGCATGTGCCCACGTGAACATGAGTGTGAATGTGTGATAGAGCTGTAATCACATATGACCAATAGAGTCTGCACGCATGTGCCCACGTGAACATGAGTGTGAATGTGTGATAGAGCTGTAATCACATATGACCAATAGAGTCTGCACGCATGTGCCCACGTGAACATGAGTGTGAATGTGTGATAGAGCTGTAATCACATATGACCAATAGAGTCTGCGTGCATGTGCCCACGTGAACATGAGTGTGAATGTGTGATAGAGCTGTAATCACATATGACCAATAGAGTCTGCACGCATGTGCCCACGTGAACATGAGTGTGAATGAGTGATAGAGCTGTAATCACATATGACCAATAGAGTCTGCGCGCATGTGCCCACGTGAACATGAGTGTGAATGTGTGATAGAGCTGTAATCACATATGACCAATAGAGTCTGCGCGCATGTGCCCACGTGAACATGAGTGTGAATGAGTGATAGAGCTGTAATCACATATGACCAATAGAGTCTGCGCGCATGTGCCCACGTGAACATGAGTGTGAATGTGTGATAGAGCTGTAATCACATATGACCAATAGAGTCTGCGCGCATGTGCCCACGTGAACATGAGTGTGAATGTGTGATAGAGCTGTAATCACATATGACCAATAGAGTCTGCGCGCATGTGCCCACGTGAACATGAGTGTGAATGTGTGATAGAGCTGTAATCACATATGACCAATAGAGTCTGCGCGCATGTGCCCACGTGAACATGAGTGTGAATGAGTGATAGAGCTGTAATCACATATGACCAATAGAGTCTGCGCGCATGTGCCCACGTGAACATGAGTGTGAATGTGTGATAGAGCTGTAATCACATATGACCAATAGAGTCTGCGCGCATGTGCCCACGTGAACATGAGTGTGAATGTGTGATAGAGCTGTAATCACATATGACCAATAGAGTCTGCGCGCATGTGCCCACGTGAACATGAGTGTGAATGTGTGATAGAGCTGTAATCACATATGACCAATAGAGTCTGCGCGCATGTGCCCACGTGAACATGAGTGTGAATGTGTGATAGAGCTGTAATCACATATGACCAATAGAGTCTGCACGCATGTGCCCACGTGAACATGAGTGTGAATGTGTGATAGAGCTGTAATCACATATGACCAATAGAGTCTGCGTGCATGTGCCCACGTGAACATGAGTGTGAATGTGTGATAGAGCTGTAATCACATATGACCAATAGAGTCTGCGTGCATGTGCCCACGTGAACATGAGTGTGAATGTGTGATAGAGCTGTAATCACATATGACCAATAGAGTCTGCGCGCATGTGCCCACGTGAACATGAGTGTGAATGTGTGATAGAGCTGTAATCACATATGACCAATAGAGTCTGCGCGCATGTGCCCACGTGAACATGAGTGTGAATGTGTGATAGAGCTGTAATCACATATGACCAATAGAGTCTGCGCGCATGTGCCCACGTGAACATGAGTGTGAATGTGTGATAGAGCTGTAATCACATATGACCAATAGAGTCTGCGCGCATGTGCCCACGTGAACATGAGTGTGAATGTGTGATAGAGCTGTAATCACATATGACCAATAGAGTCTGCGCGCATGTGCCCACGTGAACATGAGTGTGAATGAGTGATAGAGCTGTAATCACATATGACCAATAGAGTCTGCGCGCATGTGCCCACGTGAACATGAGTGTGAATGTGTGATAGAGCTGTAATCACATATGACCAATAGAGTCTGCGCGCATGTGCCCACGTGAACATGAGTGTGAATGTGTGATAGAGCTGTAATCACATATGACCAATAGAGTCTGCGCGCATGTGCCCACGTGAACATGAGTGTGAATGTGTGATAGAGCTGTAATCACATATGACCAATAGAGTCTGCGCGCATGTGCCCACGTGAACATGAGTGTGAATGTGTGATAGAGCTGTAATCACATATGACCAATAGAGTCTGCGCGCATGTGCCCACGTGAACATGAGTGTGAATGTGTGATAGAGCTGTAATCACATATGACCAATAGAGTCTGCGCGCATGTGCCCACGTGAACATGAGTGTGAATGTGTGATAGAGCTGTAATCACATATGACCAATAGAGTCTGCGCGCATGTGCCCACGTGAACATGAGTGTGAATGTGTGATAGAGCTGTAATCACATATGACCAATAGAGTCTGCGCGCATGTGCCCACGTGAACATGAGTGTGAATGTGTGATAGAGCTGTAATCACATATGACCAATAGAGTCTGCGCGCATGTGCCCACGTGAACATGAGTGTGAATGTGTGATAGAGCTGTAATCACATATGACCAATAGAGTCTGCGCGCATGTGCCCACGTGAACATGAGTGTGAATGTGTGATAGAGCTGTAATCACATATGACCAATAGAGTCTGCACGCATGTGCCCACGTGAACATGAGTGTGAATGTGTGATAGAGCTGTAATCACATATGACCAATAGAGTCTGCGCGCATGTGCCCACGTGAACATGAGTGTGAATGTGTGATAGAGCTGTAATCACATATGACCAATAGAGTCTGCGCGCATGTGCCCACGTGAACATGAGTGTGAATGTGTGATAGAGCTGTAATCACATATGACCAATAGAGTCTGCGCGCATGTGCCCACGTGAACATGAGTGTGAATGTGTGATAGAGCTGTAATCACATATGACCAATAGAGTCTGCGCGCATGTGCCCACGTGAACATGAGTGTGAATGTGTGATAGAGCTGTAATCACATATGACCAATAGAGTCTGCGCGCATGTGCCCACGTGAACATGAGTGTGAATGTGTGTGTTCATTTAAACAACCTAGGAACCAAAGCAAACTGTTCCTGCCACCAAGGAGGATTCTAATAGTTCCTGACCCAGGTCCACGTTCCTTGGAAAACTAATTGTTTCATTTCCTTTACTCTCTCATTTTCTCTGGAATGGGGGAGTCTGGAAACCCCCATGCTATACATCCAGCCCTAGGCACTTTTTTTTTTAAAGGTTCTTAAATTAGCCATCAACTTACAATTGTGGTTTAGATTAATGATCAAGCATTTTTATTTTAAATAAAACATCTAGCCGGCCAGTGGTGGCGCACGCCTTTAATCCCAGCACTTGGGAGGCAAAGGTAGGTGGATTTCTAAGTTTGAGGCCAGCCTGGTCTACAGAGTGAGTTCCAGGACAGCCAGGGCTATATGGAGCAACCCTGTCTCAACCCACCCACCCCCCCCGCCATTTTATCTGAAATAATTTCTACGGGGCACAGTGCTTAACAAGCATAGGAAGCCAATGAAGAAGCTTTTGGAAGGGGAATAGAAATTCAGTCTTGCTCCATGCTCACAGACACTCAGCGTCTTGTTTATTCCACAGATATTTCTAAAGGGCCCACTACTGACAGATACCACTATAGTTAGTGTTGCTACTGCTGTGATGGACACCATGACCAAAGCAACTCGGGGAGGAAAGGACTTATTTACACTTCCCCAGCACTGTTTATCAGTGAAGGAAGTCAGGACGGAAACTCAGACAGGGCAGGAACCTGGAGGCAGGCGCTGAGGCAGAGGCTGCGGAGGGCTGCTGCTTACTGGCTTGCTCTTTATGGCTCCGTCAGCTTGCTTTCTTATAGAACCCAGGACCACCAGTCCAGGGATGGCACCACCAATAGTAGACTAAATCCTCCTATATCAATCACTAATTAAGACAGTGCCCTACAGCCTGATCTTAGGTAAAAGATTAAATATTGGCCTAATATTTGATACATTAGGATGTACAGTTCATCAATATTTTGATTTATTATCACCAATGCCAAGAATCTGGCTTCACACAACTATGATATAAATTGGAAAAAGTATGCATAAGGCCATTTTAGAAATTATTAGAAATTCTGTCCTAATCCCAAATTCATTTAACAATTTTTTTAAAAAAAATGAAATCAGGTCATCAATTCAAATAACAATTCACTTTTACTCATCTATTTTTGTTTTGTCTTTGAGACCATGTCTCTCAATGTAGCCGGGCTTGGCTTGGCCCTTAACACTCACTAAGCTGGCCCTGAACTTGTGCCATTTCTCCTGCCTCTGCCTCCTGAGTGCTAGGATTTCTGGAGTATGCTACCATGTCTGGTTCTCCAAGCCATTTTATAATTCCAATATTCAGTAAGATGCCACCAAGTCTGATGGCCCGAGTAGGATCCTCTGTAGAGTGGTTCTTCCTATAATGCCAGAACAAATACTGTACAATGTTCCTACAGCTTATGAATTTTTGCACTTGGTTCTTGGATTAATGGCACTGCTTTGGAAGGCTGTAGAAGCTTTACAAGGTGGGACCTCACTGGAGTGTCATCTTTCTTCCTCAATCCATGTGTCTCACAAACATGTCTGTGTGCTTATGAGCCACTATACCTACTCGGATCTTATGAACTGGAAAATTGTGTTTTGCCTATGGGCTTACGGAATAAATGCCTGGCCTTTGGATGGTGGCAATGTTTTGGGAGGTTGTAGAAACTTAAGGGACTGTGCAAAATGAAGCGGAGTGAGGCTTGGGGGGGGGTCCTTGCGAGAACCCTGCTCCCCACTCCTTCCTGGCTTGTTCTCTGCTCCATGCCTGCCACGATGATGTCAGTTCCCTCCTTTCGTGACAGCCTGAACCCTCAAAACCCTTCAGCTCCAATGAACCTTTCCTTCCTTAAGTTGCTCTTGCAGGCATTTAGACATGCGATATAAAGTAGCTAATAAAAGGACTGATTACCCCCCTCCCCCCGACCTCACAGGGAGAGATCAGATGTGCTATGAGGTGCTGGGAAACAAGTAGTAAGTATTCAGGTATACTGAGGAAACCTAAAAGAAATCTCAGAGCAAGAAAAATTCTAGATGAGACAATTTGTTGCAGTTCTCAGCTGATCCGAGTCCACGCTAGCATCCCAGCCCGTTCCACCTCCTCCCTACCCTAAACTCCCCCAGCTCTCACTCACTCCCCTACTCTCTCAGTGTTGCAAGGTATTTCCTATCCATTCACATTGAGGTAGTGAGAGACCAGTGATTGGAGGGGAGAGAGGAGGAGGAGCTAAGGGAAATGAGGGGCGGGGAGAGAGAGGGGAGCAGTCAGTGGACCTGACTAGGGAGCAGAGCAGAGAAGGGGCACGGATAGATATCCAGATGGCTTCAGACGTATTTCTGGTGTTTTGGAGAGGTTAGATAATTGGGATAAGACTTTATCATTGTAAATTGGCATTATGTAATTGGGAGTTTTATATACATAAAGATACTTGGTTAACTATTCAAGTTTAAGAGTCACGCTTTACTGGATACTTGGAAGGAGTGGCGCAGAGGCCTGGTGGGGTGGAGCTCTTTATTAATTAATTACCCACTACATCACAGCTCCTCATCCTCCTGATAACCCTGCTACTTTTTATATGCGTGCTCTTGCTTCCTTTTAATCTCTCATGCTTCCCACCCCATCTCTTTGCTCGGTTCCCATTTCTCTCATGGCCAGGCCCAGTTCTCAGCCTGTGTCAGCCTGCTGCGTCAGCCTGCCCTTTCTCTTTCCACTTTGGACTCTTCCAGATGTCTCTGGCTGTTCCTTCTCATATCCGCAATAAAAACGTTCCCCGTAGCCACGTCATGGAGCGGTCATGCCATCAGTTTTTACCGTAGTGGTCTTTGGACCAGGGGAACGAGTACAACTGCAGAGACAGTAAGGAGGCCTTGCAGTCGGGCTGGCCGAGTTTGACTTACCTTGTTAAGTACAGATATGACTCAAAAAAGAAGAGGAGATAATGGTAGGACTTGTCTCACCTGGCCATGAGGTGAGCTACTGTTACCTGAAGACACATCTGTCTTCTCAGAATAGCAATGGATAATTTTATGGTAACAACACGATCTGAAGGAAGACTTCAAAGATCACATAAAGTTGTAAATGTGATTTCTCGTCATTTCCAGCTTGCCCAAAAATCCATTACCATTCAGGACTGTCTCTCAGCCACCTTTTTCCTGTGAGAAGCAGGATGGCTGCCACCCCCCTCTGCTCATAATTCGTCAAACCCGAGACCTGCTGTTGCAGGAAGTCAGCATTCTGATTCCATCCAGTGTTCAGCTTCCTTACAAACAGGAAACAATGCGGTCAGTTCATGGGATTAAAACCAGAGATCCTTATTACTAGGGATAGTCAGTATGTTGATGTCACGGCTCTGGGGAAGGATTTGGCGCTGTTCATCATTCCTTTGTCTGCATATGTATTTGAGGTTGCTGCAGACAGCATCTAGAGGGTGTCAACTCTAGGGACCTCTATATTCACCCATCACATGGTCCCCTAATTATTGCCATATGTCCTTCTCACTTCCCCGTGACAGGGTCATACAAGCTCCATGATGGCCTGACCTGTCTGCTGTCGACGTTCCCGTGACTGTCGGTGGAGGTGATCTGGTGGCCTATCTCCCTGCTGACTTCCCACACACTCAGAACTGTTTGGCTTCTCTTTGCTCTGAAAATGTTTTGAAAGGCTTGAAAGAGCAGGGAGCCAGGGCCTTTTGTTTTGCTCTGGATTCCCCACACAGAATTCTTTTTGAAACTGAAGTAGAATTGGTTTCCTGGACCCCTTTGGACTTCCTGCCCAGGACTGTCTTTCCTCATTTATTACTCATCCACTAATTAACATTCAAAACTATGTCCAGGGCACTCTAGAAAAGGAAGTTATGGTTCCTGCCATTGGGGAGGGACAATCTTGTTGCTGAGTGGGAAGGCTAAGTGACACGAGGTCTGTACATCTTTTTTTTTTTTTTTTTTTTTTTTGGTTTTGTGAGACAGGGTTTCTCTGTGTAGCCTTTGCTGTCCTGGAACTCACTTTGTAGACCAGGCTGGCCTCGAACTCAGAAATCCTCCTGCCTCTGCCTCCCAAGTGCTGGGATTAAAGGCGTGCGCCACCACCGCCCGGCGTTTTGTGTTTTTTTTTTTTAAAGATTTATTTATTATTATAAGTACACTGTAGCTGTCTTCAGACACCAGAAGAAGGCACCAGATCCCCATTACAGATGATGTGAGCCGAGCCACCATGTGGTTGCTGGGATTTGAACTCGGGACCTCTGGAAGAACAGTCAGTGCTCTTAACCACTGAGCCATCTCTCCAGTCCAGGTCTGTACATCTTAATCTGATAATGTGATAAGTTCTGTTACATATAATTCATGTATTCAATAGTTTGGAATCCAAGAGAGTATGGGAAAGACTGATTCACCATCTTCATGAATAAATATGAATGGCTTAACAGCAGATAACAGTAATTCCAGCACTCAGGGGGTGAGGCAGGGAAATCATGAATTCAAGACCAGCCTTGGCTAAGAGGAAGGTCCTATTAAAACAACAAGAATAACAAAAACAAAACAAAAACAACCAAACAATGATAATAATGCTCATATTATCTTATATTTATGAAGTGTACATGTCAGATGTTATTTGTATAAACCTCTTTGATCTTCCCAACATGTTTATTATTAGCTTTTTTTTCATTACAATGAAGAAACCAATTCACAAAGGCTAAGTAATTTACCTAAGACCACCCTGCAACAAAGTGGCAAATCTAGTGTTTGAGCTCTTCCTATCAGACAGTGATTTAGAATGTGCTCCCCTTCTCTGTGCAATGGTAGACTTTGAATCTGAAATGTCTCTCACAAACTCTTTTGTTTTAATCATCGGTTCTCTGGTATGTAGTCTGTCTTGAAGACTGAGAGCTAGGAGGTGAGATCTAGCCAATGGAAGAAGTTGCTTAGAGAGAGCCTAGCCCTGTTCTTGACCAACTCCCTGCTTCCTGAAGGCCCACCACAAGACCCTGTCACCACCAGGCCATCCCCTTCATCACAGACTGAAATCCCCAACACTGTGGGTCAAAGCAACCCTTTCCTCCTGCAAGTTTATGTCAGGTATTTGGCCATGGAGTGGTGGAAAGAAAAGCACAGACTTGTTGCAGCCATTTTGGAGATTCACTGCCAAGTTTAAAAAATGGGGGTCAAAGGTCACTGAGTAGTCATGAAGACAAGGAGGATTCAGACAGAAGACCATCGAGTGCCATCAGTGTCATTTGCATGCGTTAGGGATAGTTGCAGATAATTGCTCAGACCCCTTCATTACAGCAAAGTACTCCCAGGCTCCCCAGTTAGGACGTGGTGACAGATATACCTCTCCTTTGGCTTCCTATGTTAAGACCTGGGAACAGACACTTCTCCGCAGTCTGTAGACAACTTTGCTCTCTACATTCCTGCGTGACTGGGTCATTCATCTGGGAAATGTTCTTGAGCTCATTTTCGTTAGGCACACGGTCAGTCGTCCTCGCAGCATGGTTTCCGACTTCATACAGCTTGCAGCTATGGGGAGGGAAGTACCGGAGTCACCCTCTTTCTGATGCACCCCCTTAACAGTGTTCCATCCTCTCACGCTCACCCTTGGCTCCAAACTGCACCCCCACTCTGTACACTTGAGCATAGCTCTATGTCTGTATTTGCTTTCTACTGACATAATGTTAAATATGTTTTTTTTTTTGTTTGTTTTCTGCTTGATTGCCATGTTGGCTTTTTCTTTGGCAAGTACAGGAGAGTATGAGGGATGGATTATTGCATGGAGAGTATGGGCTTTTTGCTCTGACTCCCGGATGCTAGGATGAAAGGTGTGTACCAACAAAAACGGGGATGATTTTTTAAAAAAGATTTATTTATTATTATATATGAGTACACTGTCGCTGTCTTCAGATATACCAGAAGAGTGCTGCAACCATGTGGTTGCTGAGATTTGAACTCAGAACCTCTGGGAGAGCAGTTGGTGCTCTTAACTGCTGAGCTGTCTCTCCAGCCCGGGGATGATTTTTAAAGGAAGAAATTATCACTGGACTTGAGGGGGAGGGGGGAGAAGGTCACCTGTTATTTCTGGTTATTTGGAGAGGGCAAAAGAGCAAATTGGAGGTGGGGGACTGCCAAAAAGTTGTGACTGGAAACATCTTTTGCCCTAAGTTTGTGAGGGGCTGCTATTCCTCTGGTAATGAATGGGGCATGCTGGTCTCTCAGGTTTTTGTTTTCACCTTCTTACTGTGACAGCCAGCATCTCTCCAGTGTTCTTTGCCTTTATTTACAAAGACAAGACATTCTTTTTGGAGACAGTGAACTAGGTTTAGGGAGGATAGCTATTGTGCCCTGGCTGGAGACAGCAGCTGTGGAGGATAATAGTGTGTGCTCAGGGGCAGCAAGGTCAGAGGTCACATAGTGTTACTTTCAGGTGTGTTTTGATCTCAGCGATGTCAGAATGTAGCTAGGCTAGCGTACAGGAGTGATCCTGTAGGAAGGAGAGGGTTTTTTGATTTGATTGTTTGTTTGGTCTCTCTCTCCCCTCTCTTTCGCTCTGCCTTTCTCTCTCCCTCCCTCCCTCCCTTCCCCCTCCCCTTCTTCTCCTTCTTCCTGTCCTCCCTCTCCTTTTCCCTCCCCCCCCCACCCCCAATGGTGTGCACAAACTAAAGAAATGCCTCTAAGGGGGGAGTTTTGGGGCTTGAAGTGTGAAATGCCTTGTGAGTCTCTTACAAGGAAGGAAGAAGCAAAGGAGTCAGGCTGGAAGCTGGGTGGTGGTAAGATGCTGGACAACTTCTCGCTTATCTTGTTTTGTCCTAAAACCAGAGGGCTATCCCTGAGTTGAGGGGATCTGTTTCATTGTCTGCAGAGTTGGAACTGGGGCCTGCGGCTTCCACCAACCCAGAACCTTGCACAGCTCTTGGCTTGCTATCTGGGTAAGTCATGGAATGCTGGGACTCCTGGCTTGAATGAAAGCATTTCCATTTCCACACAAGTTATCCTTCCCACTAGTAGAAAGCAGATCACCCAGCAAAACACAAACATTTGTTTCCATGATCTCAGTCAGGAATTTAGGTTTCTTTGCAGCAGGCATGCATGCCAGTACGCATTTATTATATATCACCAAGCTACTGGGAGTTAGGCAGACTCCTTGGGAGGCAGGCAGACAGAGAGCGGGCCATGACTAGGGAATAAAGGTGGCAAATTTCCAAGAAGGTCAGCTTCTTCCTCACTCCCTTGACTTGGGACAAAAGCAGGACTGTTCAAAACAAAAACCTTGTAGGCTACCGGCTCCCACCAGCAGGCCCCCTGCTGATGGACAGGTTCAACAAGGTCAAAGCCAGATCAGCACATACTACAGAATAGTTGTGACAACCAACTATCTAAGCTTCCTTCAAACTAACCAACCCTAAAGTAGGGGAGAAAAACTCTTCAGAGGCTTAAAAAACCCCGGTCCTCAAAAAGAGACGGGATATTTTGGATGTCAAGACTCCCCTCTGCTTTGCAGAGGCTGTGTGCCTGCTCTGAGCTTTCTCACCCCAGTATAGGCCTGCCAGCTGCGGATTCTCTCTGCGGTGTTGGAGATTTCTCAACCCACCTGCTGCCCTTGAGATCCCCACCCCACCCCACCCCCACCCCTCCTTTTCATTCTTTAGCTGGCAGAGAAAAATGGGCCTAGGTGTGCTATTGTTTCCTTTCTAGATACTGCAACATTTAATCATAAAACAGAAAGCTGTGGTAGAGTGAAGGGGTGTCTAGTCTTAGGGTGCACGGATGTCTGCTGGCTGGTGTGGGTAAGCATGACATACCTGGGAAGCGGGACCTGCAGTTGTGGAACTGGCCTGTGGGCTTGTCTTTGGGAAGTTGCCTAGATTTATGGCTTTCTTGTAAGCTTTCAAGAGCTTTTTCTTTTTAAACTATTATAAAATCATCCTTGAATTTCAGTTAGAGTCCATTATTAAATTCTTTTACTGCTGAGACTAAGAGCTCCTAGTAGGGACCTTGACTTCCCCTTCATGACGGAAGTTCCACTCAGGCCATACAATACAACAGGTAGACAACATCATTTTCCAAAAACGGAAACAAAGACCTCATCCATCAACATCCACAGTTCTGGCAAAGTCTCTAAATGTGCCAACCTTCATTTTGGCTTTCTTAGTTCTGCTTCCGGCTAAGTGTTCTTGCTGACTGAAGTGTGCCAACACAGAATATGTCTTTTGTGCTTAAAAGCTCACCCTGAGAAATGCTTGGCACTACACTGGGACCCTGAACACCCAGTGTTGTCTCAAGCTGGCTAATAATGACCTTCTATTGACTTAAACCCATGTCTGAGTATTCTTCTCTGGTGCATACTCCCCAACAGAAAAATACAGTATTTCACTAAAGGACCAGTTATTTTGCCTATCTCTTCAATGCACCTTAAGATGATCCTGCCTTTCTAGCCCCTTGCCTAGCTGACAGTCTGCACAACTAGAATGTTACATCTCTACCTAGGTCCAAGATTCTATTCTCTTGACCAGAAGGAGTGTTTTCTATTCTATTACAAGCAGCATCAAGTGTCCATCATTGTAGCCAAGAGCATTTCCAAGGTTATGTCCATGGCATGATAAAGTTTGTCTTCAGACCACAAACCAACCAACTATCCAACCAACCACACAAAATCAAAACAAAAAACCCAAACAAATAAACAAACAAAAACCACCACCACCAACAACAACAAAACAAAAACAAAAACCAAAAAACACAAAAACAAAAATTCTTCCTTCCTTACGTTTCAGGGGTCTGGTCACAGGAACAATAGAAATAGTCCCTAAGTGGTAATGCTTTGTCCTTTTAAAATTTATCCTAGTGGCTCTAACTGTTCTTTACCTCCATGTAACCATAAACATTTCTCTGTAGAGTTAGCTCGGGTTATCAAGAAGCTATCCGATAGTGTGGATAATACCTTCTTTGAATCAGAGTATTCTGGAGTCCTCTCAAAAGGTGATCAGGACTTCAACTTTTTACAATGCTTGGAGTTTTTGTTGGACTCTGGCAGGCATGACAAGACTGTCAATTCTCCTGATCTCCAAGTTCAAAGATTCTTATAAAAGAAGAATGTGAAATTTATTAAACATATGTAAGCAAAATCAGAAATTACTCTCCTTAGGCCTTGTTTTTTGTAGGCTGGCACCTCTCTGTAAGAGATAAGAGTTGCTTCTCTAGGTCCCAAATCTGGGTACCAAGCCGCGTAAAGGTACTGTATTGGACCCAAAATGACTGTCATTCTTTCCCGCTCTCCACTCCTCTAGTGGAGACCTGGAAGGACACGTTGTGGATTTGTCGGCTCTTTCTTGTTGCTTTTCAGTGGGACCCCATGACAGACTCCCTTCCTCCCTTGGCTTTTCAGTGGGACCCCATGACAGACTCCCTTCCTCCCTTGGCTTTTCAGTGGGACCCCATGACAGACTCCCTTCCTCCCTTGGCTTTTCAGTGGGACCCCATGACAGACTCCCTTCCTCCCTTGGCTTTTCAGTGGGACCCCATGACAGACTCCCTTCCTCCCTTGGCTTTTCAGTGGGACCCCATGACAGACTCCCTTCCTCCCTTGGCTTTTCAGTGGGACCCCATGACAGACTCCCTTCCTCCCTTGGCTTTTCAGTGGGACCCCATGACAGACTCCCTTCCTCCCTTGGCTTTTCAGTGGGACCCCATGACAGACTCCCTTCCTCCCTTGGCTTTTCAGTGGGACCCCATGACAGACTCCCTTCCTCCCTTGGCTTTTCAGTGGGACCCCATGACAGACTCCCTTCCTCCCTTGGCTTTTCAGTGGGACCCCATGACAGACTCCCTTCCTCCCTTGGCTTTTCAGTGGGACCCCATGACAGACTCCCTTCCTCCCTTGGTTTTTCAGTGGGACCCCATGACAGACTCCCTTCCTCCCTTGGCTTTTCAGTGGGACCCCATGACAGACTCCCTTCCTCCCTTGGCTTTTCAGTGGGACCCCATGACAGACTCCCTTCCTCCCTTGGCTTTTCAGTGGGACCCCATGACAGACTCCCTTCCTCCCTTGGCTTTTCAGTGGGACCCCATGACAGACTCCCTTCCTCCCTTGGCTTTTCCATGTTTGTGGCTCCATTGTCCCCCTAGGATTCCCTCTACTTGGTCCTTCAATGGTGATGTCCTGGACAACATGGGGAGAGAAGCATGTGTAAACTTTGCCATGTTGATGACTTCAGTGGCTGAGTCATGGAGAAAGGAAACCTTAATACTGTCCTTCAAGCTAAGCATGGGGGAAGCACATATACCAGCCTCATTAGTAATGGCAAGGGTTGAGGTGGAAACTATTCTCCATCATGGATGAGGGAAATAAAGTCTTTCCTAATGGCCTTTCCTGAAAGCCAAAGAAAGGCTTTCTGTATGTGGTCTTCAATCGAGAGTTTAGATGTTTATGCTCTGCTGAAGAAGGGGACACTCAGATTTTCTGGGACATCACTTCTTTGTTCTGTAGTGATTTTAGTGCATAGAGTTAGATCTGTTCAGAGTCCTCTTAGCAACTCTGCATTGTTCTCCAGTTTGTCTTTAACAAGACAAAAGGAAGAGGCTCATTCTGGAGACCCTTCAGAAGTGAAAACATCTAATGATCAGTGTTAAGGGTCTGTTCTCCTTATGTGTCCTGAGCCTTTTAGTTGGTCCAGGAAAGCCAGTACTGGGAATCATGGTATTTGGCGTGTTTTTCAGTTCCACATCCAGAAAGATGGTCTGCAGGTTTGGGCAGAAGCCGCAGTCCCCTTGGTCGGCCACGCTGTTCTCCTGCACTGAATGCTCTTCTTTTCTCTGGACTTCATGCTCTGTGATGATTAAGCTTTGGTGTCATCTTAATTGGATCTGAAATCAACTAAGAAAGGTACTTCTTTGTGGATTTGTGAGGGGATTTCTAGGAAGATTTAACTAGGGCTAGGGGAGACCCTCCACCACAGTGGGGCAGCACCTTTTAGCATCAGCCCAGGTACAGACAGGTCTGGGGGAAAATGTTCTGCTACTGCCTGTCCGCCTCTGCCTCTCACTGCGGTTCCTGTTGTTGGAGCTACCATCCTGTGACATCAGGGCTCAGTTTCCCCAGCCTTCCAGCCTGGCTTATCCCTTCTGCTGTGATTTAGTACCCATTGTCCAACCTCCCTTTTTTAGCCTTTCCCCCTCCTCACCCCTCCTAAGCCTCTAGAAACCACTATTCTACATTCTACATTAGCAGAGCTTTCATTCCTGAGAGAGAGCAGAAAGTGTCTGCCTATTGGTGTCTAGATTCTTTCATTTAACTTGTTCTACAGTTCTATTAAATTTGCTGTAAATGACAGGATTTCATTCTCCTTTATGGCTAAATCAGTCCCCCCCCACCTATTTTTAAAAAGTCATTTATTAAGGGTCAATTTGTTCAACTCCATATTGTAGCTACTATGACAATGACTCTTAAAAATTCCCCAATTTCTTCAAATGCTTCCTTCAGTAGTCAGCATTTCCAATACTTTTCATCTCTCCAACTTCTATGCACTTTTCTTAGAAAGACAAACATTTTCTTCCAAGGCAGTAAGTTCTAGAAGATGTAGGTATGGTTCTCACAGCACCCTAGGTTGGGAATGGAAGTAAATATTTGCAGGTTGTGAAAAGAACTAAAACAAAGTTGCTTTATACAGATGGAGAAATGTCATGGATGCGTTAAATTCTTACTGGAAGAGAATGGACATGCATATGCACATGCAAACACGCTTCCATACTGAGCAGGGAAGTGGGGATTTCTGGCAAGCCCACATTTTGTTTTCTGTGTGTTTTCTGACTCACTTAGACAGTGCACAGACGCTGTTTTGTAGTGAAAAGTATCCATCCAGATTCTATCAAGCACAGTCAGTTCTGGGTGCCCTGAATTCCTTTTATTAAATAAAACTAGGTAAGATGGAGAAGACAGTGGACACTTCTCTTTACAGTGTTTGGCTGGTGTGGCATTTTATTTATAAAGATGGGTTCCCTTTTACTGAACAGCAAAACAGCTTGAAGAGTTGGAGGCCCTACAAACAATGGAACCCTGTATACTGTGATGGGGGAGCTGAGCCCAGTTCACATCTACCATTGTTGGTGAAACACCTTTGGTATCATTTGGTAATTTCTTTTCCAGTAATTACCTCAATGACTTTATCACATGTTGACATCAAATTATAGTTGTCAGCTGAATTGTGGCATTGCCTGCATTAGAAATGAAATTTAAGGTTTGTGACTTGAAAACTATTATTGGACTCGTAGTTAGCTCACTCTGTTCAGGGATGAGTAGATTGAGCAGGTGAAATTTGTTTTTCCTCATATTTGTCAAATACACAATTGTTAATAATTTTAGGGAGAAATAATTTCATATCTATTGCAGGGACAACATTTGCTGCTCTATAATTTTGTCGCGACCTTATTTTTCAGTACAAAGCTATTAAAATATGTAGATGATGTTTGTCAGTGCTCATTCCACAGAGAGTAGTTAGGGCTGTCATTAAGTATTGTCAGTGCTCATTCCACAGAGAGTAGTTAGGGCTGTCATTAAGTAGGGTGTCTTGACTTAACTGAGCAGGTATCTAAGCTGTACTACTAGACCTCTCTGTAAAACCAGGATGTATCTACCACTGTGGCAAAAACAACGTGAGGCAAGTGGAAGCGAGGGGCTAGAAAGGGCCTTTGGGAGGCATGTTAAGGCAGAAGAGACAGCAGATTAAAGGAAAAATGAAAGTGGTGAAGTGGAATACTGGGCTTGAAAGGTTAAGCCCAAAGGGATGTAGGGATACAGGAAAAATCAGAGGGAGAAAGGGGCGGGGCGTGCTAACCCAAAGGAATGTGTATGAGGAGCCATATGGAAGCCTAATAAATCACAACTCAAGTTAAAGTTAGTTGTCAGATTCTAGAAAGCATTAGATGGAAGAGGGAAGAATATCAAGTGTTAAAGGACAAAACAGGCAGGGATGGAGACAGGGGAATCAGAGAAGGGATAGTGGGTGGATTGACCAATGCTAAAGATCTATGGGAAAAACTTTATGGAAACCCACTACTTAGTAGACTAATTTCTAAATACAAGTAAAAAGAAAAGAGTTTGAATAGAACTACTCAGAATTACTAGTGGGTGGTCATTGTCACTCCCAGGATACGTGGTTATTAAATGAAAATTGAAGTATTATGCTTGGGTACCTCCCTGTGACTTTAGAGGTCCAGAAGTCTCCAGAACAGCACAAAATGTCAACATCACCCTTGGTTACCTACTATAATCTGTGGTAAGACCCTACTGTTAAAAACATCACACACTTTGTTGGCAGGACATAGAAAATGCATCCTCACACTGGCCAGAAAATGTCCTTCCTCCCTGATGGCTAGGCTCCATTGTCCTAGAGAGTGCTAGGAGTCTGCTGAGGGACAAGCTAAATGAAATAATCCAGATTCCAAAAGGCAAGTACTGTGTGTCTCTCCCGGATGGAAGCTTTAAAAAGTCAATTCGAATGTAGCGATCGACAGGTCTCCATGCTCACTGCAAGCTGCCCCACCCCCACATGTACCTATGGGCAGTGCTAACTGGACTTAGCAAGTTATAAATAGAAGAACAAGCATGAAGTTGGTTGGGATGGGACTTGATAGAGGAGACATAGGGAGAGGGGACATGGAATTCATATATGATCATATTTCATTGTCTACATGTATGAAATTCTCAGATTTCTTTTCTTCTTCTTCTTTTTTTTACTCTGTGAGGCAATAACAAAGAATAAGAAAATGTCAGAAACCGAGCAGGGCTCTGGGGAGCCCATGAAAATTGTGTTTGCTCTTTCAGGGATTTTTCTGTGGGTGTTTAGAAAATATGCAGGGGTGGGGGAGTTCCTTAAAGAAAAAAACCAAAACTAATAAAAAAACCCTAAAGCCTTGCTGCCCACTTCTCCAACGCCAAAGGGGACGAGACAACATTGGATCTTAGTATTTCTTTACAGAAAGGGTGATGGAGTGATCGCTGTTCTAAGAACATCACTCAGTATACAGTAGGGACCACAGCTTAAGTCCTTGCTGGCTCCCAGCCTTCTGAATCGACAGTCCTGCCGAGGGAGGGATGATAGCTTGCTCATACCTTCGAGCCTGTTGTACTGGCTGCTGTTCAGCTAGCGTTGATATCATTTAGCCTTGTGCTATAGTGGCTGGATGTGACTGGCCAGTCAGGTCCAGCTCGTTGGATTAACTCTGGTTGTGTCTTCTGTATCTATCTGTTGTTTTGCTTTCTTTGTGACTCCCTCTCAACTACAGTTCCCCAGTCTTCCTTTTGAAAATCTACTCAGATGCCATACTTTGTATTTCTAGCCTTTCTTCCCACTCGTTACAGATGTGGTCATGTCCTCATGTCTTAACATTCGGGGACTCCAGTTGCACTTGCATTGGCAGAGGAGACTGAGGCCTACAAGATCTGTTTTGAGGGTCATCAGCAGGCCCGAGTCTGGAACGACTGTGTGGGCAGTTCTGTTTTCCTTGGCTGCTGATTCTCCCCAGGAAGAAATGTCTAGCATCCCACATGGAAGTTTCCACTCTTGGTTCTGGTAAGTCAATTATCCTGTGTCTGTTTGTTTTCCTCGTCTAAATGTATTTATCTCTCATCTGCTGATAGGTTGTAAAAAGCTGAGATAAAATTTATATAATAGCACATTAATCTTAGAAAGTGTGATGTGGGGTTTTATTTTGTTTTACTACATTTACAATGATGTATACACGCCGCTCCTGTTTAGTTTGATACAGCCTTTGCTCACCCCATCACCAAGACTCCTGGACTCTAAGCATTCATTTTTCATGTTCTTCCATCTGCATCTTGCTCCTAAAAACCAACCATCTGCTTTCTCTCTTTATGGATTTGCCTGCCCTGTCTGTTTCCCTATAAGAGGATTCAGAAAACACCACTTAGTTAGGGTCCCTATTGCTCTGATAAAGTACATCCAAAAGCAACTCGAGAAAGAGTTCGTGAGCTTATACTTATAGTCCATCTCCAAGGAAGCCAGGGCAAGGATTCAAGGCAGTGACCCGGAGGCATGCAGGAATGCATACGCCATGGCTTGCTTCTTACTGGCTTGCTGCTCAAGGCTTGCTCACCTACCTTCTCATACCAGAGCCACCTGCCCAGGGGTGGCACTGACGAGAGCTGGGCCATCCCAAGTCAATCATCAATGAAGAAAAGGTACATAGGCTTGCCCATAGGCCAATCTGGTGGGAAGGCATTTCCTCAACTAAGGTTCTCTCTTTCTGAATGACTCTAGCTTGGGTCAAGGTGACATAAACCAGCCAGAACAATGATCTCTGAGTGTTGCTTTTTTTTTCAGTTTCCTTCAAAATTTATTTGTGTTGTACCGCCTAGTGGTGTTAGACTTCGTTTCATGGCCGAAAGATGTTCTATTGCACAAACTTATAATATGTATGCGTTCTTCAATTGAGACTCATCTGCTGTTGTTTTTCTATAGTTGTATTCCTTTATTTCTTTACGATTTGGGAAAGTAGGAAAGGGAAATGCCCATTCAATTGCTGTATTTAACACACAGTTTTAAAATTAATAATAGAAGTATTTTATATTTCTGCTTGACAAATGAATACATACTTGAGCTTATACAATACAGAAACTGACCTTGCTCTGTAACAGGGCACAGTTCAATGGCTTACACTGATACCATTTATTTAAGTTGCATGTATCCATCTAGTCTTTAATAACCGGAAATGGTACTTTAAACTATTTAAACTATTTGACTCACCTTTTACTTATTAATTTGAAATAATCATGATTATTATTATTGTTATCATTATTATTAGCAGAAAGGAGAAAGAATTGTCTCTAAATCTCACCCCATCCAAGTGCTTCAGTCACTCGAGGTTGTGGGACCGTGGGCAAGCAGCTTACTTGCCTCCGGCATATATCTGGATGCTATAATAAGGATGGATGCTGGATGGACCCAGCTTGGCCCATCTCACTGGAGTAGCACCTGAGATGATTTTGAAGATTTCATATTTATTCAGTCCTTTATAATTCACTAAGACAAAATTGTAGCAAATACAAAATGTCATCTACTCTCTCTTGATTATGACGAATTAGAAGTTTTTAAGGGTCCTATGAGTCCTTATGTATTTATATTTCTAATGCTTTCATAATTATAATCACTTAGATAGGTACAGTGTAATATTCTGCTTTATTTCACTTCTATTGTATCATAAACATTTAGTTTTATTGCTTTAAAAGCTTCATAATTACTATCTAGAGGCCAAATTACATTTCATTATGTGTACATACCATGATGTACTTAATAATCCTCCTAAGGTTGTTTTCAGCTATGCTGAGTAATTGTGATAATTGAATCAGGGCAATTAATACATATTTAGAGGAAATGGCCTTAATTATAAATAATAGGAATCATACGCTTTTATCTCAGACAAACCTAATTTTATTCTCAGTTGACCACTAGTTTTGTGTCCATGGGTTAACTGCTTTAAATTTATTTTTTAATTATAATACTTGATTGAGATCTCATTTACATATGATAAGATGCACATGTCTCAAAAGTATAACAATACATTTTTATATGCTATATACCTGTATGGCCAAATACTCACCTTCCAAACACAATCAGCATTCCAAGTTCAATCAGTATAAACTAGTATTGTATTTTAAAATCGGCACAATGGAACCATTCAGTATATTCATTTTTGTCTGTCTCCTTTGGTTCAGTGAAATGCTTTTAGATCTTAGTGTATCAGCTTAGAAGCCTGTATTTTTTGTGTCGGTGTAGCATTGTACTGCACAACTCTATTGCAATTTGCTTGCCCTTCCTCCTGATAATGGGATCTGTTCAGTTTCTATTAGAGCTATAATGAGTAGCACTCCTAGGACTATTTTTGCACACATCTTTTCTGTGGCTGCATATGTATTCAGTTCTTTTGGTTGTATACCTAGGAGTGGAATTACTATTTATAGAGTAGGTGCAACTGGAGAAGCTAACACATGTGGACAATCAACATTGTGAATGGAGTGGAAAATGCCACTTATCAACTTGGATAAATATTGTAATTGCTCTGAACCTTAGGTAGATAATGCATACCTTGCACATTATGCTTTGAAGAATAAAATTTATAAAGAGAAGGAACACAACATATATAAAGATCATAGGTTATAAAGAGCGTAGGATCTGGGAGACAGAAAAGCGTTTACTGCACAGAAGCTCTGGTGGTGGAGATGAGAAGACAGTGACAGAATCTCCGAACACACTATTGGGCAGACCTGCTCAGTTCCCTGTCATCTTTGACAGAAAGTCCGAAAACAGCCACATGAGCCTCCCTTCTATCTTGTCTAGACTTGTGGTTCTCAACAGGATTTTAGATTCCCACCCCCGAGATTCTGATTTAACTTTGTAAGGTGGGCCAGGATATCTATTTTCTCTGATCTTTCCCATGATGCTAACTGAGAGCCCCCGCCCAGCAGAAGGGCTGGTTTACAGCTCAGCCCGCAGATATTGCCCCTTGCCAGTGTTCCACGAGGGCCAGTCTGTTGCGTGACCTCTTGACCCTTCACTGTGCTGATCATCCCACTTCAGCTGCACCTGAGACTCTGAGGACCATTTGTTCTCTTAGCTCCTCTCTGTCCCTCACGCTTGTCTTCTAAATCCTAGTCTAGTCGCTTACTGAGGTGTCTATGTCTATGCTGCAAACTGTGTCTGGTTTCAGTCCACAGAGTCAAGTCATTTAACTGTCACCTTTTTAGTCTTTTCTCCTTTGATTTTACCTTTTTCACTTAAAATAAATACAAATCTAGCAACTCCCCCAGCCTCTGGAAGCCAGTACTGGCATGCTTGACGGATCTTACCTTCAAGGTGCGGCTCTTGCTGGCAGACTGTTGAAAGTTGTGACTTAAGGAGCATCTGGCTTTTCTTTTTCTGTCTCTGTCTCTCTCTCTCCAAATTTTATCTTCCCTATTAGTTATCAATGTAAACTATGTAGACTGAGATGGGAAGTTTGAAGAGGTGTATATAATGATTCAAGACGGCAACAGTCATTTTTGTGTGTGTAGTTCTCCCTTTACACAGGCCATGTGCTTTCTCAGCCTCAGGCATCTCTACAAGAATGACCTTGGTTACCCTGCTTTTAATGTCTGTTGCCCATATGTTAGAGAAGCATGGTCAAACCTGATTGAAAACACTGGGAAAAAACTAAAAGAAAATGGCCATTGGGCATATAGAATTGTCCAATTTTGTTTATAAGGAAAATGCAAATAAATACTTAATAGTGTAAATAAGCAATTCAAAAGCTTGGGAACACGCTTTCCCAGAGAGGCAGAGGAGTGACAAGCTGGCTCCACATTGCTAATGAAAGCATCAAGAGGCATGCTGTACAGATGGAATCGGGAGATGCCTAGACACACTACAGATGTGTTCATAGTTTAAACAATAACCCGCTGCAAGAAGTTTAAAGATTTATCTCAGCAATGAGAAGACATATGTGCATGAGGTTATTCATTGTGGCATTATTCACAAATATGAAATATTGGAAATATTCAAACATCATAAGCCGTGGAACATGGACTCGCATCATTAATTCTCTCAATATGGAAAGTATCAAAATGAATGATGCTTCGCTGAGTTTATTCTTCTGGCGAGTTTTGACTTTTGGTATCGTGATAGAATTTTTATTAGTTCCAAAAAAATTAAATCAACAAAACTGTGGAGAAGGCAAGGGCCAAGAGGGATATTTTTGTTTGGAGTTGGGCTGCATTTGGAGACATTGGAGTAAATATCAATACCAGTACACCACTACACGCACTGTGTGTATACCCATTCATACTATATAAGCAGATAGATAAAACATACACATACATTATATACACGGATAGATCTGCATACAAATATGTGAATAGGTACACTTCTTTTTTTTTAAAAAAAATAACTTATTTATTCACTTTACATCCCAATCACATCCTACCCTCTCTTCTCTCCTCCCAGTCCTGCTCTAACAAATCCCTCTTCCCATATCCTCAGAGAAGGGGAAGTCCCTCTTGGGTACCGTGCTACCCTGGGGCATCTAGTCAGAGCAGGACTAAGCACATTCTCTCCCACTGACAGTCCAGTAAGTGGAAGGGGATCCAATGGCGGTAATAGAGTCAGAGACAGTCTCTCCCCCACTCCAATTGTTAGGGGACCCACATGAAGATCAAGCTGCACATCTGCCACAAGCATGTAGGGGCCCTAGGTCCAGCCCCTGCATACTCTCTGGTTGATGGTTCAGTCTCTGCCCCCACAGGTCCAGATTCATTGACTCAATAGGTCTCCCTGTAGTATACTTAACCCCTCTGACTCATTCAATTCTGTCTTCCATAAGACTCCCCAACCTCCACCAGCATCAGGAAAGATAAAATCAAGATGGTCCTGGAACATTTTCACTGAAAATAATGAGGTCACACTTATAGACAATGGCAACCAGTATTAGGGCTCTCCAGATATAGAGGATCAGTAGGATGGATGGAAACCTATAAAGTGTGGGGATACTAGAGTCATTTGTGGTGTTCATGCCAGTTTTCTATAGGAAGCTATTTCAAAACAGTTTCTATAGTTTTAAAAAAGAAGTAACATCACTCATAGTATTGTTATGAAGACTAGAGGAAATAATCTTTTAAAAAGGGTTACTACAGAGCTCTATACAGAAAGGATGGTTTAATTGGTAGCCACCATTAACACTGATATTAATAAAAACATGTTAATAGTTGGTTAGTATGTTGATATCAACATAAATATATTAGTATAAATATAGGCATTAATTTTAATATCTATTCTACATAATATAGGTCTATGTTGATAATATCAATATTAAACCATAATATAAATATACTAATATCTATCATTGCCACAAATTATTTTTTAAAAATGTATTATTTAATTTTTTTATTGTTTGAAAATGTCATACATGCTTACATTTCCACATTACTGTTCATCACTGAAGGAAGTCAGGACAGAAACTCAAACAGGGAAGGAGCCTGGAGGCATGGAGGAGGCTACTTTCTGGCTTGTCTCCTTTGGCTTTCTCAGCCTGCTTTCTTACAGAACCCAAGACCAACAGCCTAGGGATGGCACCACCCACAATGGGCTGGGCCCTCCCCTACCAATCACTGATTAAAAAAATGCTGTACAGGCTTGCCTAAAACCTAATCTTGTGGAGGGATTTTCTTAATCGGGGTTCATTTCTCTCAGATAATTTTAGCTTGGGTTAAGTTGACATAAAACTATCCAGCACAACCCCATATCCCCTCCCCCCTCACTCTTCTATCTTCCTTTACTAGTCCACTTAGTATTGCCTATGTGTGCATGAGTGTAGACCATCTACTGGAGCATGGAAAACCTTTAAGGGGCCACATCCATGAAGAAAACTGACTGTCCCTACTCAACCACCATCAGTTGCCGATAACTCCCCAGGTAGGGTGGGACTACGTGAGCCCCTCCACATCCATGCTGTTGATTAGGCTGACTTGGTATTGTGTATAAAGTCACAGCTGCTGTGAGGTCATGAGAGCAATGGCCCTGCCATGCCTAGCAAATACTTAACCCCTCTGACTCATTCAATTCAGTCTTTTATAATATGTCTGTTCCTTCTTCCACCATGATCCCTGAGCTCTGCGGGGAAGGAGTAAGATGACCCATTTAAGGCATCTCTTATTCTCTGCACATTGAAAGGTTGTTGGTATCTTCATTAATCGCCATCTACCGTAAATTGAAGCTTTCTGATGAAAGTTGAAAATGCACTAATCTATGGGTATTAAGGTGAGAACGTGGTAGGTATAATTTATTACTAGGTCCATTTAGCAGAAATATAAAGTTTGTTCTTATCTAGGACCTATGATTTAGCCAGCCTCAGTTTTTGGACCAGTGAATGGTGCCACACATGAGTTTTTATCTTAACAAGCAGAAGGTAGTTGGATTCCTTCCATAATGTTTGTCTTGCCAAAGCAGTTGATATTGTAATTCTCAGGATTCACAGCTGAGTAAGAATGTTGATTACTTTTCTATTCCAGCAGTGTGCATAAAACCTTCTAGCATTATTAAAACTAGCCAATAGAGATGAGGCTTCCAACTGGTACCAGCTTGATTCCTCTATGTCCTATGACCCAAGTATGTAGTGTGTTCAACAAAAGGGTCTTGCCGTGAAGTTTTTGAGAGTATCCAAGAGCAATGGCAACAGCCTACGTTTGAGAGTTTTAGGGGATTCCTAATGATAGGTCAACAACTCAAAAGGAGATAACTCATACCTTGCATTGGCATTTCTATTTGATGGCCTACCAGTGTCTGGAAGAAGCATTGCCCTTGAATTAATTGAAGGGTAACTACATTTGAACTCTTTTTTCCTCCTGCATGGCTGAGTTCTATGCCCAAAATCCACATGGTGCACAAGTTGTCTACTGACCTCCACATAATCACCCTGGTCTGAATGCTCACACATATATTTATGTTTTCATGTATGCAAACATAAATAAATAAACATAACAATTTTATTTTTAAAAGTGTGACAGTTTGTTATTTACACACACTTTATTTATATCACAAGTTATTTTCCCTATTTTAGCTGCTTATGTTATCTGTAATTTTGTCTTAATAAATGAATAATACCATCATAGTAACACTATATGTAAAATTGTTTATACAGTTTTGCCCCTTTTTATATTGGTATAAGACAGAGTCCTTGAAGTGATTTTGATAGATCAGAGATACAGACGATTTGAGAAATCTGTAGTCTGTGCGGGAGTCCAGCATCTTTCCTGAGGGGTTCTGGTTTGTTCTTATCTCTCAGGACAGGATGTGTCTGTTATCTTCCCACACTAATAGTGTGACTGTCACCCCACTCTTCTGAAGACTATGGTTTTCAGAAATTAAACAGATCCTGGGTAAAAAAAAAACTTCATAAAATCCCAAAGAAAAGAAAAGCAGAATTTAAGTTAGGCCAGGAAGCAGCAGCCAGCAAGTGCCATTATGTAACGGGGTCTTCCTAATGCCAGCCACAGCGACAAACTGTAACCGGTCATCAAACGCTTGCATTCCTCTCTTCTCCCATCTCCCCCTCCACATCTTGTGCTTCTTCCCTTGAACTTGCCTGATTGATGAATCAGTGTTTGCTGGGCAATCTCTTAAAGAGATATCTTACTGTGGCTCAGTTTATCTCTTTTAGCGCACACGAAATTTGATATACTAAATGCTTAAGAAATGTGAGTTTTAAATTTATCATTGCAACTAACAATATTTCCCAAAGCAACAATTGTATGATAAATAAAATGATATGTGTCTGGTTACACATGGTGTCCCTTCATGTGAGTCAGGAGACTGTTGTCCATGTTCAGAAAGTCAGTTTCCCTAGAGGTTGTCCATTGTCTTGTGACTAGAATCCGTGACCTCGGTGACTGCAGCTTCCACAGGAACAGAAGGGAAGGTCTGCCTGCCATGTGAAGGCATGCCGGATGCCTGACTTCTTTCCTGCACGTGCCTAGAGGCTACCACAGAGCAGATTCTGCCTGTCAGAGTTGGAGCTGAGACTGAAGTGGAAGGGCCATTGCTTAGATTCTGAAGCAACAAGCATATCGCTTCTGCTGCCAACCAGAACTTAGATGTTTGAAAAGATGTGGCAGTTTCAGGTTTCTTTAAGTCAACTCTCCCTGGATTGGGCCGCTGTCTAGTGCACCAACCACGCAGGAGATCAGTAGTGCACTTTACCAGCATCTTACTGGAGAGTCTTCTCCCCCAGCACTAGTTTTGCATTGTAAAGCTGGATCAGTAGTTGTAAAAGTTCTAGTGATGTAAAGTTTCAAAGAACAGCTATTGAAATAAAAAGAAGATTCTTTTGAAGGGGGAGGGGTATCTACTTATCTGTTCAGGAAGTGGTCATCATAAAATACTCTCCGTCTTGATAGAGAGCAGATGCTACACTCCCCCAAAACATACTCCGGAAGCGGGAGCCTGTAGGGCAGACTCTGCCTGTAAACGTCTGTAATGTTTATTCAGCCAAGATTTATGTTACAGTGAAATTAAGCCTGATTTTAAAGCACTCACCATTTAATCAGTATTTATGCACACCAGTAAATAACCCACAATTTCAAATATGGAATGAAAAACTCTGTGTCATTTGCACTGATTCCTAGACAGAGATCAGGCATGGCTTAAAGAGAAAGACATTCCAATCCCTTGATAGTACCTTTTCCCTTAATTTTCAAGTTTTGTTTTACAAACAGGGGAACATTCAACATTCATTGACACTGATAACTTCTTTCTTCTTTTTCTCTCCTTCTCCTCCTTTCTTTCCTTTGTTTTCCTTTTCTTTTCTATTCTTTTTAACTTTCTATTGGCTCTTTGTGAATTTCACATCATGCACCCCAATCCCACTCACCTGCCCCCCGCTCCTATCCACTCTCCACCCATGCAACCTTCCCCCAAACAGAGAAAAAAATCCTGTGGCATTTGTAGTGTGTCACAGTGTGTTCCACAGCATACCCTTTTGACCATATTTTTTTGCTTGCAAATGTTCATTGCAGTGACTCATTGGTCTGGCGCTGGCCTCTGGCTTCTCTACTCTATCAACACTAGAACCTCACTGGGACTCGGGTGTTGCCTTGTGTTATGGAGATCTTATAGTTTTGGATCTGTAGGACTGGCTTCTTCATGCACTCCAGTTCATTGGTGGAGTAGATGTTGGGGTAGGACAATTCAAAGCCCTGGAACTGGACTCGAGAGGTATCTGATCTGGTCAAACCACCTGTTTTCCAACTCTCTTTCCACCACAACCAGGTCCAGCTCTACCCTGCTGCCCAGGTGAGGTTCAAGAGCTGTCCTCCTGAATGTTGTAGCTGGTGAGGGACATGCCAGTTGTCATGACCCTGCTTGCCACAGATGGTGAGGGAGATGGGGAGGACAGCACCACTGCCCAGCAGACAAGAGGCAGGGTCACTCTCCCACACTTATGCCCCGAGGAGAGCTGGCTCTCCTATGACCATATCTTTAGGGCTGGCTTACCTGCAAGTCCCACAATGTGCAGGCCCCTCTCCCAAGTACTACAGTTGGCTAGCATCAGTGTTAGCTCTCCCACTCTTATGTCCTCCAGGGACAGCTCTCTGATAATGCCCAGGTGAGGGCTAGGGCTAGTTCTGCACAGCCCTCAGCCATCAACATATCCTAGGGTGGCAGCCCAGACCAGGGACATTGGCCTGGTCTTTGGTGGTAACAGACCCCTGCTACTGCAAGGCCATGAACTAGATGTGGCCCCCAGTGGTAACACAGGCCAGGACCCCACCATGGTCCTAGGTGTTATCACCAGCTACTTACATCAGGCTGTTCCTCACGACCTCTGAGTCTCCAGTTCTGTCCCTCTTCTATGTGCCCATATTCTTCTGTTTCTCTTTCTCTTCCATTTCCCCACCACTTACTTGCTTCTCTTAGTGGCACCTGGGGTTTTTGAGTGCCTGGGGTTGTCTCAGGAGTCGAAGGAGTGCTCTGCACTGCTTGTGCATTATGGTGTCAAGCAGGGGTCGTCTTGCTCATGGTCTGTACCTTCCAGGCCTGTGTGACAGCAGACTGGTTGTTATCTCAGGCTAGCTCCCTGTCCTGGCCCTATGGTACCAGTCTGGTAGTCATCTTGGACTTGCTCCTTGTCTAGCTCGTCTGAGTGGTCCTGTGCCAGGGTTGTCTGTCTCGGGCTCCCTCTGAGGGTGCGGCATGGTCCCACGTCAGATTCTTCCAGTCTCTAGTTTGCTCCCCATCCTGGGAGCCTGTCCATGTCTGCGCAGTCCCAGGTTAGCTCCCTTTCTGGGGTCTCTGGCAACAGAGTGGTGGTTGCCTCAGGCTTGCCTTTTTTCAGGGACTTTAGGCTACTAATCAACCCAGTGTTCATAGGTCAGAACACAGAGCATCACAGCCTCTCTGGCACATTCTGATGGTGTGTCACAGCAGCCACCTGCATGCCTCTTGCAGTTCTTGTCTGTTTTTTGAGACAAGGTCTCACTCTGAAGTCCAGGCTATTCTGGAACTCACTAAACAGCTCAGCTTGGTCGCAACTTTGCAATGCTCTCACTCAGTTTCTTGAATATTGGGTTTATACGCTTGGGGCACCAGGCCCTGCTTGGTGACTTCTTTATGATGAAGAGAATGACTCGGTGGCATCTCTGCTACCCTGAAGAAGTGATGTGGAGTGTCACGAACCCTTCTGGAAACCAGCTTCCCCTCACTCCACAACCATTCAGGAGTGGTTTAGCGTGGTGTAGTCTAGGAGCATGGGAAGTTACATTTTCAAAGATGGCATATGTCCCAAGGATCTGGGGACCACAGAGCCAAACTGGTGATTGTGGTGGCCAGGATGAGGTAGGATAGAAAGACAGGAAAAGTTGGGAGCCATGAAAATAAAAAGGAGGAACTCATGCTGATATCCTGTTAAAGCACCTCCCCCCCCCCAACAACAGAGAAACAAGATACCAACACAATTTGCAAATGCTTCAGGCCTTTTTCTTTTCCTGGTTGTAAACCTACACTTTTCTAGGAATCTTACTAGAAATCCACAGACAGGCCAAGAACACACACCAAATCCATTTGCAACTCTAGTTGCTCTTGGTTATATGAGTATGATCCCCTTGCTTATCAAAAGTGCGAGTTTCTTATCTATGACTTTCAAGAAACCAAAATGCTATGTATGGCTAGTGCTAAGATAATTAGGTGGAGTCTTCTTTGAGGAGCACCTAGCCATGGGGCTGCCTATTCTCTGTGGACTCTCCCTGGAGGAAGCCATGCCTTCACAGTCACTTGGGTGTGCCTGACGTTTCCCGACTCTCCATTGGATACGTCTACGTCGATAAATTGTATTTTGTGGTGTTGTCTCTCGCCTTCCACTTTTACCTCAGTTCTGGTGACCAGATTCACATGGCCAGGCCAGTACTTTTACCCTCCAAGCCTAAGCACCAGCCCCTGGGTATTTGAAGCTATGAAATATTTAGCTCCAAACCCAATGCAGGGGATATTTAGATGATACCTCTCCATTTTGCTACACAGAGAGAACACTAGAAAGGGACACACAAATATCTACATCCCCATCTCAGTGCAGCCAGCTAGCTCTGTGGCCACAGAGCGATGACTACTCGACTTCTCTAGGTCAGTTTTCTTATTTGTAAATACTAGAAAAAGAATGCCCTTTCTCGCTACCTTAGAGTTTTGAATTCAGTAAATTCATGAATACAAATATGAAATCATGCACTAGGTCATCATGTGTGAAATACAATAAATATATGCTCAGTGTTGCCTGAAGGAAAGTAATACCCCAACTTCAAAACTTTTGGTCTCTGCACACGTTTTGTTTTTATTCCATCTTTCCTTACAGTTACGACTGAAGACAGACTATTGATCCAGAAGCAGATGACATGAGCGAACTGTAGGATACGTCCTCAGACCTTGTCCTCGAGCCAATTGACCCCAGTGTTGCTCTCTACACCAAACAATTGTCTAGGACCCTGAAGAGCTTTCTTTATTCAGTTACATCAGGTCATGTTGCTATCTTAGAAAACAAATCAATTATTACAGTATGTATTGATTTCAAAGGGGCAACACTTTGATTGCTTGTAAATATAAATGTTTTTTAACAAACAGCAATGTTTTGAGCAAAACTATTAAAAGTGGCGTTTTTACATTTCTGCCAAACTCTTTAACGTTTGACTTAATTAGAAACAGCTGGATCTTCACATCTGCTTCTGCTTTCAATCTCTCATGGTATCAAATGACACGTAGACTCTGGAAAGTCACATTCTATACTCCTGAGAGAATGGGAACAACGGCGAGAATATCTTAGTTTTAAAATGAAAACAACGTTGTCCTCGTGGCCCTCTGGATGGCCTTGGAGAACCCTGAGTGTGTGACGCTGTAACAAATGTGCAGAACTCCTGTCAGACTAAGCGGGGTCGAACTTGGAAGTGTTTTAAATCCTCTTAAAGAACTTGAAGCTAAAAACTATAACTAGCTTGTGACCAAGCAGTTTTAGTGTCAAAAATACACCTAGGAGAAATTAGTACTTAAAGCTTAAAAAATGTTCATAATAAGCTTATTTACCATGGCTACAAACTAGAGCAACTCAAATCTCCATCAACAGAAAATGCGTAATAAACCATTGAATGTCCATATTGTAATATTCCACACAGTAATAAGAAACTATTTGTTTGTGGAAAACATGTATGGCTTGCACATATGTTAATTGAAAGAAGCCAGATCAAGGCAACCCACACTGCATGACAGCGTGTATACAGAGTTCAAGACTGGACAAGAATAATCAATTGTGCTTGGAGCCAGAAGAGTATGTCTGAGGGTATCGACCAGACAGGGGAACGAGGGAACCTTCTGGGTTTCTGGGAATGTCCTTGATCTTGACCTAGATGGTGGTCATGTGAGGATAGAGGAGTGTACAAATGCACCAGTCTCTACACTTGTGATTAGCATGCTTTGCCTTGTACACATCGCATATCAAAATGGATGGTAGGCAGGAAATGTTGCTCCTTAGAATTTCAAATGTCCTATTTCTCCTCCGAGAAGATGGCTGTTGATAATCTGTGTTTATAATGTGTTTATTCTGCGGCATCTATGATTACCTTACACATATTAACTAAGCTGATAGCAGTTGATCCTCATTTCAGAGGTTCCAAAGGACTCTTTAGTCATATTGTTCTATCTGCAATTCATGTCAAGTCCTGGAGACGTACAAAGGAATAACAGCACTGTATATGCCTGGGAATTGAGATTCAGAGAGATAGAGACACAATCTGCAAATGCCGAAGTTTTTCCTCAACCCCAGGCCGTCTGATCTGTGCTGGTTTTGCTGCCATGTGTGGTGAACCTACTCAAACTATTGATCTTTTTACGTTTCTCAGTTATGAGTCAATAATATTTTATGTTGAAGATAGACCTAGACATCAGAACCAACCTCAGAGATCCTGATAGATCCATGGTTGCCCTGTGGCTCAGCAGGTTAGCGCAGTAGTGGTCGTGCACCAGTAGAAAGCTCCTTGACATCACTCCAGATGGGAATACCCAGGTGGGACAGCTCCTTCCCTTGTGCTACCACAGGGGAACTAGAAACACATTGTAAAGGTGCATTCCAGAAATATCAGCTCAATGGAATCCTGCTTCAATGAAAGGACCAGAATTTATATGTCAATTCTGTCATCATCATTTCTGAGAATATGAGTATATTTCTGGGGTTTGAATTTCTCTCCTTTAAAATGAAGAAGGCCCATGTGACCAGTTCATTGCTGATGGCCCCTAAAATTCAAAATGCAGTGTAAAATAGGCCTCAGAGGCAGCACCTTGTAGAAATATGGGTATGTCATTGACTTTTCTGTTTGCAGTAAAACTAATAACTAAAGTGTTTTATAAAGATCAGACAAGCCAATGTCAATGAAATAACACTGGAAATGGAAACAGAAAAGGAAAACTATGTGTAGTATTTGCAACAAGCAGCATTATGTGCACTATTTGCAATAATCTACATTATGTATACTATTTGCAATAAGCAATACTACATATACTATTTATAGCAAGCAATTTAAGCAAGTGTCCACCTCCTGAGACAGGTCATATAGGTGTACTGAATCAAAAGTGTTATTCACTGGATGCTGCAGCTCACACATCTAAAATGCCAAGAGAAAGGCCCCTAATCTCAGTAGTTGGGAAGGTGTAGTAGTAGGATCAAATGTTTGAAGTTAGTTTGGGCTTCTCTCTCTCTCTCTCTCTCTCTCCATATATATATATATATATATATATATATATATATATATATATATTAGACCCTAAGTCAGGTCTATTATAAGAACCAAGACTTAACAAAACATTTGCTATTCTACTAACAATAGTGAGGAATTAAACTTAGAATTTTTGAGTATTTAAGATTATAAAAAGACAGGACAAACCCTCATTTGTTCAAAGACACTGTAACAGAAATTGAAGGAAATATCGGTTTGACAGAAAAACATGGGCTACACCAGAAACAAATTTTTATTCCATACACCATGGCAGTGGGTATTTAAAAAAAAAAAACAAACTAGAATGATAATGTTCTAATGTGGCATAGAAAATCTTGTAAAGTTAATTTTTGTCTTGAAATTTTAGGGAGATGAAGTTTCTTGGACCCATTCCTGTCTTTTAATCCCTGCTAATCCCATGGGTAATGATAGCTGATGGTGAAGAAGGATCCACAGAACATTTCAGTCTAAGCAACTGATGGTGATACGTAGCTAAAAGTCCTGCTGACTCCAGGTCCAAGAATTCGAAAGAGGCTTCCGATCCTTTTCTTGCCAATGAATGAGTCATGACTGGATACTGAGGTGTCAGCACACTGCCCAGGCATCCGGAGAGCCCATCACCAACACCTGCTGAAATGCCCTGGAGGTACTAGAATAAGAGAAACAGAAGGCGTCAGGAGATCTCCATCATTCTTCAGTGACAGTATCTGTTAAAGGAGGAAATTGGGTGCTAAGAAAATGCTGAGTTGGCTTGTCATTATCCTAACCGTAAGACTCCCAAAAGATCAAGCTACTCAGAAAAGAGTAGGCTCTATGAGATTCTGGAAGAAGCACCGTAACTGTGCATTGTGGGAGACTGAGTCTGACTGTTAGATTGAGGGTTTATCAGGGCTGAGAGAGCAGAGCGTGCCCTAAGAATTAGCAGTGACTGGTATATAAGGATGGTTGACTGCAGCCACACTCATTGTTGCAGAATGCAGGAACCTGCTGCATCACATCAAAATCATCGTGAACCAGTGGCATGAGTCTTACTCTAGATTGAGTGGTCTATACAATGAAGAACTATCTTTGACTTATAGACTCTAGTGATTTTCTTATGCTAATAGGGCAAAGACTCTCCATGTTGTAGTTTGAATAAGAATGTCCTCCAAGGAGCTGGAGAGATGGCTCAGTGGTTAGGAGCACTAACTGCTCTTCTGAAGGTCCTGAGTTCAAATTCCAGCAATCACATGGTGGCTCACAACCATCGGTAATAAGATCTGGTGTCCTCTTCTGGAGTGTCTGAAGACAGCAACAGTGTACTCACATATAATAATAATAATAAAAAAGAATGTCCTCCAGAGGCTCAGATTTTTGAATACTTGCTTCCTAACTGGTGACTCCATTTGGGTTTAGAAGGTCTGGCCTTGCTGGAGATGTGTGTCACTGGGGGCTGGTGTTCCGCTTTCAAAAGCCTCTTGGCCCACCCAGTTCACACTCTTCCTGATTGTGGTTTGAGATGTGAACTCTCAGCTGTTCCTGCTGCCACAATTCCATGATAGTTTCTCATCCTTCTGGAATCATGAGCCCAAAAAACTCTCTCTTCTATAAGTAGCCTTGCTCATGGTGTCTGTTACAATAGAACAGTAGCTAATATACTCCCAAAATCTAGACTTTGACTTTGTCCTTTTGCTTTATGCTTCAGTGACACACAACTCTTAGTAGTTTTCTGCTAGGAACAAACTGCAGGCTTCGATTCTCTTGACTCTGTAGACACTACTGGTTAAATAATCTGTCTTCCTCCTCTATATCTGCCTCTTCCTGTTCCTTCCTTCCGAATGAGTCCTGGCAATTGTGTCCTTTGGGAAGTCATCTCTGGATGCTCTCCTTCTAGTGTTTTGGTTGCTCAGGGGTTTATCTTTGTTCTTCCTGTGCTACCCATGCACACACTATCATGTTATTACACAAAGTTACATAAGGCCATTTTCTTGCAAGTGTGAGATCTACTTTGAGCATACCATCCCCAATATTCCACTACATGTCTCTTCGTAATAACATATGGGTAGAGTCTATGATTAATCCCATTGTGCAGCTAAGGGAACAGCGAAGCAATCTGTCGAGCTGAATGCTTGTAGTGTAGCTGAGATTCCAATCCCAGCAGAAAGGCCAACAGTCCAGAAGCCTGAAAACCTGGGACTTTGTGCTCCAGCATGGTGATCCACATGAGAAAGTAGGGCCTGAGGAGACTCGGCCATTCTCAAGAACAAGAAGCAGGTCCACTGTTTTATACACTAACTTCCACTAGTTTCCCCTTGTTCCTCAGAGACTTTCACTCTTAACGAAGGCAAGAGATAGAAACTAAGTAGGAAACTTAGGGATAAGGGCCTCAATTTTTGTCCTTGGCCAGAAGACCTACTCCTCTGGCTAAGGATCAGAAATGATAGAAATATTGGAGACTCTGATCCTTGATGTGGTTCCCAAATAATTTGAGGGTCTCAGTTATTGAGAGGGGAATGCTAAAGTAGCCTTAGATCCCACTGAAGCTTTAGAAAGTACCTCCCACTCTCTTCTAGTACTAAAAGTGTAAGCATCAGCTTGTTCTCCCTTAGACTTTCTGGTCAAATAGTCATTATGATCTTTTCCAAATATTAGAGCATTGTATATTATTATCCCCTCCCTTAAGAGTTAATCAAACTGGGTTTGGCAATCATCTAGTAAAGAAGACCACCCTCAGGAAGGCCGATTAATCTAATGCTATGCTATGGCTATGGGAGGAGTAATCATCCCTTTAATGAGATAATGTACTCATTTTTTTTTCCAGGACAACCCCATCACATCCCCTACAGACTCCTGTAGAACTTTCATCATGCGGCATCTCTTAGTGAGGGCTTAGCTATTGCTGTAGTGAAACATCATGACCAAAATGATAGTCGGGGACGGAAAGGTTTATTCAGCTTACACTTCCATATTGCTGTTCATCATTGAAAGACGTCAAGAAAGGATCTCAAGTAAAGCAGGTTTCTAGAGGCAGGAGCTGATGCAGAGGCCATGGAGGAGTGCTGCTTACTGGCTTGCTCCCCATGGCTTGCTTAGCCTGCTTTCTTATGGAGCTCAGGACCACCAGCCCTGTGCCCTCCCCCATCAATCATAAATTTTAAAAAAAATGCCCTACAGGCTAGCCTATATCCTGGTCTTATGGAGGCATTTTCTCAACTGAAGTTTCTTCCTTTCGGATAACTCTGGTTCATGTGTCAGGCGGACATGAGTCTAGTCAGCAGAAGCACTGCAGAGCCCAGCACTTCTGAATTAGTTAGAGAAAAATGTCATTTTTTTTTCTTTCTTTTAGGTTCTGTCTTTCTTTTGGATACCGACCAAATTCTAAGCTTGCTTTCCCTGACACTCTGGGCTTTCTCACCCTTTTTTCTAGACTACCGCGACTTCCACCAGTGACTGCTCACCAGCCTGCACTGCTGAGCTTTCTGGAGTTCTTGGTCATTAACTAAAAAGACATGGCTTTCTCTTTTCTGCTCAACTACCTTTCTCCTCCTGGATGCCAAAAATTACATCTTGCCTGCTCTGTTCTCTCAAACCAAATAAAATTGTATTCAGTTCCCTCGTGCACGAATTTCTAGATTATTTATTAATAAGACTAAGAACCGCAAAATGTTTATGTATGTATAAAGTTTGGATCCACGAGTAAGAGAAACACGTGGTGTTTGTCATTCTGTGTCTGACATAATACACACTTAATGTCACTGTCTCCAGTTGCATCCATTTTCCTACAAATATATATCTTCATTCTTCTTTATGTCTGAAAGATTCCATTATGCATATATTCCGATATATATTTAATTACATATATTCCAACATATATACATGCCACAATTTATATATCTATCTATCTATATCTATTTCTATCTAGTTGTTGAACACCTAGGTTGGTTCCATAATGGCTATTGTGAACAGTGCCAGAGTAAACATTGACAGGCAAGTATCTGTGGACATGCTGACTGGAGTCTGGTGGGTTCACACCCAGGAGTGGCACAGCTGGGTTGCATGGGAGATCTATTGTTAGTTTTTGTGTAGGACCTCCATACTGATTTCCATATAGGCTGGGTTACTTTACATTCCCACCAGCCATGAGAGTGTCCCCTTTTGTCTGCCTTCTCATCAGCAATTGTCCTTAATTGTTTCCTTGATGTCTGCTTGTCTGGCTGGGGTAAAAAGGAATCTCCATGGAGTTTTAATTTACATTTTTTCTGCCTGCTAATGAGGTTAAGATTTTAAATATGTTTATTAGCCATTTTCACTTCAGCCTTTGGGTACTGTCTGACCCTTTATTTGGTCCATTTGTTGGGTATTTGTTTTGGGTTCTGGTGGGTAATTTTTTAATTAAGGATTTATTTTTCATTTTAAAGTTGTGTATTTGTGTGTAAATGTTTGTGTGCAGGCAAGTGCTTGTGAGTGCAGTTGACCATGGAGGCCAGAAGAGGGTAGGGTATCAGATCCCTTGAACCACTTGCTTTTTCACCAATAGCTCCTGTCCCTTCCCAACCTGCTCTGTAGTCTCACCTAAATTCTTCCCTGATTTATAAGATTCTTGAGAGCAGGCACTGATCGCAATCGTCCCTTCTGCTTCACCTATCAGCAATCTCTGGCTTAAAGGTCATTCACCCCCAGGAAGGGGACCAGCATGTTTGGGTTCTTGGAAGGCACAGCCAATATCTGGCTTTAGCCTCATTTTTTTTTTCCAGATAAGTCTGTGTCAATAGTCTTGTGCCATTCATGTCTTAGATAAAAACAAAACAAAACAACAACAAAAACCAAACCAAACCAAACAACAACAACAACAAAAACATGCTTTAGACAACAAAAACGTGCTTTAGAGGTATGCTAAGGTACACTGGGAAACCTAACCCAGCTCCTGGTTGGAAGCTCTGGGGAGACATACTGCTTCCATGCCACAGGAGCACAGTTTAAATGAAAGACACCTGCAAATTAAACACTTCATATTGCCTGTGGTACATTTTCCCGTAAAGATGGAGATTACAAATGATTCCTAATGGGGATTTTATATTTTTAAATAGAATCGGCTCAATGCTAGCATTTTAAGCTCTGTTCAAGTTAATTACTAATGAGAAAAATGCATGGCCTATTTAACCTGCAGTTTTGCTGGCACATATGTATGAGAGTCGTCTGAGCTCTGCTATCCATTTTCATTGCTATTTTCCTGCCAGCATCAGTTCCATAATTTCTTATTTCCTTAAAAATGCTACCATATAAAGTAGTGGTTCTCAACCTTCGGGGTCGAACAACCCTTTCTCAGGGGTCATATATCAGATATCCCGAATATCAGATCTTTGCATTATGATTCATAACAGTAGCAAAAATTCCAGTTAGGAAGTAGCAATGAAGTAATTTTGTGGCTGGGGGTCACCACAACATGATGAAATGTATTGAAGAGTCGCAGCATTAACAAGGTTGAGAACCACTGATGTGAAACATTAATATTTAGTGTTATATCTCTAGGAGTTAGTAGTCATGGGTATATATTGGTACCATGGGCTTTTCCATGTTGATCTGATAGCTAATATGTTTGCTGAAATACTTTATTAGGTCAATCAGTGATTTTTGAGTATTTTCCATAAACACTTCTTTGAGAAGTGATAAAAGATTTATTTTTTCTGCCTGGCGTTGGAGGTGCACGCCTTTAATCCCAGCACTTGGGAGACAGAGGCAAGCGGATTTCTGAGTTCAAGGCCAGCCTGGTCTACAAAGTGAGTTCCAGGACAGCCAGGGCTACACAGAGAAACCCTGTCTCGAAAAACCAAAAAAAAAAAAAAGATTTATTTTTTCCTTGATGCCCTTTGTTTGGCACCTGTTTTTCTTATGCCATTATGTTCTTCTAGCCTGTGTTGAACTATAGATATTGTGGCAATATCTTTTTCATAAGGTATACAACCTTCTATATACTCCTTTTAGTCTATGTCGGTTGATGGTTTTCTAGGCGTTGTTGGCTTTCAGACCGAGAGCTGTTGATTTCTGTTGTGTATCTCTTCATTATCAATGTGTCAACATTCTGCAGGTGACAAGACACCCAGGATAAGCAGCTTAACGGAACAGGCTCCTAGTCTCAGAGGCTGTTGGGCTCTGTTCATTTTAGGCTGTGTTGGCAGAGAATATCATGATGGGGCAGAAGAAGAAAGAGAAAGCAGAGACGTATGTGATCTCAATATCATCTTTGAGAGCATCCCCTCCTCCCCGAAGCCTCCAGACCTAATATCCGCCAATTAGTACCCTCCCTGAAAGGTTCCACTGCCTGCCAGTAGTGCCATATGCTGGCCACGTGCTTAACACGTGGGATTCTTGAGGTTAGCACACAGAGTTGTGGTCTAGAAGGGGTCAAGGCTGCATCTCAAGCTGGCAGCTAAATTTGATGATATGAAGACTTTCCCACATGGCGCCAGTTCTGGTGTCATAAAAGTTGAAGAACTGAAGAGTTCATGGAGAATGGCTGCGACTTGGTACCATGGGGCAGGGTCAGAGTCCCCAGAGAAAGTCCAGGAGAGGCCATTGGTAAAGGTACAGCCTCAGTTGCAGTATAAACCGCAGCATCTTAGAGTTGTTAGAACTGTGGGCTCACTGTCAAGGATAGTAGCAGCTTTGGAGTGGAGCCTGTCACTTAAAAACACACTGTATATGGTGGGTGGGGCCTGGGAAGTGGAGCTGCTCAAGCCCTTTGGAACTGAGAATATTGTTAGTCTGAGAAGTTGGACACTGAGTTATTTACACTGCTGGAGTTTGGGTTGTATTTGATTTCTCACTGTGACCTGGTTCTTCCTTCTTGGAGAAAGAAAGTATTTAACTTGGTTTTTTTATTCTATAGAAGCCCACAGACTTGGGATTTTTAAAGAGACATTGTTTTTTTCTAATTAATTAATTAATTTACATCACAATAGCAGCCCCCCTCTCAGTCTCCAGCACATCACATGATCTTTTCACCCATCTCCCTTCACCTCTGAGAAGGGGGATGTCCTTACCTGGGAACCAACCCACCCTGTTATCTCAAGTCATTACAGGACTAGGTACATCCTCTCCCACTGAGGGGAGACAAGACAGCCTAGTAAGGGGAACAGGATCCACAGGCAGGTAACAGGGTAAACCCCTGCTCCAGTTGTTAGGGGACCTGCATGAAGATAAAACTGCACATCTGTTACATATGTACAGGGGATCTTGGCCCAGCCCTTGTATGCTCTTTGGTTGGTGCATCAGTCTCTGGGAACGCCCAAGGGTCCAGGTTAGTTGACTTTGCTGGTCTTCTTGTGGAGTCCCTATCCCCTCTGGGTGACTCAATCCTTCCCTCAACTCTGCCACAGGACTTCCTGAGCTCTGTCTAATGTTGGCTGTGGGTCTTCCCATCTGTTTTGTTCAGCTGCTGGGTGGAGCCTCTCAGAGGACAGTTCTGCTAGGCTCTTGTCTGTGAATCTAGGCTGGCAGAAACATAGTCTGAGGCTCCTAGGTAGTTGAAGGAGGAAGACAGGCCTGCAATGTGTCCCTATTGACCCTCTGAGGACAGCTTAGCAGCCCTCCCCCACATACACAAATTAGCAGGGGCTGCTACTGCATTCATTTATGTCTGTCTCACACAAGTCACCTGTGTATCCAGGTAAGTAGTAGCAACAATAATTAGTCTTTAAAAATTTAAAGACTGTAGGACTTTAAAAATGGATAGTATGTTTTATATTAATATTAGTGTAAGATCTTATGAAAAAACTAGAAAGGAAAGGTTATGAGTAAATGGCGATGAGTTTGGATATCAAGTTGACAACAGATCAGTTTCAGTGTTTGGTGCTTTGTCAATTTGACACAAGCTAGAATGGTCTGGGAAAGGGAACCTCAATGGAGAAAATGCGTCCACCAGATTGGCTTGTCTGGCTTATAGGCAAGTCTATGCGGCATTTTCTCTATTAATGATTGGTGGGGAGGACCCAGCTCACTGTTGATGGTAACACATCCGGGCAGGTGGTGTTGGGGAGGTATAAGAAAGGCAGCTGAACATGAGCCAAAGGTAAGCCAGAAAGCAGCAATCCTCCCTGGCTTCTGCTACAGTTCCTGCCTCCAGGTTCCTGTCCTAACTTTGCTTCATGATTGGACTGACTGCAAGCTCTGAGATGAAATAAACCGTCCCTATCCCCATCCTCAGGTTGCAATAGAAAGCAAACTAGAATACCTGCTCATCCTAAATTAAAAAAATTTTCATCCAAAGACTCTTGCTTCATAAACTGGCTAGCCCTAAAATTCTTTCTAGTATTGGAGTCAGGAGTCCTGGAAGGTCCTGACCTGGGGACCTTAAACATCTAGGATAGCACCTCACAGTGTTGAGTGTGGCAGAGTAGAGCTGTCCCTCTGTCCCTCACCACTGACATGCCACTCTTCTGTAAGGGGTAGTTTATATTCTTCTACCTATAGGTAGAAATAAAGTGTGTTTGTTCCGACATTAAGTTAGCAGCCCATCTTTCAGAGGGACTCTTCTGTTTCTTTGGCTGTTTTAGTAAACATCTGGGTTTTGCATTTTAACTTGTTTAAAATACCAACTGATTATGATAGATGATAGTTTCATTTCTGCAAGCCCCTATTCTTTTGTGGATGATATAAGAGAATTAGTTAGATAAATAATGCTTCAGACTCCAGGATGTTTTAACCATCTCTACTGTCTGTTCTAGGCCACAGCAAGCCTGACCTGTATAATTAGTTTTGCAAGGACTGCCTTTACTACAGGCACCTCGATGGATGTTTCGATCTATGCTTGTTTTTTGCCTTAGAATACTAAAAGGGCTTTCCTTATGGGAAGTTTCTGAAGTATCTGTGTTTCTAGGCTAATCCACAAGTCCTGTTTGGCCCCAGTGTTAGGGAAAGCACATGCATGCAAGCACATACAGGATAGCATTTATTTTTTCAAGTGGATTCTACATCTCAACTATTAGCATCTAAAACCATCATTTCTTTGGTGGTGAGATCTTCACAACCTACAAGTTTTCCAATTCCATATGAAGGCAAAGTTATCTTACCACACTCCTTCTCCATCACAGTGGTGGCCTTTCAGTGAGCACATTTGTGCTACCTTGTTTCTGTGCTTGTATTTGTTTGTGTTTATTACCTTGTTTCTGTATTTGTATTTGTTTATGTTTATTACCATGTATTTGTTTTTGTATTTTGTATTGTATTTGTGTTTATTATCTTGTATTTTTGTATTCTTTTTGTTTATGTTTATCACCTTGTTTTTGTATTTTGTATTGTATTTGTTTATGTTTATTACTTTGTATTTGTATTTTGTATTGTGTTTATGTTTATTACTTTGTATTTGTATTTTGTATTGTATTTGTTTATGTTTAGTACTTTGTATTTGTATTTTGCATTGTATTTGTTTATTACCTTGTGTTTGCTTTTGCATTGTACTGTGTCTGTTTACAGCACTCATCTTATAAAGAGCTGCTTACCCCTCAGTCTCCCCCCCCCCACACACACACACACTCACAAGCGCTGCAGTGGAAGCCAAGGCTTCCTGAGGAATCTCAGCAGCTTCCTGCTAAGTGTGCTGTGCACCTGTATCAGGAAGTTTCTACACAGCGTGGTTTTAAAAGCAATGGAATTGTTTCTCGCTCTTCTTTTGCATCATTTTAAAATTCTTTTCTTCTTTACTGGCCTTCCCTATCCCTCCCTTACTCTTCTGCTCTTGTAATTTCCTCCTTCTTTTCCACCCTGCTTCTCAAATTGGAAAGACTAGCAATGTTGTCAGAACATCCAAGTGGAATCGAACTGATGTATTTTATCATGATAAACAATGCGGTTCATGATTTCCTTGTGGAACATGCATGTTATGTGCCTTGTGTTCATCCCTTCCCATACCTTCTCTTGTCTCCACCTCCATCCTCAAAACACCTCTTGTGGGTTTTGTGTCTTTTGGGTTTGGGCTTTGGACTAATTTTTCAGCAAGTCTCCACAGGCTGTTGCCCATAGTGAGGTCCTGCTCCAACTTTTCAATGATGGCTCCTTGAGGAGTTCAATCAGAATGTGGACTGCTTTTCCTTCTGGTGGGAATAAAATACATGGAAGCAGTTTCTTAAATAGTTGTTAAGCAGCTAGCCAAAAGAATCGTTGTATGCAGACCTGAACTGGCAGACAGATGAAATACTTCATAAACGAAGAGCTAAGTGGTTTTTATTACAAGTCAGACCCCTAGAATCTAGAGCCATTCTTGCATCCTTTCCTTTAAATACTACAACAAAAGTTCAAAGGACCAGTCCCCTCCCCCACCCCTTCTCAAAGCTGAGCGTGACCTCTGAATTTGAATATAGACCTTTTAGCGCTCTGCCGGAGGAACTGCTTCCAGGAGAAGAGGCGCAGGGAAAGGTGTGTTTGAAGAGTCTGTGTGAGTGTGTTCGTGCAGCATGAGCCTTTGTGCATGGGTGTCAGAGTGATTCCCTGCCTGTGTGTGTGTGTGTGTGTGTGTGTGTGTGTGTGTGTGTGTGTGTATGTGCTGCTGTCGGGAGAGACTGCTTCAGTTCAGCCAGTGCTAATAGTGGGGAAGGAAGCTGGGAAGAGAAGCACCCGACCTATTAACAAAGGCTCAGTTTTGTCCCCGTTGACCAACCAGCAGAAGGGTTGGGAGCTGAGGCTCCCCGCCAGGGAGGTCGGGCTCCCTGCAAACAGTTGCAGGCATCCTTGCCACGCCTTCCTCAACACGCCCTTCTCGGGGGAGTCCAGAAACTTGGCACTAGGGAAGTTTTCAGAGCTACAGCAGCGGCATTGAGGAGACCTGCAAACAGTGTGTTTGGGAACTCCAACTCTCCACCTATTTGTTTGTGTGGGTGAATGGATTTTTAGTACAAACACAGCCTAAACTCAGCTGACTTGAAGGACTGGAATTTCAGCTTTCCTCCTTGGATGGGATGTTTTTGCTTCCTCTTCCTCTGACAACTCTTTAAGCCTGATTAAAGAGGTTAGCGGTCAGCCCTCCACTTCCAAAGGTAACCAGCCTTGGCTTGGAAAGAAAACCACTACCTGTAAGTACCTGCTTCCCATGATTGTTTGCTCTCGGCTGTGAAGGTTCTGTTAGCAGAGTGTCCTAGAGGTGGGCAGCTGTGAGCAGTTGTGAGCGAAGGCTGCCTGGCAGCTTGAAAAACTTTAAATCTGTTAACTCAGAAGGCAGTCACTTGCATGTTACCAAACCAAATGCCAGGGGTGGAACTGGCTTCCCCACCTCCACCTCCACGGAACTTCTGATTCCACCCACAGGGGCACGCATCAAGGAAGTAACCGCTTTACATTTCTGTGAAAATATCCCTGAGTATTTATTTTCTCTCAGCTAAAGGAAATGGCCAAAAGAAAAGATGCAAAATTAACAGGACAGATAATATCCCCAGGGTCTAAAGGTCTAGAGCATGGGTGGTCTCCGGGAACCTTTGCACGGCCTAATTACATTCGAATATGCTGTTTTAAAGTGGCAGCCTTGGTTTGTAGTGATGAAAGGCAAAGAGTCATTGTTCTGAGGTGTGCTTGGTGTTTAGGCTGAGCTGTGGTCCAGAGACTTCAGTGCTGTAGTAATAATTTTGGGGGAGTTTCCATCCAGGTCACAGAAATCACTCTCACATCATTTAGTTTTAGTTTCTGGGTCCTGCTTTGTTTTGTTTACTACGGCATTCAGTGTGGATGAGTGATGAACTTTACAAAGCTTAGAGCCTCTCAAGGCCTAGTTAGTGTTTGTGGGTGGCAGTGTTGCTGGAGAGATGAACCTTTTCAGGACTGCTTTGCAGACCCAAGGAGAGACCCAGCTGCTCCTCAAGCTTCTACTCTAGAAAATCATGACCTTCCTGGATCTTCCAAAGCTAGAGAAGTTTCCTGTTAGCATCTCTGTGTGCCTGTCCACTTGATAAAATGCCTTTCGTATAATTTTAGACAATCTTTTACTTTTCATTCTGGATCCTCAAGACTTAATGTAGGTTAGTTGTGTCATCTGTCTGCAGGAGGATCACAAGTTCAAGGCTAGCTTGGGGAGCGTAGCAAGACTGTCTTAGGAGGAGAGAGAGAAAAGAGAGAGAGAGAGAGAGAGAGAGAGAGAGAGAGAGAGAGAGACAGAGACAGAGACAGACTGACTCCTTTGAAACTTGGTGAGAAGACAGATTTTTAGCTCCTATCATCAAAGGTTTTTAGACCCCATATGGGGCCAGGGATCTCCTCAGGTCAATCTGATGTAGGTGACACAGCACTTGAGTCAGCATTCTGAATACTATTCCTGGCAGCTAAGTTCTTGTCAGGCACTTGGTTTATATCAAACTTCATGTCCAAGTACTAAGGCTGATCTTAAGCTGATGCTGAACGTGCCTTGGGTGCAACATAAACGTGCATTCTTGAGTGTCAAACCAGGGCTTTCTAACCAGACTTCTCGCCTCCTTTCCCCTTGGTCTACCTCTTGGCTGCCACGAGTGAAGTGTCTTGTATGCAGGTCATGGGATACCACATTGCTAGGTGTTGGGTTGAACAGCCTGCCTGCCGACTCACAGCAAGGCTGGTCTTGGAAACCTTCTTTCTGGAGGTGCTATTCACCCTCTGGGGATGCTGTACCACTGGAGTGAGCTGGGCTGAAGGAAGATTTCTTGGAAGAGTGCTGGGGTCTATTCCTAGAAACTGAGTTTGTCTGAGGCCAACTCCCAGTGACTGGACATGAAATGGCTCTTCATGCTGAAGTCCTCATGTGAGAACATATGAAAACTAGCACAGCCTCCAAACCCATCCCCGTGTTTTCTGGCATTCAATGTTTCCAGCAGAAAGTAAGCAGGGTGTGCTTATCAAGGCCCCTTTCCTGTTCTCTCCCCATGCTAGGCATAGCGCTTGCTCCGAAGCAATCCAAAATGAACAACATAAACGGCCTGGTCAGAGTCCTTGTCCTCACAATGTTTCCAGTTTGAGCCATAGACTAGCCACCTGAATGCCCCAAACCTTTCTTCCTCTGTTAATAAAAGGAGGAGGTCCACTGAGTTTCCTCCTTTGTCTTCCACACTGGGGGTCAAAAGCCAACCCTACTTTCAAGCTGTACACCCAGTCCCAAGTCTGGATATTATTGTTCTAACATTAAATGGTTCTGACTTCTACATGCAGACATGAAGTATGAAATCTGTTTGTGGGGTAGGCATGAAGATTTATTTCAGTGCTTTTCTTTAAAAATCTTAATTGTATTTTCTAAATTTTACTCTCACAAAGGCCAGGATCATTCATGTATTGAGTTAGACAAATGTCACCATATCAGAGCACACATCCACTCCTTTCCAGGGGATCAAGTAACTCCCTAGAAAGGCTGACTTTCTGGGCCGGGTCACACAGGAGGGCACTCTCTTATCTTGTCTGAATCTGATGTAGCTCCCTCTTTCAAGAGCTGGGTGGTCTAAACAGGGCTTGTGACTTCCAAAGCACACAGCTTGCAACCTGACCCTTCCATCCAAGTGACTCCATTGCTTTTGTGCAACTTGGTGAGAGCCTCAAACAGAGGCCTTTGAGATGCCGGGGTGTGTGTGTGTGGGGGGGGGGGGCGGGTTAAAAGCAAGCAAAACTTGGTTGTCTATATTTTGTCTGTGATATGCCTCCTTTTACTTCCGAGACTGCAGCACTCTTTCAAAGGCTTTAAAACCTGGCCATCAAGATAGGAGAGAGCCGTGCACTAGACTACTGACTTCAGACTGAGGACTGGGATTTGGCAAAGTAAGCACACACTTGACGCAGTATTCCTGCCCCTTGTTCGTAAGCTTTTGCAGAAGGCAAACCTCGTTGGCCATTTTGTTTGTTTATTTCCTTTAGGTTTGTCTGTTTTCATAGGGTTGGTGATGTTTGGGAATGTGTGTTAAAAGATCCATAGAAAGTCTTCTGTTGGCATCATCCTAAGACTGCTCAGGTTGCATGTGCTTTGCAGTCTCGACTTTAATCTCCTGTCTGGCCCCTAGAGACAGGGAGTAGATAAACACCCTAGGGCTAACACTGGCCCAGCACCCTGGGACTCGGCTCTGCTTTCTCTCAAACATTATCTCTGCCCAGTGCTTACTGATGTGCTGCTGTCTTCCTTTGAAATAAGGAATCACACCTCTGTCTCCTGAGACCCATGCCCTGGCACCTCATCCCACGGTGTACCTTCCTCCTTAGCTCAGGTCTTCTGTTTGTTAACAATAGATAAGCAGCATTGCAAAATGAGGAGACTTTAGACGTTTTGGTCCAAATGTGGAAATGATGTTGAACATGCCCTGCTTCCTGTCAGATCCCAGAAGCCTGGTTTGTCTTTCCTGTGAAAGTAAGGGCCCTACTTCCTGGACAGTGCAGCGGCAATGTTTGTATTCTGTCTTATATGTGTGTTTCCCTCTATGATAACATGGTAGATGTTTCTGCTTCATTCTATAAACCAAAAGATAACACTGATACATCAGACATCCTAACATGTTACAAGTAAGTTATAACCCAGGCTACAATGACAAATTGAGGGCATTAACTCTTGCCTTGCTGGACATTTGTGCATGGTATATTTCAGTGATGGATTCTTTGAGAGAGGGATCATACATGTGTGAAGAAGGCTGGAAAGAAGCAAAACTATGGCACATTGCATAACATAGTGGAAAAGATGATGTCAGTTTCTTCAGATCTCTCCGACTGGGAAGAGCAGACACTAGCCCACCAGTGCACTGGGTACCATCTCTGGTTGACAGCCTGGTTCTTTCTTGATTCTTCTCATGGCTTGGGTTTCACAAAACAGGTCCATGAACAAATAAGACTGAAAGAGATTGGTATTGAAGATTAAAGGCAGTGGGACCATCACAGAGACATTGTTGTGACTCTTTTGGACTCCAGAATTTGAGAAGCCTATTACTAGTTTCTGGAAAAAAAAATGTATAAGGGGATGAATAATTTTGTTACTTTGTATTTTGCTTTATTGTAGCAACTGCTTCACTATCAGGGATACAATTTTGCTTGAGAATTTGAAACTCAGGGGTCACAGCATCTTAAGTCTGATCTCTCAGTAAATGGAAAGACAAAGCCATTGAGACGCTCAGAGCATGGGCTCCCTACCCTCCTCCCCTACTGACACTGGCTTTCACAACTCTCATGCTTCTTTGGGGTCATTTATTCGACTAATACTTGTTGAGTTTCTCTGTACAACATCCGGTGCCAACCCTGGAGAAACCTAACTGAGTGGATGAGTCCTGGCCTTTATCGTGAAGATGCTTATAACCCGGGGAGAAGAGAGAAACTTTTTAAAGGCTTCCATAGCGATGAAAAAAGCCTGCAGTGGTACAGCACTGCTGGATTCCCCATGAGCAGGTAAGGCTGCTCTGGAAGAGGGAGACCTGGGAGGAGACAGAACAGGATTTAGCCAGTGAGTGGGGCAGGGGGGCTTGGGCAGTTGGAAAGAGAGGCTTCACAGACTAGAGAGACTCAGGAGCTGACATGGTGAGTTTAAGGAAGGACAGGAGGCATGCTTTGGTAGCTGGTCAGTGGCCAGGAGATGGTGGTACAAGAAGAGCCTGGAGAGGAGGGAAGGGGAAAAGCCAATTTCACACTCCAAAGGGAATCCACAAAGCACACAATCCTGCTCTATCCCTCTGATAAAGACCTGAGCCCTTCTCATTGCTGGGGGATGTCGGGGGTGGGGGGTGGGGGTGTAGCACAGATGGAAGTAGGTGAAGCCTTCCTCTGCTTTTCTCTGCTTCTCTATCCCACAGCCACGGTAAGGTTGTCTTCCTCAAATAACTGAAGGCCCCCCCCCCCCCACTTCCAATTACTACTCAAACAGTCCTGCTTCTCCTCATACACATGCAGTTAATTTTGGAGATATGGAGTTACACATTTTTGCATATTGAAAGCTAATGTACTGGCTTGAATCCATCATTCCAACCTCTGATTATCAAGGCTGTGAATCTAGATTATGTCCTCAGTGACAGCAGTCAGTCCTCAAGGAATTGTGCTGTCTGTGAGTTGGATAAGTTTGTCACCAGAGAAAGTGAATAACAGAGTTATGAGGCACAGGGATGATCTCTCTCTCTCTCTCTCTCTCTCTCTCTCTCTCTCTCTCTGTCTGTCTGTCTCCCCGTGTGTGTGTATGTCCCTCTTCTCTTTCTTTAAAGAAGAAACTAGTTAGTGTTTTTGTAACCTGTAATCATGCCAGCATCTAAGTTGTACCATGTGTTTTCTTGTTCTGACAAAAATGTTAAAGACACACACAGTAACTGTTGATTTAATTTTTCAGTCTATCCATTGAAAGCCTACTATCTGCCACAGACAGCTTAGTTCCCCTGCCTTCAAAACTCATAGACAAATATATATAGCATGGGTGAATGCCTTGTGGTGGGTTTAAGTAAATTTATGGTCTCCTACAATGGCAGACAGAAAATCTTTCCAAGGGGGACAATCAGGTTTTAGAGTGTCCCAGGGGAGCCATTTCACTGGTGTTAACACATGTGAAGGATTTTAGTGAGAGTGGAAGCAGTGATATCACAGGTGGTATAAAACTGGGCCCTTAACGAACTCAACATCATTTAAGGCTGGGCAGCATGAGGACCAGTCCCCCAGCCTTAACGACCCATTGTAGGTTGCAGAGCCCAATAGCCCTTTCCTCTGCTTTCTTCACCTTTGTTCACTTAGCGGTCTCTTCTTTGAATGTGTTCTCCATCTTAAGGGATGGGACAACTGCTCACCACATGTCACGGAGTGTGACTTGGATCTGCTGCCCGTGGCTTCTGCTGACTTAGTGTCTGCTTTCATACAAAAGATCTGAATGAAACCACACAGTGTTTATTGAAATGATTTGACTTAAATATGAAAGTAGCTGGGGCTCTAAGCCTTTAGACTTTGTGGGATGAGAAGAACAGCTGGTATGGGAGGTACTGACTGGCGATTCAAGGTTGACCAGAAGGCCTGCATCAGTAGAAGGGTGGGAGTTGAGTGGCCATTTGCTATTTTAGACAACAAACAAGGAATTTGACATGACGTCACACCTCCCATCCACCCCTTGTTTGCTACGTACTTTCTGGTGTTATCTGGTCTTCCAGATTATTAAGACACTATGGAGAAATAAACTAAATGAAACCCATACCTACACAAAGCTCCATTTGGATAATCAGCTCGCAGTGTGTTCTGGACTTGGTGTTTGGCTGCAGGCTAGGGTCTCAGGGAAATTTCCTCAAGCAAGACTTCTGACTAGCTTTGTACTTTTTTGTATTATCTTTCAAGAGCCCCAGATGGAACCCATTTCCATCTTTCTCATTTGGCCATAAAACCCATGTGGTGCTGATTTGATGGTTCCAGCGAGGAGGGAGCTGAGCGTGGTGCCACAGTGTGTGGCGCCCTGTGGACCATTGTGTTACAGATGGTCTGTGGCCTCTTCCATTGATGGTTGATGAATTGCTTTATTAGGAACTGTGGTCTTCATTTATTCTTCCAACAAAGAGACATTTCCTGATTCTGGGACTGTGTGAGTTCCTTTGGTGTTAGGTCCAGCAGAGCATGTGGAGATCACAGCCGTGGGAAATATCGGTAGGAAGATTCTGGGTCCTAACTCCTGTCTTCCCTACTCTAGTGTTTGCTAACAGTGAGCTTAGCGAATGATGACAACAGTGTGAGCCCATGACATGGAGCTGTAGTCACGCTGCTTTTCATTGAAGATTGGTGCTCACAGGCTGCCCAGTGTGACCTCGGGCATGGCTGAATTGTGAGCCTTGTGACTTGTGAGTTCTGAATTTGGGACGTCAAGTCGTAAGGTTTTAGGATGATGTGTTAGTGAAGAGCGCGGGTGCTGGAGTGTGGACAGTGGAGAATCTCTGTTAATTAAAACAGGAATAACTGCAATAAAAGCTGTACATCAGGGCTGAGAAAGCTCAGGCAACACATCCATTTATATTGCAGGTTGAAATTCTTTCCACAGAAAAAAAGTGAGGAGCTTAGCCAATACCTTATACTTAGTACAGATTCATCCATGAAATGTCTACACAGAGACGAGCTAAAGAGCATATGTTCGTAACACCGTGATTTATATTAATTTAGGAAACCCACTTTATTAAAAGTAGGCATTAACTCTTTCTTTCCTTCAAAAGATTTGTTTTTGTTGTTGCTGTTGTTCTTGAATATATTAGAGCAGGTTACTTTCCTCAAGCAGAAGGCTGGGGATAACAGGGTAAGACTGAGGCCCGTGAGCAAGTTAAAGCTTGTTCTAAGGGAGCATAGGAAAGTTTCCATACTTCACTGCAGAATCTCAAGAAGCAATTAGTACCTAAGAAACACAGAGGGCAACTAGGCTTTGTGTGTGTGTTTTAATTTATGGACTCAAAGGTCTTAGGTTCATTTTTGTGTGTAACTGAAAACAAAACAAGCAGGCCTTTAGTTCCTAGGCCTTTAAATAGTTATCTTGTAAGACAAGATTGTGCGGGCTGTCACTGAGCCCAGATATACCCATTTCCACCTCATCTTGAAATTACAGGCTGAAATTCTTTCCACAGACAAAATGTGAGGAGCGTGGCTAATACCTTGCCCTTAGTACATGTCCATACACAGACTGTCTACAAAGAGAGACACACTAAAGAGTGTGATATGTTACACATTATCATCCTATATACCGTGGGAAACTAAAGCCTTGTGAGTAATTAAGTTTACTGTTTGTGTGTATGAGTCTGTATATGTTTGTATGTGTGTATATCTGTTTGTTTGAGCATGTGTGTATGTACACATACAGCCTTTGTCTTTCACATAACATTCTAGTTAAACTTTAGGCTGATTTCTTTCATTTTAGATTATTTTTTTTTTTTCTGTCAGATTGCTATTTTCAGAAGCTACTGGCTTTTCTTGTGAACATTTTCCGCAGGGAATGGCTAGCCAGCACGCTCAGGGAAAGCTAACCCTGGTGACGTCACATTTGAGGCGTCCTGCCTTCTCTACCTTCTCTGTCTAAGCCTTTCATCTCCCTGTCTCCTCTGCACCAGTCCTGCCCAGTCATCTCACACTGGGTCTGTTCCTGGTGCTGATGCTGGACGGAACATCCTCAGCTGCAGTCCCGCCTGCTTTCTTTACTCTGACCCAGAGACCCCCTAATTCTGAGGTTCTCTCAGACCCAAGAACCTGACTTCAGTCTTTGGATGCTAAAGCTTCTTTTACTTCCTCTTATACTTACAGAAGAGGAAGATGATGTTTCCTGCTGTTCGTGACGATGGTTCTCCAGCCCAGTTTCTTCATTAGAGTCACCTGGAGGTCTTTTAAATTAAGAGGACTGAGCTCTACCCAGGGAAATTAAATCAGAAACACTGACAAATGATGTTCCAAAGCTAGTCAGGGTGGGGCAATTGTAGTGCTTTTTATCTTAGTGTGTTCCTGCTGTCATTAATAATGCAGGCTCACACAAGCCTTCACAGAACTGTCGGGTTCCTTCAGGGCTGAGGAGTGAGTGGGACTGAAACTCGGACAAATGCCTATTCACAGCGTGGTCTGCCTACTCGGTGCCTCTGGCTCAACGTGGCACGAAGGGTGTCTTGGCATTGGCTGAGCTGGACAAAGCAAAACCCAGCAAGGGAGCCTCAGCTTCACTGGCCAGCTCCTGACAAGACAAGTGTGTCAGTGCATTTTTCATGCAAGGGTCTTTCATTCAGTGCTCGGCGATGCCACAGTGGGCATTGAACTTGTGTACGTTATACTTGGAGCGAATATGCTGCGCTTTCTAGACACACTGCAAGCAGGCCTACATTTATTGAATGATTTATTTTATTTTAAATTATATGTACGGATGTGCACCTGTGTGGAAGTATATGCATATGAGGGCAGTTGTCTATGGAGACCAGAAGAAATCAGTGGATCCTCTGGAACTGGAGTTACAGGTGACTGGGAGCAGCCCAGTGTTGGTTTTGGGAACTCAACTTGGGTCCTCTGGAAGAGAAACCAATGCTCTTAGCGCCACTGAGCCAACTCTCCAGCTCCTGGTTTTATTTTATGTTACTGTAGTGTAGTGTGTGTGTGTGTGTGTGTGTGTGTGTGTGTGTGGTGTGCAGGCACATGTGTGGAGGTCAGAGGTCAACCTTAAGTGTTAGGCCTTACCTTCCATTGTATTTAAGAGAGTCTGACTCGGCCCTGGCTAGCTGACCCAGTGCTAGCTGGGCACTCTACTGTCTCCGCCTGGTGTCTCACCGTAAGAGCACTGGGACTGCAGACATCGCCATGCTGAGCTTTACAGGGGCTCTGGGGATCAGAACTCGGGTCCTCACGCTTGCTCGGCAGGTGCTCTACTCACTGAGCCATCTTTCCAGTTCCAAACCAGCATTTTGAATATATACTGTTTGTATCTTCAAGATGCCCAAAATGTGTTGAGCCAAAAGTACTGCATATTTCCTCTCAAACTACTTCTGTCTGGTTTGCAGTTATCATACACACACCATCCTCCTGCACGACTTTATTCAATCAGACAATGAATCAGACATTTGGGTTATTTTAGGCTTGTGACATTTGGGAGATTGACCTCGGAGATTTTGTTTTTGAGCAAGAAATTGAACCATTTTTAACTCTGCTGCCTAACACACTGCACCCTGTGCTCTCCACAGCCAAACTCTGCAAGGAGGCAGATTAAGTTTCACATTTCCTAATGCCATTAGGCTCGGCGAGCCACGCTGCACACTGCGGCAGGGCCTGCATTAACCAATCCTGGCACAGCTGTGCATTCCAATGGGGGTCAGCATGAGGGCACATCCTGGGGCCAGCGAGACCTGGTGGTGCTTATCAGGCGCTTGGGATGGAGGGAGCTGTAAAACCTGCTAAAATCACAGCTGGCTCCCAGACCCCGGGAACGAGATGGGCTAGCCTGCCCTATCTTGTCTTTTTCTTCTCTGTGGCTGAGGGCCCCGTGTTACTCAGGGACCAGAGGAAAGTCCATTCAATCTAGCTCATGAGACATGTTAAAGGAGGACTTAATGGGTAAGGGTTGTAGAAATATTTAATCCCAAATCTGGGGTTTCTACCTTGCCTTTAATCAGTGAGTTCCTGGATAAAAGACGCATTCAAACTTTATATCTACAATAAGCCTTAATCAGCACAGGAGCTGGGCAGATATTGTCCTCTATGCTATTATGTCTATTTCCCAGCCAATAAGCTCATTATATAATTTGTCATGTTTCATCTGGCCTGCTCTTAACTCCAATTAGCCAGCCCATATGGCCATTATTTTTTGACTCACCCAACTGCTTTCTCCACCTTCTCCCCTTCGTGGTTCTCCTTCAACCCCAAGTCCAGGAACCTTAAACTCCACCTGTGGCTCTTCTGCCTAGCTGTTGGCTGTTGGCATCTATATTCACCAATCAGAAATAACTTGGGGGGCAAAGTCGCATCTCATCTCGGGGCTACCAGGTCTTGGGGGGTCTGTGTTGTGGTAATTCTACAACCCCACTATGCCTATGCAAAAACACACAACTCATTTACAGTATTTATAAGCTGCAATTCTAGATTGGGCAGATTTAACACTATACTAATTTATTCCCCAGCTATAGGACCCATTGTTTCTTGGGGATTCTCTGGGCCATGTGGCTCTGCTCCATCTTCATTCCCCTTCCTCTTCCTCCATCTGCCTCTGTCTCCTCAGTCTCCTCCTCCGTGTCTCCTCCTTTCTCTCTCTCCCTCTCTAAAACCTCTGGCCCCCACCTTTCCCTTCCACTGCTCAATCACAGGCTCCAGCCTTTATTTGACCAGTTAAAATGAGGAGAAGGTTTACATGAAATCACCCGAGTTCATGATCTCCTCCTTGGGGCAGCCCCTCTTGAGGAAGCAGAATTAACATCAGAATACAAACAGTACCAGGGCAACCACAATCGGCCTGCACTTCGCATTAGGATACACAGCAACAGACCAAACCTCAAACTACATTTTAAAGTCTACTAAACTTTGAATGGCTAGAGAGACCGCTTAATGGTTAAGAACATTTGCTGCTCTTGCAGTGCACTGGGGTTCAGTTCTCAGCACCACAACCATTCCTAGCTCCAATGCCAGGGGATCTGCTGCTCTCCAAGGGCAGCAGGCCTATGCATAGTCTACATCCAAGCAAGAAAAATACTCACACACAAATAAAAATCTATTAAAATAATCATATTATATATAATTTCCATATTATTAACTTCTTGGGTTAGTGTGAGCAGATGTTTGCCACAATGACCGAATCACTATTGTGGGCCCAGGCCCATGGTTTACATTTAGATTCATACTTAATGTACATTCTGTGAATGTTGACAAATATTCAGTGACATGTGTCCCTCACAACACACTGCTTAATTTTTTTATTTTTTTGAGTCAAGAGTCTTATATATTCTAGGCTGGCTTCCTATTCACTGTGCTGCTGCAGATGGTGACCTTGAACTTCTGCTCTTCTCGGATCAGCCTCCCAAATGCTGGAGTTACAGATGTGCTACCTCATTGAATTTGTGGATTGCTGGGAAGCAAGCGCTCTGCCAAGGGAGCCGCACCCCTAGCCCTACAGTGCTAATTTTAAAGCTAATATTTAGAAAAGCTTTCTTTAGGGATTTGGGATAGAGAGGGGAAGAAAGGGAACTAATCTTGATTGACCCTTATTTGCATGCACATGTGTGTGTGTGTGCACGTGTACTTGTGCACTCGTGACTAAGCAGGCTTTAACTGACATGTATAGGATATTATCATGAAAGGTATTGATTGTGCCTTAATTGTACAATGAGGAACAAACTCCAAGGAAGAACAAGGCTTTGATTAAAGACATGGTGGCCTTAACAAAAGTTTACAGGCCTTTGGCTGGCTTCCATGGGATTTTTCTCTTAGATTTGTTGCAATGAGGTATGTGTGTGTGTGTGCGTAGGGGGGTGGGGATGGGGTAAATTCTCTCTCATTCCCAGGTTTTAGTAATGTCAAATCAGAAATTTATTTATAGTTTTTCTAATTATTTAAAAACAGCTCGTAGAGCACGGTGGCGCTCATCCTGTAGTCTGAGCTCTCAGGAGCCTATGTCATGGGAATCATCAATTTGAGGCCAGTTTGGGATACATACTGAGGCTCTCAGGGGGAAAAAAGAGAGGGAAAATAATAAATAAATAAATACAAACATACATATATACAAACATACATATATACAAACATACATACATACATAAAGCATTATAGCTGAAGACTTCTTCAAAACCTCAAGCCTCTAGAAGGAAAGAGCATCTCATTAGAGTTCTATTGAGTTTGCCACTTTAAGAACTGTGACTCCTTTGCTCTCCCCCACCATGCCATGGAGGGCGCTGGCTTCCCTTCCACACTTTATTGCACTGGTGAAGCAAACAGTGGACCTGCTTCTTGTTCTTGAGAATTCCTGAGCCTCCTCAGGCCCCACTTCCTCATGCAGATCACTGTGTGCCAAGTCCTGAATTTTTCAGGCTTCTGGACTGTACTCCTTTCAGCTGGGATTGGAATCCCAGCTACACTATTAGCACTTAGCTTAGCAAATTGCTTCTCTGTTCCCTTAGCTGTAAAATGGGACTAATCATAGACTGTATCTGTATGTTGTTATAAAGATTAAGTGTGTGGGCTGGAAAGATGGTTTAGCGGTTAAGAGCACTGACTGTTCTTCCAAAGGTCCATGAGTTCAAATCCATGAGTTCAAAAAAGAGATCTGACACCTTCTTCTGGTGTCTGAAGACAGCTACAGTATACTTAGATATAATAAATAAATAAATAATATTAAAAAAGATTAAATGTGTTTAAACAGTACCAGGTACAAGTGAAAAATACATGCTTATTTATTATTTATTATTATTATTATGATGATGATGTGTAAAATTTAGAGAAGTTTCTTATAGTCCCAGAATTCTAATTTAAAACTTTTTTATTAGTATATGTTAATTACCATATTAATAGATTTCTTTATGACATTTATATATATATAAATTATATATATATATATAATTATTTCAGTCATGTTCATCCCCTATTATTCTGTCTTGTCCTCCTTGCTTGCCTTGGCAAAAGTGATACAAATGTCTCATTTACATCTGAGCATCCAATTACCTCTTATTTCATTACTGTGATCAGTTATGCATTCTATAGTTACCTCTGACTGTTACAAGAAGAAGCTGCTCTGCACAAAGCCGACAGACAGCAGCACCACAGACAGCCATTTAGAAGGCAGCTTGGCAGCCTTACCATGTCCATTAGCAAAAGAACTGTGATTTTCCTGTAGGACTGAAGACTGTCCTAGCTGTAGGCTATTGGTTGGGTTTACAGAGGGGTGTGAGTTCCTTGCTGTAGAGCAGACCCCAAATCTAATCAACCTCTGTTATTCTGTCGTATGACCATGGATCAAACCACACCATTGCTTCTGCCACAATGAACAAGTTTCTTATTTTAAAAGATTTCTTTATTTATTTTATGTATATGTGTTCACTGTAGCTATCTTCAGACACACCAGAAGAGGGCATAGGATACCATTACAGATGGTTGTGAACCACCAGGTGGTTTCTGGGAATTGAACTCAGGACCTCTGGAAGAGCAGTCAGTGCTCTTAACCGCTGAGCCATCTCTCCAGCCCTGATGAACAAGTTTCTTAAGTCACCAGAAGCATTTGCTTTAGACCAGATCTCTTCGGGAAGGTATTTGCAGTGACATTTGTGAGTTTGAGTGTTATCATTGATGACATGATAGTAAGATGCTGCAGGCTGCACAGCACAGCTGAAGAAGTATGAACAATATTTTTTCCAGTGAAGTCGAAGTTGCCTTACATGTATTCTGATGGGTTTTGAGGAACCACTGGAGCAGTTCACTCTACACTAGTAGACAAATACCATTTTGTTGTATCAAGTTCTTGATAATAAATTGCCTCTTGTAAAACCTCCATCCCTCAAGAAGCCAGGCTAAGTCTTGTTTCTTGTGATTGCCTCACATTTCCATACCCTTTCACACAAAGACATAACATCTATTTATGGATTCTTTATACCTTATTCTTTATTTTCAAGCACAGCCTTCTGGTGGTGGGAGGACTCCATCTCTGCAGTTCTGAGCTCAGTGCTTTCTGGGGTAGAGTACAGGAAGACTATGATGAGAGGGATTTCAGGAGCCATAATGGGACAAGCTAATAACTAGCAGGTGATTGTCCTGAGGTGGCCTGCTTCAGATTATTATATAATCTGTGGCAGGTTTGTCCTTATTAAGCAAGGCTGTAAGGGATTCAGTTTAGGAAAGATTCCTGCTAATAATATGCTTTTCCTGTTATTATTAAACATATATAACAATGACTTAGTAAAAGCCCACCCCTTTAGAGCAGATCTCTGTAGATCCATGAAGATGTACTGTCTAGTAGTGATGCTATATAGACAAATAGATGACTTCTTAAGTCTTAATGATGATCTTATAAGAATTCCTAAAATTATATCTGTGATTATTAAGCTCTTTTATAGTGGGACTGCTATTAGGTCCTTTCCTGATCGTCAAACCTGCAATGAGAACTCTGCCAGTCTCCCAAGTGTCACCTGTTAATTGCTCTTAGATGACAACCAGACTTTCTCCTACTCAGAGCACATTCCAAGAGGTTGTAAACAATTAACCAAAGGTCATAAAAAGGGAACTAACAATTTATTATAGGTGCTAGGACAGAAGATAAAATATTGGCTGGGTTTATCTATACAAAAACTTCATTAATAACTTAGTTATGGCTTTTTAAACCTTCAGTGCACCTGTGGAGCTGAGGCAAGTAATGGTTGTTTAGCCAGATAATTATTCCTAATGGATATGCATGTAAACATTCTCTGTTGTAAACTTCTATTTCAATTTATGATTTGATTTTGTGTGTGAACTTGTGATGAACTTTGTAACATGTGGTCATGTATTCTAAGCAGATAGAGAAGAATTTTTTTTCCCTTTCTCCACTTAGGATCTTTTTGCTTTTCCCCTTAGATAGCTTTCATAGGAAACTTTTTACAACTTAGTGATAAATGCTATAATCACTTTTCTAAGTGTCCCTTTTTCTTCCTGTGACTTCAGACTAGGAGGCTGAAAGTTCCTGCTGAGATAGAGCAAAGGCCACATTATTTAATCCTCTGCTGTTAGGCTACAGCTGTTAATCACCTAAGCCAGTGGTCTTTCACCCTCAGAAAGAGCAAGAAAGTCTTTAGGACTTTTTAGAAGTTACCATCAGCATTTCAGTACAGTTAGAGAGCTAGAAAGACTTTAAAGCCATCACCAGAGTCCTACTCTGGGCTCTGCCACTACACTCTCCTGGCCAGGAGACTCTTGGCAGAGGGACATTTCTGGATTAAGCACTTGTGCTTTCTGGAAGTTCCTGGGGTGGTGGAGAGAACATGGGCTCCAGATCGGAAGTCTCAATCCAAGATTGGAGTCAGGTAGCCTTGCAGTCTTGGTAGCTACTTAAGTGCTGCAGGACTTCTGTTCTTTTCTAGGGTAAAGGGACTTCTAGGAGAGAAGATCCTGGTGACAACTCTTTGGAAAGGAAGTGGACTCTCCCAACTCAAGCCAGGGAATGTGAATTAACGGTGATAAGAAAGGGATGATCCTGCCATCTATGAGAAGAGCTGGGGAGGGTGCCAGCTGGTCTTTGCACAAAGCATGGGTATAATAATGTTAATATGTTTACACCTATTGACCATCTAATTCCGCCCCTAGAATCCACTAAAAGGAAAACTTCAGGAAAGTGACTAATTTATAATTAAGGGATTTTCTTTTCCCCCAATTAATTAATTAATTAATTAAGTATTTCACTGTATATCCTGATTGCAGCCTCTTCCTCTCAGGGCCCTCCTCCCATGGCCCCTCCTCCATCCCCCCTCCCATTCACCTCTAAGAATGGGGAGGTCCCCCTTGGGTACCAATCCACCCTGGTACCTCAAATAACTGCAGGACTAGGTACATCTTCTTCCATTAAGGTTAGACAAGACAGCCCAGTTAGAGGAACAAGACCCACAGGAAGGTAACAGAGTCAGGGTAGGCCCTGCTCCAGTTGTTGGGGCACCCACATAAAGACCAAGCTCCACATCTGCTACATATGTGTGGGGATTCCTAGGTCTAGCCTTTGCTAGTCTTTTGTTGGTGGTTCAGTCTCTGGGAGCCCCCAAGAACTCAGGTTAGTTGACTCTGTTGATCTTCTTGTGAAGTCCCTATCCCTTCTGCGTTCCTCAACTCTTCCCCCAACCCTTCTACAAGACTTCCTGAGCTCAGTCTAATGTTTGACTGTGGGTCTCTGCATCTGTTTTCATCAGTTAATGGGTGGAGCCTCTCAGAGGACAGCTATGCTAGGCTCTGGTCTGCAAGCATGACAGAGTATCATTTATAATGTCAGGAATTGGTTCTTGCCCATGGGATGGGTCTCAAGTTGGGCCAGCAATTTGTTGGCCATTTCCTCAGTTGCTGCTCTGTCTTTGTCCCTGTACTTCTTGTAGACAAAACAAATTTTGGTTCGAAGGTTTCGTGGGTGAGTTAACATCCCTCCACTGGGAGTCCTGCTTGGCTACAGGAGGTGGGCACTTCAGAATCCATATTCCCTACTGCTAGAAGTCTTAGCTCTAGGGTCACCCTCAGACTCCCTGGGGCCTCCTCAATTCCAGGTCTTTGACATGTCCTAGAGATACACCCTGCCCCCCCCATTTCTATTCACTCTCCAGGCCCTCCCTCACCAGCTCCCCCTACACCTGATCCCCTCACCAGCTCCCCCTACACCTGATCCCCTCACCAGCTCCCCCTACACCTGATCCCCTTCCTCACTCCCCTCCCCATTCCCTTTCCCACCCAGTTCCCTCCCTCCATTTGCTTCCAATTTAATTCTCTTCTGAGGAACCCAAATAGCTTCTTTGGGTCTGAGGATCGGAGCATCTACTTATCAGTGAGTACAAAGCATGCCTATTCTTTTGGGTCTGGGTTACCTCATTCAGGATGATATTTTCTAGTTCCATCCATTTGCCTAAGAATTTCATGATATCCTTGTTTTTAATCGCTGAGTAGTACTGCATTGTGTATATATACCACATTTTCTTTGTCCATCCTTCAGTTGAGGGCATCTGGGTTGTTTCCAGGTTCTGGCTCTTACGAATAAAGCTGCTATGAACATAGTGAAGCAAGTAAGCTTATGGTATGGTAGAGCATCTTTTGGGTATATGCCCAGGAGTAGCATAGCTGGGTTTTGAGATAGAACTATTCCCAATTTTCTGAGAAACTGCCATACTGATTTCCACAATGGTTGTACAAGTTTGTACATCCACCAATTCAAGGGAATTTATCATCTATTTTTAGAGTAACTAGCAATACAGTCAAAGTTTTAGGCAGAAGCCTGGCTCAGGGTCCCTGATAAGCCAGAGGTGGTCACCTATCCTATTACACCAACTGAAGGAATGAGGAACAGTAGAAAGTAGGGAAAGAAGATTTAATCAATACACTGGAAACTGCGACGGATAAAGGAGATCAGGGACCCTGAGTTTGTGTATGGGGGGCTAACCTGACCTTTAGATTTAGACAGAAGAATAGCTGGGGCAAAGGTCAAGAGGTTATGAGTAATCCGGCAGTCCTGGTCAAGATGTGGTCATCTTGATTACTGTCTCACATCCGCTTCTACTCCAGGTTGAAGCTCAGCTATCTCGGATCCTCACCATGAAGGGATGGCTAGCCTGGCCTGCCAGGTTTTGTTCTGACTGCGGTGTTAAGAGAATTACGCCTCTGTGCCTTCAGCTTGAAGGGATTGATTAGGTTATCACCAGGTTCTAGACGGAGGCTCCTAGACTGAGTATATACTTAGTCAAGTCAAAGTGAAGGCAGAGATGATACGTTTTTATCCTGGTTATGTGGGCCCAAGCCAGGAGCCAGTGCTTTGTAACAGACTCGGTTTCTAAGCGTCTGTATGGATAGTGTGGCTAGTATGTGAGTGCTGCAGTGAGGTGAATATAGAAACTCCCAGGTATCCTGGTAGGGTACACAGTGCACAGGTTAGGACAGCAAGGATGTTTAATGTTAAGGAAAATGTTCGTGATAGAATGCCATGCTGATGAAAGACAATGGTAACATCTCTTCAGAGTGTGGTTCCAATTAATGATAAAACAGTGTATACACATACACACACATTCTCTCTCACATGCACACAACCACCATCGCCACCACCACACTACCACCACCACACAACCACCACCACCACCACCACCACCACACCACCACCACCACCACCACCACCATCACCACTACCACCACCACCACCACACTACCACCACCACCACCACCACCATCACCACACAACCACCACCACCACACCACCACCACCACCACCACCACCACCACCACCACCACCACCACCACCATACTACCACCACCATCACCACACAACTACCACCACCACCATCATCACCACCATCACCACCACCACCACCACCAACAAAGAAACTTGAGTATTTTCCAAGGGTGGTAGGAAATTTATTTTATCTTTTCTGTAGGTTCCTTTATATCTTTACTAAATGAGCATATATTTATTTTATATTTAAAACAAAACTATTTTCAGAGAAAGCAAATGAATGGATACATAAAGTAACTATCTGGGCTAGTTGATTTCTAAGATCCTCAAATTATATATTCTGTGTTTTTAATTAATTTACTTAAAGAGTTTCACAGAGGAAGCAGTGTTAGGGGATGAACCAACCTGTATTTTATTCATTTAAGAGGCTACAATTATGAAGAGGCTCATGGGCTCTGAGGCCTTTAAACTTCGCTCACAGTGTAAGGGGTCAGACACTAAGACGGGGGTGGTCGGGCACCTTTGTTAACTAATGCTCTGAAATAACAGTTAGTTCCTTTCTTCACCACTGCTTCCCGTGAAACTGGCGGAGCACAGTCATCCATTGCTGTTTGGAACCATAAAGGAGATCATTAAAGTTTTAAATATTGGAGATAAAAGACCCCTAGGGCTTGTGAAGCAAACTGGGGAGAGCAAAAAGATTTCTTTCAATGTGAATCAGTGGAACACAGCAGCTAAGTGCCTGAGTCCTGTTGTAGGCAAAATGGGCTGCACTAACAAGTACAAGGTCAGGCTGAAGACCTTGGATCGTTATCTACTCTGAATTTTTCCAACACACAAAAATCACCATCTACTTCCTGAAACCGCTGTAAAGAGAAAGCAAGGCAGTGGAGAGCCATCTGGACAACTCCTGTCTTCACATATGTGCTTAGCAAGTGTTATTTTTTTTTTAACTGCTTAATAAGTGTTAGTTTTATTATGATTATTAGGTCACTTTTTAAAGCCATAGTTTATAAAATCAGGATAATAATAGGGACTCTTTTATAAGCGTGTTAGGGGAAATAAATGAATAGATGCGTATAAGCAATATAGCTCAGCTAGTTTAAAGGCCTGGAAGCCAGTGAGCTCCTTCATAATTGCAGCCTCTTAAAAGAATAAAAGACGGTTTGGTTCATCTTCTAACACTGGCTCCTCTATGGACTTTTTAAAGTAAATTAATTAAAAATACAGAGTATATAATTTAAGGATCTTAGCAAAAACTTTTATTAGCAAACAACACACAAATATGTACGTTTGGCATTCTAAAAACATCTTTAAAGAAAAAAAAACTTTAGAATTCTCAGGTTATTTCTTTCCCCATTATTCTAGTCTCTCTTAAAAAAAAAATCACTTTGCTAATCCCATGTCTGGTGAGATGTCAGGCTTTTCCACCCCTGGGGCCACGGGAGCACGTGGGGCTGCACAGGAGCTTGAAGACCCTGTTTCCAGTTGTCTTTTTCCAATATGGCTCAAGGCTGGGTGAACAGGAGAGGACCGAGGTCCTCAGGATGAAAGAAGCGAGAGCCCTGATGTGGACGATTCTCTCATAGTGCTGCTGTGACCTTTAGACCTGTGGAGATTTAGAATGCCCACTCCCAGAGGCTTGTAACAAGGACAATTAGCCTTCCCTACCTCAGGGAAAAGGGGAGAGTGGATCCAAAGTCCTTGGCAAAGGTCTGCTAACCTTTCATTTCCTCAGCTGACATCAGATGACCAGATGGTCAGCTCTTCCCCAGGACTCTTCCCGATTTACATTTCAATGCCCCTGGTGGCCAGTTCACAACACAGTGATTTGAATTCAATTCAGTTGTCCCACGGACAATTATATTCAGCCCTAGGTTTATACAACTTTTAAGTTTTTATCTACATAAATTGTTTTTGAAAAATATTCACAAGAGAAAAAAATCTGCTCATTTAAAAAAAAAAACACACCATAAAAATCCCAAGGCAGCTTTGAAGTTTACTCTAATTGGTACTTGGAAGGTCTTAATGTGGAAACGAGTAGAAAGGTTGAGTTGACTTCCTTCCTGTTCTTATCAAGGATCTAAGACTCTTTGAATGTTTGGATGGGTGGGATGGGATGATTATGAGCTGGCTATTTTTTTTTTTACACAAAATTCTATTTTTTAATTGGTTTATTTTCTTCTGTAGTGGTTCTTAGGGCACATTTTATAACTTAGCTGTAAGTCAGAGCCAAGCATGGTGGCTCATGGTGGTGTGTGATGGCATATTGTAGTGCATGGTGGCACCTGGTGGCACCTAGTGGCCCATAGTGGTGCATGGTATTACCTGGTGGCCCATGGTCCTAATCTCAGTAATTGGGAAGCTGAGGCAGATGCTCACTGTGTGTTTGAAGATAGGCTATGCAGCATCATAAGACTCTAAATCAAAATAAGCAAGTAAATAGATAAGAGACATAGGTAGATGACAGATATGGATAGATGATAGGTTCACCATCGATAAACTTGTGGGCCAGGCAGCCTTAACCACATGGAGGAAAAAAAAGAACTACAGATCATCTTCAATCAAGAGGTAATAGCTATGTGGCATGCTGCTGAGAATGGTAGACTAAATACACATTCTGCAGATATGAATCAAATTAACCAGGCCATGTGAGGCTTGATGTCTGTGCTGGGGCCAGGCAGAGGAGGTCTGCGGGTTGCCATGCTTTATGTAACTACCACTATAAAATCCAGAGAGGAGTTACAGTGCTTGCTGCCCTGATCAGGGAGCACCATTGGCCACTGGGAGTTTCCACCTCAATGAGAAGCTGCAGGGCTCAGGGATCCACTGCTGTTCTTGAGGTGCCAAAGTAATTGCAGAAGAGTTTACATCAACACAGAGAACACCGGCTCCTGGGGCTGAGCACACACAATTAGGAAAGAAATACAAGTGCATAGGTCTTCCCTATCAAGGAAATGATGCTAAATTACTTTCTTCTGTTCAGGACGGCTTCCAAGAGAGAAAGTTTAGAGAAAGAAACCCTTGAGGATTTTTATGAGAAAGAGTCCAACACAGGGTGATTTTACACTTTCAGAACATTTTCACACATTGGAGTCAGCTTGTATAGGAATATTTAGAATATGTGATTTTCACATGAAGGACAAGCGATGGTGGGAATGGTCAGGGAAAGCAGAGCTGGCTTGCAGGCGAGACAGGAGGAGTTTGAAATACTGTGGAACAGCTGAACCTTGAAAACAAGCTGATGGGATTTGCTTCTATTGAAAAAACAGAGTTAAGACTGATGTGGCTCAGAGCCATGTTCTAAGCTCCCACAAGAAATCTAGCCTGGCGCCCTCTCTACTTCAACCTTCAAGGGACCCCAGTAACTCTCTGATTCATGGGTACCCATAAAAGTGACCTAAGTAAGCCCCTGGCAGGTGGATTCTGAGGAGCTGACTTGGTCCTATCAACATAGAGGTGTTAGGCTTCTCATCAGAGGGTGGGTAAGTAATACTGACTGACATCAGACACTGCACTGCATCAGACATAAGACAATCACCATCATCTTGTCTGGGGAGATAAAAGACCCTTCATTCATGAAATCTTACTCTTTGAGAGTCTTTGTTATTTCCTGTTTTTCTTTTGTTGTCTGTTTCTGTCTTTTCTCTCCTCTGCTTTGCCATGTCTTGGAAGTGGAAGAAAAACCAAAGCAAGCAAACAGAGTGTTTCCCATACAGAAGCTAATTAAAATATAAATAAAATACAAAAGCATCCATAGGCTTCAATAGCTCCTGACTCTGCAGCCAACTCATAGGCTCTGTTGATGGAAGGATGCATTTTCTTTGAAGTTGAATTTGTAAAGTGTTACTTTTAGGCTCTTTTTACACTTTCAATTGCATAGCCTCTGGTTGATTTTGAAATGCTGTAATTCGGTTTCATATTCTGCATTCTACTTTAAGACTGTAAGGGAAAACCAGAAATGTACCCTGACTTTTACTGAACTTACTCTTCCCACTCTGCTTTCCTGAGAAAGATTAATTTTCTCATTCTGCTCATACATATTGTGTTGAGATGTTCGTTATGGTTTTTTATTTTTGTCAACTTAATACAAGCTGGGATCATCTGGGAAGATGATACCTCAATGAGGAAAGTGACACCATCAGATCGGCAAGGCTGTGCAGGCATTTTCTTGATAATGATTGATGTGAAAATGCCCAGCTCACTGTGGGTGGGTCCACCCATGGGCAGGCAGTCCTGCCTGGAGATTATTGCCCTAATCTCCATTCATGATGGATGTAAACTATAACTGAAATAAACCTTTTCCTTCCCAAGTTGCTTTTGGTCATGCCATGGTGCTTATCCCAGGAGTAGAAAGCAAACTAGGATAATTGATAGCTTATATTCATGTGGGTTTATGACCAATATTCTTTCATGCCAACTGTCATTTAGTCTTATGGGAAAACACAAGCAGGTGATCTCATTTTCAAAAGAGGAAGCTGAGTCAGGTTTAGAATCCAGACCTTCAGAGCTCTGATCTGATCCTTCCATGACACTGGCAAGGGAGCTTCAGGAATGAGATCAGTTTTCTCTTTCTTCTCTTGACTCTTCCTGGCAGATGGACATTAGGACTTAGATTGGACCTTATTGCCCATTTAAGGACCTACTACGAAATAATAGGAGAATGAGTTATTGATCCATTCTCAGGCTCTGTGGTCATTTGAATAAAAATGGCCCCATTGGAACAGCACTATTAGGAGGTGTAGCCTTATTGGAGTAGGTGTGGCCTTGCTGGAGTAGGTGTGGCCTTGTTGGAGTAGGTGTGGCCTTGTTGGAGGAAGTGTGTCTCTGTTATTTCCTGCTGCTGTGGATTCAGAAGAACTCATGGGTCCTCCAGCACCCTGTCTACCTGCGTGCCACCATGCTTCCTGCCATGAGGATAATCCTCTAAACCTCTGAACTGTAAACCAACCCCAATTATGTGTTTATAAGAGTAGCCGTGGTGGTTGGGTTGCAGTGTCTCCTCACAGAAATAAAGCCCTAACTAATATAGGCTTTAGGTAAGAAGTTATAATCTTTATCTGATTTTTCCTGTTAAGATTAAGAACCTAAAGAATGTGGCGATTAGTGTGTGAAAGTCAGCCTTAAGTAACAACAAAAGGCAAAATAATACCAACAAGCCAGGAAGTTTATATTCTTGTCATATAGAATTCTGGGAAGATGGTGTGGTGTGTTGACTGTTTTGTAGATGCCTCAGGGGTCACCCTTACTCCCACAGTTCTGCCAGCCTGGGGCATCATGTACTTGAAAATATGCCCAAGTCTGGCCAACAGGTTGGATGAAAGCAGGAAGAAAACTGACAAGGGATGTTACTTCAGCTGTTGAGTTGCCTGGGAAGATGAAATCTCAAATAAGGAATTGCCTACACCAGACAGGCCTGGGGGCATCTCTGCGGGCATTTTTTTTTTTAATTAATGTAGAAGGGCCCAGCACACTGTGGTCAGAGCAGCCTGGGCAGTATAAGAAGGTGTTTGAGCAAGACAGGGAAACAAGCCATTAAGCAGTGTTCCTTGCAGATTCTGCTTCAGCTCCTGCCATTAGGTTCCTGCCTTGAGTTCCTGCCCTGACTTTTCTTGGTGACAACTTCAACCTGCAAGATAAAATAAACCTTCCTACCAAAACTGCAGACTAGGATAGGACCTCTTAAAGATATCTTCTCAGGATACCATAGGATACTTCTTTTAACCTATTAGAATTCGGTCACATAGCCATATCTAACTGCAAAACAATTTATGTTCTAGTGACCATGTGCCTATCTAAAGTTTCTAGTTCTATAGAAGAAGATAGTGTTGGGTAGTGTGAAGCAAATGGATTTAAAAGATTTTTATTAATTTTCTTGAGAATCTCATTCAGTGTGTTTTGATTATATTCACCTTAATCTCCTTCCCTTAACTGCTTTCATATCTACTTCAGCTTCTGTATCACCCAACTTCATGTTTTGTTTTAATTAATATTACACACACACACACACACACACACACACACACACACACACACACGAACATATCTCTTCTCTGATGAGGTCTGAGAACTTCACTAATCCTGCATCAGGGCTGACCTACCTCCTGGGTTCATAGCAATTGTTGGAGTTGCTGGGAGACATGGAACTTCCCAAGTCACAGATGACAGTCTAGTCACAGATAGATACTGAACACATCATAGTAAGTTATCATTGAAAGAAGTATTTGCTGTAGTATCTTAAAATACATCATAGAGAAGCTTATTTGGCTTTCTAAAGTTGTGGATATAAAATAAAACTTTGAGTGGTTTTGTTTTATTTTGGCCTATCATGCCTTTCTTCTTAAGACATTGCTAGCCTAAATGTAAAGTCATCAAACACGAATTTGTGAATTATGACAACACCCCTGTGCTGGGGGACCATCAATTGAGAAAACGTCTCCATCAGATTGGCTTGTAGGCAAGTCTGTGTTCATTCTCTTGATTGCTGATTGACATGGAAGGCATAGCGCCGTGTGGTCCTGGGTGGTATATGAGAGCAAACGGGGCAAACTAGGGGTAGCCAGCCAGTCAGAAGCACTCCTGTGCTTCAGTTCCCGCCTTGGCTTCCTCTGATGATAGTGTGAATGAGAAATGTAAGCTAAGTAAACCCTTTCCTCTCCAAGTTGCTTTTGGTCATGGTGCTCATCACAGCAACAGACAGCAAACTAATGCAGAGCCTAAGGAAGCTTTCTTTCTATATACATGTGTGAATATATAGAGATGCAGCTTTTCCTGTGTACGGCCACACCGAGGTCCATGGAATAAGCAGGATGACTCTGTGCAGCCACTTCCTTGATGATGGCATTAGTTTTGTCTGGATTTTTGCCACTATAAGAGGACTGCATCTAACTGCTTTGATCTCTGGGGGAAAAATTCCCAGTTTGCTTAGGGATCATAGGATAGAGGAATTTGTAGCTCTTCATATATTTGCATGAGGAACTGACTGGGAAAGGTTGGTTGGCTGCACAGTCACTTTTGTAAAGGTCTCAGAAAATGGCATTTTCCAGAGTTAAAAATCCCAGTGCTGTAGGTGTGTAGTTGACTCAAAGTTGATCTGACCTTTTCTGATAACTTTTGGTAGCTGAATTTACTTGGTGTCTTGGGGTTTCTATCACTGATAAAGCACCCTGACCAGAAGTAATCTGGGGAGAAAAGGGTTTATTTCATATTAGAGTTTATAGTTCACAATCCAAGGAAGTCAGGGCAGAAGCCCAAGTCAGGAACTGATCCATGGACCATGGAAGAGTGCTGCTTACTGGCTCGATCCCTCTGACTTTCTCAGCCTGGTTTTCTTATGCAACCTAGGACCACCTGCCCAGGGATGGCACCATCCACAGTGAGCTGTGCCCTCCCACATCAATCATTAATTAAGAAAGTGCCAGGCAAGACTTGCCTAGAGGCCAGTCTGATAGAGGCACGTTCTCAATCGAGAGTCCCTCTTTTCAAATGACTCTAGCTTGTGGCAGGTTGACCAAAAAAAAAAAAAAAAAATTAGCAAGCCCACTTGGCAACTTGACCCATGACTGATAGTATTCTTCCTGATGGTGGTTCTTTCCTCTTTTTTCTCCTCTTTTAAACAACGTCTCATTTTATAGACCAGGCTGTCCTTGAAATCAGAGTTCTACTTGCTCTTGCCACCCGAGGTAGGACATTAAAGGCTTGTTCCACCACAGTCAGAAAAAAAGGTTACAGCATTTTTACCAATTAAACTATAGTCTGTATGAATAAATATAGGGAATTGTTTCTCCAACTTACTCACTCACTTAAGAAACAGTTACAGATATACAATATTTTGTTCTAGGCACTGGGACAAACCACTTTTAAAAATTCACCTTTTTTTTTTTTTGGGCTGAGCAGTGGTGGTGCATGCCTTTAATCCCAGCACTTGGGAGGCAGAGGCAGGCGAATTTCTGAGTTCGAGGCCAGCCTGGTCTACAGAGTGAGTTCCAGGACACCCAGGGCTACACAGAGAAACCCTGTCTTGAAAAACAAAAAACAAACAAACAAAAAAATTCATCTTTTTAATGAAGGAAATGGCAAGGACTAACATACAAGTGAGTGGATTGGTTAGGTGGCTATTAGTTCTAAAGTTAAAAACAAGACAGAGAAAGAGTGCGGGATGATCCTTTTATGAGACAATTTAGTGTAGTCGTGTTGCAATTCTGATGTTTGACAGAAAGCTTGAAAGTGAGGAGAGAGACAGGGACTTGTAGGGGTGAGAGTGTGTGTGGAGGGATGGTATTCACTACAGTGGAACCAGCAATCGGAGAAGCCTTTGTGGGACGGAAAGGAGAGAGACTCATCTTATTTGCTGAGTAAAGGCAAAGATGCTAGTGTGGCTGTGTTGAGTTGCAGAGCAGCAGACGGTGGGGACCAGAAATGGCAGAGGTCAGTAGGAATAGCAAGTGTTCTGCCTTTATTCAAGATGCAAAAACATGGGACATTTTGAGCAGAGAAGTTACACAGCATGCACGACTTTTTCTAGGAATCTCAGCCGTGATACTGAGACAAGTTCGAAGGGGAGGCTCGAACAGGAGCTATGGCGGTGTTAGCAGAGCTGATGGAGACCGTACCGGGCTGATACACCGGAAGCAGGAAGTAGTGCTTCGCTTCTGGATATATTCTAAAGAAGGACTATTGATTTTCTCTGAACAAATTATTTGAGCTATAGAAGCTTGGATCAATTCCAGTATTTAATGTCACAGTTTCTGTTAGTCTGGGGTCCACTAGTGGTTTCGCTGGCTTCTCTGCTATGGGTTCAGCTCATTGGGCTCCAGTCAAGTGGGGAGACTGACTTAAAACAAATCCACTTTGAAACTCATTCTGATTGTCTGCAGAATTTATTTCCTTGTGGCAGAAGAACTCATACAGGCTAGCTGCTTCAAGGTCAGCTCGAGAGCCTGACCCTTTGGTTGAGACAGGCTTCTCTAATAGGTCACATAATCAATCACCTATCACCTTCACCTGATCCTATCTGCTGAAAAATGTCACAGGTTCTTCGGGCACTGAAGGGAAAAGGCCTTTCAGACTCCAGAAGGCTAGAATTATCGCTTTTTCCCTGGGACCTGTCTAACATGAAGAACAAACTGAAACCAGCAGGCTTTTGCCTGGTTATTAAGAGTGATGCAAAACGGAAGCAGTCAAAAAGTTGGAGTTGCCATTCATTAACTTAGCTAGAACAGGGGCAATCAGGAGCATCATATAGCTACTTAGGGAAGGAGATGCTCAATACACACTTAGGTGGGGATGACTCTGAGGGTAAGGACTTGGGGGGAGAACTCATTAGCATGTAAATGGAATTCACTTCCAAGAAATATCCCTGAGGATAGAGGAAAGACTCAAACAGGCCCATAATGTCCAACATAACAACATCAGGTGAGGGCTGATGAGATGGCTCAGAGAGCAAAGGCTAGCCTGAGGACCTAAGTTTGACCCAAGGAACTCCATGGTGAAAGGACAGAACCAAGCCCCACAGGGTGTGCTCTGACTACACAGCCACACATATGCCTACATATTCACAAATAAATTTAAGCATGTTTTTTTAAAAAAAAATACAGCATTGTGTAGAAAGAGGCAATGAAAAGGCTGAGCAGGAGTGCAGGGTGGGGAAGCCGTTGGAGCTTTTACATGTTCACTGAGCTAGCCCAAATCCCAGAGAGTTGTTTTCTCCATCCCTCACTTCTCTCTCTGACTGGTTTTCTTTTCTGTGAGATCTTGGAGGACAAATGGAAATGGTAAAAAAGATTTGACTTTGTTGTGAAAAATTCCACAACCAAATTTGCATTTTTACACAAATAAGCCAATTCAGCTTGAGTGTGGACAGCACGGTCAGTGGGAGTCTGTGAACAGCTTTATTTTAGGACTGACATCATTAAAAACAGGCCGATCTGTAAAGCTTACACCCCCTCAGGTGATGCCGGACAGATGCCATCTGTGAAAGGTTTCAAACAATGATGTGGGACAGATTCCCCCCTAAGGTAGCAGAGGTGGACCCTACAAAGGCATTTGTAATATCAGCACAAGCGCATTTCTTTATCAATCAAAGGCATGATCTAATGAAGCTAATGCCTTGAAACCATTTCTTTTAAAGCATCTGTGGTAAAGATGACGAGAAACATGGTGATTTAAAAAAAAGAAAAGAAAAAAGCCTGCAGTTTGGTGAAATGCTCGCTGGGCCAGCTTGCTCAGTGTCTTAGCAGATCCTGTCCCAAGATGAGGATGGGGTTCTGCTTTTCTACAACTCTGCATACCTGGGGTATTGCTGCCACGTTTCCTGCCAGCCCCCATGCTTTTCCCAGTTCCCTTGCTGTGCACGGACATCCCTTCCGGTCCTTATGGAGAACCGTGCGCCATCTGCAACATTGTCAACAGACTGAGTTTTGCCACCACTGGTTACATCTCTTCAGACTTCTTTCACAGATTATAAAAAAAAACTACTTGTCAAAGTGTTGAGGTTTTACGACGAGGTTTTTTTTTTGGTATCACAAGAGGTGACCTAAACTTCATGGCCATTGAAAAAGTGTATGCAAAATAATACTTCTTTCTACTTCCTTGAGGTGCTCACCAAAGCCTTTGATGCCACTAGCCGCTGTGCTTCTGGGGCGTCTGGGGGTGGCCATGGAGGGTATGAGCTGGTGTGCAGAGCATGCCGGGCTGGGAGCGATATGGAGGGAAGGAGTGTCGTGGGCATTTTGTGTGCACCCAATGACACATCTTTCATGTCCACTTTCTTATTCTCCAGTTGCTCTGTAGGAAAAGATTGAAATTATGAAGAGGCAAGCTTGCAGGCAAGAGCTCTGCCACTAAACCACCATGCGCTTGGCTTGGTGTGGCGCTTTTCCAGGGGCATAGAACACGGCCACTGGTCATCTAAGCCTACCCTGGATTTAGAGATACGTCATAATACATTTATTTTAAAGGCTTCTCAGTTCTTATAGAACAGAAAAAAAAATAACCATGGTATTGCGGAAAGAAAAACAGCTCCATCTGAGTTGATCAAGTACATTATGAAGAATAAGCCTTTCAGATGAGGATATAATGTGTGCTCATACGGTGCTGTAAGCTGCGTACTTTGAGCTGTACCACTCCTCTTCACAGTTCCTTTTGTGTTTAAACAATACTTGAATGCTTATTTAGGGGGAAAAAAAACAAACAAACCACTTTCACCAGTTTCCACTGAAGAATCTCTTAGGTGATCTTGTTACCCATCTGAGAGCACTGGACCAACAAACGGTTGGGCATACTTCTTAACCTGGTTCTATTCATTTTTAATTACCCATGCTCTAAAACAATGTACAAATGATGCTATCAGATTACTGGACACAAGTTAATCCTCACTTAGCAAATAGGGAAATGAAAGCGAGGAGCACACCACTGGCACTGAGCTCGGAAGACCTGCCTCTGTGCTCTAGCAATCAGGCCAGGGATCCTGCAGGACCACACAGTTAACATCCCCGCCGAGGTTCACTGCATCCGGAAGCAAGAGCTATAAGCAGAGGCATGAAATGGCTTCCTCACCTTTTGGATGGGCCTGAAGGTCAAGTCCGTTTATTTGCTTTTAATTCAGCTGAAATTAGAGGCCACCTGAAAAACCCCTTTGTTAGGAACAGTTCTTTAAATAGCTGCACAAACCTTTGGTCCCTCTCATTTTCCTCCAACCTTTTCTGTTCGCAGGATTAGGAAAGCACTTGGGAGGCACATTAATCTTGCCAGCGTTGTCAGGAATGATCAGCGAGTTTTATTAAAAAGCCCCAATTGCCTGAAAGGCCTCCTTGTCTGAATCTGAATGGAAGGAGCATGTTAAGATCTTGGGGGCATGCTGTCAGGACCCCTGGTCTTGCCCCCTGGACTTGGAGCTGACACTCGGGGAGGAAGTGCAGGAGCCTTGCTTTGTTGAACAGACTGTGCCTGTGGACAGAGCTGGCCCTGGCATCATGCAGTCTCCAGGCTGCACTGGGACCAAGGCTCTGTTGTTCTTGCTGCTCCAGCTACTTCTGCTGCTCCTGGACCCGGCCAATGCCACCTTCATCAGCATCAACCGGGGCCTGAGAGTGATGAAGGGTAGTTCTGCCTTCCTGTCTGGAGATCACCTGAGGTTTGCCATCCCTAAAGAGAAGGATGCCTGCAGAGTGGAAGTGGTGATGAATGAGCCCATAACCCAGAGGGTTGGGAAACTCACTCCACAGGTAGGTCACATTTCGTTTCTGTTCAGATGTGCATGTGGGTGCATGTGCATGTGTGTGTGTGTGTGTGTGTTGGAATGCAGAGGGAATAGGTAAAGGATCTCTCAAGTCACAAGTATGTAGCGTATTTGAAACTAAGGCATTGGAAGACACCGGCATGGAGTCCTATTGCTTTTGTCAAAGAGGTGAAACACATTTTTTCAATACTTTTGAAATTATATTTATTTCGTGTGTCTGGACATAGCCATGCCATGGCATGCTAGTGGGGACTAAAGAACAACTTTTACGAGTTGTTTCTCTCCTTGAACCATGGGGAGTGAACAGGTCTTGGTGGCAAATGCTTTCACCCTCTGAATTATCTTGCCAGGCTTTTTTTCTTTTTTAATATTCTTGACTGGATTCAGATGATAAGCCTGTCACTGACATGGTTTAATCTGAATAATATTAACATATTATCAGAGGTAACGGTTAAACTCATACAGATGTGCACGCTTTTTCTTAACAATGCACTGCTATCAAGAGCCCTTTCATTGCAGAGTCTCATCTCATTCAGAGGATTTCCATGTCTCACCAGGTGCCTTGACCTAAGAGAGTAGCCATTAATCCAGTTAGAAAAACAGAGGATATAAGAAAACCACAGGTTTCTTGGTCTTTCATTTTAGGGGAGGGGGAAAGAAAGGGGAGAGAGAAGTGGGGAAAAGAGGAAGATGGAGAAAGAGATTGAGAAAGAGAAGGATAATTGAGAGGTTGAGAGAGGCAGAGACAGAGAGACTGTAGTGAGCGGTCTCTTGGAGGGCGTGCTGTGCCCAGCCTTACAGGGTCAGTCTCTCACAGACTGCAAGAGAAGTACCTGCAGAGACGGTGGCAAGGCTACTAGGCTGATTTCTTTATTGGGTTCTATTAGTTTTTGAGACATTTTTAGGTCCTATGGAGACCCCAGAATGACAAAGGTAAATCATGATGACGTGTGTGTGTGTGTGTGTGTGTGTGTGTGTGTGTGTGTGTGTGCATGTGCACATGTGTGCATGATGACATATATGAATGTGTGCATGCAGGTATGCATGTGTGTATATATGTGTGCATATGTGTGTGGTCTCATATATATATATGTGTATATGTATACATATATATATATATACACACACACACACATACATATGATTATCACAGACTTAAGACCTCCAAGTCATCTCTGATTTTAAGGCAAAATTCTAGGTATTAGGAAGATATTATGCAACAGAGACAATAAATACCCAACCAGATTGGAAAAATTTTGACTGTTCAGAACACCCCCGAGTGCTCTTGTCATCTACTGTTTGCTGATGATTTGAAAAAAAGTCCAATGTGGTACTGGATGTATGTGTGTGTTTCTAGGAGTAAATGTGATAGAGAAAATGGATTTGCAGCATCTCAAGTGGACATGCTATCTGTACATTCTGGAATTTATTTCTTGGTAGCCTATTAAAACTCTAAGCTTCATTGCTGGCTTACTGTGTATCATAGATAATGTTTATAGAAACATTATTTCTTTCCAGTGTTTTTTTTTCCTAATTTTAAATTCTGATAATTTTAGCAAAAAAAAAAAATTCCCAGGTAAAGTCTGGTTTGAGGAGAATTTATGCTTGTTTTTAGAGCTAGAGAGGTTCAGCCCTTTCCAGGGATTTCTCTGTTATGAATTTTTGAATTAAGCAAGGCTAAGTGCATAAGTGCACATATATACCCCCCAACAGCTAAATAAACATTATTCCTTAATAGAGCTTAACAGTAAGCTTCAAGCTAGGCTTATGTGAACCCATTCCTAGGAAGACTACTGTATTAGCAACACCCTGCTGTGTAATGAACAGTTTTGTGGGATTTGCACAGAAATGCTTTGTTTAACATCTGTTCAATTAGTGTTTTCATTTCATTACTGAAGTTTGTCTTAGAACCAACAGGTTCATTCCCACTGCATATCTGGAAAGCCACTTGCATAGGTTCATGCCAGTGCCTTCTGGCTCTGCAGTCTCCTGGATAGACATTCAGACAGGTCGATGGCAGTGCGTTGCTCTCTCAGATTCCAGGGCAAGTCTTCACTCTTGGCTCCACACCTGGAACAAGGCAAAACATTTTCTGGGTGGAAAAGCACCTTGGGTTAGTGCTGAGCTTGCTGTTTTGGAATCTGAAATACAGCATTAGGAAAACATCTCTAGTTTGAACTACTTCGTTGTCATTAAAGTGAGTAATGAGTCAGGAATGTGTGACAATTTAATTATAAATTGTAATTGAAAAGCAGTTGAAGTGGAAAAAACCAAAGCTAGACAGTAATTAGAAAAGGATTTAGCTCTCTTTTGTTTTAGTTAGTAAATTTATGGTCAATCATGGTTGTCGCCTTTTATAAAAGGAAAACATATTAGGAAACACGGAACAGATGTTTCTTTTAACAAAGCAGATTGTCTCTTTATTGCCGTGGCTATTTGTCAGTGATATGGGAAGGGCTTCCCTTTATCTTCTCTCTGCTTGTCAATTCAAAAGAGGAATAGAAATCCATTCTTACTAGTGAGAATGTTGTCCCAGGGTGGGTTATGTTGTTTGGAAATCTTTGAGGCCGTAAAAGGTGCTAAGAACACCACTGCAGTAATGCAATGGATGCATGGAGGCACGGGTGCATGGATGCATGGATGGATACATGGTTGCATGGATGGATACATGGTTGCATGGACTCACACAAGGATGTTTCTCAGGACTTTGTCACCTAGGTCAGGGCAGTGGGAGGAGCAGAAGTCTTAAAAGCACAACAAAATGAAACAGAAACCCAGGGTCCTAATATAAACTAGTCATTTCTTTACTGAATCTTTGTGAGGTGATGAGGTAAATTGTTACTGTATTTAAGGAGAGTAAATTGTCTTTGAATCTTATAGGCCATTTGTTTTTTTCCATAGCCATCAAAGTTGTCATTTGCAAGTGTGTGAGAGATGATTACAGATCCTCTTTGGCTCTTGTCAACTCAACAGCACATACCCACTGTGTCTCCATCCTTTGAACATAAAGATTTTATTTGAAAGAGAAAGACAGAACAAAACCACATAGAACAATGTGTTTGTATGTTGGTAAATGTGTTGTCCAGATACCCAGAAAGACCTCTTTAACTCAATTGCTATAATCCTGAAAAGGATAAATATTCTTTTTGATAGCAGATTTTTACAAATAGTTTATAGACGTCTAGTTATTTAGAGACGTAACATTCGTTAATTAGCTTGTTTGGATTGTTATAATTTAGATATCAACCAAACAAGATACAAGTATAAACAAGATGGTGCGTGGGCATAGACAGGAAAGAAGGGGTCGATGGTGGTAGAAAGACACTTGCACCCATATCACTAGTAGAACATAGGCACCTCCCACCTCCACCCCCATTCTCCATGCTTTTCTTTTTGAGATGGAGTCTCACTAAACAGCCCAGGCTAGCTGGTGTGAACTAGAATCATGGGAAGAAGCTGTGTCTGTTAAGACTGATTCACTAATTAAAGCTTCAGTGGTGTGGAGGGCTTGGATGTTGTTGGTCCAGAGATTAAGTCACCATTCCTTGCCCACCTCCCTGTGGGAACTCGAAACCTGTGACTAATAGAAAAAAAAAACCAAACATCTTTTGAAATCTGTTAACTTAGCAGACCACTGGCTTATACCAAGCCTAAAGCTATGGCTGTCATCAGATAACATCTGAGGCTAAAACCAAGCAGTCTTCCCCCATCTTGCTATAACCACCCCTCTGATGTACCATCAATGTATTTTAAACTTGTCTTGACTGAATGACTTTTTTGTTCTGTAAAACTGTGAAACTCCATAAAACTGCTTCCATGGATTAACATGGGATTTAGAATAACCTAAATCTGAGTTACAAAGCCTCGATCACTCAAAACGGCTCCAGAATAAAAGATCCTAATTCCCTTTAAGGAGCATTGCTTTTGTTTCTTTTGTATTGACACTTGCCTTGAACTCACTATGTAGCCCAAGCTGAGCTTGGACTCATGAAGATCCTCCTGTATTTTCTTTCCAAGTGCTGGGATTGCACATGTGTCGCCACCACCAGCTACCACATCGTGCTTTTGGAGGTACTATAAGGCTGGAGGAATAAAACTTTGCCCTGGGTTTCTCATAGTCATTTCTTTACTCCTCTGAATTAGGTCTTCGATTGTCATTTCCTTCCCAATGAAGTAAAGTATGTTCACAATGGATGCCCAATTCTGGACGAAGATTCTGTGAAGCTTAGACTTTACAGGTGAGTGGCATAGAACCGTTTCTCATAGTTTATTTTATTTTATTTCTGCCAGATAGTTATGCTGTGTACTCTGTGGGCATTTTCTATGACTATATGTTTTCACGTAGAGTCATTATAATCTAGTAAAAAGGTACTCAGCAGCAGTTGGAGATCCGAGTGAGTGAGGCAGCCTTTCCAGCCAGTGTCCCATTCTTTTGTCTCTTCCTCCTTGGGGCCTTTCTACAGATTACTAACTCCATTATGTTTTCCTCCAGTCTTATGCAGAGGTTTCTCTTACAACAATCCATTACTTAACCTTGAAAGTTCAACCCATTAATGTGGCAAAAGTCACAAATACAAGTTCCTTATGAGAATCTGATAGACATTTATTACAAGATTGAATGAAATCTTTTCTGTTTGATTGATGGCTGCTTAGTTATAGGAAGCGCAATATTTTTCACTTCTAGATGTTAAATAATACAGGTATGTTTAAAGTCAACTAGAAAGTAAGCATAGATTCACAATATAATCCTATAAAACACCTCCAATCTATACATACAAGAGAAAACCCATGCTTATACAAAAGCTTACACAAAATGCTAACCCTGAAACCTTATTCATAATAGATAAAATGCTGAATGATTTGAATTGATGAATGGTATAATCATACAATGGAATATTATTTAGCCACAAAAATTAATGATGTCCTGATTTGTGCAACATGAACTAACCCTAAAAACATTACGTCAAATGAAAGTAGCCAGCCACAGAAGGAACCAGTATTATATGGTTCCATTTATACGAAATATCTTTGTAGCATGTAGGAAGATTAGGAAGGGACCTGTGCAAGGCATGGTTACAGGAGCTGTCATGCACTTGGTTTTGAGGACATTTGTAATCGAGCATTCAGAAGGGCTGAAGGCAAGGGACCAGGGAGCAGTTTTTTTTTTTCCTTGAAGGACAGAAGATCTTGATGCTCAGTTCATCTTCAGTCCTAAGTTGAAGCTCAACCCAGGCTTCATGCACTTAAATTATGCATGTGCTAGAAGGGAGGCTCTGAGGTCTCAGCAGCCATTAGATATCAGGATGGATGGGGAATTGGAGAGCAGGATTTGCAAGAGAGCCATGCAGGGAGGGAACAGCAAAACAACAACAACAAAACAACAAAACAGCCATCGACACAAAGGTGGAGATGAAGCCACAGGAACAGGGAGAGGCCAAAAGTAGAGGAGGAAATGGAGCCACATTCCATCTGAAGTACACATTTTGTGAAGGGCAACTTTTGCTGTTAATTTATTTTGGTTTTGGTTTTCTTTGTAGAAGGGTCTTGCCCAGGCTAGCCCTGGATGCAGTCTGTATCCTAGGCTGTTCTCAAACTGGTAATAAAACTGATCAGTGAGTTTTATTAAAAAGCCAGGATTGCCTGAAAGGCCTCCTCTGTCTGAGTCTGAATGGAAGGGGCGTGGTAAGGTCTTGGGGTATGATGTCAAGACCCCGGATCTCACCTCCCAGACTTTGAGCTGACACTCCTGGAGGAAGTATTTCACGTGGGATTAGACGCATACATCATCACATCCGGCTCATGAGGACAATTTTTACGATAAGTGTGCAAGTCTCAGAAGAATCTGAGCACCAGTAAACATGACCTTTATCCTGTTCTCTCTCCAGGTTTACTGAAACAGACACCTTCATTGAAACCTTTCTCTTGAGGGTCTATCTCGTGGAACCAGACTGTAACATCATCCGTCTGAGCAGCAGTGCGTTGGAAGTGACTGAATTCTATGGCTTATCCCAAGCCATCGATAAGAACCTGCTCCAGTTTGATTATGATAGGACAGCCAGTCTGGACTGCACCATCAGACTAGACCCAGTGAGGACTCAGCTGCCAGCCCATGGCAAGCTGGTTGTGGTGAACCGCAAGTCAGAGGGACCCCGTGGAGATCAGCCACACAGCTTTTTCTCTGAGACAGGTATGAATCTCTTAGTAGTTAAGGTTACTAAAACTGAACAAAATGTCTAAGTGCTCATTTTTCATATTGACAAAGAGTTCTGCTTAACAAATATAGCTTTTAACTTGTTGAAAATTCTAAGCTATAGTGTTAGTGAGATGGCTCAGTGGGTAAGGCCTGACCTGAGTTCAACACCTGTAACCCACATGGTATAAGAAGGGAGTCTACTCCTCCAAATTGTCCTCTGACCTCCAATGTTACACTGAGGCACAATTTCTTTCTTTCTTTTCTTTTCTTCTTTTTTTTTTTTTTAACAATTTTTTGTTGTTAGTCAGGAAAGCTAGTTGAAATGAATTTTTTTAACATTTATTTATTGTTATATCTAAGTACACTGTAGCTGTCTTCAGATGCACCAGAAGAAGGTGTCAGATCTCATTACAGATGGTTTTGAGCCACCATGTGGTTGCTGGGATTTGAACTCAGGACCTTTGGAAGAGCAGACAGGGCTCTTAACCACTGAGCCATCTCTCCAGCCCCGAGGCACAATTTCTTTTGGACACATACACACACGGGCTAATGGGATGGTTCATTTGGTGGGGGCACTGGCCTCCAAGCCTAATAGCCTGAATTTGATCAACAGGCCTACATGGTGGAGGGGAAAAACTAACTTCCAAAAAAAAAATTAAAATGAAACTAAAAATACATTTAAAAAATGAAAGAAAAATATAGATTAGTTAAGGCTGTGGATTTGGAATCAGAATCAGAAACATCTGGGTTTGATGTTTGTACTTCCTTTATTAGTAATCAGTAGTTTTAGCCTCTGTTAGATGGGAAAAGAGAGCAGCCCTTCCATGGGGCTGTGTAAGAGGGAGTAAGGACACAGTGTGCTCAGCCCAGGTCTGGTCCATTATAGTGCTCATGAGTTGCTATCTATGATTATAACAATGGACAGCAGTGGTGACAGTGTGCTCTTTACTGAGTATAATTGGGTTGTATTCTAGTAAAGACTGTAGGTAGAAGCCAGGATTGACATCCAGAACATTGAAACTCCCCTCATAGTATCCATTCAGTTACTACAGCACTCCCTGTGTTAGACATACAATCCGTACATTTTGGACGCTTACTATCTGAATAGTATTGTTCTAGCAACCATAGGAAGACCTAGAAATAACCGTAGTATTACCTCGAATTTTGGACAGAGGCTTACAGCTAAAGACTGCTAAAGATGAACATCAGTCCATTTTGTTATACAGCCATTGGATTAAGTAGTAGAGTACCTGTTTCATGTGTTATGGAAACGCGAGTTCCCGAGCACCATTCTCCAGCACAAGTGAAAGTACAGCTGGGAGAGACAGAGTCTTTTAGGGATAGCTCTGGGTTCAAAAAGTCAGAACAGGCTTGTTCAAGGGGCAAGAGAAGAATTAAAGGAGCATTTGCTAAAAAGACCAACCAGGGGCCAGAAGGTGGGATTTCTGTGGGCAGATAGTCCACATGAGGTTGTATAATGTAAACAGAAGCAGTGTCTGAGCTGTGAATGTCCACAGTGAGCTAGAGGCATGTTTGTCAGAGATATTCAAATACCACAGAACCCCTCTTTAATATTTTTTTTCTCAGTCTAGCTTTTGGTAAGCGAACCCTGATGAAACAACTGGTCATCTGGGTTTTGTTTTTGCTTTTTAGTAAAGGAGTTTACGACCTTTCAGAACAATGGCAATCTAGTGGGTGAGTAATTGGAAGGTTCTTGTGCAAGTGTCCTGGGGCAGTGAGTGAGGATGTGTCCAAGGCAGGAAGATGCACTTTGAGTTGGTACAATCATTGTGTTCAAGCAGATGTCTTAACGTAATGCTGTGTGTTCTAGAGCGAGGGGCAGGACTGAAGTGTCCGGACAGAAGCTGTGCCCTGGAATGGAAGCAAGTGGCGAGTCAGAAAGTGAGCTGTGAGGAGTTCCTGCTGACGGGGTTTCACTACCAACACACGCAGCCCCCTTCACCCAACATTGATTACATCCCCATTCAGTTGGATCTCACAGACAGACGGAGTAAAACCGTATACAAGGTAGAGTTTGGAGCTGAGTGTTGGTGTCCTTGCCTGGTTCATTGTAAGGAAATAGTTCTAAATGGGTGTCCGTGCTGGTATCTATGAAGAAGTGTACCAGTGCTGCTGATAGCATAACTTCTGGCTTGTAGGTTGTACCTAAATGTAGCGTGTAGTTTTACAAACAAACAAACAACAAAACAAAACAAAAATGATCCATGTTGATTCTGGCTAGGCACCAGTAATGGAGGTCTCGACACCCCCCCTCTTCCCCCCCCACCCCGGGGCCAGCTTGCTGCCAAGCCACTCCCACTTCCCAGGCCATCCACCTCCTGTGGGAAGCTGGCTACCGCTCAGATTCCCCTTAGCTCCTTAAAATTATAACACTAGAGACGTGTAATATACCAACCAGATTTATAACAGTAAAATCTCCAACCCCAAAATGCCCACGCAAAGAACACAAAACCCAACTGATATAAACACAAGCTGCACGCCTAGATTGGGCAAAAGTACCCTCCACTGCTCCATGTCTATGAACTCCCTGGCTACCTGCGGCTTCTGCCGGCCACTTGACTTCAGCTCTTCTCCTTCGTCCATCTCCTTCCGTCCTCTGTCTTGTCTCTCTGTCTCTCCTTCTTCCTCTTTCCCTTCTCTAAAACTTTCATCTCTGCCCTTTTCTAGTGTTCCCCCTTTCCTCCGTGACAGCAAGGCATCTGCTCTGTAAGGCCGCGAGGGACAGAGAGGCACAGCAGCCTGGTGTCTTGGCTGCAGCTGACTATCATTTGTGCACTTAGGACAGAGGGCTGAGGGGTTGGTTTCCCATAGGCTCCATCTTTCTATGTCTTCATTTTCCTCTCCCTCCTCCTCTGCCTTTTTGAACTGATGATCAAAAGCGGACGAAACTTTACGAACTATTTTGCTTGTTACTCTGGTGTTCACATATCCTACAGTGGGTTTGGGAAGCTGGGGAAGCAGTGACCCTGCTGACACACCCCATATTTATGCCAATATGAGATGTTCCAGGGGACTGTGGGTAAGACCCCCGGCACTACTCTCTCATCCCACTAGTGTTTCTCCTAATAAACCCTTTTAGGGAATAAATTGGTGATTCCCTAAAAGATTAGAAAATGATGAAACAAGACCGCAGAATTTTGTAGTTGATGTCTGGGAATGAAACTTGGAGGGAATCTTGCCTAACTGATCAGCCAAATCAGCTGGGAAGCTTTTCATGGCTTAGGTTTCCTTATCTGTCATTAATAGTTATGGAAGCTGGTACCCAGGTTACTTGGGTTCGTATATATGTTTAGCTAGCCATCTGATTTTGGACTTTCTTCGTCTTAAATGAGGCCACTGGAACCTAACTCTTAGTAACTGAGGGATTAAATGAGACACTCCTTATAAAGTCCTTGCTACAGAGCTTGACACATGCTAAGCATGTGCACATTATTGGTAGTGTAAATAGCTATGAATGGAAAGAACCTGTGCTCAACCAGGTTTGACATAATAGTGGGGGCCAGTCTCTTGTTTCACAGTGGTGGCCTTGCTGTTTGTATGTGGTTGTCTTATGGTTGACACACTCAAAACAGGATTGTATTTCACTAGCACAGATTGTCTGGTTGGTTTGTCACGAAACCCTTTCATCACCAATGGCTTTGTACCTCCATTTAAACAGCTGATATTTTTCTTTCTGATTAATTTTTTTTTCTTTTCTCTGTGTAGTCCTGTCTGTCCTGGAACTCACTCTGTAGACCAGGCTGGCCTCGAACTCAGAAATCCGCCTGCCTCTGCCTCCCAAGTGCTGGGATTAAAGGCGTGCACCACCACTGGCTGGCTTGATTGATTTTTCATGATTGTCCCTTCACTGTGTCAAAGGCTTTATTGTTTTTAGGTCAGATTCATTGTGAGATTGTCTGTCTAAATGAACCTCTTGGTTTTCCAATCCTTAATCTCCTACATAGTCATTTTGACAAGTCACAAAACAGATTCATTTATAGATATGAAGACAGTGTGCTCATTAAGGAAAACATTAAAAACATGGAATATAGGAAGAAAATAAGTCTGATTTTATTGATAACCAACCATTTGTCTTACACAGAGACATGCAGTGGGGATGTGTACCTGAGAGCTCATTTTATTCCATGTCATTAATTCATCTGTGAAGCTTTAAATAATCAATCAATCAATCAGTATTTAGATGATTAATTACTATATATTAAATAATTATATACTGTGATTAATTAATTAATTAATTAATTATCAGTCCTGGAGATTGCACGGAGACTCCCAAGTATGCTAGGCAAGAGCTCTACCCACTGAGCAACACCCCCAAGTCAATTTCTCCTCTGCCTTCTAAGGCCATTCTCTTCACCTTTGTCTTTGCAACACCTAATGTTAGGTTTTATTGCACAGTGAAGAGCAAGAAATAGTTTTTTTCCATATAGCCAAAATTTGCAGAACTATTTGATAAAAATATGTACTTGTTTTGTTGGAACAAGTTTCTACAAAACTAGATAGTAGAAAGTCCTTCTGGTGTGTGAAAAGACCAATAATCCAACCTTCTGCTCTCTGGTTTCCTGTGCTTCTTTCTTTGCTGGAAGCGTCCCACTCCGAATCCCTCATGACCTGATTCGTGGCAGTGAAGCCCTTCACATCCCTCATCCTTACCATTTCTTGGCCATTCTTGCCTAGTTTGGGGTTCCAGACAAATAATCAAAGAGGTGATTTTTAAAGCCTCTAGGTTGTTTTAAACCAATGCTAGATTCAAACTGAAAATTCGTGGAGGAGGAGGAGCTGGCGTGTCAGAGCTTGGCCATATTGAGTCTTCTTATTCAGAATGAGCACCTCGCTTCCTCCCACAAATGTCACTGACATGTGTACGGAAAGGAAACTTTTGCTCCATGTGAGTTGAGCACTTACTAAATCCAGTCCCTAGAAGTTCTTGTGGAACTATCAGGAACAGAATGGTGTCTTTTCATTGGTTATTGACGATAAATAGGAAAGCAACTTTTTTGGTGTAATTTTCTTTTATCTGGCTTCTTTCCTAAATTCAATTATTTTAAGAAATTTTCAATTCTCTGGGCTTCAAAAGACCGTAATTATATCTTCACTAATGATGATAATTTGAGCCTTTCTTTTCCAGTAATTATTCCTTTTACTTCTGCTCTCCTCCACACTGGTTTGACCAGAACAATACTAAATATAATGTTGCTTGTAGGCGCTTCTTGTCTCGGGTGGGCTCTCTACTTCAGCTGTACGCACTCTCCTTTTCTGAGCTTCTTGCCTCGGTTCCGTCGATACGAAGTGAATGTGGTTGCTCTGGTCGCATTCCACCTCCTGAACTTGGGTTACACTCGTACTTTCAATCTTTCTATGGATCCCAAGTCTATTCTGTGAGGTCCATATAATTAGGCATTTTCTTAAAATTTTAGGATTTTTCTTTCTTGGTTAAGGAAATATAAATTATCTTATGGTAATAATGGATACATGTGGATTTTTTTCCCCCATCATCTTATTCATGTGTTTATGTCAGTTAAAAAGTTAATGTCTTCCTAGCATGTGCAAAGGTTTGGATTTGATTCTCAGTAACACATACACTCTTTCTCTCTCTCTCTCTCTCTCACACACACACACACACACACACACACACATCTTACAGAATATAGTATATTTCATCAGTTTTTTACCTATCTGAAAGTCCTTTCTTCTTTTATTTCTTTTTTTATTAGATACTTGATTTATTTACATTTCAAATGGCATCTCCTGAGTTACCCCTCTGAAAACTCCCTATCCCATCCCACCTCCCCACCCCCATTTCCTGACTTGCATTCCTCTCTTCTGGGGAATCAAGCTTTCACAGGGCTAATGGCCTCTCCTCTCATTGATGTCTGAAATGATCATCTTCTGCTACATGTAGCTGGAGCCATGGGTCCCTCCATGTGTCCACTTTGATTGGTGGTTTAGTCCCTGGGAACTCTGGGAGTACTGGTTGGTACATATTATTGTTCCTCCTATGGGGCTGCAAACCTCTTCAACTCCTTGGGTCCTTTCTCTAGCTGCTCCATTGGGAACCCTGTGCTTAGACTATTGGTTGGCTGTGAGCCATGGGTATTCTGATCCACTTTCCAATAAAGATCAAAGTATCTATACTTTAGTCTTCCTCCTTCTTGAGCTTCATGTGGTCTGTGAGTTGTATCTTGGGTATTCTGAGCTTTTGGGCTAATGTTCACTTATCAGCGAGTGCATACCATGTGTGTTCTTTTGTGATTGGGTTACCTCACTCAGGATGATATTTTCTAACCCCATCCATTTGCCTAAGAATTTGATGAATTCATTGTTTTTAATAGCTGAGTAGTACTTCTTTCTTCTACATTATGTCTTATTTAATTTTACAGAGTACTCCACAGGCTGGCAATAATTACTTAGTGCTGCTCCAATGTTTTTCTAGCACACACACATGGTGTGGGTCTGATCCTCCACACCACAGGAAAGCAAACTAATACTCTTTAACCTATATTAATATTATTTAAAGTCCAGAATTGCAAGGGGGCTCTTTGGAGTCCTTCCTATGTTTGGTGAAGATTGACCTAATCCATCTTTTCTTCTGGCAGTCCCCAGACTCTATCAACACCATTTCTAATGTAAATTTCATTTCTAACATAAAGTTATTGTGCTTTGTTATTTTTTACATCATCTATCTTTTAAGTCAGTAAGTGCTATATATGTTTGTATCTTTTTTTTTTACATTTCAAAGAATGCTTTTATTTAGATTTAGTTCTACACTTAATTGCTTTCAATATTCAGTTTTAGCCCTTAAAACCCACAATCCGTCTTCACACTGTTGTTTTCCAGTAATACATCAACGGGCAGATACTTTGGTCCCTGGGGTGCCTCAGAAGATTTCTCTTCTTGGTCACTAGAGGGAAAGAGGGCTGTCTCCTCGGATTCCCTTTTGAGTGGCCCTTTTTTCCAGATGTTGCTGGCTAGTCTGTGAACCTTTAGCCTGGTGCTTTGGCTGGGGCATTGAGAGGGATGGGGTAGTGGGGAGAGAGGTCTTACTTGCTCAGGAACTGATAGAATATGATTCCATGCTCTCTGAGCCTGGCAGATGTTTTAAGCTGCTTTGTTGTCTAAGGGCGATTTCCTGATTTCTCTGGAAAGCTCCAGCTCAGAGCCTATCCCTCTGTTTTAGAAGAGAGGGTTCACCCCCGCCTAACCTGAGTTACCACCTGCAATATTTCTGCAGCCGGTAGAATATGGCTTACCTCTCCACTTTAATGAAGGATGGTCCTCTTAGGTCAGGACTCAGGATGACCCCACAGCGGTCATCTGTTCCACGTGACATGGGAGCAATCACATGTTTGCTGACACCCAGAAGGACAGATTGAATCTAACAATATCTCTAACTCCTAAATCTCAGGGGACTCCAACATAGAAGTGGGAATTCTGGACTCCCAAGTAGTAAATGAGGATTAGCCACCATTTTTCTACTTCTGATGATTTAGATATCTAGGGGGTTGGCCCTGAAGAGTCCTGTGAATGCCCCACCTGGAATTTCCTCTACCAGGAAATTCTCTCCTGATGCCTGAGGCAAGGGGCATGACATTACCCCAGCCTTAGCCTTCATGAGTGTGAGGGCCTTGGTTGGGGAGTCAACATAGCACCCTGCTCTCCAGATAAGTCATCTCTTATCTCTCCCAATATAGCCATAGTCCTCTAGCGAATGAGAGTATTCCAGAGTCCGGTCCCGGACCAGCAGACTCACATACATTTTGAATATAACATCATGTCATCATGTTCCTTACTTTTGAAATGTGATCTCTCTCTCTCTCTCTCTCTCTCTCTCTCTCTCTCTCTCTCTCTCTCTCTCTCTCTCTCTCTTCCTTCCTGAACTTCAGTCAAGACTGAAGCAGGATATCTTCTCTCAGTTGTTCACCTAGATAAAGTGAAGAGGAACTTGCCTGAACATTCCTATCTAACACCAAGCCCATATTGAGAGTTCAAGTGTGTGGGACAATGTAACTTAGATCACTGAGCCTGCTTCTCTCAACAGTGGGTCACATCAGTCCCATAACAGCAAAGATCTACTGCTCTTAGCTTCTTCTTCCCATACCCTCACTGAGTCCTCACGTGCTGTGGTGTCCTTTTATGAGTCTGGAAGATCTCTCAGTTTCAGCTTCCTTATTTGGGGAGGATGCATGTCTAGTTAAGTGGTCACTTGCTGTTCCCTTGTTCTGATAGCCAAATGGATAATCCTCCCTCAGCTGCACAAGTTCACAGGGTGAAGACCCTTCTTCCCCAGCCTTTCCTTGCCCTCTTTGAAACCGCGTGGCCTGAGATCAGTGTTTTCTGTGACAGATACTGCCTGGTGCTTTACTTTCCCAGTTTCATTTAATACACAGGAGTCTAGAGTTTTCATCTGTAGGTGAGAGAAACACGGAATTTAGGAATTATAGAACTTATCTAATATCATACAAATAACAGCTACTGAAGAAGCAATCACGGGGCTGGAACGACAGTCAGCAGTTGAGAACACTCTGTTCTTGTAGAGAACCAGGACTCACACTGTGGCTTAATACCAGCTATGCCTCCAGTTCCAGGGGATCCAGTGCCCTTTTCTGACCTCTATCGGCTCTTGTGTGAAAGTGATGCATATACTCAGACACACAACAAAACAAATACATACATTTTAAACACATAGTTCTTTCTGATATCAAAGTAGATGCTCCCATTCCAAACCTTTTGTGCACAATGGACTCACTGGGAGTTCTAAAGTGGCAGGACTCTAGTTGCCTCCTTGGAATAATTAAGTGAACACATGGAGGCGGTTCCTGGTGGCCAGCAGGTGACTCTAACATGTAGCTGGTGGTCACAACTGGAGCATCCTCTGGTCTGTAGCTTCGGTACATGCCATGACATTAACCGTGCATCCTACAACTTTATTCACACCATTCTCTCTTTTTAATTTTTTTTCTCTCCTTCAAAAGTCAGAGAGTGCGTGGTTGCCTGTCTATATCAGAGTTGGCATTCCTAACCAGGTCCCAAGGGCTGCGTTCATGGCCACGTTTGTTCTGGAGGTGGACCAGTTCATACTGACCCCCCTGACAACCTCCGTTCTGGACTGTGAGGAGGATGAGACTCCGAAACCCTTGTTGGTGTTTAACATCACTAAAGCCCCGCTCCAGGGCTATGTGACTCACCTGCTGGATCACACCAGACCCATCTCTTCATTCACCTGGAAGGATCTCAGTGACATGCAAGTTGCCTACCAGCCACCAAACAGCAGCCACCCTGAGAGGAGGCATTACAAGGTAAGAAGGAAGGGGAAAGAAGTGTCCAGCCTGGTGGAGTTCAAAAAAGTATTTGAAAGTAGATACTCAGTTTCTCAGAGGAGACTTGATTTCTGCAAGTCACAGTGTAATACAGCTCAGGGCTTCCTGAAGAGACATTGGTGTGGTAGATTAAAAGAAGGTTTTCTATCTTGCTGAGCCGTGGCTTCAGTTCCAGCCCATGGCTGCCATGTTGAAATCTAGATGGACTGAATGTGGCTGTAGCTTTCTGTTGCCCAGAGAAATCTGAAGTCTACACTGGGGTTATAGTCCTGGAAGGCATGGAAAGGGTGGAGACAGGAGATTGCTGGATGATAGCCTAGCTTCAGTTTCAGTAAGAAATCCTATCCCAAGAAAATAAGGCAGATAGAAGAGAACACAAAACATCCTCCTCTGACCTTGTGCACACTTGGACTTGTGCCTTTCTTTGAAGTATAGATATTCCATATATATACCATGTTCTTACATACATATACATATGGAATAATAAATAAATAACACTAAAATATATTTCAAAATAGCTAGTATAGAGGATTTTTATTTTCCCAACATTGGAAAATGATACATACGAGAGATGATAGTACAGATATGCCGGTTCCCCTGATCTGATTAGGGCACAGTGTGTAGGCATGGGTGTCTGTGTGATATTATACCCTAAATATCATGATCAATTAAAGAACTAAAAACAACCAAAAATAATACCTAGGAATGAAATGAGTGACCTCACAACAAAATAAGTTACTTCCTATAATAAAATAACACCCTGTTCACATAGAGGTTTAATGAGTCAGTGTGTGTGTGTGTGTGTGTGTGTGTGTGTGTGTGTGTGTGTGTGTCTGTGTCTGTGTGTGTGTGTGTGTCTGTACGTTTGTGTGTATATATGTGTCTCTGTGTGTATGTCTGTGTGTGGCTCATGCTAATTTGTTTATTTCCAGATGGAGCTGGAGGTGTACGACTTCTTCTTTGAGAGGAGCGCCCCCATCACTGTCCACATCTCCATCAGAACAGCAGACACAAATGCACCACGGGTGTCCTGGAATACAGGTGTGGGTGTGGTCCTAAGGGAAATGCAAGGAAGTGGGTGGGTCAGAAAACTCCTTTTATTCCACTTCGTCCACAAGGCAATGGAAACACAGACAGACCAAGAACAGCAGACTATTAGCTCTGTTCCTTTTCCTAGAGACTGGTGAGAAACTGAAATTCAACATCCTTGAGTCTTCTGGCTATGTTTCTTCTTTGGCAGAGAGACCATAAACGTGCCCCCTTTTAACTGAACGAAGAGAGGAAGTGGCTCTTGTGAGATTGACTGAGAATAAGACAGAAAGGCAGGGTCTCCAAGTCAGATTTTGCAGAGGGGTAGTAGCAAGGTGCAGCCTGGAACCCACTGTCCTGTTTTTGTTGGGTTGCCTGGAAACCAAAATAAGTAAATAAGAACTTAAGCAGCTTTTAAAGGGTCTTTACACTGCCATTCAATTCCAAGTAGACTGGGAATGTGGTTTATATATTTAGATGAGATGCAAATGTGGAATTCAAATGGATTTTCCTTTTCACTAATAACATTAATGACATTTAAAACATACTTCCAAGCAGGAGGAATACATTCATGTCTGATTTCAAGTCTCAGCTTTGGCTTATAATTCTGCCTGTTTGAGGGATAAAGAGAGAAATGAAGGACTTGGCCAACCAAAGTTGAGTAGCAGTGCTACTTTTATACAGGTTACTGTGTTCTAGTGAGGAGATGGAATCATCTGTATGTATGATACAGAATGCTCAGGTGCATCAAGGGAGCTTCAGGTCTGCATCTGGCTGCTGTAGAAATTACAATCCCCTTTAAAATGGATTTTGACATATTATGAGTTTGGTATCTGGTATTATTGAAAAGTTAGAGAATATACTAGATAGGATAACTCTTCATTTTTTTCTACTACGTATATTATAGATAGAATTGCTGTTAGCATTTTGAGAGTTGATTGTCTTCTAGTCTTCTTGGATGCTCTTATGATCTCCTATGATATATCCACGATGTGCTGTGTTGTGTGTATACATGTCCCCAGCACCACTTCAAGAACTCAGGAGGCTTCCCAGCAGCCACAGAACTCATTTGCATATGCTTGCTTTCCTCTTACCTCCACTCTCTTTCTCTTATCACCCCTCCCCTGTCTTTCTAGCTCCCGCTTTCTTCTTTCCTCTCCCCTTCCCTCTTCTTTCTGTTTTTTCTTGTTGTTGTTGTTGTTGTTTTTTTTTTTACAACTATAGATGTCTTAGCCCAATTATCTCAGGAAACAGACCTTGAGGTAGATCATATATTGACCCTGTCCTGAAAAGGAAGAGCACTGGGCATTAGTCTGATGTCTCTGTAACAAATACCCAAGACAACTGACTTATAAAGGAGATGGGTTAACACAGCTCTAGAGCATCCAGCCCATGGTTAGTTGGCCCTGTCACTTTGGGTCTGTGATGAGAGAGCATATGGTGGCAGGAACTTGTGGAGAAGCAAAGCTACTCATTTCATGGGCAAGAAGCAACAAGACAGAGGGATAGGAAGAGGCTGCATTCCGCAGTTCCCTTCAAGAGCTTGCTTATGGTGACTTAAAGATCTGCCCCAAGGCCCCTTAAAACCACCATCACCTCTCTCAGTATTGCCACCCTGGAGACCAGGCCTGTAAGATGTGGGCCTTTAGGTGATGGTTCATTATCCAAGCTACAGCAGGTGATATGGCTGAGCTGGTTATAACTTTTCACTACGAAAAAACAGTTGTCTGCTGTTTTGGTGTCTCTATGAAGCAGACGTGACCACTGGATTTGAGAAGAGTTCGAGGTGGATCAGGAAAGGGTGAGGTCAAGTCCCAGTTCTGCTGAGAGATAAGAATGCTTGGTGATGATACAGGGCTACATCCAGAGTCTGTGGTTTTCCTATTACCAGTGTGAATGAAACTCTACAATTTTCCTCCAGCATACTGAGTCTGAGGAGAGGTTTTATTTCATTCCTTCAGTGCATAAATCCATCTCTAACTAAAATTGAAACTAACATACATTCAATTTTGCAAAGCACCAAGCATCCTTTAACATTGCCAGGTACAGTCATTCTTTATAAGGATATTGGAGCACTATGCATTCCCTACCCTATGGGATGTGTATGCTTCATAAGTCATGTGCAAAACCCCTTCTGACTCTTGTCCATGTAAACCATATAGAGTCTTTGACAAGTTCCTCATGGACTCATCCAAACTAGGGACCTCTGTGGTCTAACTTCTGCTCTCTCCTTCAGTATTTAGTTTCAGGCAGCATCATGGTTGTTAAGGCTGCATCTTAAGGAATCAATTGTCAGACTGAAATTAGAGCAAAGTTTACTAAAAACACAAGTGATACTCAATTTTCATGAAAAGCGTTTAAAAATATAACTTTCAGATAGGTTCATGAATGAAAGCTCATTAACTTTAAACAGATATGTTGGAGGCACAGAACTGCATAGGACATGTTTCTGTGTTTCTTACAGGTTTGAATCTCCTGGAGGGGCAGTCTCGGGCCATCACTTGGGAACAGTTTCAGATCGTTGACAATGATGACATTGGTGCTGTGCAGTTGGTCACCATAGGTGGCCTGCAGCATGGACAGCTTACAGTAAGAGGTGAATGATTTACCTGCTCAATTCAAAATTGAACCCAGGGACTCTTCAAAAGCAAATCATGGAACTAGGGATAATGCAGTTGGTAATGTGCCTACTGCTCAATCCTCAGAGCTGCACAAAAGGCCCGTGTGGTGGTGAATGCTTCTAATCCCAGCACCAGGGCTTCCTAGTCAACCATCTTAGCCAAATCCATGAGGTCCAGATACCAGACTCAAAAACCAAAGTGGGAGAAGCTAGAGAGATGCCTTTCAAACTTTAGCATGTGCTCACCCTGGGAGTAAGTCTTAGTAAATCATAGGTTGTGGAGTCCCATCTCCAGAATTTCTAGTTATGTAGGCTCAGGTCAGAGCCTGAGATTACACTTGTAATAGTTTCCCATTTGGTGCTGATGCTGGGTTGGAAAGATTGCTTCCCTATGCTTGATGCCATGATGGCAGTGACCTAAGGGTTAACCCATATTTATCAGAGGCTTACTGATGTTCCAGTTCTTTCATGTTGCCACAGCATATCTGCATACATACACATTTGTATCTACTTATGTTTGACAGGATTTGCCAAAGAAAAACAATAGCATGCATACAAAAATATAAGGATGACTTTGTGTGTGTGTGAGTGTGTGTGTATGTGTGTGTCTATGAAGACTGAGAAAACTCATGATCTGTTTCTGGAAAGAATTACTATTTATGTCCAGAAAGGCCCATTGAGTAATTCAGTCCTACACTAGGGCTTGAGAATTAGGATAACTGATGAAATAATTCTCTGACCAATCCAAGATCAAGGCTCTGGGAAACAAGGTCGGTAAGAGTCTAAAGGCCCACACAGTCTGGGGCTGGGGAGAAGATGACTCAGTGAGAGATAGAGATAGAAATAAAGTGAGAGATATAGATAGATGATAGATAGATAGATAGATAGATAGATAGATAGATAGATAGATAGATAGATAGATAAATGATATAGTACCTCTGCATTTTTGTCTTAGGTCCATAACCGTCTGGTATCTCTTAACTGACACCTACAATAAGCTATAACCATATTATTTTCCCAGTTTCACAGAGTGTCAAATACTTATTTGTCTCAAGTCCACACAGGTAGTATCCAACACTAAATGTAGTACCCTGGTGCTCACTAAACTGCACAGGTTACAGATTATCCTTGGCTTATGTTTTTTTGTTTTTGCTTGTTTGTTTTATTTTACATTTTGAGGGTGTCATAGGGACTATTCCATATGTGTTTGACTTAGAACATTTCCAGTTTATGACGGTTTATGGTGCATAACCTCGTGGTGCGTTTAGGGGCACCTGTATTGCCACTATTTCCCGTAGCCTGCTGTCACGCAGTGATTCCTTTCTCAGCACTGCCTCTGCTCCCTGTCTTGACCACTCAGTACCATCTCTGATCTCTCCATCAGAGGGGAAAGGATTTCTCTTCACCGTGACTGACCTTCAGGCTGGAGTTGTTCGCTATCATCATGATGACAGTGACACCACCAAAGACTTTGTGGCTTTCAGGATATTCGATGGCCAACACAGCAGCCATCACAAGTTTCCTATCAACATCTTGCCTAAAGATGACAGCCCCCCATTCCTCATAACCAATGTTGTGATTGAACTAGAAGAGGGGAAGACCATCTTGATCCAAGGGTCCATGCTGAGAGCTTCAGACATGGACTCCAGTGATGACTACATCTTCTTTAATATCACAAAGTACCCACAGGCTGGGGAGATCATGAAGAAGCCAGGGCCAAGACTGATAGGTAAGATCTAGGCAAATAAGACAGTTTGAATGGAATTGAATCTATATTTAAAAAAAAATATTTATTTTATGTAAATGAGTATACTGTAGCCGTCTTTAGTCACACCAGAAGAGGGCGTTGGACCCCATTACAGATGGTTGTGAGTCATCATGTGGTTACTGGGAATTGAACTCAGGATCCCTGGAAGAGCAGTCAGTGCTCTTAACCACTGAGCCATCTCTCCAGTCCCCGAATCGAATCTTTTTAAAAGAACTTTGTTTTGTGGTCAAATTTGTTTAAGAGTAGACATCAGATTTATGAAGCAAAGTATTATTTTATAATTATATATATACATATATAATTTATTTAAAAATTTCCCATCTTATAAAAAAAAGTTTAAGACTTAGATTGAGAATCTACTGCCTAAGGTTTGACACCTAGAAAGTTCTGGTGCTAAGCCTCAAGATAACCATCATGCTATTAAAAGGTAAGCCAGTCAAGGAAGGCAATAGAATAAATAAGTCTGAAGGGAGAGATTTGGTTTATTCTAGATAGTTACTCAAATAATTTCATTAATATATTTGCTTACATTTTGGTGTCAAGAGTTTGACGGTTCGAATCAAATAAAAAGTGTTTCTCAGTATATTTGAAATTAAAGCTATTCCTTAAAAATATTTTTCCATGGTTAATCTCCACATTGAGATAGGGCAATTTTAATTATTGCTCTAAGTTTTGTTAAAAGTATTTAATGCCAATCCTTATATATATGAGTAGAGTTTCACTGCGCCTCAACACCTAAAATTGTATGGTATTTTTTGGTTCCCTTAGGTTATCCGGTCCCTGGCTTCCTTCAGAGAGACCTGTTCAATGGACTCATTTACTATCGTCACTTTGGTGGAGAAATCTTTGAAGATTCCTTTGAATTTGTCCTGTGGGACAGCCACGAACCTCCAAATCTCTCAGTGCCACAGGTGTGAGACCATTTCAGAACATCTTCCCAAAGATCTACACACCAGTGTTAGCTCTAAGAAATGTTATCTAAAAAGTATGTGAAAATGGGTTTCAAGATTCAAAGTTTGAGAAGCAATGGATTAGGCAAAAATAAGCATGCCCTGCCTCCCACTACTATGCCGTCACTTTTCTAAAGCACTTTGCAAATCTTTACATAGTAACTGTTTCTAAGGTTACTTAGCTATGGAATTCTTACATAGACAACCTCACAAATTTGCTTGCTTCTCAATACCCAAGAAAACATTTTTTTTTTAAAAGCTAGTGTTTAAATTACAGAGTCAAGGGTGAGACTTCTTGAGTTTTCCTCCTGTTCCCAATGGTACAGAAAAACCTCTGGTTCTCTCTACTTGTCCCAAGTAAGAGATAGAAGGAAGCTTCCTAAGAGTTATTGTGGGAAAGTGACATGTGACTTGGAAAGTACTGAGCACCTGGTAACAACTCAAAAAGAGAAAAGGATTTATTTGTTGTTTTTAAGATCTCAGATCTGCCTGGCTGTAGAGGGATATAATTTAAGTCTACAGTAAGCAGAAATAAGATGAAGCAAACGTCACCTAGAAATTGTAAGAGATGGGAATCAGTGTAGCACATGGACAACTGTGACAGTGTGCACTCTTGGAGGAAACGGTGGTGAGGAGGAGGGGTCAAATTTCAAAAGAAGCAATTGAAATTAAGTGATCATGGATTTTGTACTATATTGTGGCCAGTCATTTTATACCTGTTACCCTCAAAGGTAGCATATATGGACTCTAGCAATCCTCGAGCCTAGGAAAGAATGCTTAAAGTTTGTGTTCTATTGCTCTAATGGATTCCTAGAAAGCTACAGCCACAGATATTAGCCGGTGTGCAAAAGACCAAGCTGTACACCTGTTTGCTGAGATGAGCATAGTGCAGGGAAGGATCTGAAAGAGTGGTATCACAAGGCTTGGGACCTGGCGAAGTCAGTGATACCTTTGAGGAATGAGTTACAAAGAAAACTGAATTCGTCTGATTTTATTTTTTACTAACAAGCCAACTCCTTTTAAAGTAGTCACCCCTTGTTCCATCAGTGTATCATACCTGTTGTTTCTGGGTTAAGCTTTTACAGGAGATGGTAGCAGACAGCAGGACCTATTTCTAAATCTCCTGTGCATCTGCTGAAGCTGTTGTTAGGACATCATATCATAGTTAGAAGACTATGTCTTTTCAGAAGTTGAGATCTCAAGGCTTCTTTTTTCTTGTTAAATATTTAAGAAATCATGTTATTCATATACAAGAAGAATCACATCTCTCTATGATAGAGACCAAGTTAATGAAAACTCTTGAAACAATTATTTCTAAATCTGGTTAGGTTTATTTATTTGTGTGCAGTGCACACACAACTATGCCCATGTATGTTCAAGTGCTTGTGGGGGCCAGAAGACAGCATCAGATCTCCTAGATCTGGAGTTATAGACAGTTGTGAGCTGTCATGTAGATGCTGGGAATGGAACCTAGGACTTCTATAAGAATAGTAAGTGCTCTCAACCAATGAACTACCTATCCAGCCCCAGGGTGTTCTTGTATGTTGTGTAGGAACTTATTTAACACATTTCCCTGCTTTGCTATTTTTATATTTCTGGACTAGGGAAGAGAGTCTGAGTGGGAAGGCTACAAAGTTGTCCTGTGTTCCTGCAGCACGTGGTTTAGATTTTTGTTGTTGTTTTTTTCCTCTTAAACACAGCTGACCCCCTCTGGATATATGGTACATTTCCCATCAATGATTCAATAGACTGATGGCAGATACTATTTTTAAATTGCCTCTGTTCTGAACCTGCACATCCTATTTCACTTGTTCTTATTCCCTGAGCCATACCAACCACTGCTATCTACACTACAGTTGCATTGTATTAGATATTGCAAGTAATGTGGAGATAATTTGAAGTGTACAAAGGGAAACATGAAGGCTCTGTGCAGATATAGCAGATTTTATATAAGGGACTGAAACAGGCACAGTGTCCCAGAGTCATAGTGGGGCAGTGGAACTCCTAGAGCCTATTTTCTGCAGACACCAAGGGGTGACTGTTTTTCTAGCTCAGATTGTGTGTTCACTCTACCTCTTTACCCAGTGTCTCCACGTCTCTCTGATATCAGTGTTTAAAAGTCATCCTGTTAAACAAACATTTAGTGCCTTTTCCTAAAAGATTGCACAAAACTTCTGTAGTTCATATAGTGGTCAGCCCTAACAGTGCAAGTAATTCTTGGTACTGAGAAATGATACTGGGAATTCTCAAATAAAGAAAACTAAAGACCAAGCTAGAATCAGAGCTCAGGGCACATGAAGGATCAAGAATTCAGGCCACAAGGAAGTCAGATGTCACCTGGTGAAGTGTAATTACAGAGCCTGAATCAGAGGGCTAGCTTCTGAGTGAGTTGTTGACATGCAGACCTTTTTCTTGTTATTCTGATTCCTTGTACATCTGTTTGTATGTGCTGCAGCCACAAGGACATTGGAGGACTTGAGGGAAGCTGGAATACAGTGGCTGGTGACTGTTTTGAAAACTGGTTCCCACTCTGCCTGGAAATGGGTTCTTAATAATATCTTTGTTATGAACAGATTTCGGCACAATGAGAATGCTTTTATTTCTCTGTGGAGTTTGCTAAAATGGAATTTCTCTTGCCCACAGACACACACACTAATTGTTTGAGCACGCATAAATATGTAAAGACACATCAACTTAGGCGATCATAAAGCATGTTGAAAAATGTGCCCACCAAGAATTACTACAGGGGATAAAAAGCATGCTCTTCCATTCTTCCTTCATAAAGAACACATTGGAGAATAAATTAGCATGGAAAATGGTCTCTTTGAAGGCACAATAACTATTGTTTCCTTATTAAATCCAGTTTTTCAATTAAGGAGAGCCTCACCAATCCACACTATCGCTGTGAGGGCCCATAGAGAATTTCTGAACTTTGTAGATTAGAAAAATACTGTAGATGGGGGAAAATCATGACACAGATTCGGGAGACTAGAATTATCATTTTCTTTGTAGTCTTATATTTTGATAACTGGCCTTAGTTTTTAATCACTCTAATTAAATAACTGGATAATTTATAGACAACAGAAACATTTCTTCCTATCAGAAGACTGGAAAGTCCAGGGTCCAGGTAACATCCAGGTTGTTGTCTGTCTGGTGAAAGTAGCTCTTTGTTTCCAAGGTGGTACCATGTTGCTGTGTACTCCTAAGAGGACACACAAGGCAGAAAAGGTTGGAAGGACAGCTTTCTCCTTCAAATGCTTTTATAGGGAATCCAACCCATTCATGGGTACAGATCACCTCTGACCTAATCATCTCAATACATTACTGGCAAAGTTCTAAGATGAATCTTATAACACAAACAATCAATGGAATTGCAAGGGATAAACCAAATTCGGAAACAATTCCAACTGAGAAACTGGAAGATGAATCTAGAAGATCCTGTAAGAGCAAAAATAACTGGCTTCCTAGAGCCAGAGAGAGGAGAGCATTAGATTGAAGAGACAATACGCTATGAATCTGAGGGAGTGGAAAGGAGTCCATCCACCAAGTGCCACCATAGTGTTGAATTTATGTTGAAAGGCAATAAAAAATGAAGTTGAAGAAAGATCTTGGATATCATTCTAAAGAGTTAGAGGAATGTTACTTCTAGATGGCTGTTTTAAGATTTTGGAGGAAGTGAATTAACTAATTTGACTTGTGTGTTTTTAAGTTAATGCAAGTTAATAAAAAATCTAGAAGAGCAAGAATAGAAGAACAAGGAGTTAGGGCTGTTGCACCCACATAAAGAAGAAATTACAAGAGTGGTACAGGAAATTTGGCAATGGGTCTGATGGGGGTGGGGAAGGAGAAACCGAGTGACAACAAGGTGTCCAAGATTAATGATGGAGTAGAGAGGAAACAGAGATGCATAGGTTATTACTAGAAAGGAGATGGGGAAATAATAAAATCAGGATTGTACTTTGTGTTCTACATGCCTATTTCCTAATGCATTAGGAATTAGGCTTACTTCCAATAGATTAGCTAGAATTGTGAGTGTGTGTGTGTGTGTGTGTGTGTGTGTGTGTGTGTGTGTGTGTGTGTGTGCATATATGGAAGTGCCTCCATGAGATCCAGCTGTGGGGCATTTTCTCCTTTAGTGATCAAGGGGGGAGGGCCCCTTGTGGGTTGTACCATCTCTGGGCTGGTAATCTTGGGTTCTATAAGAGAGCAGGCTGAGCAAGCCAGGGGAAACAAGCCAGTCAGAAACATCCCTCCATGGCCTCTGCATCAGCTCCTGCTTTCTGACCTGCTTGAGTTCCAGTCCTGACTTCCTTTAGTGATGAACAGCAGCATGGAAGTGTAAGCTCAATAAAACCCTTTCCTCCCCAACTTATTTCTTGGTCATGATGTTTGTGCAGGAATAGAAACCCTGACTAAGACATACATACATACATACATACATACATACTTACATATATATCTATCACAATATCTATCTATCTATCTATCTATCTATCTATCTATCTATCTATCTATCTATCTATCTATCTATCTATCTGTCATTTGTTTGTCTTCTCTCTGTGTATTCCTGGCTATCGTAGAACTTGCTATGGAGACCATACTAGCCTTGAACTCACAGAGATCCTCCTCCTTCTCTGCCTCTTCAGTGACAAGATTAAAGTTGTGTGTCACCATGTCTGGCATGATGATTATATTTTTAAAACATAAAATCAGATGAGTGAAGCCTTAGTCGTTTCTAAATCACTTAACAAAGTATTTTATCAATGGCAGTTTGGAGAAGTCATCTTAACTGTTCCTAAGTGATCCTTGGGCACTGTCCTTGGTGTTTTCCTATATTTCAGTTTAATAGTGCTGTGTGTTTTCATTCCAGGTGGTGACGATCCATATCACTCCAGTAGATGACCAGCTTCCTAAAGAAGCTCCTGGCATTTCCCGGCATTTGGTTGTCAAGGAAACGGAGGTGGCTTACATCACTAAAAAGCACCTACATTTCCTAGACACGGAATCACATGATGGGGGACTCATCTACACAGTAACACGTCCTCCATGTTTCTCCTTCAGCCACAGGTGTTCTTGAAAAGCTACTATGTGACCCACTGGTTTAAGAGTGTCAGTGTGTAGCAGTGTGACTCAGTTGCTTCATTGGGTAGACTTGAACTTACATCCAATTTAGCATTCACTTTTATCATAAATTCATCTTTACCACAATTGAGTGAGTGACAATTAGTGACTGCCATGCACTTTGTAGTTTTCAGCACCACGTAAAACAGTCTAAATACCATTTTTTTCTAAAGTAAATCCTTATTTTTCTTTTTTAAAGAAAAGCATTATTATGTCTGCAAAGTATTATTTTTAGATATGGTAGGCTATTCAGTGTTGCTGTTTTATAATCTCAGTTCAAAACGGTAGCATAAATGTTTCTTAGGCTTGTCATAGTCACAGCAGTAAGGAAACACTTGGGAGGAGACTATGGATTCCTTTTAACCATGAGACAGCAAAAAACTGTGCTCTGCCATGAGGAGGGTGGCATAGAAGATGGTGAACTTAACACTACAAGTTCCCAACATAAAGAGAATAAAAGGCTCTGTTTTCTCCCCACAATGAAGTGTGTGTGTGTGTGTGTGGTTTTTTTTTTTTTTTAAATGGATCCTGATGCAGGGGCCGTTGCAAGCATCATGGTGGGCAGGGCCATGATCCATGCAGAGGTGAGCCTGACTTAGCTGGTGTGGATCAAACTACTAGAGTCTGACACTAGGTGGTTTATTGCCAGCGTATTTAAAACAGTACAATTTTGGCAAAAGTTTCCCAGTGTCATACAATCTCTGGAGCACAAGGAGGCGTTATTAGATTGTAACTCAGTGGATTCTGGAGATAGACTACCTGTATTAGCTTACAGGCCTTGGAAAGGGTCTGGCATGACCTTGGTCGTATGAATAGTGTAGAGGTTATCTGAGATATTAGCCACCTGTGGTTCTGGTTGTGAGAGCTTTGTATGGCCTGGCCTCACAGATAACATAGATCAATAAGCTGTTAATCACTTCCAATTCCCAGCCTTCTGGATAGAAGGACAGGTTATACATCCTTTCCTTTGAGAGGATAATCCCCTATGCTTAACATTTCTGGTTTCCTTGGTGATCTGTGGGCACAAGGATCTTCGTGCTTCCAGCAATGGTGGGTGATTTGATTTAATTTTTCTTAGCTGAAAAAAATAAGCCTATGTGGTCTGCATTTCTCTTAGACACTTGGATGCTGGGAAGATATTCATGGTGGACAGCATACCAAAGCTAACCAAAAATCCTACAGCTCCAGGGCTAAACTCATTCACTCAGGTATGAAAATTTGTAAAAACACTGGCTAACACAATATGTAATAAATCTTCTGAGCAGGTGTGGTGTGCCCAGTGTTGTGTCTGAGATGCTACCCAGTCACTTCTGCCACAGTTTCTCCTGTCTTTATCCTTGTTCTTGAACACATATGGTAAATCTGTAACATCTGTTTGAAAGGCGTCATCAAGCTGAATATAATTTCAAATTTCATTGTAAATCCACAAGCCTTTACATCATTTGCCAATGGCAGGACACTGATTTCAGGACCCACGCCTATTACACTAAATGCAGGTCATGCATTTGTCTACTGTGTTAGTTTCCCACAATTGCCATAACAAAGTACCATACACTTTGTAGTTCAGCACAGGGGCCCTGTTTTTCCTGTACCTCTGGAAACTGGAGATGTGGAGATTATGGCATTGGCAGGTTGTATTCTTCTGAACCCTGTAGACATCTCTCCCTCCCTGTGTTTTAGCATCTAGTGCTTTGTTAGCAGTTTTTTGATATTCCCTGGCTTGTAGATACATCACGTTCAGCTTGGCCTTCTGTCAGTCAAGGCTCCCCCATCTGTCTCTTCCTGTTACAAGGAGTTCAGTTGTACTGGATTGAGGACCCACATGACTCAAAAAAATTTCCCCTACATACATCTGTAATGGCCCTATTTCTAAATAAATTGAGACTCCAAGGTTCTAAGAATTCCAAGTTTAGTATGCCATTTTCTGGGGATGCAGCTCATTGCATAATCCTTACTGCTCTCCCAAATCCTTCAGTATCCCTCTGCTTCCTCCTGTGAACTCTCCTCTGCAGACCCCATAGGAGTCTGCTATATGAGTGCTCAGGCATCAGACATCTCTGGTTTCTGCTAATTATGTCTGTTTTCTTTATGATTAGAAGTTGTAAATGTGCTAAGTGCTACTGTTTCATCAACTTTACTAATATGGAATCAGGGGCGTGCAGGCATACACAGCTTGTATTAGTATAGGGCAGAATAGGGTAAAATCTGAACTTACCTTTTGCAGAGGTGCTTGGACTCCATCATTTGTTATACTGCCTGACTTCATCCATTTCCTCTTATGTGTAGACAATGTGGCTTACAAAGTAGAGTCTTGGGAATCTTTCCATCTATGGTGATACTTGGCATGTTCCATATCAATTAACATTGTTGGGGGGGGGGACTTGATTCTGATCTCTGCGATTAGCACGTGTCCATCTCAATTTGCTTCACAGCATGCCGTGAACCATATGAAAGTGGCCTACATGCCACCCATGCAAGATATAGGTCCCATACCTCGAAAAGTGCAGTTCACGGTATCCGTCAGGAACCAGCATGGAGGTACTTTGCATGGAATCTGCTTCAACATCACAATTCTCCCAGTGGACAATCAGGTTCCTGAGGTATGCAGTGTTTGACATGGTGGGGCCAAAAGGAGTGAGAGAGAAAGAATAATGTTTTCATTCTCTAGCTGCAGTATAGATGAAAGGGGTGGGTGTGGGTGGGAGACTCTTTTTCCCATGCGACTTCCTATCTGAAAGGTGAGAATTTTTCAGTGTTGAATTTGGCATTGTTTTCAAAGCCTTATCAAAATCTCTTTCACTCTGCTGAGCTCCAGCTGTTGATCAGGAGAAAGAGATTAAATGATGAGTCTCTTAGCAACCACAAGAACCTATTTGCTCTCACCACAGGCCAGCTATGCTGCTGTGTGTTCCAAAGAAGCCTTTTAATTTCCCAAAATGAATTAGGATGGACACCCCTTTCTTTTTATCTAGTGCCACTGCTCAGGGTTTATGGAAGTCTTAAGGAGATTTGTTTTTTCTTAAAACCAAACTATAAAGACATTGCTACCGGCTATGTCTTCTCTGAGGCTGTTTCACTTTGAGAGTTATTTTTCTGGACACCCCCCCACCCCTCCTTCAGGCTACTATACTTGATTGTTACAATTTTCCCCCTTAAAAGTGGAAAGACAAAGGAACATTATCTCTCATTTGTTGTAGACCCGGGGGGTTCTAGGACCTCCCGGCTTTATTCCCAAGGAAACAGGTGAATTTCCCTGGTATGTCCCTATGAGAATATAGCCAGCCCTGACACTCTCTCTTGGTTGCCCAGCATTGCTGCACCTGACTCAGGCCAGCCAACAGCCTTCCAGCCAGGGAAGGAAGGTACATACTCGACATGCAGAAATGACTTGATGGGTCCAAATATTTTATGTTGTTAAGTTGTGAACCTCAAAGAATCTGGAGGTTTCTTAATAAGACTGACTTGGGGATTCTCTGGACAATATAGAGTTCTACCAGCACTGAGCCTACAGGTACCATGGATACAAGGCAGGTTGTACTGTTGATTTGCAGAGTCCCCAGCAAGGCACTACACTCACTGTGACAGCAGCCCAATCACTCAAGATGGCAAGCGTGCAATCTGTGGTTGAAGAAGTGTTGATGAGCTGCAGCTAAGACATCTACATGAACTCCATCTGGGACTCCTTCCCTGATGGGAACCTGGCCTAATCCTTGTGAAAATAAGTCAGAACAGCTATGGAATGAACTTGGTTAGACTTCAATTAGACCCCCTTTTTCCATATATACATTTTAGATCGTGAACCAAACCAAAACTTTCCCTATAACACTTGCAGAGAAATCTTTTATGCAAAACAACCCAACCTCAAAGAAATATGCTCTTTATGAGGAAATTATGAGGTAGATTGAAGAGTTACCTTCATTTAAAAAAAGATGGAGGTGTTAGGGCTATGGTGGAGATTGACTTCTCTCTTTTATTCACAGACGAGGGATGAATGAAATAGTGTTTTAAAGAACTGAGAATATTAGAAATTGAATTAGTACAATATGAAATCAAGTTGAAGGGCGATCATTAGGGGGTGTTAACACCATGCAAACCTGGAGACTCCTAATTGCTCCTTATGAAGCCTCAGGTTTTTAATGTTTGAATTTACTCTAAAAGAAATATTTTGAAATGATTGTATGTAGTAAAGTATATTTTAATGCAATAGTCTTTATTTTGTATACTAAATTGGTGCCAGGGCTGGTGTGCATGGCCCTTAGTGCACATTCCCTCTGGAGAAGGCTTCTTTCTGTTTCTTTCTTCTACTTATAGTGAAGATGTAGGCATGGTGAAGTCAGGGGGCAGAACTTAAGGAGGACTGTCACACTGGTGATGGAGAGAGAAGTCAATTGTTCTTTTGGTTTTCTTTGCTAGTGGTAGCTTACTGAGGAATGTATGATGACCACAGCCTACTGAGAGTCATATTTATGTGACTCATCATGCTTCCCTGGACACATGCATATGTGACACATGTCTGGTGGACATTCTCTTTTGCTGTGCCCCATTGATCATCAGGGGAGGGTACACACTGGGGTGGAGGCTGTGGCTTCATCTTGCTGAGAAAGAAGATTCTTTCTGTAAAAGCAGAGTGTCCTGGAGTTGGTGGTGTGCTCACTGCACGTCTTCTGTGTAGCAATATTTTGGATTTTGGAAGCTGATCTGCTAAATAAACTCTACATGGTTTTCTACTATGCTCTCAGAGCCTGGAGCACACACATATGCCTTATAAATGTAGTCAGTGCATTGTAGATTGTAGTTTTCTTGTTTAATCATAGAACATGTCTTGCCCACTCTTGGCCTGCTAATAAAATACACCAAGCTGCTTTATCTAACTTCCTTTATGCTTATAACTGAATTGTTAGGTGAAGACTAGGGAGGTTTTTTTTGTTTGTTTGTTTTGTTTTTTGATTTTTTTTAAGTTGAAAGTCCTCACAACTTTTACTATTTAAGTCTATTGTTTGAATAAATCTATTTCCCATGGATGTAATTCTCTTGCCTTCAGTTTCTCAGTTCTCACTGCAAAACATAGAGTGGAGTCTTCATCCGTTTCCCAAGTTCTAAAGAATTTTAAGGTTTACTAAAAAGAGAGAGGTGGACCCTTTCCCTCATGGGAACCTGGCAAAGGTTGAGTGAACGAAGCTGGGAGTTACTCCCTCAGCTCATCATGGCCCTGCACCCTTTGCTGACTCTGCCGCAGAGGCTCTGGGACACTTGAAGCATATGTGCTTTCAAGTTAGGGACCTGTCTTGTATGTATCAACACTTGCAGTTGGAAATGTTCAATTAAAATGATTTTTGACAAATTATTCAGCTATGAACAAATCTCCTTAGAAACCTTCTTAAGTTAATTGACCCTTGAAGATGGTACCGGATGCTTTCTAGGGGTCAGATGAACTCTGTGTTCAGGGACACCTCATGGAACAAGGTCTTGAGTGTCTCCTTCCTTCTTTCTAGGTACTCACCAGCACCCTGAGAGTGGTGGAGGGCGGCCAATGCACCATCAGCACGGAGCACATTTTGGTTTCTGATGTGGACACCCCACTGGACAGCATTTGTCTCTCTCTTCAGGAGATGCCTCTGCATGGCGGGGTAGAGCTGGACGGATTTCCTCTAAATCCAAGAGGCACATTTTCTTGGCGAGACCTCCATGCCTTAAAAGTTAGGTTAGAAGATTTTGTGTTTCCCTTCTATGCTTTCTATCTGGATCAACTGTGAGATACAGTCAAGGGAAAGAAGCCTGTCTAATTCTTTCCAGAACAATATGTCATTTCATATTGTTAAGGGTCAGTTGAAAATCAAAGAAGTAAAAAGAAAAATTCATTTTCCACCAGACATTCTCTCTCTCTCTCTCTCTCTCTCTCTCTCTCTCTCTGGCTTACTATAGCAGAGGGAATGAGTTTATGAATATTTGTGCAATAAAAATTAATTGCCATGAATATTAATTTTGCTACAACGCCACATATCACAAACTCTGTAGAGACTAAAATAATCTGTGCAGCTAATTGAAATTGGCTCTAAGCAAAGGCAATTTCATAACCTTGGAATCTCAGGGCTAGAACACTATTGATCAGCCAGATAAGGTAGCCTATACTTTTAATCCCAATGCTTGGGGAATACTGAGCCAGGATGATTGTGAGTTCAATGCCAGCCTAGTAAGAACAGAAGGAGGGAGTGTGTGTGTGTGTGTGTGTGTGTGTGTGTGTGTGTGTAGTGGGGAGGGAATTAGCTTTGTTCATTGATGTTTTAGGTGTAAGCTTTCATTTCATTTTACTGAGCATAGGTTTGCAGGTAAGAAAACAGGGCCTGCTGTTGGGTAGCTGTGAAGCAGGACTCAGGACTCTGGAGACTGGAGATGGAGCAGCTCTGTTTCTTGACCTCACAGTAGCTCCAGTTTGAAAGCTTCACTTCCTCTACCTAATACAGTTGCAAGAACTCTTTTTCACAACATCAAGTGAAACATCTCTGAAAATCAATGCAAACTATTTAAAAGTAACAGTCAGACAGACAGATATGCTATTGTTTCATTCACCAACTCTGACAAACGGACATCTCATCCTTTCTTAGTGACGTGTGGGAAAGTGTTTCTCGTCAAATGTTTGGTTTTGAGCCAGGAAGTTCACTAGGGACCGGAAGCTTCATACAAGATCTCGTAAACTTGACGACTCAGTTATATCACAGTTATAATTCTTCATGGCTTTTGTCACTATTCATCTATTCCCATTAAGATTTTCCTGTTTTGTTTATAGTTTGGATTTTTGAAATCTCAGTTCCTCCCTACATGTTAAAAAAAAAAGATGCGTTTAGGCAATGCTAAGATGAACAGAAAAATAGAAGTATTTGCTAGAATTCTATGTATACTCACCTTCCTAGAGAACTGCAGGTAAGTATTTAAAGCCATTTAACTTCAGTCATCGAGTCTGACAAGGCGCGCCATTCTGTTCTCAGGGTGGCAGAACTGAGCATGAAGATGCTGAGGCATTTGCTAATATTGAGGAGTGAGGTGTTAAAGATCTGCTTGTCTCCACCGCCATGCTTTACACGTGCCTTCTCAGACACACTTAGCTCTTTTAGGGATAGCAGCACTGTAAAACGGATCAGCACTTTATAATTCATAATTATTTTGACAAAGCAGCAAGAGGCACAGAAAAACAGATGAGAGAAGGTAGTGTGTATGAGAGACAAGGATGTGACAGTGTAGGCTTCCTGCCACTGGAATTAAATCCATTACCACTCTGTTGGTGACCCATTTTGAATAAGATCCAGTCTCCTTTTGTTCATATAAGAGTATCATATAGGTTCAATATGCTATACTGTTTTGTTGAAACATTTGTTTTCAATTCCTAGGGCATAATTCCATTTGTTATTATGAACAAATCAATGGTCCAATTAAATTCAAGTGCTACTTACAATTAATAGCATCACTGCTGTGGGCTAGAGGCTCTATTTACACTCATGCATTTTTGAGAGATCCTTCTGTACTCTCCCTGCAGGTATCAGCATGATGGATCTGAGGTTCTTCAGGATGAGGTATTCCTGGAGGTCACAGATGGCACCAATTCAGCAGAATTTAGTCTCCACATTGAGGTAGGTTTTTCCTCCCTGAGTCATTTGAATGTAAAGTTTCTATTCTGGGAACCTCTCAGGGTCTCAAAACACACAGACTCTAAAGTAAAAGGTTGCCAGCTACACCTGTGTGTGTCTCGAGCCAGGCAATAGAGGCAAAGATTATATCTGTGAAACAGACATATTCGTTTTCTCTCTCCCTACCTCTACCCCCAGTTTATTTAACGTTAGAATCATTCTAAGCTTAAATCCAGACACTTAATTTAAAAATGGTCCATTCCATATATAAAATATGTCTAATATCGTTGAACTGTGACACTCAAGCTTACTTAGCAGTTGGGAAGACTGTTTAGAACCACTGGGGTTCTCCTTGCTTATGGAAGAAGCCATACCTGTGGAACTCCATTAGGGACATCTATACCACAAGCCTGGAATGTGGGCTGCTTGAAGTCATTTACCCCTTTCCTTTGACAAAGAAAGTCTGCTGACAAAGTTGAGGCAGGTTCGAAGGACTTCCAAGAACTTTGGTTCTTCTTTGCCGAGTGAGTAACTGGGTACATGAGCATCGTGTGTATGATTTGCAAGTGTTCATAGTTGCTGGTCAGGAAGCTTCTCATGTTCCCTGAAGGACCACCCAGTATTCTCGTCATGCTCTCTGCCATCTCTTCCTGTTTGAATATGGTCTACATTTTTAGTGATATAAAATTACTATGTATTTGTAAGATGTTTTATACCTGGCCATTACTAAAGAGTGTTAATATTTATATAGATTGGTTTAAAAATATCCAGGGAAAGATATTTTAGTTAGTACACTGGACTCCAGAGCTGCTAGTTCATAGTTATAAACTTGACGGTGTATGTGTGATGCTCTTCCTCGTCATGTGGCCATGCTTCTACTTGGCTGGTCTCTCACTTTCTCCTCAGTCCTCACAATGACCTATGGTGCCTTTGTGGAAAGCAGAAGGCCATTTTCAGCTTCCACGAGGAATATTTTTTTTTCTGGAAAACTTTTGCATACAAAGAAAGCTTCCTAGTTCCTTTTTCCTTTTTTTTTTTTTAAGGAAAGAGCCCAATCCTGTCTATTATCTGTCATATGTATGATCATCCTATTATGTATGGTGGTTAGCAGTGCATCTTGGTGAAAGAAACCGAATATTTCTACATTTTAAGTTAAAGGGCATGGTTTCTGAAAGTCACACCAAACCATTTTGGACAGTGTTGCTTGAGATTATTTTTTTCTTTTTCTCACAATGACCATTTAGAGTTATCATCATGTAAAATGAATTGACAAAATTTCTTACAGTCAAGAAAGAATGATGTAAGTCTTTAATGGGTTCTCACAGAAGACATTAACAATGATAATTATTTTTCTTCATAGACCAAAAGGAAAGCAGACAATTATATTTTTTAAACCATTGATGAAGTAGCTAAACTGAAACATCTAGGAACTCATCCTGGTACCCTTGACAGGAAAACATCATCATGGTGCTCTGTGTACCTGTCTTACAGTCATTACCCTTTGAATGCATAGTAACCATGAAACTCATTTATTTATTCAACAAACATTTAATAAGCGCCTTCTGTAATATATGTGGGGTCTTAGATAGATGCTTGTAGAACAATTATGAACAAGATAAATGAGGTTCCTATTCTTCAAGTTGCAGACCACAGATGCTGACAGCTACTAACTGGATAATCACAAAGATAATTGATTAAAATGTATGTGTGTTTTATGAACGGAAGCATAAGTAATTGAAGCTTCTTAATTAACCTGAGTGAACAGGAAGCCCTTCCCTGAACAACACACATGGGATCCCAGGCAGAAATTAGTTGTACAGAGAGAGGGAGACAGAATGTACTGGACAGGCTCAAGGGGTGAGGCAGAGGCCAGAGGAGATGGTGAGGAGTGTGTGCTCCGGTAAAAGTGGGGTGGGGGAGTGAAGGCAGCCGCAGCAGTCACACCAGAGACATCTTGGAGAAGCAAGGGGGTCGGGGGAGCAGAGGGGACATGAAAGGTTCCTGCAGGCCAACAGCTTGATGTTTTATGAAGATTGCTTTGGCTGAAGTATGTGGAAGGTTGTGTAGGGCTGAAAGGGTAAACACACTCAAAGGCAAGATCTGACCAAACCAACTAAGAAAACAAACAGCCAAACAGCCATAAAATTAAACCAAGCAACCAACCAATCAACCAACCAACCAACCAACCAACCAGCCAACCAAACAACCAATCAACCAACCAACCAACCAGCCAACCAAACAACCAAACAACCAATCAACCAACCAACCAACCAACCAGCCAACCAAACAACCAATCAACCAACCAACCAACCAACCAACCAACCAGCCAACCAACCAACCAACCAACCAACCAACCAACCAACCAACCAACCAACCAACCAAACAACCAACAAACCAGTCAAGCAAGCAAGCAAGCAAACAGAAACTCTTGTAGCACGATCAAACTGTGGCTGTGAACTCTGAGGAGAATTCCCTCCATTCTCATCTCATGGATGTACATTTTATGAGTTTACATATTCCTTTTAAATCCAGAGATCCAGTACAATCCCATGTTACTTTGTTTTCCTTTTTACTTGAAACTTACTTTCCTTGAATGTGAGAGAAAAGTAGTTTTTCAAGATAAAACCCGGAGCTGATTGAATGGTCATGGAATGTGATCTGTCACTCAAGGTGTTTGACATGAGGCTGTAGCTTATTGTGGAACCAAGGAAAATCTGTGGGTGGACAGAAACTGAAGGTGGAAGAAAGCCTTGAATCACCAAGTAATTTAAAATAAAAATAACTTTGATACTATGGATGTACATGCATCAGACCGCTGAGCCCAGAATTCTTCTGGAGTGTGTGTGAATTTAATGAAAGTCTGTGTGTTAAAATGAGGAGTGCTTTATATTGTATTTCTGCTTTGTCTTCTGAAAATAATGGGTTCTCTTGAGTTCCCAGCTATAACCACAGACTCTCATTCCTGTTTAAGATGTCTTGAATGTGGCACATGCTTCAACCAATGGAGAAAGTAAAAGAGGAAAAAAAATGCTCAGGCTGCTTTGGCCAAATTCCATGGCTATTGTTCCATGTGTCCAGAAGATGAAAAATGCCTGTCACTGTGACTGTGAGCTATGGTTTACTAACAGGGTCATTTGTCACTTCTTTCTTTTTCTTGAAAATGTAATCTTTTGTTCCTGCTTAGGTATTCCCTGTGAATGATGAGCCACCTGTTCTGAAGGCTGACCTCATCCCCATGATGCACTGCTCAGAGGGTGGAGAGGTGACCATCACCCCTGAATACATTTCCGCTACTGATGCAGACAGCGATGACTTGGAACTGCTGTTTCTGATTGCCCAAGAGCCTCAGCATGGAGTGGTGAGAAAGACTGGACTCCATGTGGACAGGTTCTCTCAGGGAGATGTCATCTCAGGGACTGTGACATACAAACATACAGGTAAGTGACAACCTGTGGCAAGTGAAGGCATTCGAGTCTTAACCCCACTCCTTGTGGACTCCCATAATGTCACGATCTTAATACTTTTTTTCTTTCTTTGCAATGAAAGATAAAGCAGATTGCAGCCTGCACCACACTTAGTAAGCATGGTCACCATGGACAGAGGTACTTCTCACCTGAGTTTGATAGTGCATTTCAGAAAGTGTAGAAAGAGCAGCTGTACTTGATCCATTGTTCTAAATGCCCCCACGCCTACCCCAAGTACTTTTTTAGTCAACTAGAAGAATTTGACCATTGTAATTACAGATTTCTGAATCATGAGACATTACCAAAGCAAGCCAGCTAAAGCAATGACATGATTACTTTTAGAAGTCTAATGACCACCAGTCAACTCCCTAGGAGTAACTAGTCTCCATTCTAAGCTCCTTGAAAGCAAGATGATGTCTTGTGATGGTTTATGATAGCCAGAACACAAATGCATGTTTGTAAGACTGGGTTCCAATTGATGTTATCTCAATGCATTGTTACTCAGTTGACACTTCTTCCCACCATGTGAAGTGTTCAGTTAAAATACTTCCTTTAAGCTGGTGGTGGTAGTGCATACCTTTAATTCAGCACTTGGGAGGCAGAAGGAAGTAGATCTTTGTGAGTTTGAGGCCAGACTGGTTTACAAAGTGAGTTCCAGGACAGCCAGGGCTGTTACACAGAGAAACTTTGTTTTGAAAAACAAAAAAACAAAAACAAAAACAAAAAAGGAAAGAAAATATTAACTCAGTATTGGATATTTACAAGGCACAGCATTGAGTCCCATGGGCCATAGTGGAGTATAGTCTAGGCTGTGCCAAAGGACTTATAGCTAAGTGTACAGACAGAAGAACCCTTCCACCTGGAAGGATGACTGTGACCCAGTGACACTTCATAATGTCCTTCTTTGCTTATTTTCTTTCCTGCTTAATTCTGTGTCAATTTGACACAAGCTAGAGTCATTTGAGAAGAGGGACCTTATATTGAGAAAATGGCCTCCATCAGATCAGCCTGTATGCAAGGCTGTAGAGCATTTTCTTAATTATTGATTGATGTGGGCAGTGTCACCTTTGGGCTGGTGGTCCTGGAAAGCAGACTGAGCAAGCCTTGAGGAGCAAGTCAGTAGCAGCATCCCCTCATGGCCTCTGCATCTTCCCCTGCCTCTAGGTTCCTGATATGTTTTCGTTATTGCCTTGACTGCTTTTGATGATGGACTGTCATATGGGAGGGTAATAAAAATAAACCATTTCAGGGCTGGAGACATGGCTCAGTGGTTAAGAGCACCGACTGCTCTTCCAAAGGTCCTGAGTTCAAATCCCAGCAACCACATGGTGGCTCACAATCATCTGTAATGAGATCTGACGCCCTCTTCTGGTGTGTCTGAAGACAGCTACAGTGTACTTACATATAATAAATAAATTAATCTTAAAAAAAAAAAAAACCCTTTCTTCCTCAAGTTGCTTTTGGTCATGGTGTTTCATCACAGCAACTGAAACCCAACGTCATCTACTTAGATCTAAGTTAGTAACATTTGCCCAGAAATGGTATCATATATTTCCTCTTGCTGGAGTTAAATCACACACTATCACAGTTTTCCTGTTTATAGTCTCTTTAGCCTGAAAATTCTATGGAGGAGGTAAGAGGGCATGGAAAGGCTGACTGAGTGGGACACTGTATTACTTCCTGTCGAGTCACTGTGACAGATACCTGACAGAAACAGTTAATGGGAAGGAAGATATTTTGTGCATTGTTTCTGAGGGTTTTCAACCATTCACAGCCACAAAGGCATGACAGAGAATCTCATTTGGTGGCAGAGGCTGGAGGCAGAGTCCCTTCACATGACAGCTCAAGACACAAAGAACAAGCCTGGAGCCAGGATCTGAGCTGTGACCTCCAAAGCCCACCTATTGTCACTTATCTACTTCTCTCAGCTAACTTCTGCCTTAAAAGGTTCCACTGACTCCCAAATACTGCCTCAAATTGGGAGACATGTCTCACAGGCTTTCTTTTAAAATCAGAGTGCATGCCTCCACGATCTCTTTACTCTTGAATTGTATGTCAGTAAAACCAGCACCACACGGGTAGAGCCAAGGCTGGCTGCCATCTTAAGTAGCCTGGTGGTCCTGGGCCATGGTGAAAGCAGCCTTTGAATGCCTGTGTGACAGAATTTTGAAAAATGTCTTCCTAGGCCATCCTGTTCAAGCATGCATGGCACTCCCATGGTTCTCTCTTAAAACAAACAAACAAACAAACAAGGCTTTCAAATGAGTTTTCAGTTTTATGCTCTGGATCTTCCACCCACCAGGTTTTATTGCTTCCTGAAATGTAATGTCATCCAGCCACATTCCATATTTCCTCATCAAAGGACGCTGCTACCTTTTAAAACTGCGGCCACTTACTGAAACTTGTTTTGTTCGTAGCTTACAGTGTGTTCTATTCCTCGATGAACTGCACATTTCACATCTTCCTCCTCTTCATTTAGCCCCTAATTCTCCCTGTAAAGTTGGATAAAAACAGCCAGTAAAAATCATGCCAGAGCCAGAATGCTATGCTGTCTTCAATTTCTTCCACCAATGATATTACTCCCCTATTTTTGAATTCAACCTCACCCAGATTTTTAGGACATGGTATCTTTGTTACAGTTTTACTGCTGTGAACAGACACTATGACCAAGGCAACTCTTATAAAAACATTTAGTTGGGGCTGGCTTACAGGTTCAGAGATTCAGTCCGTTATCATCAAGGCAGGAGCATGGCAGCATCCAGGCAGGCATGGTGCAGGAGGAGCTGAGAGTTCTACATCTTGTTCTGAAGGCTGCTAGCAGAATACTGCTTCCAGGCAGCTAGGTTGAGGGTATTAAAGCCCACACCCACAGTGACACACCTACTTCAACAGGGCCACACCTTCTAATAGTGCCACTCCCTGGGCAGAACATAGACAAACCATCATACAGGGCAAATTTGCTGTGTAACCCAGACCAGCCTCAAGTTTATGTCCTACCCCCTTCCCCCTTGTAGATCTCAAATAGTCTTACAAGAAAGGGATTCAAAGACAAATGGTTACTGTTTATTGAATAATTGAAATATCTTCAGCTGGCTCACAAAGCAAGGTAAATCACAGTAGGATGAACCATGTTCTCTTACACTGACTTCCAAATACTAAAAGGAGGGTTTACGAACATCTGAATCTCTTCTAGTGTGATGTCCATATAAGGAGCTATTAAGTAATAAGGCCTAAAAGGACACTGGGGAAATGATTTCACATAGATTTCTTAGTTAGATTAGAAAGAATTCTCAATTCAAAGGGTGTTTTGAATGTTGCATTTCTTTAAATGTCACTTCTTTACTTCACTGGTACTCATTTAGCACTGTTCACACTGATATCAAGAGTCCTGGCATTAGAGATCTGATGACTTAGTGACTTATCTATTCCAACTCTTGCTTCAGTGTTTTGATTAATTTTATCACTTGTACTGATTACTGTCAACTTGGCACAACTTAAAATCACCTGGAAAAGAGTCTCAGTGAGGAATTATCTATATTGGCTTGGCCTGCAGATGTGTCTGTGGGGAATTGTTCACCCTCACAGGTAGAAGGTAAGTCCCTATGAGTGAAGACGCACTTCAAACACAGGGCCCAGGGGGCCGTGAACTGGAGCTTACCTTAAAACCTCCTCCCAGAGGACTGTCTTTCATGGTACCCACCAAGAAAGTGCCATACAAGCTTCCAAAGGATGGAAGTAAGCAATGGTTCTACCCAGTGATGATTCCTGTATACCAGAACAATGACCAGTATGACATGATAACCATACGGTAAAGTAGTGGCACACATACCTTGGTGGTAACCAACAGCTTTCTAGTTCAACTCAAGACCCTCTCAACAAGGAAATCATGCCTGGAACTGGAGACATAGCCAACTACCTAGGAGAGGTGCTGCTTCTAAGTGACTGATAGCCACACACCTCTCCTGTGCCGGGGTGGGGAGGGTGGAGGGGTTGTGGGGGCTGTAACTGTGAGGGCCCAGGGGGCCCAGGGGGTATGACCAAACTCCTTCCATCCCACATAGGTGGAAGTTCAGCCTACTACGTCACTGGGATTCAAGGTCGGTGCTCAACCTGAGACCAGGCTACCTGTGCACGCTTACCTCCTGACATCTAGAGGCTGGTTTGGGTTGAGGAAGGGAAGATAGCAATGCTGTGATTACATTATAGTCATGCATTGATTCCATCCATTTACCCTCTTCCACAAAGGACCCTTTTCTCATCCTCCATACTCCTTCCTGCCCCTAACACACTTCTCTGGCTGTAAAAGTATCTCTTCACTTCTTTTTCCTTCCCTTCTCTGGATACTGTCTACAATTCCTTCTTGTACTTCTGAGTTATTGCTTCCCATATTTGGATTGTTTCACTTAACATAATGTTTTTGACCTCTAACCATGTTGCTGTGACTGGCATAGCATAAACATATCGTATTTTCTTTATTTATGCATCCATTGAAGGGTATCTGGAGTGGTCCCACATTTTGACTATCATGATTAATGCTGCAATAAACATGAGGATATAAGTGTCTTTTTGCTATAAACATTTCATCTCCTTTGGGCAGCCAATGAAGAGTGGGATTGTTGGATCATTTGTAATTTTTTTGAGGAATCTGCATAACATTTCCCAAAAACTCCAATTATTTTACATTCCTTTTAACAGTGTTTCTGTTTCTCTGCATCTGTTTTTTATTGTCTTTTTGGTGATGGATGTTTAGCTGAGTAAGATGATAACTCATCGTGGTCTTGGCTAACATTTTTCTGATGATTAATTGCACATTTCCTGGTGGAATTGAATCTCTCCATCACTTTGGGTAGTGTGAGCATGGGATATCTTTTATTTTTTTGTGTTCCTATCATTTCTTTTATCAGTGTTTTATAATTTTGTTGCACAGTTCTTCTTTATTTTTTTAAAGTATTGTGAGGGTGGTTGCTTTCTTAATTTTCTTTTCACCATGCCTACTATTTGTGTTTAGAAACATTTAAAAAAAAAAGAAAGAAAAGAATTGTGAGTTTGTGTGGGTGTGGGTGTGGTATGTATGTGTGTTGGTTTTGTTTTTGTCTAATTTATTGAACTCATGTATACATTCTAAAAATATTTAATAGAGTCTACTATGATATCTATAAATGGGAATAATTTAACTTTTATCTCATTCATTTTTGATGCCTTTTCTTTCTGTTGCATGACTTCTTTTGCTAAGATTTCTAGTTTCTAGTACTATAGTAAGTAAGGATGAAGAAAGTTCTTAAGTTGTGTCCTTAGACTATATTCCATTTGAAGGGATCTTCTTTGTGACTGGCTGCTTGGGTCACTGTCCAATGCAGTCAATGAAGCCTGTCTCATATGGAGAAATCATTTACTGAGTGCTATGTTTGCCTTTTCTACTAAGTTCTTTCTCTCAGGATGTTTTTCTCAGTGTTTCTTTCTCTGACTCCCCCTCCCTGCAGCCAGCACTTTTACCTCCAGGAATTTGCCTGGCAGGCTTACTCTTCCTTCAGGGCACAGCATAAAGCCAGCAAAAGCCTCGGAAGGACTTATCATGCACCAGCACATGGAACTGCCCCAGGCGCTATCATCTGGCACTTGTATCTTTTTCCTAACCATAAAACCTTGTCCGTTATCCAACTGAAATAGAGTTATCACTTAGTGTACTTAGGGGATGGGTCTCAGGAACCCCACATACTTAATTCCAGTGTGTTTAAATCTCTTCCAGAAGTGGTCTAGTATTTCCCTACAACCTATGGAAAGCCCCACATTCTTTCAATAATCCTTGCATCTCTTACAACTCAGACAAATTATGGTATTCTTTTGATTAGGGAATAAGAAAAATCTATATATTCAGTACAGATAGACTTTTTTATGTATTTTAAATGTGTGGTTGGTTGAGTTTGTAAATGTGTCCTGTGAAGATAGAAAAAACTCTCCCAGTGTATGAAATTGCCACTTAGTGGGTTAAAATGTCTGAACAGTAGCAATTCCAAAAGGCTCAACCTAATGGATACATACATCTGTGATACTTTGAACATACTGCCTTTGTTTTTCTCTCATTACATGATAAACAACGCGCAGTAGGTCTTTTGACATTAAGCATTTTTAAAACTTGCCTTTCAGAGGTGCAAAATGTCTATATTTTTTCTGTTCAAGTGCCCAGAGGACTAATTATCTTATAGTAGGAATTGAGTAAATGTTTATCAAATGAATAACTAATGGGTAAATGTTTTAAGTCAACTTCCTTTTTATCATCAGTCTGAACAATTAAGAGGTCAAATTTGAAGGAATAAAATTTGCTTTAATTGAATAATATTCTAATTGATTCTTTCAAAATCTCATATAGTGTATTTGAAGCATATTTACCTCCTTTCCCCACCTTCTCCCAGACCCACTCCTACCTTTTACCTACCTATCTCTATCTATATATGCATCTAGGTATCTATCTACCAGTGTGTGTGTGTGTCTGTGTATGTGTGTGTGTGTATCAACCATCTATTTATATCATTATCTATCTATCTATCTATCTATCTATCTATCTATCTATCTATCTATCTATCTATCTATCATCTATCTATCATCTATCTATCATCTATCTATCATCTATCTATCATCTATCCATCTAAATCCATCAAGTCAAATTTATGCTGCCCAAATGCTCCTGGATGTGGCACCAGCCCTGGACCCTCTTCAATCTCCCAGGGGTCACACTCTTAAAGAAAACTGACTCTCCCTCTACCAGCAGCTATCAAGCTAATGGTTTCTATTGACACCATTCCCCTCCCTTTCCTCCTCTTTCCCCCTCTCTCCCTCCTCTGTCCTCCCCTTCCCTCCCCTCCCCTTTTCTTCAGAGCTCCCAGCATTGTTTCCTGCTTGGCACTTTAAGAATTGCCAAGAGCACACATTCAGGGCTTTTCTGTTGCCTGAAGAACCTAGACTGTCCTGTTTGCTGATAAGTGACTGGCTAGTGTATTGCCAAGGAAACATTGAAAGAAAAGACTCAGATGCGAATTACTTTTCTTTACACTTCTCCAACACCCAGTCCTGTGTCTCAGGACTGCTGTGTGGTTGGTGCTTATTCATTGCTGGTGGTTTACGCACATGGAGAGATAATTATCAAGGGGACACAGGCACCTTCTGCCTTTCCCTGAGGTTATTGCTAACATCAAAGGATTAAGAGGGAAGAATGAAATCATCCCTAGTCAAGCTCAAGCTCCGTGCCTCCCCCTTGCTCATTTGTGAACTGTCAGACCCTTGTTAGCCTGCTTTACTCCTCCATATGGCCCATGGCTGGCAGGGATTTCACAAGAGGCAACAGATGGACAAGCATTTTTGTATTATTTTCCTGACTATATTTAATTTTACAGTGATAAAATCGAGTTTCATATTTTTATCCCCTTAATTCCTTTCCCTTCCATGCAGTGCTTGCAGAAAAGGTACAAGGGAAGTTATTCATGCCTGCTCTCTTATTTCCAGAACTCAGGACTCAGCACAGTTATGTTTTCCAGGTGGTGAGATTGGCCTCGAACCTTGTTTTGACACTGTTTTATTGGTGGTTTCGGATGGTGAGGCTGACCCTTTGGTGAATGGCTGTTGCTACGATGGACCCGATTCGTCTGTTTCTCTTCATAAGTCCTTTCCCATGTACCAGCTCAACATCACAGTGTATCCAGTCGACAACCAGCCACCTTCAATTACAATAGGTGACTGTGTTCTTCCTATAAGTATAATTGTTTTAGTGTCATACCAAAAAAGTCAGTGAAATAGTTCTCTTTGCTTAGATTAGAAAGCTACCAAATGCAGTTGTCATCTAGTAATCATTTCAGCAGAAATATGTAATAAGCCCAAAATCTTTGTACGTGCTTGAAAATTTATGTGTTTCCATATAGAGAGAGATCACAATGGCACATGCCTCTTTGTGGATGTTGAGATCCTCAAATACTCTGGTTTATTTCACATGGGAAAAGATCATTTGCCTTCTGGAGAGAGAATAATTTATTTTATCTATAATAATTTCTATTAGAACAGAATGTGTTTACCACAGAGACCATTTATATACATTTAACCTTACGTGCTTTTCAGAAAGTCATCTCTTCATGGGCATTATGTATATGTTCCGTCTCATGGAAAAAAAAATAAGCATATGTATGAATGTTCTTGTTGTAATTTGCAAAGTATCTCCCAAGCAATGTTCTGGAAAGGAAGCATTATCCCAGCAGAGTAATTAAGCACCAAGGCATGAAAAGATGTTCGTTATGAGCAATTCATAATCGCTCTCAGGCAATTAACGCTCTGACAAACAGAGGTAACGACTGATCTTGAGGAGTACATAAACTACATTTAGTGGCTTATCATTAAAACAGTTTGGCAATTCTTATTTTCATTTGTCACTTCTATAGAGACACAAGGGAAATCAGAGTTCCTTGAGAATGACTGGAGGGCTGTAGCAGAGCGTTTAGCATTGCTGCCGTCTTTCCATTATCATCTGGCTGGCTTGTATACGAAAGAGTATACAAATCTGTAAGTCCAATTAAATTGCATTCGTTTTCCCCTGAATATTTTCACTGCAAGGAGAATTTATGCCCATGAAAATGAGCATCTCCCATGGAAGCATGTTTGCCTGTAGGATTTTTGCATATTTGCTCTGGCTTGGGGTTGCAATCTCATCCTCTAGTTCTTACTATTCTGATGAAGGAGTTCAGGCTAAGACGCAAGTGTATGATTTTAACTTTTGTTACATTTTGACTTACTGGTTTTGTGAGTCACTGTGCTCATGTAGATCTGAGAGCAGGAACTGGTTCTCCCTTCATACCCCTACATTGGTTCTGGGGATTGAACTCAGGTCATTGGGCCTGGCAGCTGGCACCTTTACCCATTGACCTATCACACTGGTCCGTGACTGTTGGTTTTTTTGTATGCAGGTAGGATGTTCACAGTGGATGAAGGCTTCTCAGCAGCCATTACTGCTCATCACTTGACTGTCACTGACCAGGACACTGCCCCAGATGACTTAGAATTCATATTGGCTTCTCATCCCCAGTTCGGCTACCTAGAAAACACACTGCCTTCTGCAGGCTTTGAGAAAAGTAATATGGGCATAAGCATAGGTAAGTCACGGCTTCCTGACTCACAATGTCTTGCCAGTATTCAGGGATGTGAGTGGCTAGACCAGGCTTAGAACACGGGTAAGGATTCAAAAATATTCAAGGCACCACATGCATTCAAGAGATTGTTGTTATTGTTCTAGCTGGTACATTGAATCTTAATTGTTTCTCGGTTGGATTTTATCTGGACTTTTCCCATGTAGAACATTTGTAAGTGAAATAAATGGAAACTTCATGTGTGAAAAATGTATGACTATACACTAAAGTGACCACCTATTCCAAGGCCTTCCTAGCAACACAGCCCTGAGATATAATTAATATAGTGGAAATCACAGATTCTTATACTTGTAGTCTTTCAGCACGTTTAATAGATATTACTGAAAAATATTGAGAAATGTTGCTAAAGGTGGTACTGAAAGAGAAGCCTGAAATATTTGAGTAGATTGCATCAATTTTGAAAGCAAAATGTTTCTCAGCAACCAAAAGAGTTTTTAATAAAACAAAACAGAAATAAAAGGCAAGACATAAATCTTCCAAAGATAACTCTTTATATGTAAGTTACTTTTTTCAAGTGTAAGACATTTCTATTTTAAAATACAAGTGAGATTAGATTTAAGATTAATCAAATTAAAGGTTATTCATCTTGTCTCATGATTTAATTCATAACGCAGGACATTTTTCGTCTTCTGATTTAAGGCTAGCTGAATATCAAGTCCACAAGTTCTATTCAATGCAGTGGGTTTCTCCATGTATGTTACGGGGACATATCATTGGTTTCCAGTCACTCTGCCTAATGTTAAGGAGGTGGTATTCTTCTTAACCCAGTATGACAAGAGCCATGTGTCAGAAGGACAGATTAGCCAAGAGTACTTCTCCCTGACTTTCAGTCCAAGTGTCTGGAGACTGATCATGAAGTCCCTGCCTCCCGATTATTGGTTATCACAAGTCCATTATTCAGGCAGATTTTTGTCCTTTCTTAAGGTCTATGATTCCTGCCTTTATGTGGATGGCTGGTAAGCCATCACACCTGTCCCGGCTATGATCGTGTGTCTACTTTGCAGAGAAGCAGCTGTTGAAAACTGCAGATGCCTGGGAAGTGCTGTTTTTCATTTTCCTGTTCTGTCTTGGTATCTACTAGCCTCATTCCAGTGGGCAGACATGAAGGCTTCACACATTAACTATGTGCAGTCCAGGCACCTGAGGGTGGAACCAACTACTGACCAGTTCATGGTATATGCCACAGACGGGAAGCAGCGCTCCTTGGAGACAACATTTCACGTCATCATCAACCCCACGAATGATGAAGCTCCTGTCCTTGTGGTACAGAATATCACTGTAAGAAACACACCAGAATAGTCCTCTGTACCTCATCATTCTCTGGTTTTTAGCCCCTTCATGTTGGCCCCCCAATATGTTAATTTGGTGAAGAGTGAAGAAGTCAGAATCTTATGTCATATAATTAATCACTTGTGAACTATTAGCCTAATAATAATGGTCATGATAAAGATAAAGTGTGTGTGCATGCATTGTGTGTTTGTGTGTGTGTGTGTGTGTGTCTGTGATTGTGTCTGTGTAATAAAATATGTACTGGGTTGTAGGTTCCACATACTTTCCATGCATTCATAGTTATTTTCACAATAGGCTTTTAGGTTGTTTTTTTTTGATTGTCATATCATTACTGAAGAAATGAAGCATAAACAAGCTAAGTAATCCAAGAGATTTATGAACATGTCAGATTTGTGTCTGTATACTATACTTTTTTTCTGTATATTTTTACTTGCAAATAAGAGAATAATACCTGCTACTTTATGCTTTATTTTCTATATACTTACATATACATATATAATATATGTATATATTATATATATAATATATACATACATACACATACATAAAATCAATATGTAGTTTCTTTTAAATATCATATACCTATATATATGGTTAATTCATATACATGCACTAACATGTCAAATGAACACAGGCTTTGGCCTCAAATGGACTTGGGTTTTGCTTTAAATATTTTTTTGCATTTGAGCAGATTATTTCTTTTCAAGTTTCTGTTTCCCCTTCTTCGAAAATATATGTGGAATTTTCCTTGAAAGTCAGTCATGATGATCGAGTCAGCCAAGCACAGTATGTCCATAATGAACAAGCACTTGCAGTACTATTTAGCATGCCATTGTTTTTACTAATATTGACCAAAGTCATTATTTCCCCTCATTTTTTTTTTACTAAAAATAATCGCATTCTGAATGTGAGCATCTTTATTTGATTTTAATTTTCTACTGAATCTTAACGGCACATGAGTGTCACCCCAGCGTGAGATTTAAGAGCCAACTCCTGCCTCTCCTCTTCTTTTGGCTCGTGGTTTACTCTGGAGAGCCCTTCAGTGATTATGTGAGGGGAAAAAAAAATCTATAAATGATCCCTTCCACACCTATTTTCCCTGTCTTTATCTGCCTGAGGCAAGGGCTTTTGGAATAATGAGTCCTCTGGGAAGGTGTCCCTCACCCCCTTGTGGGAGTGATCATGTCTTTCACCCAAACTTTCTCAGATATGCAAATCATGGACAGGTCCGTGGAGCTTTGGCAGAGACAACTTTTAAGCATCAAGCGTTCTTTTTTCATATAACCAAATTTGTCTTTCCTTTAGGAAGTTTCCTTATTGTGCAGATGGCTGGGTTTCCATCAGAATATTTCAGTTTATTATAATCCTTTGCAAACTGCATCATAGTAGATACATGCTTTTTATGTATGTTCATTTAAACTTTTTTATTCTGAAAAAAAAATTTAAAAATGGCCAGGAGAAATGGCTCAGAGTTTAAGAGTACTGGCTGCTGTTCCAGATGACCCGGGTTTAATTCCCAGCACCCACATGGCAGCTTACAACTCTTGGTATCTTCAGTTCCAGGGGATCCAACACATTCACCCAGACACGCATGCAGGCAAAATACCGATGCACATAAAAGTAAAATCAAACTTTTTTATTTTCATAATGTCAAGAAACAATTTGATTTCCAAAAAAGAATCCTGTAGGGTTTTGTTTTTTTTTTTTTTTTTTAGAAAATTCCTTGGCAATCTTGTGGATGGATTTCCCATTTTTGTAAACGAGATCCGTTACCACACAGTCGAAGGGGAAAGCTTCGTTCATAGTTAAGCTCTGTAAAGATGGAGAATGACATGTCTTTGAGTTGCTTTACTAAAGTTCTTAGGGATGAGGGGATGAGATACTGACAGAAGTTATTCAATAGCTATATCATTATGAATTAATCTATGATGCTTTTTTTGGTCTTTAATACAAAAATAAAAAGGTCATCTAGGAGCAGCACTGTTTTTGGCCAAATATCAAAGTGCGCCTGCAGGAAGGTCCCTTCAGAGCCACTGGAAGACACTGGAAAGAAAGCCTAGGTTCTCACGATGTGGTCCCCTCAGCTGTGAAGACAGCTTGCTGGCCTCCACTCTTTTATGTTTCTTGTTTCTTGATGTCCAGCAGCTCTCGGTATTCCTTCCCCAACTACACTATTGAAAGACAGGCTTTCCCAGGTCTTCCTGACTTTGATTCTTAAGAACATCTACACCTCCAGAATGTAGCATGATGGCCTTGCACATCCCCAGGAAGCATGTGTAGAATTTGTATACTTTGATTACTTAGATCTTGCTGTAATTCAGAACAGAAAACAATTATTTTCTTGTTCAAGCCTCTCTCTGAGAAAAAAAAAGGGGGGTGGGGTGGGGTAAGTACCAAATGGCCAGTGGCTTTCTTGATCCAATAAGAACTCCAGTGTGCATGGACAAGAGTGTGTGCGTGTGAATGTGTGTGCATAGGTGTGCGTGTCTGTGTGTGTGTGTGTCTGTGTGTCCGTGTGTGGAAGGATGTCAGGTGTCCTGCACTACCACTCTCTGCCTTATTTCCTTGGGACAAGGTCTCCCATTGCACCTGGAGCTAGGTTAGCAGCCAGCAGTCCTGGAAGTCTTGCTGCCTCAGTTCCCCCAATAGTACTGAGGTTATGGGTGCTCTCATGGCCACACCCAGATTTTTATTGGGTGCTGGGGAGTTGAATTCAGCTCCTCAAAGTTTCATAGCAAGAACTCTTACCTGCTGAATTATCTTCCCAGCACCAGAAATAAAATGTACCTACTCTGTTAATAAAAATTGTAAGCACCAAATATTGGACTCAGAAGGCTACTAATAACAGCATGAGTAAGGAGGGGATAGGGGGAGTGTGATCAAAATACAACATATAAATATATGAAATTTTAAAAAGAAACACCAAATTTTCTCCGTGTATGCAATAGGTATTTGCTACGTCCAAGGCAGATGGAAACCTAAAAATTGTAGAAACTAGCTCTGAGTTAAAAAATAGATTAGTGTCTGATGAAAAAAATTCCAGATTCACTTTTACACTGAACTTTCCTGCCTTTTGGAGAGTAAGCTTACTTTTGCCCCACCCTACCCCACCCTTTGAATTGTTTATATAAATGTTCCAAATTTTCTAATCAAGTTTTTCATTGTATGTGGTTTTGCATGCATATTTATGTGACTGAGGAAGGATCACACATACCGTAGCCCACCTGTTAAGGGTAGAGGACAACTTTGTGGACTCTGTTCTCCCCACTTTTCTGTGAGTTTCAGGAAATGAACTCGGGTTGCTAAGGCTTGTGTGGCAAGCACCTTTACTTACTACGCCTTCCCCAGCCCCACGTGGTTGTTTCAGTCAGACATCCTATGCTGTGCATGGAACTAAGAAGAACTTTGAAATCTTTAGAAAAGGCATGAGGGAGATGATAGATATCCTTTTACATTCCTGATAACTAGAAATTTATTTTTCTAGAACCCAGTATCTGATAATGCCATGGAAAATTTGAAATGGAATGTCTTCATATAACTGGGGCAGATTTTTAATCAGTCTTTTCCAAATAAACGGCTAGAGAAAGGTTCTGTTTTATTCTGCTCACGATGCCGACTTGCTGTGCTCAGGTATACGAGGGTCACGTGATAGAGCTGGATTCTTCCATCATCTGTGCTGCTGACAGGGATGTTCCCGAGGACCCCTTGTTCTTCAGCATCGCTCGCAAGCCCCAGCATGGCCTCCTAATCAATGCGGCCATCAGAGAGGACTCTCCTCAGATCAAGCAGCTGGAACACGAAATTCACAACTTCTCCATGGACCTTCTTAAGAATGGTAGACGGCATTCCACTTCTGTTTACCTCATGTAATAACGTAGCTACCCCCGTGTGGATGCTAAACAAGTCGAAATAGTAGAAACAGAAATTAGATTGGTGGTTGCCAGAGGTTAGGGGGAGAGGAGAGAAATGAGAAGCTCTTGGTCAAAGGGTAGAAAATTTCAGCCCTGTAAGGAAATTTGAAACCCCAAATATTGGACTCAGAAGGTAATTAATAACAATTAAAAAAAAAGACATGAGGTTGGTAAGGAGAGGGGAGGGCAATATTTGAGGCATCTATTGTACGCTGTGGTGATTATAGTAAATAATATGTAGGGTAGCTGAACATTGAAGAGTACACACATTCACATATAAGGTAAAGCAATGCATGTTAGTGTGATTCAAGCATGTCACATATATCAAAACGCCGTGTTATGTTTCATGCTTACAAATTTTTGTTAATTAATACATAAATTTAAGAACTGTTTTACCATACTAAAGATACTAACAAATCGTAGAAATGCGGGGTAAGGAAGAATATATACCTTATCTCTTCAGTCTGAATTATGGGCTCTTGATTTGCAAGGCTCCTATAGCCCTAGTCAGACGGTGTAGGCAGTTGAAGATGTAATGGTGCGTTTTCTTTGACTCTTAGAATACCGTTAACAATTATATTTGTGATTTTCAGTATTTTAACAGAATTTTAATCATAATTTAAAATTTCCTTCTCATATGATTCAGATCATGGCTTGTCTGCCAAAATTTTTACAGTTGAAACAAATATAGACCCACATATAATAACCATTCATTAGTCTCTGCGGAGATAATGCGTTCTTTAGGGAACCGTCACACTGGAGCAGGCTGAATTGTTTTTTAATTACTTTTTTAAAAGGACTTGTCCCATTTCCAATGTATAAAAATACTTTTAAAAATATGAGCAAGTATGCAGTTCTGGAGTTGGCGCCTAACTTCACACTCCATTCTTCTCTTGTTTCCTTTCCCCGACCTGGGTAGCCCTTCCCTCACCCTGGGCTGGCCAAGATGGCACCTTCAGAATGCAGACTCTACTCTCTGCCCTCATGAAGCCTGACTACTCTCCAGACCTCTCTCCTCTGTGCCCACTTTGCTCTTGTACTTTTTGGCTTGTTTCCTACTGTCTTCTAAGTATTTATTTCTCTAATTAGAATGTAGTCTCTTTGTCCCAAAGGTTATTTTGTAATAATTGCAGATGACATCTCATGTTTGAATATGAAAAGCCAATTCATCATCTCAGTTGTGAATTGTAAAGAAATGGATACTGGAACCTCAAGGCTGATCTGACCAAATCTGTCCTTATGTGCAGCAAATGACATTGTTACAGACACGGGGAAAGGGAATAATAGCTTAAAATTTACTCTCAGGAAAGTCTGATTTTTGTCAGTCATTCTTTCACTCATTCATTCATTTGTTCATTCACTTCTGTTTTCTGAGCTATGTTAGATGATGCATACCTGTAGTCCCAGCACCTAAGGAGCCTGAGATAGGAGGACCAAGAGCTCAAGGCTTTCAAGGCCAGCCTCAGTTACACAGGGAATCTGTATCTAAAGGGGAAAGAATACAGTTTTAAAACATTTTTTTTACATTTATTCATTTGTTTTGTGCTTTGGGGGGAAGTTGTGAGAGTGCCATTTGAAGGCCTGAGACAATTTTTTAAAAAATGATATCATTGGTTATTATTATCAGATTAAATAAGTATCACGCACTCATTGTGTAACTTTGAATAGTATAGTTAATTTGAACAAAAAATAAAATTTTCTTAAATAAATGTGTATTTTGATGATGCTTTCAAAAGTTAGCTCTTATTTGTATATTCTTGGTTTGTTCATGAATATATTAAAAGTAACCCAAACAATATGAATATATTCTCACAAATATTCCACCCTTAAACATACAGAATTTACCAAACCTCTGCCATATTAGGTAACTCATATTACGATCATTTCATGTGCATTCTTAGTAGTACCTGGAGTAGTTTTGACAACTATGGTGTTTTATTATATGGATATACTATGCTATAAGTTTTCATAGCTGTTTTATTTTAAATAATTATTTATTTCTTGGCATTAATAGTTAGTTGCATGTCTGCAAACATTTTGCATAAATCCCTTGGTATTTCTAGAGATTTGTAGTCAATTTTGAAAACGGTAAATTAAAGTTTTCAACTGAACATCTAAAGGACTATTAGGTAGGCTTTTTAAAAAATGACTAAAGGTAGTTTGTATAGTGATATTTGGAACTACTTACCATTCATCTTGATGACTGGCCCAAGATAGATTTTACTTTAATTTCCTACAGGAATTCATTTCTCATATTAATTTAAACACTGTAATAGCTTTGTTCTTTTATGGTTTATGTGGTTTCCTTATTTAAATAAGAAAATTTAATGGGCTTCTGAATGACTCCACAAAACAGAACTCATATCCCTATAATATACTGATTGGTGAGATTTCTAACACCAATACAATATTAACATAGAGTAACTGGGGCATGGAGACAGTCAACAATAAGGAAGACCCTCTCCTCTTTCCTCTTCCAGGAATGAAGCTGGCTTATGCCCATGACGACTCAGAGAGCTCTGCTGATAACTTTGAGATCCAGCTGTCAGACGGGAAACATAAAATCCTTAAAATCATCTCAGTAAACATCACCCCAGTGAATGATGAGACACCAACGCTAAGCAAGTGAGCTGCCCGAAATGGGCCATTTCTGATTTCCTCAAAGTTCTGTGACACTAGGTCCACAGGAAGATGCCAGGCTCCCACGGAGCCCATCTTCTACAACTGCCCTGCTGCTCAGGGGTTAGGAATAGTCAGGGAAGATGCTAGGAAGCATAGCCAAGACAGCCAGTCCTTAAAAGACACTGAGACTCCCCCTTATTTAATGGTCTAGCCATTAAGCATTAGGTAGGCTGAGGTTCACTGGGATGGGAACACCTTCCTGGAAACCTCTAAACTCCCAAAGCCTCCTCAACTATAGGGAAAAGAGACCAGACAAATCCCCACCTTACACTGTCACATCAGCATCATTCTTTATTGGCTGCCAAATGCTCTGAAGAAAGTGTTACGGGAAATGCTGATAATAGTATTTTGGAAGACTGATTCTCAGACATCAGTTCAACAAAGAATATTTATGAAGTCTGTGTCCTTATTTCAATGCTGGGATGTCAGATTGGTTTGACATTGATTTATACATGTGAAAGATGTTGTAATTCTGGAACCCAAGAGGAAGCCAAGGATGAATTCAAGGCTAGCCTGGGGTGGCATAGTGGGTTTGAGGCCAGCCTTGGCTCTATTGGAAGGCCTGTGACAGTAGGGATGGGAGGATATTATATTCTTTGTAGTCATCACTTGAAGAAGGGAGACAGATAAAAGCCCGTGTTTATTAAGTACTTACTAGGTGTCAGACATTTTACTAAATCATTCAAACACACGGCTTTATGAATCCATCAGCCACTCACTGACCGTGACCAGAGAAGGAAAGGAGCCCACTGAAGAGTCACAGCCTGGCTGCTAACCTCCCAGCAACAGCTACAGCTATACAAAACCAAATCTCTTCCAACTCTGTTTCAGAAACCAGCCTTTGTAAAAGAAAATGTTCTCATTAGCATAACTATTGAACACACCTGTGGGCCACGGTGTGACATTTTAGTTCATATGCACAAAGTGCAATGGTCAGATCTGGTTGACTGGTCTGTCAGTCAGTTCAGACATTTACCTTTTCCTTTCTCTTCCTCCTTCTCTATCTCCTGAGGAAGGAAGCAGCCATTGCCCTTTCTCTTCTACCCATGGTCTTTAGTAGAACTCCTCTCCCTTCCTCCCAGAACACCCTCCATTCTTTGTTTCCTTCTGCATCCCCATCTTCTCCCTTCTTTCCTTTTGTTATTAAGACCCAGGGCATAGCTAGTGATTAAGAAATCTTGAATGAGACAGAGTGACGCAGACAGCCGCTTATCAGAGGTGAGGCCTTAAACCCTCTGTCTCTCTTTTGCCTCACAGTGAATGGGAATGATGTTAGCACTCTTGTTACAAGTAAGATATGTGAAAATGCTTCAAAGATTGTACACAGAGTGCGATCACAAATATTCTTCATTGTCATTATTACGAGCCGTTCTCTCTGTTCTAGGAACACAGTCTGACCCCCTGTTCATTTCTGCCTAGAATAGTTTGGTCTCTGCCAGCACTTGACCCCATATCTCTGATGGTGCCTTTAGATGCTGTGGTAGGTGCTTCCCTGAGTTCCAGCACCTTACCCACCTGTTCTGTGCACAGGATCAGTGTTCTGCTTCATATGCTCACAATTTGTGGCTCCATTTCTCTCCTTAGGAACCTCCCTCAACTCGTGCAGACAGTCAGTAATGGTGGGAGCGGAGAATTGGTAACTGTGAGAACAGTCAGTAACCATGAGATCAGTCAATAATGCTGGGAACAGTTGGGAACCATGGGATCAGATAGTCAGTGAGCACAGAGAAGACAGTAGGTAACTATGGATCAGACGGTCAGTAACGGTGGGAAGAAGATAGTTGGTAACCATGGGAATCAAATAGTCAGTAACCATGGAGCAGACAGTCAGTAACCATGGAGCAGACAGTCAGTAACCATGGGAGCAGACAGTCAGTAACCATGGGAGCAGACAGTCAGTAACCATGGAACAGACAGTCAGTAACCATGGAGCAGACAGTCAGTAACCATGGAGCAGACAGTCAGTAACCATGGAGCAGACAGTCAGTAACCATGGAGCAGACAGTCAGTAACCATGGAGCAGACAGTCAGCAACCATGGAGCAGACAGTCAGTAACCGTGGAGCAGACAGTCAGTCAGTAACCATGGAGCAGACAGTCAGTAACCATGGAGCAAACAGTCAGTCAGTAACCATGGAGCAGACAGTCAGTAACCATGGGAGCAGACAGTCAGTAACCATGGGAGCAGACAGTCAGTAACCATGGAGCAGACAGTCAGTAACCATGGAGCAGACAGTCAGTAACCATGGAGCAGACAGTCAGTAACCATGGGAGCAGACAGTCAGTAACCATGGAGCAGTCAGTAACCATGGAGCAGACAGTCAGTAACCATGGAGCAGACAGTCAGTAACCATGGAACAGACGGTCAGTAACCATGGAGCAGACAGTCAGTCAGTAACCATGGGAGCAGACAGTCAGTAACCATGGAGCAGACAGTCAGTAACCATGGAGCAGACAGTCAGTAACCATGGAGCAGACAGTCAGTAACCATGGAGCAGACAGTCAGTAACCATGGAGCAGACAGTCAGTAACAATGGGAGATAGTAGATAAGACAAATCTCCCACCTTCCTGCCCTCCAGAAGCTTAATCCAGGTCATGCTCTATATGGTTCTTCCAAAGATCCTAGCTGGGCACTGAGGTGTGCATCTTTAGTCTCAGCTGCTTGGGAGGCTGAGGCAAAATGTCTTGAATCTCAAGGTTAGAGACATCACAAGGAATGTAATCAGGTCCCTTTTCTTAAAATAACAAAAGCCAAAAGATTCTAGTAGGATTGAGCCTCAAGTGCCATTAGTAGTACAGTCATTGCCACTCTTTTCTCTTCTCACCAGCTCCCATCTTTCTACTTCCAGAACCCTTTTCTATATAAATTACTTGTAACACAGTCCTTTTCCCCAAAGTCCCTTTTAAGGCTACCCAGACTGTGGTACTTGTCATCCCTGGCATGTAATTCCGACACCCATCCTACCAGCCTCATCAAGTAGTGATTTGAGGCTGTGCTTCATCTTATAAAAGATACCACTAATCCCCAAAGCCCCAGTCACCTGACTCATTAGCCTTCTAGAATGCTGTGATTCATCCTCCCCACCGGAGAGGTAGATGAAGCCTCCCCCTCCCCTTATCAGGGAAGTTGCCAGTCCTGGGCTAGCAAGAACCCCTCTTTGAATGTGAGAGGTTGGAATGAAGTGTCAGGCATCAGCTTCTCTGCAGAAGATCAGGTGGATGCTGATGTCAGTTGTGAGACTTGGTGTCTTTGGTCCCAAGGCCAAGGACTTCAAGATTCTCCATGTTTCTCAAAAACATAGATGGAGTAGTCATGGGTGAGCTCACTGTGATCACAGTGGAGAGCTAGAACACAGGTAGAAAGGGACCCCCTCCTCACTGGGGTGAGGCTGGGGAAGGTTGCAGTGACCACATGGAAGCAGCAGCTACTGGCTGCCCCGTCTGTTCTTGCTTTCAGTTAGCCATCCAACTGCCAGGAGCCAGCCTGGAGGATCCATCTCTTCAGGAAGATGAGCTGCTATAACGAGCACATGCACCAGGGGCCTGTTCAGGAGGAGGGACGAGATTAGAGGCTCAGAGATAGTGCAAGAGTCTCAACCTCAGGAGGGCCTGCCTGCCTTCAGGAAGAGCATTGGAACCTTATATAAATTGCTTTCAGTAAGGTTCTATCTATATGGTTAGATCTATAATACCTGACCTACTTTCTTCATGGAGACGTTGTAAGCGTTAGAAGAAAGAACAGAAATAAAATTGTTGTATAACAACATGTATCTAACAGAAAGATGTGGGCTGGAGAGATGGCTCAGTGGTTAAGAACACTGACTGCTCTTCCGAAGGTCCTGAGTTCAAATCCCAGCAACCACATGGTAGCTCATAACCATCCACAATGAGATCTGATGCCCCCTTCTGGTGTGTCTGAAGACAGCTACAGTGTACTTACATATAATAAATAAATAAATAGAAAGATGTAATGTTCTACTCATGTAAATAATAAGTAGGACACACCCCCAGGTCACACCCCCTTTCCAGACTTCAGTATACGACTGTTTCCAGTGCTTCAGATGTTGCTTATTACTTGTTTCTTGAGGGTGGGACCTATGATAGCCTGGGATAACCAATATGAGTGTCCCCTGATGACCTGTGTCTTCCATTTTCATATGAACACCCGTACTTTCCTTTCTACAGGAAGGCTGAAATCTCAATGACTGTGGGCGATACTCGCATTCTGTCTAGTGCTGTTCTTTCAGCCATAGATAAAGACTCACCCAGGGAGAAGATTCACTATTTATTTGAAAGACTTCCCCAAAATGGACAACTTCAACTTAAGGTAAGTGGCCCTTTAAAACAATAATTTAATTAATTATTATTGTTTTTCATGTATGTGTGCCTGTGTGAGTTTATATGTGCCACATGTATGCAGACGCCCATGAAGTTTAGATCCTTTGGAGCTGGAATTATAGGTGCTTCTGAGCTGCCTGATGTGGGTGCTGGGAACCAAACCCTGCTCCTCTGCAAGAGCAGTTTGTGTCCTTCACCACTGAGCAATCTATCTAGCCCTTGGCTCGCTGGGGACTCGGGTGGATGACCCATACAAAAGCCCTTTAAACTTCATTTCCCAAAGTAGGTGTAAATTTTATCAGCACACACATTTGTACCATTGAATTTATTCTAGAATGTGAATAGTTTTCACTTAAAGGTAGAGTATTTACTTTTCCTCTTAAGGAAACTTTGAAATCTGTTGTCACTTTTTTTCTTCCCTCCCCCAGGCCTTCCCTCTTTTCCTTCTATTCCCTCACTCCTTAACGTCTGTGTCCTCCTCTCCCATTCCTGTACCCCTCCCTTTACCTCCCTCATTTTCTCTGTCGTACTCTAAGCTGTTCTCAGGAGCATGGCAACATTTAAAATCTGTATCGATCAGTGCCTTTGTTATGAAGCCTCTTCCCAGCCGCATGCGAATGTTCGAGAGGACAAAATCTTGAATTAAAACTACACTAGTGAGCCGGGCGGTGGTGGCGCACGCCTTTAATCCCAGTACTTGGGAGGCGGAGGCAGGAGGATTTCTGAGTTCGAGGCCAGCCTGGTCTACAAAGTGAGTTCCAGGACAGCCAGGGCTACACAGAGAAACCCTGTCTCGAAAAAACAAAACAAAAAAAAAAACAAAACAAAAAAAAACAAAAACCAAAACTACACTAGGGACACTCCATGTGGAGTCCTCCTACCCTATTCACCGATGACTGTCCTATCTTAGGAACTGCTGTATTAGAAATTGGCAAACGGTGTGACAGTAAATCTGCATCCCTGGATTGGAACGTGTTCCCCAACTTAATCCTTTAATAGAAAGCAAAACTCATGGAGACGTGAGGACACGTGAAGGGTTAAGTCTGGTGCTAACTGGTCCGGGAGCTTGCTCAAGTCTTCTTGATTCCTCTTAGTCTTGTGATAGTGAACGTCTAGTCTATTCAGATTGCAGGCATGGTGCTTAATGTTAATGGCTAGTCCAACACGACTCATAGATCAGCCACTTGAGAAGGTCGGATGACCCGTGGGTCAAAAACGTGTATCTGAATGGTGGCTAGACAATGTCTAGCCAGCCTTGGTGGATGTGATTACCTGAATGCTTGAGTCTTAATCTAACACAGTCTAGGCTTAGAATAGAAAGGCAGCGAGGATTCATCCTGTGGGGAACAGCTTGGTTGTCACAGAGTGTGGGTACCAGAGAGAGTCAGAGAGGAGAGCAATCGCTGATTTAAATGGAGGTACAGCTGTGTCCTTATTTCATTTCAAAGCGTAATGAAGCAGAAACACAGTGAGAGTGTACGCGTTTGGGTGGCTTGGGGCCTGACTTGCTTTGGATATGAGAAGATCCAGATGGGTCCACGGTCCCAGCAGGCTGTGCACCATTTTCTCACACCTCCCTGGGGCTCACCGAGGCTGGCTGACTGAGGCTGGGGACTGGGCCTCTGGGCCGCTTTGGCCTCTCACAGCGTCTTATTTTCTTGTTAGCTCCCCTTCATTCTTTGTTTGTTTGTTTGTTTGTTTGGGTTTTTATTTTCTTTATTTTGAATTTCTCTCTTTTCCTTCTTCTTTCTGGCATCAGATGGTTCTGTCAAGTCAAACTCATATTTGGGAATATAAATGAAGAATTAGAAATAAGAGAGCAAATGATCCCTTCCTCTATATTTATTTTCTAGGAGAATATTATCAAGGGGAAAAGTTAAATAGGATCCTATGCTGCCTGATTTTAAAAGTCTGAAAATCTCCATTCGCAAATAGACCTCATTTAAAAAAAAAAAACCAGTTTAACCACTGTACTATAAATAGCTTTACCCAATGGACCTGCAGTTGAACATAGGTCTGAAAGTGTCAGGCGGGCAAAATAATAAAGAAGAAGAAATCCCACCAAGAGAAGAGCTCAGGAGGAGTGAGGCTTGTGTGGAGGAGAGCTAAGGCTTGCCGGGAACTGGGACGGATAACCGAGAGTAGAGAAAGCAGAAATGACTTATGGGTGTTTTAGACTGTTGACCAGACAGGCAAACTGACGTGTGCTGTGCATGTTGAGTCACTGGAAATGACATTTTCCTCTAGTTGTGTGGAATGACTTCTGCGAGCTATTCTTAAGGAAAGCTATGCTTGGAACTGAAGAGAATTAAAGTGGGATTATTAACACAGTATAGGTTTAGTATTTGTTTCCCTAATACTTCCCCAGTGGTTAGCCACTCCACCAGCATCTTCTAACAAAAACGCCAAAATTTCTGCCCAAAACTGAACAAAACACATGCTTACTTATGGTTGACTAGATCCTGATGGAAAATGTGGGTGGCATTGAGTTTTATACTTTCTACTTACTGTGTGTATGCATGTGTGCCTATGTGTACATGCTCGTGTGTTTGTGTGTGTGTATGTGGGGGTGATGGGAATCTGACAGCTTTCTTTAGATTTTTGTGAGGCTAGATAGTGGCTAAGGGAAGTTGCCACTGCACTCTGGCTTTGTTTTGCCCAGTGAGCTTGGAAACACAAGCCATGTTGAGGAAAAGGTGCTTTATTAGATACACAAAATTAAAAACTAAAATAAATTTTAAAAAGGGTTTTCCAAAAGAAACACTTCATTTCTGAGCAGCCCATTCCAGCAACTGATTGCCCACCTGCTCTCATTAATTGGGTTATTTAATCAGCCATGATTACTGTTGATGAATACCTCGGAAATACCAGGGCTGCTGAATGACTTTGTCAAAGTCCTCTGGTTGAAGCTGTTTCTCACCCAAGGTCTTTAATTATTTTAAAATATTTCGTTGAAAGGAAAATATAAGGCCCCATAGCAAAAATTAGTGTAGAATTTCCCCCAAGTGTTCCTATTAGAGGTTTCAGGGCATGGGAAACATATCCATTAGCAGAGCTGGGGGAGCCAGGGTACCTGCCTAACTGTGGCACCTTTCAGATAGGGAGGGACTGGGTCCCTTTCTCCGATGGCATGCAGTGCACCCAGGAGGATGTGGACCTGAACTTGCTAAGATACGCGCATGCTGGTAAGGTGGATTCCCAGGATGGAGACAGCTTCACCTTCTACCTCTGGGATGAGGACAACAGGTCACCTGCATTTGACTGTCACATCATCATTGAAGACACGGGCAAAGGTAAGAGTGTGTTTGTCCATGCTTAGAGAGACCAGTAGTTGTCAGTAGAAATGAACTAGTGTAAATACACACCTTTGTGTACTATGGACCATGAAAATACCCTGACTTTCATAGAGATCAGGCACACACATGGTACACACACACACACACACACACACACACACACACACACTTAGGCAAAATACCAACACACTCAAAACAGAAGGACAAAAACAAAGAAATAAAGGAAAAATATACCTTCTAGATACTCAACTGTCACTATTCTATAATTTATGATTATAACTTGCACCAGGAGATTAAGAATCACACCTTGTTCTCAATCCCATGGACTAAACATTTTCAGATCAAATCATTTTTGATTCTTAATACATGCTTTGTTGACTAAATGCTTCCTTGTTCTGCCTTGTTTCTCAGGATGCTCAGGATTAAATTCTGTGATTTACATGCATTTTTTTAAAAAAAAACACAACTTTATTTTATGTGTGTGCAATAATTACAATTGTCCTGAATTAATTTTTCTTCATGTGAGTTAATCTTGGTTTTTGGGGGCGGGGCTTATTTTAAATTTCATTTACTTGGTTTTCCAATTATAAAATGTATTGCGTGACTTAGGAAAGTCAGAGAGATTAGGTAGATGATGCTGTATATATTAATTCTCTGCAAAAATATGACTGTGCTGGCTGGGTTTTGACAACATGATGTCTGGGAAGATGGAGTCTCCATTGCGAAATTGTTTCCATCAGATTGGACTGTAGACAATTCTGGGGGCATTTTCTTGGTTAGTGATTCATGTGGGAGGGCCCATTCTCCTGTGGATGGCACAACCCCTAAACCTGGACCTGCTTCCTGGAACCTATATCCCCTGGTCCTGGGATATAGAAGAAAGCAGGCTCCCGTGCCATGGGAGCAAGCCAGTAAGCTGTGTCCCTCTGGTGTCTGCTTCAGTGCCTGCCTCCAGTTCCTACCCTGGGGTTCCCTTGGTGATGGAGTGGGTAACCTGTAAGATGAAACCACTTCCTTACTCAAGTTGGTTTGGGCCAGTGTTTTTATTACCACAGCAGAAACTTAAGTAGGATGATCATGTGTACGTAAGGCATCCAGGCAAATGGAATACGCTAGCATTTTGATGCCTGGCAGGTGACTTGTTAGCGCAGGCTATCTTCTCACTGCCTCATCTTTATAGAATGGGAGAAGCCATTCCACAAGCACCTGGGAGCTTCTCCTGCTTCTTTGCATGGTATTTTATCACTGTACGACATTGTGTCCTGTTTTTCTGCCGTTTTAATTTATGTTCCTTAGCAGGACATTTATTACTGGCTTATATTTCTCATGACTTCACAAGTATAGCTTTTTAAGAGATCTACAATTTTCACTGAAATTCTTTCTGTATGTGTATGAGCTTTGTTTGTCTGTACGTCTGTGTACTGCTGTGTGCCAGGTGTCTGTGGAGACCGGAGGGTGTCAGATACCCTGGAACTGGAGTTACAAATGGTTGTAGGCTGCTGAGAACTAAATCTAGATCCTCTACAAAGAGCAGCCAGTGCTCTTCACTGCTGAGATATCTCCCCAGCCCAAGCATAACTTATCTCAATCGAGTCATACTGAGTAGCTGGTTGTACCATCTCCTCTATTTGGATTATAGGCTTAGTTCTCTCTAGGATCTATTACATACAAGCTGTGATGTGATATGTTGTGATTACCATAGCAGCAGAAAGGATGCCTTTAGAAGACATTTAGGATGCGCAGGTCTGTAGTTTACCCATACTCAGCCTTCACAGTGCTGGAGAGCAGCAGCAAGGCGGAAGCTGGGTGCTCTTCCTCCCCCCTAGAGGTGGTTGTGCTCCTGGCAAAAGTGCCCTGCAACGTTCAATTTCCCCTGCATTCTTTGTTCCTCTTACTGCCTCCCTGTTTGTTGTGGTTACCTCAGAGCATCTGCAGCTTAGATTTTCAGTTGAATTTAGAATGGTCTTGCATTTCAATTGGAGAAAAAAAAAAGCACAGTATATCCAAAATACCAGTTTGGTCATTTGAAACAAAATTCCACAATCTCGCCACCCCTGGCAACCAAGGATACCTCCAGATTTTGGTTGGACAGAAGATACAATGGTTAAGAGCACTCGCTGCTTTTGCAGAGGACCTGCATTTGGTTTCTAGTGCCCACATGATGACTCAGCACCATCTGTAACTCAGGTTCCATACACACACACACACACACACACACACTCACACACATGCACACACACACGTAAAACACTCATATACCACAAACAAACAAACAAACAAGATATCTCAAGACATTGGCAAATATCCTAAAAAACAGAGAAAGAATTTGGGTGGGGTGGGGTGGGGTGGGAATAGGGGGGTGTTGTGTGCTGTATGAGTTTATGTGTGTAGTGTGGTGTGGGGGGGTATGGTGTGTCATGTCATGTGGTGTGTGTGTGTCATGTCATGTGGTGTGTTGTGTGTACTAGTGGCTCTTGTTAGAAATACTCATGTAAAAATTGTACCATCTCAGGCCAACAAAATATTTCACTGGGTAAAGGAGCTTGTCACCAAGCCTGACAACTTGATTTCAATCCACCAAACCCATATGGTGGAAGCAGAGAACCAATTCCTGCAAATCATATTGTCCTGACCCATACACACACACAAACACACACACACACATACACACACACACACACACACACACAGTAAATGTCAAAATAAATGACACTATCTTGATGTTCTCCTCTCACTTTTGTTTTCTTAAGAGATTTGTCTGAATTTTTTCTACTGCTGTGAAGAGATACAGTGACCAAGGCGAGAGTGGGACATTCCGTTTCACAGGGTTAGTTCATACCCATCTGAGTGGAGAATGTGGAAGCAGACAAGCAGGCATGTAGAGCAGTAGCCGAGAACTTACATCCGCAAGCAGCTAGCGGAATGCTAACCGGAAATGGCCTGTAGTTTTGAAACCTCAAGGCCCACCTCCCAGTGACACACCTCCTTCTACAGACTACACCTCCAAATCCTTCCTAATCGCCTTCACCAACTAGGAACCAAGTGTTAAAAGATATCAACATATAGGACCATTCACATTCCCCAAAGAATCTTACTGGCGTTTATGTTTTTAATCTATTTTCATATATTTTATCTTTGTTGTTGGACATTCGCCCATTTGGTGTTGATTATTGAAGAGGGCGTGGCACGGCATAGTGGTTATGAGTTGTGCCTTGTGAGTGATGTACAGCCAGTTCTGTCTCCAGCTTTCATTAAGCGGTAGCCTCTAGAGAGGACATTGGCCCTGTGAAGGCTCGATTTCCCCAGAATAGAGGAATGCAAGCAGGAAATTGGGGATAGGGGATGAGCAGGTGGAAGGGTGATGGGATAGGGGGTTTTCGGAGGGGTAATGCGGAAAGGGGGTACCATTTGAAATGTAAATAAAGCAAATATCTAATTTAAAAAAGAGATAGCCTCTAGCAATAAGTAGTGCCTTTACATCCCAATCTCCAAATCTGTAGTCTGGGGGTTGGAATGAACTTCCTCTCCCCAGTAGAACCCCCATTCCTGTGCCCGACGTGAAGCAGCCTCTGCCCATTTTTATTATTTACTTATTTAGTGGTGATAAGAGCTGAGCTTTGCACCTAAAGAAATGTTCAGCATCTTTAGTTATCAGGGACATGCAAATCAAAACAACACTGAGATTCCACCTCACACTGGTCAGAATGGCTAAGATGAAAAACTCAGGGGACAACAGATGCTGGAGAGGATGTGGGGAAAGAGGAACATTTCTCCATTGTTGGTGGGATTGCAAGCTGGTAAAACCACTCTGGAAGTCAGTTTGGCGATTCCTCAGAAAATTAGACATAGTACTTCCTGAGGACCCAGCTAGCTATACCTCTCCTGGGCATATACCCAGAAGATGCTCCAACATGTAATAAGGACACATGCTCCACTATGTCCATAGCTGCCTTATTCATAATAGCCAGAAGCTGGAAAGAACCCAGATGTCCTTCAACTGAGGAATGGATACAGAAACTGTGGTATATATACACAATGGAGTACTATTCAGCTATTAAAAACAATGAATTCATGAAATTCTTAGGCAAATAGATGGAACTAGAAAGTGTCATCCTGAGGGAGGTAACCCAATCACAAAAGAATGCACATGGTATGCACTCACTGATAAGTGGATGTTAGCCCAAAAGCTCAAAATAAACAAGTTACAATTCACAGACCACAGGAAGCTCAAGAAGAAAGAGGACTAAAGTGGGGGTGCTTGGGTTCCTCTGAGAAAGGGAACAATACACTTACAGGAGCAATAATGGAGGCAAAGTGTGGAGCAGGGACTGAAGTAAAGGCCACCCAGAGACTGCCCTTCCTGGGGATTCACCCTATAAACAGTCACCAAACCCCAACACTACTATGGACGACAAGAAGCACATACCAAAAGGAGCATGCCATGGTTGTCTTCAGAGGAACCCTGCCAAAATCTTACACATACAGAGGCAGATGCTAGAAGCCAACCATTGGTCTGGGAGTGGGGTCCCCAAGGGAGGAGTTGGAGGGTGGTACGGAGGAGCTGAAAGGGTTTACAGCCCCGTGGGAAGAACAACGATGTTGGCCACCCAGATGCCCCAGGACTCCCAGGGACTAAACCATCAACCAAGGGGTACATATGGTTCCAGCCAAAAATGTGGCAGAGGAATGCCTTGTCGGGCATCAGTGGGAGGAGTGGTCCTTGGTCAGGTAAAGGCTCAATAGATGTCCCAACAAGGGGAAATCGAGGCGGGGGGAGGCAGAGGAGGGTGGGTGGAGAGGCATATACTTGGAGGCAGGGAGTGGAAAGAGGGGTTAGGGAGGGGGTAAATCCCGAAAGGTTTTACCACTTGAAATGTAAATGAAGATTATATTTAATAAAAAAAAGAGCTGAGCTTTGGTCCTTGTGCATGCTAGGCAAGCTCTTTATAACTGAGCTATATCCCCAACTCAAGCTTTGTATTTTAGAGATGATTGTTTTTAATGGATCTCTGGTAAATGAAATTGGAATTTTGCCCCTGGTTTGTGAACTATCACCAGACTATGTGCTAATCCCTCTATCTTGCTAATCCATACACACATCCTTTAACACTACAAAATAGGTGTATTCTAAAACGAGCCCTTGTTTCTTCTGTGAAGTGTTTGCTCAGTCCTTGTGACTTGTTCTTTCCTTGTTAGTTAGGCCTTGCCAGGTAGTGGTGGCATACCCATTTGTTTAATCCCAGCACTTGGGAGGAAGAGGCAGAGAGATCTCCAAGTTTGAGGCCAACCTGGTCTACAGAGAAAGTTCTAGGACAGCCATGGCTACACAGAGAAATCCTGTCTCCAAAACAAAGGCCTTTCCACAATAGGTTAGTTGTGAGTACAGTTTGACCTTTGTTTTTTACATTTACTTTGGACATTGTTTTAGTTACAGTACCCATTCCTGCAATTGAATACCCAATAGCAGGAAACTTGGGAGAAGAGGGCTTATCTTGGCTTTAGCGCTAAGGGGCCAGACGGTCCATATGGTGGGAAGGCATAGTGGTGGGGACCTGAGGCAGCTAGCTGCCCATTTTGCATCCACAGTTGGGAAACAGGAAAATGAAGGCTGGCACTCAGCTTGCTTCTGGCCCTGCCCACTAATGACACTGTTTGTATTCAGGGAGAGTCCTTAAAAGTTAAAATTTCTGGAAACACTGTAATAGACACAGCCAAAGTTGTGTTTCCATGATGATTCGAAATCCAAACAAGTTGACAGTGAATATTCACCGTCACAGATATCACATTTTTTTAATTTAAAAAAAAATTGACAATGTCATACATGAATATTGCATTTGCTCATTTCCACCCTTACCTCTTCTCTCCAACTCCTCCATTTCTTCTGTGTCCCTCCTACCCCCCTCAAATTATTGGCCCCATCTTCTTTTATTACTATTGCTACAAACACACACACACACACACACACACACCTGCTGAATCTGTTTAGTGGTGCTCATACATACGTGTTTAGGGCTGACCCCTTGGGATTGGAAAACTTATCAGTGGCTCATTCCTGGAGAACACTGATTCTGCCTTTTTTCAGCAGCCATTGATAGTCTATAGTTCCCCTTCCAAGGGTTGATGAGTCTTGTGAGAATTCCCCCCATACATTGGCATGTCATGAGGTACTGTTATTTTGCAAGTCCTGTTTAGGTAACCATGTTGTTAAGATTTCATGTGTGCAGCTTGCCTCATATATAGAAGGCTCTGTCTCAGCAGACATCCTAATCTTTCAGCTTCTGGTCTTTCTGGTCCCTCTTCTACTATGTTCCCTGAGCAATGTATATATATCAGTTGGGGTTGGGGGCCCCAAGGTCAGCTATTCGCTGCATTTTGACTAGTTGTGGATTTCTGTAATGGTTCCATCTCTTGCAAAAAGAAGCTTCTTTGATAGAGGGTGAGAGCTTTTATAGCTGAGTAGGAACTGTTGATTGCTTTCTTCCCTTGGCAGCTTGCACAGTGCCTTCAATACTTGGAGAGTCCTGAAGTTTGCAGATCAGATGCTGCTCAGTTTCTCCAAGTCCTGTGTCTGAAGCCTGTGGTGTCTTCAGCAATAGGGGATTGGGTATCTTAAATATGAAACTTAACTAGAATTTTCTTGCCCACACAGGTGATATTGTCATTCATGCAAAACCACTCATGGTAGCCAAAGGTGACCGAGGTCTCTTGACGACTGCCACTCTTCTGGCTGTGGATGGAGCAGAGAAGCCTGAGGAATTGCTCTACCTCATCACTTCCCCACCACAGTATGGCCAAGTGGAGTATGTCCACTATCCTGGAGTCCCCATTACCAGCTTTAGTCAAATGGACATAGCAGGACAGACAGTCTGCTACATACACAAGAGCAGGTCGGCCGTGCCCAGCGACAGCTTCAGGTGAGCTCATGATGTTTTTCTGCACCCCTTCCTTAAATTAATGCTTAGGAAGAGAAAAGGAGTGAAGTTGGTGTACCCCACGGCATTAGCCACTTTGCTATGTGTTTCTGACATGGGACATTGCTTACGGATACACAAAATAATGTAATCATTTCGAGGAAGGAACGTCACGTCCTTTTCCAGCTCTCGTGTAGCTGTGTTTTCTTCTGTTTCCCGACTGTAGGAAAGGCGAAAACACACTATTAAGATGGCAGAAGCAAGGCAAGCAACCATGGCTGTGGTTAAAAGCTAAGTGTCACATGCAGATCTGTGTTCAAGCCCTTCTCTGAAAGGAACACAATGAACTGTGAAGACCCTCACTCCAGAAAGACAGAAATGTAATTTCCCTTCTCTGAGAGCATTTTTCTATCCGAGGCAAAGGCACATATTAGCATAATAAATTTGGCATGAGCAGACACTGCCTTTTGACACAACATGTTCCTGTAACTATATCATAAATCACGTTGTCACAAAGTGGATCATATTTCCCCATAGAAACCATGTTATAATTGGGGACTGTGCACCTGCTCAAGGATTCGATATCAAATAAATCATGGGGATGAATAACGATCTGGGGTAAAAAGGCAAATATACAACGCTAATGCAAGCCTGCATTCATTTAAAATGTGGATATATTAAATATTAAAATTCTAATAACAGTGGAGGCTAGCTGGGCATGTAGTCCTTCAGAAAATCAGAGACCCAGGCCAGAGGTGAGGATCAGCCAATCTTGGATTAACCATTGGGTATTGATCCAGTCTTTACTTTTACCAATTAGGGAGCATTAGTTTGTCTGCCATAGTACAGGACTATTGATCCCGAGTAAGATGTTTACCACAGCCTTTTAACTTCTGGAGTGCACTGTAAAGTAGCGTAAGCGTAGCAGACGCCTATATTATCCAGTGGATTTCCATTAACTCACATGGACTATAAAGGCACCCACATTTAAATCTCTTCTCTGTCATATTTCACCTATTTAAGTGCCTCACTGTGATGAACAGTCTTTCAGTAAGGATGATATATATTCCTTGTAATTTTAACTTTCAAAGTGATTTGTGCGGAATGGTTTTGATTAAGTCCAGTATTAAACAACAACAACAAATACAGACCGATATGAACTAATATTTTTTTCTCTCTCTCATGTATGTGTGCTCATGTGGGGATGGTGCACATGTGTGTGCAAGCACATGTACATGTGGAAGACAGAGCACAACCCTGGGTGCCGATCTTCAAATGCCATCCACCTTGTTTTTGAGATAATGTCTCTTCGTAGCCTTGATCTTACACAGCAGGCCAGGCTGGCCGATCAGTGAGCCCAGGAAGCTTCCTGTCTCTGCATCAAGCATTTGGATAGCATGCCAGTACACTCAGGGTTTTTTTTTTTTATTTATTTGTTTGGTTTGTTTTGGTTTTAAATGTGGGTTCTAGGACTCAAATCCAAGTCCTCATGCTTTCAAATCAAGCCCTTTACTAACCGATCCATCCCTTCCGCACCCTCTTTCACTTTATAGATGTCCTAAAACAGGAAGATAATTATTTAATTGAGCAATACCTTTACTGAGTTTGTGCTTGAGTACTGTTGCATATTAATGAAAGCGCAGAAGGGAAAGATTGCTCTCCTAGTTGGCTTTGTGTTTAAGTTGTATGTTGCCATGGTGAAAATGCAGGTGCAGGGTCATTTATTGCCTTTATGATTCATAGTGCCATGAAGGTCATCAGGTTACATGGTCCCTTCTATGGGACAGGAGGGTGCTCATTTTACTTGCCAGTTAGGGCCATCGGGAGGTTCAACTGAATTAGGCATGTGATGTGCACACAACAACATTTGGCATACAGGGAGAACGGAATTGGCACTATCTTCCATTGTTCTTACCCTGGTGTTGCCATTGGTAAGACATTCTTTCCTTGGCCACCATTTTACCTTCCATCTTTGCAGTAGCAAGCGTGATCAAGGAGGAGTAAGGACATTCAGACAGGAGTAGTGCTCATTCTTTCCTGTTTGCGAAGGAAACGGGTGCTCCTTGGTGTAACACATGTTTATTAGAAACAGGGTGTTTGATTTTATACCCATTTCTGGGGCCTTTTGCTTCTCTCCATTTCTGTTTCTCTAGTTAATGCCCACAGGTCTGTCAGCTCCAGACAGTAATGGCTGCTGGAGGAACACTGTAGTGAGCTGGCTGAAGAAACCAGTGAGTGAATATGTACAGATGTAGGCAAGTGAAGGTGAGCTGCTAAGATGGAGGAAACCTAAATGCAAATCCCTTACTACACATGGGAGCACCACACATGGGAGTACTACATGTGGGAGCACCTCACATGGGAGTACCTATCATGGGAGTACCTATCATGGGAGCATCTCAAGTGGGAGCACCTTACATGGGAGCACTACACATCCCAAATTCTTGGGCCTCATGCCAGTTTTGATAACTCCATTCTCAGCTGGAATCTGTCTTTTGAAAAACTCTCCAAGAATCTGATGCCTCAGGACCAGCATCCCCGAGCTGGCCTTGTCCATTGCTCTAAGTGTCTTCTTGAGCCTCCATGAAAATTTCCAGAAACCCTGCCGGGCCCTCCTGTAGACAAAGGGAACTCTTGGGTCCTCACCCCATTGTACTAACTGGATCTTCACTTCGTTGTGTTTCTTGATATTCTGTTTTCTGTTTGGTTTTGCATAATGGGGTTGGTTTTTTTTTTTTTTTGAAAGTTTTCTTCAGCAGAAGTTTGTGGCCTTGCTTCCTAGAGCCAGTGATTTGTGATTCTAGTGATATAAAAGTGTGAAATGGCAGGGGCTGGTGGAGGAGGAGGCTGCATGGGGAAGCAAAGGACTGGGCGGTAAGAGGCTGGCCCTGCTGCCTCGCTCACCCTTCTGCGTGGGTCCCAGAGACATCCCCGGCCGCTGTGGATGTTCTCTACCTGCTCTTCAGACTTAGTTTCCTCTTTTTAACAAAGAATATGAGTCCCAGTCTCTGCAGCCTTGAGGAACATCTACCCAGGATTTAAGACATTGCTTTCTTGTATATATTTTTGTAGCATTTGTGGAATTGAGATTTTAATGTATAAGCATTTCTGGTTTTAGAGTTAAAGGGTTTCTTTCTAAGAACATTCATTTAACTAGAATAAAAAGTTGATGTAGAGCAGTGGTTCTCAATCTGTGACCCCGTTTGGGGGCGGGGAGTCACATATTAGATATCCTATATATCAGATATTTACATTATGTAACACCTTACATTTACATAATATAACATCCTTACAGTTATGAAAGCAGAAATGAAATACTTTTATGGTTGGGGTCACTATAGCATGAAGAACTGTATAAAGGTTAAGAAGGTTAAGAAGGCTGAGACCACTGCTATAGAGCAGAATAGCAATTTCAAGAGTGAAGGTAGTGTAGGCACGTGGCAGAGATCACCAAGATGGCCTTTCAGTGACTCAGATTGGGCAACAGGGCCACAGGAAGGAACATGAAGGGCAGAGAGCATCCATCCAGCCCAGTGCCTTCATTTACCTGTGGGGAAGCCCCTGTTGTCCGAATACCCACATCGCCTTGGGGCAGGGCACCCGATGCTCTATATGTCTTTCTTCCAGGCTTCTAGCCACCATCTTGAGAGGGATGTGGTTGTTACCAGTTTGTGCACAGAATCCTAAATTTCGATAGACAAAGGCATTGCCCTATTGATGTAACAACTGTGCATAAGGACTTCCTTGGGAACCAAGAGTTTATTACAAATGAGTATTCTTTGCACTATACCTTTATCGTAGCAGAAATTAGTGGAGACTCTGTTTGTGCAAAGGAAGCCCTTCAATGTGTTGTTCTGATCTGGGGCCAGCAGTTTTACATATTTATAATGGAAGAGCCTCGCATCTGCCCAAGATCCACATTTTAATCTTGTCATTTCGCTCACCCAATCACGGGCTGCTGTGTTGTTTGTCAGGTGGCTCTAAACCAAAGCTGAGTGCCTGTTTTAATGAAAGTGTGATCATGGTGCTTTTTAAAAATTAAATATATGCAACCAATCTAATCACCCAAATTTATGTTGCTTGCTGTTAAATTTGGCAAGGAATTTGGCTGGGTAGAAGAGATGAGTTCTATGGTAGAGAATTTTCCCTCTTTCTCTTTTTAATGTAGGATGTGGCGGCATTAATTAAATAGGGTTTAATGGTTGAATTTTACCTTCTGCAAAAATATTTTGTGAATCATAAATTTCCCCCGCATTGTTTGGTGCTGCTGGCCTGGAAGAGAGATTTGGCAGCCCACTCTAGGACAGATGACATGGAGCGATTAGCAAGCTGACTTCAGCTGCTGGCGGCCGGGTCCTGAAAGAACATGCTAATGCCCTCCATTTCGACATGCCGGCTGGGCTTTTTTTTTTTTTTCCTGAGGAGCTGGCACTATTTATGATTCCATTTTTATCTTTTAAATGCCATGACAGATGGCAGATTCTTCAGCCAACTCTATTGCCAGGAAATGCAGAAAGCTTGACAGCATTGTGGTAACGGTAAAATCAGACCAGGCAGACACCCCTAGACGAACCTGAAGTCATCCCCCAAATTTTAGGAGAATGCTGGTCATTCCGGCTGCATCTTTTTGCAGGGTGGGGGAGCGGGAGGAGGGAGTAACAAAGGAAATCAAACAAAATTGACCTGCAGACAGAATCACTACTCCATACAGCTGGCCTCCTCACCTCGGGATGGACACCACTGACTTTCCGAATGTTTGCAGGGTTGGGAAGGGAGGCTCGGGTGAGTCTCTTTGCTCGCATTTTGCAGGCAGGAGCTCTGCTGACCTTGTTCCGTTACTGTGCTAGCTTTATTCTGATGGGAATCCAAGCGGAACCATTCGCTCTGTCTCTCACCCTGGCTGAGGCTTCTCTGCCAGTGAGTAGCTTTCATCATTACTCACAAAAGTGGAATGATGTATTTGATCCAGTCATGTTTAGAAATTGCATCTTTTTTCACCCCTGACTTATTAGCTTTAGGTCAATGCAGACAGCTGCTTCGGCGTCCCAGCTGGGAGCACTGGCCTCAGTAAATGTATTTCTTACTCTTCCATGGTCCCTGGCCTGCTCACCCTCATTCCCATCTGTCAGATGGCACATTGCCTGTTTCCCAGGTGGTCAGATTCCCCAGCATCAGGCGGGGAGGGGTGTGAGAAGGACAGTATGGGTCAGGGGACAATTTCAGTGTCCTCCAAGAGGTCATGTTTGACTTTGACACTGAGCTTGAAAGACCTGTCTTCAAAGGACATTTTTCAGAACGGAGTCTCCGGTCAAATATTAAAAATGCTCACCTTGGAGCGTCCGGCTCCTCACACTGGATCGTCCCGCCCCTGATTTGTCCTACCTCCTTTTGCTTTCTTCGTCCTTTTTAGCTGATATTTGACAGCCTTTTAATGGGCTACAAACTCTTTAACTCTACAAGTAATGCTTATATTAAAAATGTAGATCATGAGGGTGAGGAGACGACTTAGTTGGTAAAATGCTTGCCATGCAGGCGTGATGGCACACATCCGTAATCCCAGAGCTGGGGAGGTAGATACAGGCATATCCCTAGAGCTCACTGTTTGCCCAATGTTGCCAAGTTCATGAGCTCCAGAGTCAGCAAAAGACCATTACCAACAAACAATCAAACAAACAAACAACCATAGAGAGCAATCAAGGAAGATACTGGATGTCAGCCTCTGGCCTACACACACGTACACACACATACACACGCACCCACATACACAAGGGTGCACACTCCACAGAGACACACACATACACGTGAAATCAAGTTTAAGAAAATTATAAAACTGCATGCCTTTTAGCCTACATTGCTGCTGAGTTCCTGATGACTAATTGACACTCCCCGAGAAAGCACTTTTGATGCTGGGGTGTGCTAGGGGATAGAGTCATTTCATTTGAGAAGGGGGTTGGGCAGAACGGATGGTGGCAAGCATATTTCAGAAGAGTAAAGGAGGGAAGAGGTGTTGGAGGCAGGATATGTGTGTGTGTGTGTGTGTGTGTGTGTGTGTGTGTGCGTGCGCACACGCGTCTTCACTTCCTTCTTGTGTCACTTTGGGTACTGGGTAGAGCTAGAAGAGGGGAGCATGTGCTGAAGTCACAGGGAAGAAGAGAATGAAGTCAGTCCTGTGAAGATCCTTGCCAGAGAGGCAGAGCTCAGTGCTGCACCTCAGAGTGCTTCTCCACTTGGTCGCTGTCCACAAGAAGTCTGAAGAACACACAGATGTCTCTTTAAGTGCACTTGTATGCTCATCAAAATTATTTGATGATACTTCATGTTCAGCCAAAGAAAATTTCTAATTTGTATAGAACTTATTCATCAAAGAAAATATGATTGCTGATTTTTTGATATATATAATTCCCAGAACAACTCTTTCTGGAGTTATAACAGTTTCCCATAACTTTCTCTATATAACTGTTTTCCAGAACAGTGTCTTTCTTCAAACTGTACATACTAATGCTCCAGGGAAAATCACAGTGTTTACAAACTTAGATTAGGGATATGTGGAATTTTTAAGCTTTATTTCATCTAACTATTTTAACTTTGGGAACATCAATTGCTATTCTTTGTATTACATCCTACTTTCCTTATAGACAGTCTTTGTGACTAGCTAATTAAAAAACTCAAAATCTTTAGGCTTCCCTGAACTTGAGAGCTGTAATAACACCTAGCCTGACAATCTATGTCCATGGGCACAACAGTGGCACTGATGTCACGGTAGTAACCAGTTGCTTTCTGGTTGGATTTAAGTCCCACTTCACAAGACAAAATTCGTGCTTAGTACAAATAATGGAGTCTAAAATCATGGCTGGCAAGGTCATAGGCCCTAGGGGAAAACTTAATACAATTATTCTACTAAATGGACATAGTAATAAATTGCCCCCTAAGTTCTTATCTTATTACTGATAACTGATTTAAACTTCCTCAAAAAGCACATTTTATATGGAATCTGTTAGGAAACAGAAAGCCATTTCATTTAAGAAATGGCAGAAGAGACGATTAGTGCATCTTTCAGTCCTCATCAGAGACCCCACCACCACCCTAGTAAATGGTGATTCATACAGGTCCACAACTGGTCCATGTGTAAAAAAACAAAAGACCAAGGAGTGCTTCATTCCAAATGACATTTGGATATTGATATCATCCCCCTCATCCTATGGCTTAGGCCTCAGCATCATAGCATGGGGCAGAAAGATGGTGAGAGCCAGCAGTGGTGGGAAGATGGCAGGAAAACATTATTTGCCATTGCAGAGATGCACTCACAGCCGCTGTGACTGAATGTGTTAAGACCAAACCAGCCGTAACAGCAGCATGGATGGGAGGGTCCCATGCCTAGCTAAGGAGCTATTAGTTACTGATGGCTGCTGAAGTATAGGCAGTCACTTCTCATTAGGGATGGGACCTAAAAAGCTCCCCATTCTTCAGTAGATTGTCCTACACTTGTGCACATACAGGTAGCATTAAGTGAACTTAGTTTTAAAAAAGTAGCACATGAAGTTAGGAGAGAAAAGTAATAGAGAGATAATGGAAGAATTGGAGGAGAAAGAGGGGAAAGGGATAGATTTGAGCATGTATGAAATTATCAAATAAAACCTTTTAGCATAATCTTCAAAGCAAAATCTACACTCAGCCAAGCCTATCTCTCTTGACCTCTTGCTAAGTATGCTTTTCCCTGAGTCCTTTGCCCCAGGAAGGCTGGTTTCAAAGCCTGGCTTCAGGTCCTTCCTGGTCAGAAGCCTTTCAAATCCTGAAGCACAAGAGCCAATTCAGGGGATAAAGAATTTCCTGGTCGAATATGCCAGATTTGTAAAATAAATGCCATGCTTTCTCTAGTTAAAAGAGAGGGTTTTTATGTGATTCAATGTTATATTCCAGTAAAATATTCTATTAAAAATTTTAACATTAATATAAACATACTCCGTATATTCTTACTCCAGTGGAGTTTGCATCATATATATATAATTCCAGCACCCATGAGTGGAGAGAAGCTGCTAAGAAACAACTCTGAGTAATTCTTAGTACATTCATTCCTTTGGTCTGTGGTAAATTTGTCAATCTCATTTGATAGTAATAAACTTCTAACTTTTCAGAGTTCTAGTATTGTGTCTTATTTAAATAAATAAGTTCATACTCTTCTTTTCCTTCAAATACCATAGCCAAAAGCAGGTTAGGGGAGGAAAAGATTTATTTGTGATATAGTCCATGATTGAGGGAAATCAGGGAAGAAACTCAATCAGAAACTTGAAGCCTGCTACTCACTTTACTGGCTTGCTCTAACAGACTCATGATCAGCTGGCTTTTTTATACAGCTTAGAATCACCTGCTTAGGGAATGGTGCTGCCCACAGTTGGCTAAACTCTCCTACTTCAATTTACAATCAAGCCAATCTCCAACAAACATGCTCACAATCTAGTCTAATTTGGACAACCTATTGATGGAGACTCCCTCTTCAGGTGATTTTAGGCTTTGTCAAGTTGACAGTTAATGCTAACTAGAACAGTCCATAATATTGTTAAGTTTCTTTACAGTGGAAACAAAATGTTGAAATGTTATCAAAAACCAGTGTAACTGTGTGACTGACTGCAGTGAATGGAATAGCCCTAGTGACTGACGTAAGGAAAACATATACTCAAGACTGTAAGAGAGGTTTACTGACCCCAAACGTGTCATTTCTACTTTTTCTTCAAAGTTGGACATTGGTATTTAGGACTACAACTCTTGATTTGTGTGTGTGTGTCTGGGGGCGGGGATAAGATATTGATTGCAAAGTCTGTAAGCACAGAGTATGCAGAGACAAATAATCTGAGTTCCAGTGCTAACTCTTATCTACCTGTCCATGCCCTCCACTAGGTTTCTAAGTTTCTCTTTTCAGCAGGGAAAGGATCCTTGTCCATCATCAATACCTACATACCTCAAATGAAGCAGGTGTCGAAAAGCACGTGTAGACCCTAAGAGGTTAGCGTCTCACACACTGCCATAGAGCTGGGTGGTATCTTGTATTCATCTGGCCTACCCTCTCATCATCTTACAAAAGAATGATAAGACATCCCAGAAAGGAGAGTGAACTAGATAATATAACATGGATGAATAATATGATCTGCCTTTTACAAACTTCACCAATGTTCTTACAAACACTGCTGTCAGATGCAGTAGTGCACATCTGCAATCCCAGCATTCCTATGGTGACATGGGAGCTAGAGACATAAGAATCCCTGGAGTCTGGGGTGTGTGGGGGTGGGGGTGCAGGGGTGGTAGTGCAGCTAGCCTGACTTATATAGCTACAAACAGCAGGACTTGTTTCCAATAAAGTAGAAGGTAAGACCTGACATTGATGTCCAGATTGTCCAATGACTCTGCACATGTGCTGTAGCGTATGCACACACACACACACACACACACACACACACACACACACACACACAGAGGGAGAGAGAGAGACAGAGAGAGAGAGGCAGAGAAAGAGACAAGAGTTTTGTTTTTGGTTTTTGTTTTGTTTTTACAGAAATAAAAATGATGTTCAGGAATATAGCACAGTGGTAGAGTAGTAGACTAGTACATGCAAAGCTCTGAGTTCAATACCCACCGGAAAAGAGCATAAAAATATACGAATTAGACTAAATTATCCTATTTAGTGTCTTATTATACTGTGATCTTTGGAGTTTTGTTTTCTTCAGTCCATGAAAATGTATTATTACAATATTAAAAATATATGAGCGCACTATCTACTCACACAATGAGTCCAGTTGGACAGGAAATTCATGTTTGGGACAAAAGATCACACCGAACTTGCCCGCTTTCTCATAGGAGGGATATCAATGGTGTTGGGAAAATCCTCTTGGGTGTAGCATGGTCAGCGTGTATATTGCCTAGCAACTGGTTTAATGACCGAAGGGCGCTCTTCAGGAATCCCACCCCTGTTTTTCCCTTTGAGTCTCCATGTGTGTGTCCTGTAGTAAAGGTGTGTGTGTTATCGTTTCATTCCAGTCGATGGGGACACAAGAGCCCATGCTGAAGGCCTTGCCTCTCTTTGCCAGATTTACCGTCAGCAATGGACTGCAGACCCAGCATGGGGTGTTTGAGATCACACTGCAGACTGTGGACAGCGCCTTGCCCGTGCTGACCAAGAACAAAGGGCTGAGGCTAGCCCAAGGGGCCACGGGCCTCCTGTCCACGGATCACCTTCAGCTGACTGACCCCGACACACCTCCAGAGAACCTGACTTTCTTTCTGACTCAGCTCCCACGCCATGGGTACCTCTACCTGAGTGGGAAAGTACTTCAACACAATTTCACCCAACGAGATGTGGACAGCAGGGGTGTGGTCTACCAGCACTCAGGAAGCAGCGCCCAGGAGGACTGCTTCACTTTCCTAGCCTCAGACAGGAAGAGCCAAGGCTTTGTTGTGGATGGGAAAGTTCAGAAAGAGCCTGTCCGCTTCACTATCCAGGCAAGTATGGCGGGCACATAGTTTGTGCCATCATGGTATCATGGTGGGGAGCATGGCAGAGGGCAGGCATGGTCCTGGAGCAGTAGCTGAGAACTTCATCCTGACCCCCAAGCCCATGGTAGAAAGAGTAAGACACGGCCTGGCACAGACTTTTGAAACCTCAAAGCCCGCACCTTCAACAAGTACACACCTCCTAGTCCCTCCTAAACAGTTCACCAACTGTGGACTAAGCGTTCAAATAAATGAACCTATGAGGTCTATGCCATTCAAACTACCACACTCCCTAATTTTTGAAAAGCATGCCTGCAGACTGTGGTAGCAATTAAACAAGATTAGGTGATCTGAGGCATTCACACATTGCCTGAAACATATCTGAGGTATGTACTAGACATTTGGAATTATAATAGTACCTTTAGGATTCTGCTTATTCAGGCATAGTAACTTACAAGGCTGCATCCGTATCACCCGGGAGCTGATGATTGCAGCAGCTACAAACACCTTTTCCCCACTTTTAATTCCTAGACAGTTCAATATATAAACTGTATAATGAGTCTTAATAATTCCCATTTCCCATTCTCCCATTCACCCCCTCCCCTACACATCGAAACTATCCTTCGACATCATCTTTGTGTGTGTGAGACCCGCTGAGTTTGGTTAGCGTTCCTCCCCTGAGCATGGGTAGGAGGTTATTCACTGGAGCACAAGAACCATACCAATAGCTACATTACTGAAGAAAACGATGTGTTCTCCTCCAGCAACCATTAACTGCCAATAGGACTTCAGGGAGCAGTGGTAGAGTTTTGTGGTCCCTCCCATACCCGTGATGAAATGTGAATGGGCCCAGTCTTGTGCAAATCATCATCTGACCGGCATTCACGAGTGCTGTGGCCCTGTCATATTTACATGTATGTTTTTACAGTCCATCTCCCTATCCTCTGGCTCTGACATGCTTTGCATGCTTTTAAAGTGGTTATTGAAAAAACAGAGCTACTTTGCATAAATCTCATTTGATTCTCATAAACATTTTATGTGGTAGGTTTCATTGTCTCCATTTTTATACACGAAAAAAAAACTGAGTATCAGAAGTTAAATAATTTGATCAAAGACGTCAAGTCTGTTTGATTCCAAATTTTGTGTCCTTCCTATGGCTCCATACGGCCACATTTGTAGACTCTCACCAATTCTTGGAGGGCAGAGTGTTTTTTCATCTTTTAGTCAAAACACATCAAGTATGTTCTGGCTCTCAAAACTCTTACACGTACTCTTCTTGGATGGAGTTCATACTGTTCCACACACTTCAACCAACAGCAACAAAGATGGGATTTTGTCTCTACTTCAGGATACCCCCTGACTAGTGAGATACTATTTTCTCCTTGTTCTTCAGCCTCTGTGTACAGAATCCATATATGTGTAGATAGACAATCCAGATCAATAGAATGTGAGAGACAAAGTGTGTGTCTGTGAAAGACAGAAAGGCACACAGGCACATGTTGATTTAGGAATTGCCTCATGCTCAAGATGTATTGTGCAAGCAAGCCAGTAGACTAAAACTGGCAGGCAAGGTGATGCTGTAGCCTTGGATCTAAAGAGGGGATGGAGAAACAAAGCTCTTACTTCTTTGGGGGAACCTCAGGCTTCTCTCTTGGGACTGGCAATGGATAATGCTCACTCAGTCTTCATTACCCAGTCAGTCCAGGCCTATGGCCTAGAAGACTAGTCCCAGAATTAACCTTCAGGGTCTCTGGGTGTGGATGAGTCTTTGGCACTGTGAAGACTGTAGCTACTTGGGGAGATGGTGCTGTTGTCATCAATACACAGGCACTGCAGTGTCTACTGAAAAATGCATTTCTGGACTTGTTTCCTGAAAGTTTCTAAGAGTTACAAATTCTACTTGCAGACACAGCTGCTTACTATACTCCAGAGATGGAGATGGGGGGCGGGGTAGAGAGAATATGCTAGAACTAAAACAGATCTCTCCACCAGAGTGTTCTTCTAACGGTAAAGCTGTTCTAAGAGTTTGTTCCCTCTCTGAAGTTGCAGAAGCTCTCTGTTGAGTTTGGTAAAGCTTAGTTTTCATCACAAATATAAGATGGCCCTTGTACAAACGAACAACCAAAGCATACCTTGTGTTAAACATTTACAAGGAAAGCCTAAGTTTTTTATCTTCAAATTTCCTTGACCTCCCTGATCCCTCAGAGCAGAGAGGTTAAACTTTTATGAAGCAGCTGGTCCTGCCAGCAATGTAGGAGAGAAGACACTCCCAGTGTCTTGCTTCCAAGAGTTGTTTTGTCAAGACAATACAGTACTTATTGACTGCCACCAAATAATACACTGACCCAGATAAGTAACTCAAGCATGGATCAGCAGGTTCTGTGTGGTTCTAAGAGTAACCATGAGTAACCAAGGGAAAAGCTGCTGGATGGAAGAACTAAAAATAATAGGTAGATGGATGATAGATAGATAGATAGATGATAGATAGATAGATAGATAGACAGACAGACAGACAGACAGATAGATAGATAGATATGGTGTGGTTGGATAACAGCAGCAGGCACACATGACCTTCATTCTGTGGGAAATCACATATGCTTAGGACTGTCACAATCTGTAGTCCTCCTGTGAAGGGGACAAGACTTGTATGGAGACAAAAGGACCTACCATTACTCTCTGTGGGACTGACATGTCTGGGAGGATTTTCAGTAAATACACCTTAAGTTATCATAAGATACACAGAGCCTTCCTTAAAAATATAATGTTTTCTCCTGCAATGTTTTAAAGCCTTCTGGTCTATGAAGTCAAAGACCTGCTTTTGATGATGCAAAATGTTTAATATATCTGAACACACTGGTATGGCCAGAGGCATAACAGGAGACCAAAGTGCCTAGTGTTTGTGTAGTAAGACATTTTAGAAAACATTGACCACAACAAATCTTGATTGCTTTTGTAACTCTTGGGTTTAAAAACATAACAACAGAATGAAAGCCACAAACCTACCTTCGGCCATCTGTGTTTGGGAGGATCCCAATGTGGCTTAGTATGTTTCATTCTTTTCTTCTTTCATGCCACCATGACCGTGGGAGGTTCTCTTCCCAGGAGATCATCAGGAAATTCACACTGCACATTCCGTCAACCTTAAAGTGCTGAAAGTCCCAGCATAAAATTTTCAGATCCAAATTCATTAAAATATTTTTATATTCATCAACAAATTTAGAAAACATAAACACACCTTTTTGCCTATGCATTGGCGTGTGTACATGCATACTTACAAATGTGGAAATATGTTTGTGTGCTCACGTGCGAATGCATGTGCATATGGTGGCTAGAGACTGACTTTGAGTGGCTTCCTTGATTACTCTGTTTTACAAAGGCAAGGTCTCTCTTGTTGAACACAGAGCTAGCTGCTTCAGATAATCTGGCTAGCCAGCTTGCCTCCAGGGAATTCCATCTCTGTCACAGCCTTACCCAAGCCACCATCCTTAAATATCTAGTCTACTTATTGAGTCCATGGTCTTCAGCCTTAGTAGAACAACACACAGTCTAATGATGATCACTTTTGCAATTTTTATAGTAAGCTATTTAAATTTTTCTATTTGACACTGTTGGCATTTGGGCAAAGGCCTGTGGAAAAGGTCTTTGGCATTTGTAAAAACCTAGAATTCTGTTTACATAGTTCATTAAACACAGCAAATCTTTCTGTGGTGCTGACATTAAATTTGCTGTGTAATTTTTGGGTCATTTTTAGCATATCCCATGCGTTTCTGCTATGGTTCAGGCATAGTGCCGTGTGCAAGGGTGGGCATTGGGTGGGAAGACGCAGTATTTCCCTTCATAAAACCAATATTGTAAGGAAAGTCAGACAGGAGACGTCATAAAGCTGGGTAAAGGTTTATGATGGAAAGTAAGCCTCTGCCCTCGTTTCTGTATTTGTTAGGATAGGGTAAACAAGACAGGCTTTGGCAGAAATCAACAGATAAAGACTCCAAGTAATCCATAAGTTGAAGACTTCGCCATTGTTGAACGGTGAAAGCCCTGTGTAGCACAGGGAGAGGAGTCCTTGTGTAATGTTGCATTGATGATTCAGGTGGACCGGCTGGACAAGGCAGCGCCCCGGATCATACACTTGCACTCCCCTTCTCAAGTGGTGCTCTTGAAAAATGGCTGCTATGGGATTTACATAACTTCCCATGTGCTGAAGGCATCGGACCCTGACACCGAGGATGACCAGATCATCTTTAGGATTTTACGAGGCCCATTGCACGGACGTCTGGAGAACACAACAACAGGTACGTTCCATCTTTTGGGAGGAGGAGGGTGCCTTCCATCTCAATCCTTGTAATTCCTCGTTTTAAACTACTGGTTGCTGGCATGGCTAGAGAAAAACTCAATTAAGTGTAGGTAGCCCGGGGCTGGAGAGATGACTCAGCGGTTAAGAGCACTGACTGCTCTTCCAGAGGTCCTGAGTTCAAATCCCAGCAACCACATGGCGGTTCACAACCATCTATAGTGTGATCTGAAGACAGCTACAGTGTACTCATAAAATAAAATAAATAAATATTTAAAAAAAGAAGAAAGAAAAAAAAGTGTAGGTAGCCCGCTTGGTGAGTGCTCCCTAGGGCTTGTGGATAGACTTAGTTTATAAACCAATGTTGTTGCTAGTGGAGCTTGAAGCTGAATCTTCTAAATTCGTCTTCATAAGGAGAAACAGTTCCTGACATACAGCAGGTGAATTCTTCACTGATTTGTTGTTATTGTTTTCTTTTGTTTTGGTTTCATGTTGTGTTATATTCAGAACACAGTGCCAACTTGAGAATGATATTTGAGACTAATTTCTTTCTCCTAGTATGAACCCTCAATTTTATCAGATCCTTTTTTAAAAAATATGTTTTTCCCCTAATGGATTTGCTAAATTTTATAATATTTCTACTTCAGGGAGGCAATGATCACAATACCTCATTAATCAGGATGGCAGAGGCTACAGTTTTTTTAACTCCCTATTCTCTTTCTCTTTGGTTTAGTACTGTAAGGCAAATATCTCTAAAGCAATGCAAACTTAAAGATGAATTTGAGTCCATCCCATTTGAATCTGAACATAGGTGCATTAATGCTAATTTTCTTTAAATGGACTTTGACTTTTTAAAAAACAAAACAAAAACAAAAACAAGGTCTTAGGTAGCCCAGGCTGGCCTCAAATTTGATATGTAGTTGAGGATGGCCTTTAGCTTCTGATCATTCTTCCTTTGTATCTCAAGTGTTAGGATTCCAGGTGTGTGCCGCCATGCAGGGTTTTGGGTATGTTCCGTGCATACCCTCAATAGAATCCCCAGCCCAGCACTCTATTCCTTAAATCTGTTTCAAACAAAACATCTGTGTGGTTTTATCAGTTCTCAAGTGATGTTTGACTTGATTACCCATGAGATTCATCCATTCCTTGCTTGTAGGTGAATTCATCCATGAACAATTTAGCCAGAAGGACTTAAGCCGTAAGACCATCCTTTACGTCATAAACCCTTCTTTGAAAGTGAATTCAGATATCCTGGAATTTCAGGCCATGGACCCCACAGGGAACACTGCTAATCCCCAGAGGTAACTTTCGATTATTCACTGGTTCTTCATGTCATGTTTATCCGATTAAGAACGTGAAATAATCTTTTCCGAACTAGGTCTTTCACTTATAGGGTAAATGTTTACAGGGTAGATATTTATAATTAACAGGGTAAATTGATGGACTTTCATAGGCTCAAATAATTTATTTTGGAGGGGGGATTTCTGTTGTATTATTTCTAGATGATGAAAAAGCCAGTAGTTTCCAGATTATAAAGACACTAAAAGGTTAAGCAAACAGCATCCTTTTTATCATGGTTGCAATGTATCCCCTTTCACACCCTGGGAAGTTGCTGTTGGAGGGCTTTCAGGACTGAGCTCAAAGCCTGTGTGTACATGCTGCTGCGGCCAGAGGTCACTCTAGGACTGTGTTAGTCATGACTGGCTTCTGAACCATGGGGTAGGTGGGGACGGAGGTGGGGGTGGGATGAAGTAGGAAGGAGCAGCCAAATATATTCTTTCTAACAAAAAAGAAAGAAAAAACTTGCCTCTGCAAGTTAGCAAACCTTATAGGCAAGAAGAAGAAGAAGATAGTACAAACAAAAATAGACTCGAGGGGATATTAAGTGATATTTATAAACACAAATATATATGATGTAGGATACTCGTCATAACAAGAACAAATCTGCAATATTAACAAGATTAACAGAGCAGGATAATTTCAGTGACTGTGCCTCCTTTCCAGATGCTTCTTGGATATAGACCTTGAATAATTTACTGGCTGACAGATGGTCACAATGAAGGTCCATCCGTCCATTTCTTGTGCTGCATTAGTTTTCGTTATTTACGGCCTTTCCCAGACGCCTCAGAGAAGATTTAATTCGTTATAAATTTTGTATTCACCATATCCAAGACATAAATAATAGCACAAATGAGCACAGTCCTACTATGCTCCCTCTATGTCGAAATGAGGATCTGGAAGAGAAACTCTGAGAAAATGTTCTCAGTGCTGGTTTTTCCTTTTCCTCATTCTGTAGTGTGGTTTCACCACTCGCCACCAGAGGTTGCTATAGTCATTGTTAGCAAACCCGGGCATCCAGTCTCAGAAATGTGTTCTGAAGCTGCTTCCCTTGCCTGTTCAAATGCAGCCCTTCACCCAGATCTATTAAAAAAAACAAAAACAAAAAAAAAAAAAACCCCACAGACCGTTGGGCCCATGGCTACCATATGCCAGGCAAACAGCACTGGGTGTTAGAGAACAGATATGAACAAGGAAGACCAGGTACCTGCACTTAAAATCCTGAAGCTATAAACTAAAACAAATGTTCCCCACCCATTAAACTGCCTCTGCCTAAGTGAACTGATTCCTAGAGATCACAGTCTAAAGAATGGATAGCAGTAACTAGCCTCTAAAAAAGAAAGAAAGAAAAAAAGAAAGAAAGAGAGAAAGAGGAAGAAAAAACTTTATTTTCAAGAAAAATAGTTAACTACATTCTAAAAATATTAACAAATTGACCTCATTCAGCCTCATAGCCATTTTAAAGTTGTCCACTGAAATGCACAGCATTGATCAGATTTGCCTCTGAGCGAGAGCAAACCTTTGGCCCTCCATGTACCAGCCAGCATGGTGTGGGCGCCAGAACTTTCCCCCAGCACTGGCACTAGCTTTCGCCACACACGTACCCTTTACATGCCTTATTGTTAGCAAGGACATCCGTTCAAGGAGCTGCTTTATGTTTTTAGAGAACCATGAAAGTTACTTATGCAAGTCACAGTAGAGTCTATATCATGTAGTTAGCAGAGCTATGGCTGCCGTGGAGGCTGGTTTAGACTGGCCTGGGCATCCTTGTACAGAGATCTCTTTCCATGGGCTCATGCTGGAGATGACCCTATTGTCTGGAAATGGCTAGAAGCCATGAAGACAGATGCCTGCAGACAGATAACATAAAAATAACTCAGATTTGGTCCCAACATCCTGTATTTTATTTTCCTTTGAGTGGGTGCATGGAAGTAGAAACCACTCTGCATTTGTCTTATGTTTTGAGTGGAATAATACTTGTGCCCAAGCAGACAAGGGCGTTTTGTTTTGTTGTTTTTTGTTTCCTGAAGCTAAGCACACATTTTTCGGATAGCAAACAAAGGGAAGTGCATGTCCAGTCCTGATCACCTGAGTTTATTTCTGTATCCAACTCTTAAGAACTGTCTTCTGACCCCTACACACACACACACACACACACACACACACACACACACACACACCGGGTGGGAAGGAAAAGGGAGACTTTAAAAAAAAATTCTAAATAGTGTTTTGTCCTCACGAAAGAGCCAGCAAGAGCCTACTTATGCACACAATATGAGCCACAGGCATTTAGAATTTTATTATTTTTAGCTCTACTTAATGTTACTCATTTATTCACTAAAACCATCGTAATCTAGAACTTGCAGGCAAGGAAACAGGCACAGAGCTGGAAGAGGCTCACATGTGTGCAGCTGGTTGGTGTGGTTGCTGGGACCCAGCCCTTATTAGCCCATGTGGCCTGCCACCCTGTTCTGTCCCCTTTGTCCTTCCTTAATGTTAGCTAAGCCTTTCTTTCCTGGTAGGTATTGGCCATCCAAGCTGCAAGAAAGAGGAATATTTTCCCATCAAGAACCTTCACATTTATCCAATTTTTTGTGTGTCTGAAATTGTGGAAAGCAAGTGTCCACATTTGTGTGGTCTCCATATCTAATGCCCCGGGGATATAGGATAGATAATTATCCTTGGTCCTGGAGTTGAAGAGGCCTGCACTCTGGTTCCACCACTTGGTGATTGTTCACAACAGTTTTCTGATATGTTCAATGGAAAACTATTTTAGTATATGTGCTGCCAAAGCAAGCACAAATGGGGAACTATTATAGTTACTTTAGATAAACACATGAGGTCTAAAAAATGGAAGAATCTTATATTTCAGTTCTTAGAACTTGCATCTTGGGGTCCTTACTGTTAATTCCTCTGAGTATTTATGTTAATTCAATGGACTGTTTGGAGAAGGATCCTGAAATATTTGGTGGATTAAAGCCTATCTGATTTAGATATTGATTTTAGGGTTATTCACCAAGTCAACAATCCATATGGTTCTTCACAATAAGCTAAACGCCATGCTTTGCTATCGTGCTTTGTATTGCATTAGTTCTGAGGGATCAATAGATGTTCTATTTCATCAAACATTGGAAAGTTTGGTGTGGGCGAGATTAATCAAGTTACCAGTAGCTGGCTAGCTGGTGAGTGTGTTTAATTATATCACAGCAAAGTTCATCAAGCTGAACATAGTAGTGAGAATCTATGAGAGGGTTCATGACATAGCTCACCTCACCTTAACAGGCCTCAGAGCAACGCCTTCCCCACCCCATCCAGATTAGTGCAGGGAACTATTTGTCACGGAATGCATTCGGAAGGCACTCCCATAAATAAAAGCTATTTTATAACACTGAAATCCATGGATGCTGGCCTCAAGATTTAGATTTGGCTAAGTGCCTAAATTCTAGGCAGCATGTTAGGTACTTAAAAACACAATCCTCCAAAGATAATAAGGAAATTAGACTCCAAGCACTGAAGTAACTATCTCTGTGCCAGTGGAAGAGACCGGTGACTGTGAACCATGGCGTCCGGATCTCAGAGAGCATATCTCTTTCTGGCTCTGGCCTTGGCATGACTCGTTCACTAGCTTACTCTGTTCTCTGGCTCAACTTGACTGTCCCAATGATTTACAGAGCCTAACCAAGGTACACAGGGCCCATAGCACTCATTGAAAACATCTTTGTAGACCAGAGAATGAAGCCAATGTATACCAATGTAATTTTCTTAGTACATGTTCCATGTGGACATTTTTATGAGAGAAACACACACACACACACACACACACACACACACACACACACACACAGAGAGAGAGAGAGAGAGAGAGAGAGAGAGAGAAGAGAGAGAGAGAGAAGAGAGAATATGAACTAAATAAAAGTTGGTCCCCACAGCCCTTCTCATTTGATGGTTTCTCTGATCACTGAATCTTGTCCTCTCTGGCAACTGCACCCAGCTGTTCTGTTACTCAGTCTTGGCCTCAGAAAAGTCAAAAGAAATGTAAAAAGAAAGGAATTTCTGTCAGGCGAACTTTAAAACACTCAAACTGCTTTTATGAAACACCTTGTAAGGGGAGAGGTTGAAGCCATCTGCTCACTAATGCCTGAACACTGTCTACAGCCCAGAGTTACCATGCCTATCCCCAGTCTAGAGCTACAGAAAGCACAGAGGAAGGGAAAGAAAATGGCCCTTATTAAGCACCCACTGTGTACAGGTGCTTTGTACACATTACCTAATTTTAATTTTAATGACTTGACAGGAGTGTAATTCTCCTTATTTTAAGATAATGAAAACTGAAGCCTGGAGAGCCAGAAGAACTGACCGCATTCCCACACTAATGAACGCTTGCAAGGTGTGCTTGACTCAAAAGGGCTTGTTTGCCCCACTCACGGTGCCGCCTCTTGGCTAACCACTCCCCATTATCAAGAGAAAATGAAAACGGGGAAGCACAGGTGTTCAAAGTATGAGGTTGTCAGGCTTCATAGCACCACCTTTGAATGGGTAAACCTTAGAATGCTTAGAAAAATATACTTTAGCATTTCAATTTTCTGCCGTCAGATGCTACTTGATTTTAAGTGACAATCTAGTTATAGGAGTAATGACCTAATCACGATTTTAGCTTCTCTGAAACCCGTTACTGAGGAGCTCGCCGTACTTAATGAGCATTCGTGGATATTCATTAACTCCTTTGAAGTATGACTTGCCTTTAGTATGCTTTGAGGAGTGAAGAAACTGAGACCCCGAGGAGGGTAAAGCACTGTTATTAACCTAGATTGATGTCCCAGATCCCAAACCCTGAGTGTTCTAACCGTGAGCATTTCTTTTCATTTGTTGCTCTTTCGTAAACCTGAGTCAGACAGCTACAAAATAAAATGCCAAAAGCACAGTTTTTTTTAAATTGTAAAACAAGCTCTCTCACCGTTGACCACACTTCGGGATGTAGGAAAGCATCATTCTTTACCATAGGCTAATGTCTTGTGCACAGCTGCTAAGCACCACCTGGATGTTCTATTGACATCTTTCTCTCTAACGAGGTCAGAATAATGAATGGTTGAAGAGGTTCAGAGTAAGTTGGGGTTATAAAGAGCATGTGAGAATTATTTTCAGGGTGTATAAAAGATGCTAATGGTGCTGGGGAAGGACATCTCAGCTCAGGACACAGCGCAGTGAGCACATGGTTGCTGGGTACTCTTTGGTACCTTTTGTCTTCCATATTCTGCAAGTTGAGTTGCCATACATGGAGAAACCAAGGCCGCCCCCATGGAGAGATAGTGTGCTATGCATAAAGACATAAACCAGGATAAGGATGATTAAAGAAAATTAAACCTTGGCAAAGAATCTGCAATGTTAAACGAAGTGTCCAAACACCGTGTGTGTGTGTGTGTGTGTGTGTGTGTGTGTGTGTGTGTGTGTGTGTGTGAGAGAGAGAGAGAGAGAGAGAGAGAGAGAGAGAGAGAGAATGACTACTTCAAGTTACTGAGTGGCAGAGGGACCAGCGTAATCCAGCTTCAATGTCTTCTGTTTCCAAATGTGGTTCTTGAAGACCAAAATTTAGCTTTCACTTAGAACAGCTCCTCTTCTGTGCTGAGCGGCCCCAGACTGGTAGCTCTAAGCTGAAGGTGTTTTTCCTCCCAGGGGTCATCTGAAAAGTCTAGACATAGCTTTGACAGCTGTTAGCAGGGTAAAGTACAAATCTATGTCCACTGTGGTGGTGATGCTATACCTTTCAGAGTCCAGGCTGACATCCTGCAGCAAAGAATTCTTGACTCTGATATCCACAGTGTGAGGTGGGGAAGCCCTGGCCCAGGAGCTCCTGCCCATCAACTTAAAGGGTTTGCTAGATGTGTTTAACCCATGCTATCTTGTTAACCATCATCTGTGCCCATAGAATGCACTCTACTCAATACTAAGAAGAGGATGGATCCCTTATCTACGCAATGCCTACACACACAGAACTTGAAGATTGTTCTTGTAGATTCCTACATCTGAATGTCTGCCTAATGCCAAACCTACAGTCGTGTGGATTCCTACAGGGAGAATTCCAAAGCAGTTAGCGATATCATTTCTTTTTTCTTTTTTTCCTCCATGTATTTGCACAGAGTTTAAGAATAGAAGGCGCTTTGCAAATACATCACTGCAAAACAGGATTCACATTCAGAACACAGTGCACGTACCTTAAAGGAAGTCTTTATTTTTAAAAATAGCTTTTCTGGAAAATCTATAGCCTGGATCAAGTGTCACAGCTTTTCAACAGATTATTATTATTTATAGTGATTAGTTTTAGGAAAAATAAATATAGGACATTGTTTGGTGGCAGTCTTAACCTACAGGCATCATGCTAATTCAGAAGGTTCATCTGAAAAACACACATATGCACTCCCACTCTTTATGCTTTGGAGTGAACAGTCCTCTAAATCATTCCCTTCCTTATCTAGATCAGCAGCGGCACAGCACTGAGTGTGAGACAGTAAGGCTATGGGTCTGTATGGCGGCACTGATTCCTGCTTGTTCTGCTTAGAATAACAACGGCTGGAACTGCAGAACTTAGCTTTGGAACTCATTTGACTCTCAGGAGACTGAGCTCAAATCCAGCCACATGTATCAGTTTCCCAATTTATTCTGCAGTCTTCTTCCTGAATCACCTTTTTTTTTGCTTTCTCATTTACCAGGATCCTTTGGGAATTCTTTGCAACTTGTCATTTCTATTGGCTTTTGAATTGACTTTGTTGACTATTATTTTATTATGCTTTAAACATAGTTATTTTATCTTTTGATCTATTTCATGCTAGATTTAAATTCTGTTGCATCAAATACCAGTGAGTGAGCCAATATTTCTTAATATAGTAATGCATTTCAGGTCATTTTTATGATATCCAACATGCAGTAACAATGTTTAATAACTGCTGAATAAACATGTATGTGTATCATGGACCCCTGTAGTAATGGTTTGTCAGTCCACCCCACACCACTATCCTCAGGCAGACCAGTACTACTGGATTTATTTTGTTGGTGAACTTTGTATATTGTGATAGTGACCTATGATCCCCTATAAGGATGATAAACTAGCTGTTGAACTTTTCTGATCTTAGTCTAAGTTCTTTAGATGACAACCATTAAATATGACAATTTCCATCAAATGTCAGATTTATTCATGGTATATCAGAACTATTTATGTATCCTATTCAGCTGTATACAGTTGGCCTCCTGTGTCATAGAAGTCTTGTTGATATAACTGATCATAATTCAAAGTTATTTATTACAGAATTACGTCATGCTGAATGCACAGACCCTCTTTCTTGTCATTAACCTCTAAACAATATAGTAAATCAGCTACTTACACAGGATCTACACTGTACTTGGGATTGTCCATGATCTAGGGATAAAGTAATGCATACAGAAGGATGTATGCAAGCTATATGCTGTATGCAGGCTGTGTGCTATGTGTAGTCTATGTGAGACTTGGATGTCTACACATTCCGGCATCAGCAGTGGGTCCCACTTTTCTGTGGACACTGAGGGATCACCAGGATTGTACCCAAGCTGCACGCTGTTGTGTCTCTTTCACATGCACAGAAAAAGAATCAAGAGTTAAGAACAAAGCACGTAGACACTTCAATTCCTAAGCACATCCTGCACATAACTTTTCATTAAAGTGAGCCCAGGTTCAGACATCTTCCTAAAATGAATAGACTCGTGAGCTTCATGCCTGCTGGTTTCTTTCCCTCCACACACACTCAAACTTGAACCTCTGCTTCATCACTAACAACTGTGGGATTTGGAAAGTCTTTTAATCTTATTTCATTTGTGAAATAGAATTTTGAATATTTTCTCTGTTCCCTCACAAGGCCATTATAATTATCAAAGAAGAAAATGCAAAAGTTCGTCATTAACAAATATTCCAAATATCTGTGAGGGATTTCTGTCATTGGCATGGATTAACCAAACTGCCATCGGATGGAACTCAGTGCTCAGTCTCTCATCTATCTGACCATACTGAGGGACATTATCATGGGTACTTAATGATGCCATTTTTCCTTTTTTTTTTTTCTATTCACAGCTTGGAACTAAAGTGGTCTTATATTGAATGGTCCCAGACTGAATATGAGGTCTGTGAGAATGTGGGCTTATTGCCCTTGGAAGTTACCAGAAGGGGATATTCCATGGACTCAGCCTTTGTGGGTATAGAGGTAACAAATCTAAAATGCTAATAATGTTGCTGGTTAGCACATTCGATGATCTTAGAAAAATTCATAATGGCCAAGGACCGCAAACGGCAGGGGGAGGGGTCATTATATGCAGGAGAGTACAACATCATTGTCCCCCAGTCTTTCAATGAATTCCTAGACAATATTTAAAAATCCACTGGTTTTGGTTTTGAAATCTGGGTATTTCTACACATTCTTTAGCTTTCAAATTTGATTTCACAGAAAGAAATATCTAACTTAGTGAATCTGTCTTAAATTCCACCTTGGAAGGTATATTCAGCTCCTATGAGATGCCTAAAGCAGTCACCAGCAAATGGAAACCTAAGAGGTAATTCCTTCTTTAGTGAGATGCTTCTAGACAGAATCATTAAGCTATTAGCATCTTGGCTGGAAATAGAGACAATGTCTGAGACCGCAAGAATAAACATAAGCTTAGTTTGAGATGTATCCACATCATGCAGAAGTAGAAAGGCACTTTGGGACAGTCATCTGAAGTGCAGAGTTCTCACATGGATGGAAACTTTCCATGGGTTGGAGCACAACTTGAGGCTTGTAGAGTTGAATGTGTTTTCGAAGTCATTCTAACAAGAGCCTTTCCAGAAAGTGGCCTTGTAGAGAGAGTTTATAAGCTTTGATGGAGAATGAAAGAGACTCCTACTCAGTCTAATGGGATGAGCCTCTGGGTGAGGTGGCATCTCTGTTAGCAGAAGTTATGTTGAATTAAAATTGCCTCAAAACCCCATAGACCTAAACCTGAACATATCCAGCTTCATGGTTTGTCTTTCTAGTGGGCATAGGTCTCTGTCTCATGGACTTGCAGGTGTTTTATCATCAAGGCAGAAAAGTTGGCATTTCCCATAATTACAGGGAGTGGCTATGGGAAAGAAGAGAATTAACCTGGTGTGTCTTTGTTAACAATCCCCTGGTCCTTCACAGAGAATGCTATATATTTGAATGAAGCATTTAAGTCTATGTTACCACTCACCTTGACATGTAGAAAGAACGTATATGGGACTTTAGTCTACATAAACAGTTATATGATCCTGACAGCTAAGTGTGCAGGCCTTCATCAAGTGTAGTACCTGAGGCTTTGCGGACTGCTTGATATAGGGTATGTATAACCTGCCATCTTACATGAGATCTTATGGGCTACTTGACTGAGAAGAGAGAGAAGGCATACTTTCCCCCCTGCCGTTTGTCCTCGTTGCATTGTGTCCCTCCACCTGATCTGTTCTTCCAAACACCTTGCCTCAGACATGCTTTTCCCACCTAGGATTCTGTACACTCAGTGGTGGTAAATACTAGGTAATTGCATATATGAGAACCATGCAGACAAATGTAACTTCCAGCATATGGTGGATGCAGGTGTACAATGGGTTGCCTTTTCTCAGCAAAAGCTGGTTCAGGGGGAGCCTTGGCACTAAACACTGAAGACAGAGAGCAAATGGAAGCCTAAGAGGTAATCCCTTCTTCAGCGAGAGGCTTCTAGACAGAGTTATTAACCTATTAGCATCTTGGCTGGAACTAGAGACAATGTCTGAGACCACAGGAATAGATGGTTATTTCAGAGCTTCAAGTTGCACCCTCCATTACTTTCACCATCTTGACCATCTTCAACATCTTAAATATGTGCAAGTTCACAACTACCTGGAGTATCACTCAATGGCCCTTTAGAAGATCACCACAGACATTTTTTTTAGCAGACATGTAGACTCTCCTTGGGTGTCTAAGACCATGACTTTGGATTTTAGACCTGAATCAGGGACCCAATGGAATAGTCCATAGTCAAATTAGAACAGGGTAACTTTCCCTCTGTACAGCTTTCATAATAAGGCCTCTGGGTGGGTCCTGGGTGTGGATTGCTTGCGCATTGCTGCTAACCAGGTGCGTCAGCCCCAGAAGTCTGGGGCAGAGTGATGGGCCCATCAAGGCAGGGAAACAATGCTCGGGGCGTGTTTGGTCAGTCTTGCCTGAGGGATCTCTGTGCCCTGGAGCTTTCAGGGGTCCTCAGAGCTGGCTGACGGTGCACAAGCTCTCTGGGCTTCCTGGGTTTCCATCTCCCTTCTCTTCTTCCTTCTCCATTTTATGACCAAGGGAGGAGATGGAATAAAATGACTCTCATAACAAAGAGAACAATAAGGTTGTAAATTTTATTCTATGTATTCCAATAACTGGATACTTTTAAAAGGAGAAACGAACAGTTAACTTAAGGGGGGAAAAAGCATACCACAGAGCCTGGACCCAAAATGGTTTATCATAATTTAAAAAATCTTACCTAACATTAAAAACAGATTTGAGACCATGAATTTAGTCTGGTATGGGGGGTTGGGAGAGTAAATGTTTCTCTAGTGTAGAATATTGACTTTTATTTTTTAAATGACTTTTTCTTTCCTACTAAGGTTAACCAAGTGTCAGCTATAGTTGGAAAAGATTTTACTGTCACTCCATCCAAACTGCTTCAATTCGACCCAGGTACGTTTTGTGTTTACGGTTTATTTCATGTTCCATAAACAATCTGGAGACTCCTGAGAACAGAGGATATTATGCAGTTTCAGCCAACTAGAGGATCGTCAGGGAGGTGTACCACCCTTTTCCCAACAGATGAGTTTGGTCTGAAGTCCCGCTCTTATATATAGTCTTCTTATAAGTGAATATTTATTTAAATTGAGAAAAAGGATCATAGCAAATGATAAACATAAAAATATCAAAGAAAATATTCAAAACAATCCAGAAAGATAAAATAATTTAAACATTATTATAATATAATGTTAATTTAATTATCCACATATTTTTGGTAGGAATTTTTCAAATGTTGTGATTCTACAGATACCTAAAAGGAGTTTCTGATTGATTTCTTTTGAAATAAGTTGTCATGTAAGGTTTCCAGGGCAAATCGTTATTTCATTGAATAATACTTATTTTGATTTAAATCTGTGGAAAATTTTGCCAAGTACCAAAAAGTAAAATATCAAATTGTGGTTTCTTCTCCTGAAGTTGTTCTACTGCGTGCAACATATAGACATGAAAATATTTGCCAAGAGAACTTTGGAAACCAAAGTGAAAACCATTGTTCTGGGTAAAGAAAATGTTGGAAGACTTCCTAGGGGAGGCAACATTCTATTGGGGACCAGGAGGAAGAGGAGGAGGAGGAGGAGGAGGAGGAAGTCTGAATCACTAATGCAAAAAGCACCACTTAACTTCTAGAGAAGTCTGCCTGGAAGCCAGGCTTGGACACGCCCTTCAAGGCTTGCCTGTGGGCGGGGTTAACTGCCTGCTAGTTCTTCATGGTTTCTCCCTCCTTCCCTGTGGAAAGACCTGGATCACTCACTTAAGAACAAATGGAAGAATGCTAGAGAAGTGGCCAGGGCTTGCAGCTTTGTACTGCAGGTATGTTCTGTGCCTTGAAGACCTTCTGCCCAGTGTAAGCTCGCTAAAGTGGCTGAGCATCATCACCATCCCCAACCAGACGACCTTAGTGTTAGGGGAGGAATGTCTTTGTGCTGTTCACAACAAGAAGCATAACATACGAAGATCATATTGTCTCTCTATAACAGAGTGACACAAACTGGGTAGTTTTAAACATAGACATTGCCTTGCTGTTTCAGAGGCTGTTCAGTCCTAGGCCGATGTGTGAGTCTGTGAAGGAGAAGCTCTCCTGTCTCTTTCTTTGGTGCCTTTTGAGGTTTGCTGGCAATCTTTGGCGGTCCTGGCTCTGTCTCGTCTCCTCAGTCCTTGTCTTCACCTTCACATGACGCTCTCCCTATGGATAGATTCTCCCTCATCATAAGGACCCAAATGAAGTGAAGGAGCTACCCTGTTCCACTATGACGTCATGCTATCTCATTATCTGGCCATCACCCCATTTATAAATAAGGTCACATTGTGAGGTCTTGGCAGTTAGGAAGACCTCGCAAGATAAGCTGTGAGGGATACAATTCAGCCTATAACAATGAACCTTAAATTTGACATGCAACAGCTCAGATATTCTTGTTAACCTCCTTCCCGGTCATTTAGCTTTCTAACGTGGGTGAGTTGGTTTTCTAGGCTGGCTGCATTATTCCATATTCAATGTTTATCCTTGGGCTTCTGCAGGTTCCTTAGTCCTCTGCTCTACCACGAAAGGGTTAATGTTCTTTTTGTCCTCCATGTTTGAAAGGACTTGTTTGAAAGTCAATTTTTTTTTTTTTTTACTGTACGCCCTTTTTATTACCCATGGCTGTTTGTTGCAGGTTGGGTTTTCAGCAGCCCACCAGGCGCTCTGTTTGGGTTAGAGGAGCTAGAAAGTATCACACTAGGGGAGACACAGAAATTTATCAGTTGGAGATTCTGCTGCATAAGATAAATGCCCGTTTGTCTAGAAGAGTTTGCATGCTGTTTTGATAGCTACTAATGACTTTTGGGGCCCCCAAATGGTCTCAGGATTTTAAGTATTGTTTATACATTGAGAAATAATATAAACATATTTTATACATTTTTTTTTAAAAAGCCACATGCTTGGTTGACCATGATTTTGGAATTTATTAAGCCAGAAATAATTTCATATCATGAAGCCTTACTTTTGAGAATTAAAAAAAAGTCCCTCACATCCACAGGTCCTATAAATGTTTATACACTTTCATATTGTAAATCCTTACCTCTTTTAGATGTCCCCAGTTCCACCCTATCACCTTTGCTGGGAACAATCTATTCATTTCTCTGGAAATATCAGCTTCCCTGATACCAGAGAAACAGAATGGGTCATCCAGTACGTGGGTTACTGTGAGACTGAAGACCTCATACTGGGGAGGGATGAAGGCTTGCCTGTAGCACTTTACTGAACTTTGCAGACAGGAATCCTGAGAAGGCATTCACCTGCTGTGACCTGAAGGGCTTCAGTGCCTGTGCAAATACTCTAAGGAAAAATGAGTACTTTCCTTTACAATGTGTCCCTGAAAGATGTGATGCATTCTTAATCAAATCTTCATCATTCTGAAAAATCAAAATGTTTTCTAAAGGAACAGTCCTCTAATTTGGCATTTACTGAAAAATATTGAGAAAATGTCTCTCAACAGAGAAATCTGCTTTGTAGGAAAATATCCAGGAACTCATTTTCTCTCTATAGTGGGTGCACTTTTATGACAGGACACCTCTTCTGCTCTCCATCACCTTTTGTCTTCTGGAAACAGGGGAAGGGGCGGTTCAAGCCTCCTGGAAACCCAGATATTTCTCAGGGAGTTAAGGGACACTTTGCACCTGGAAAGAGGAGGAAGCAGGGGACCAAACAACAGCAATGAAAATCCCATTCAGTCTCCTTAACCTGAGACGGTGACCCCACACCTGGGAGGCTTGAAACCACGTTGAAATGTAGGTCAGCAGATAGAAGCTCTTGAAAGGACTCAGAGATGATCCCTTTCAACTATTTGGTTTTGTTCCATAAGGATCCAGCAACAACTTTAAAGGTCTTTTTGTTGGTTTGTCAGTTTGCTTTGTTTAAAAGTGATACTATCATTTTTCTGAAATAAATTTTGAAATAGGAGGACAACTGTTTGAGATGTGGATATAGGTTTCTGTATATTGGATTTTTATTTAAATTGTACCTAGTCTTATGATGCTTGGTGGTCAGAACAGTTCTCTGAATATTATCAATCTCAGCCTTCATCTCTCTTCATTGCCCATTTCATCTTATTTCCACAGCTGCCTCTAACGTCCCAGAGTCCCTGGGTACCCAACCTTTGCACAGACACTCTCAAGTTCAGTTTGCTAAAGTGTTCACTTTCAGAATGTCAGTGATGCCTTCCCTCATTAACCATTGTCTAAAGCCCGTATCTGGCCATTTGGTATAGCGTAGCTGCAAAGAATCTACCTGCAACCTGCGGCCTCTTTTCCCCAGAGACAACTTCCCCATTCAGCCGATCTATTTACCACTCCCCTGACCCAAACCTCAACTTCGCTAACTTCCTTAGATTGCTTCTCATTTCTTCTCTTCAAATCAGTGTATGTGGATCCTACAGGCATCTACTGTGTACACACTGCATCCCGATCTGTGTATGTGGAGCCTACAGCCATACACAGCATTCTGTATATTTTGTCAGTTAATCACACATAGCTTTTAGTAGTTACTTGGCATTTCTGGTAAGAAGAAGAACTACAGAATCCCTGGGTCCCATATCCACCTAGTCAACCAAACACAAATCAAAAAATAATCAGAAAAGCCATTCTGCCTGTAATGACTGTGAACCCTTTGATTTTCTTGTCATTACCTGGGACAAGGTTCAAGATTCACAAAGAATTCATTATATTGCTATTATAAATGATCTACAGATGGTCTAAAGTTTACAAGAGGATTTCATAGGGTATACAAGGGACATAAGCAACTGCTGCAAATGTTGGCATTCAGTGGGAGTCCTGGGACCAATCTTCTTGGGTACCCCAAGACAATTTGTCTTGGCTCCTCCAAAAAGTTTCAAACTCCTTTAGGGTCAGAGCTTGGCTTATGCAGCATGTCTGGTTCTCCATAGCTTCTAATGGGTAGATAAGCACTTAGGGATAAAACATCCATTTTGGTGGACTTATTTGTCCATCTGTGAGATGGGAATTAATTAATATTCTATATTAGATAGTTCAACTTCTGATTTTGCAAAGACTGTAAAAAGATATAATCTGAGACCACAGAAGATGCTGGAAACTTCATAAATCAGGCAACAGCTTGTTTCTTTACCAAGATTCTTGCAGATGCCTCCATTTTCCCCTAAAGGCAGCCCAGTTCAGAAGTGAATAATCTTAACGTTCCACTGAGTGCTGCAGGGATTCACAACTCAGCCATAAAGTTGATATGAGACATACTTTTGAGAAGGTGGCTCTCATGTAGATGACAGAGTGACAGACATGCCGGTATGCAAGCAAAATGTGAGTTTTCAGAAGAGAATGCTGGGAAAGAGTGTTTAGTCACTGTATAGAGAGACTTATGGATATGGAAGCTCCCATAGGCAGGGGAGGCAGGACAGACTTCCAAGCTTTGCCCTAGAGCCTAAACTATAAACTTACTGCTTTATGTCCCTATCTTAGCCTCTCATGCCACCAAACAGCATTCAGCTTGCATACCCCTGCCGTCACCTTCCCTTCTAAGTAAAGCAGGAAGATGTGCCACAGATCCTGTCATAGAAACTGCTGAGGATTGAGACCATTTCAGAAGTGTCTTCCAGCCTGGATACTTGGTGTCTCTGACTTGGGTTTGCAACCATCCTGATGGGACAGATTGGCTGGGATATCTTAGGAGATGAAAACTTGTGTTAAGTTTAGAAGATTATGTGGAATAAACTTGCTTGTACTCCGTGATAGAAACAGAGAGGGGAGATGGAGGCTGGACAAGTCTATGTGTACACTCCCCAGCCCATACATTCTCTCTAGGAGAGTATCCAACTGCTGAGCATTGCATCATCAGAAAAATCAGCCATGGGCTAGAAGATCTGGGGGTGGGGGTGGGGGTGGAGGTGGGGGATACCAATGCAGCCAATGCAGGCAGCAGTCGGAGTAAATGAATCACTTCAAGGATTCTGTGAGGTGCCTGAAGTACCATCCAATAATCACTTCTGTCTGCTGCACCATCTTAAGACTTTTGAAACTATTAAGATTTTCAGATCGTAGTAACTGTTTATTCTTAGGCACAGAAGGGATGGGGTTGAGAGAAAAATTATGTCTGGGATTTTGTCTACTAACCTTTTTTTTCCCTCCCCCTGTGTAATGCAGCTTACTTTTTGTTACAGTGTTTGCATTGAAGGCCGGTCATCATTGTCCAGGAACAAATGCAGTCTTTTTATATTATTTGGGAGAACAGCAGGGCCTCAGTGAGTTGGTGGCAGTACAATAGCTCACTCGGTCTACTGCAGTCTAGCTGTAGACATGTTAATTAATATATTTCTCTGACACCTAGGTGATTGAAATAGCAATTAAAGAGTAATTAAAATGTTTACTTCTTGTAGGAATGTCAACTAAGATGTGGAATATAGCAATTACCTATGACGGATTAGAGGAAGATGATGAGGTCTTTGAAGTAATTCTGAACTCCCCTGTGAATGCGGTTCTTGGCACACAGACAAAAGCAGCAGTGAAAATTTTGGACTCAAAAGGAGGTATTCTTTTGATCCTCGTCTTGAAATCAGGAGCGGTCCTGGCGCCATGGTTGCTGCAAGCCAGCAGCCAACGTGCTTGATAACACCTTCAAATCAAAATTCGTAATTTCTTGTCAAGAAAGCCGCCTCCACCATGACTCCGGTTTCTTTATTCTGGTTTGTGCTTCATGTGGTTTTTCCTCCTGCTAAGAGCAATGGCTGCAGCAAAGCAACAAGTCAGTGCCCTGGTTGCTTTTTTTTTCTAACCATTTGTTGTTCTCACCAAGGGGGAAAACAATGTTGGTGAGAATCTAGGGACAATTATTTTCCCCCTGAGTTTGCAGGGCTGTAATTATCCTCCTCTGTTAAGGAGAGCTCTCAGTGCCTAAAACAGGAGCCCCCACTGCAGTGTGACTAGGACAGTTCTAAGAAGGGAAGGAATTGGGGGAAAATAGCCGTGAAGATGCAGCTGGCCGGGACTGGGGGCAGCTGGAGTATACTAATGAATGACTTGGTGAGGCAGAGCCAAAGGGTTCTGGGAAGAGCCTGCTAGAGAGCTACCTACAAATAAAATGGAAAGCAAAGCCCTTGGCGCTCTGAGGGTTTGTTCTGCCAAAGTCCTTCTGCTCTGGTTCCTTATCTACGTGACATTTTATGTGTCCAGCGTGCCACTCCATTTCAAGCCTTTTTAAAATGCTTGTCATACCCTGTGATCTGCAGTTTTTTGCCTTACCTGTAATCTAGTGTCCCTTCGCTCACCCTATAATAAAAGTGGGTGCTGTCTGTACACCTACATCTCCATGACATCTCTCATCCCCTCTTTCTCCACACCACGTGTGCTTCTTTGCCCGCAGAAATGCCCGCTCACATTAAGTGTGGGAAATATTCACCTACACAATGTCCTGGGCTGGGAACACAGCTCAGTGGCAGAGTGCTTGCCTTAGCCTGTGAAAGGCTCTGTGCTCGAGTCTCCGTGCTGCTAAAAATCAAATATTCAGACAGGTTCTTTCGGCAGGTCGCTTTTGTTTTCTTGTTAGTTGAGGTCTGTAATTGTGCTCTAATTTTAAATTCCATTTTACTTATGGTTTGGTGGGGAGGTCAGAGGACAACCTGTGGGAATCTGTTCTCTCCTCTTTATGTGGGTTTCCAGGCTCAAACTCTGGTAGTTAGGCTTGGTGGTAAGCAGCCTCACCCACTGAGTCATTTCACTGACCTAGTTCGTTTGTATTTTGGTGGGCTGTTTTCTGTGCCTTCCCAGAAATACTGTTTCTAGTAGAAATTCTCTTAAGATTCACTACTAGGGTTTTGTCCCGTTAGAGTTGATTGCAAAATTTTTATAGCTGCTGCTTGATCACATGCTATCTTTAAATAATTCCAGTTTGGACCTCTAAAAGACTGGAGGAGAGCGGAATCCTTCCAAGTGTTGGGAGGGGGGTGGCGCTTGATCACTGAATAAACCTTCCCTGTTGATGTGCATCACAGGAGGGAAGTGAGCTGGTTTCCTAAGTGTCTGGAATGATTATCAAACCGTGACGATGATTTTCATCTATGATTTGTGGGATGGATTTCATGACTTTATAATCACCCCATCCATGTGCAGAAAGATAGCGCTTTCCCAGGTGGAAACTGATGAAGAGAGAGGGAGTTTCTGGCAAATGGGAAAAAGGCAACATCTGGTGGGAAATTCATCCGTCTAGGTTTAATGACAAGCTGTTCCAGGAACTGTGTCAATGCCATCGTTTATGTGTTTGTGTAGTATACTGATCGCCTGCCATCTTGCATGCCTCCAGGACGGTGCCATTCTTCAAATTCCTTCAACCAAAGCAAGCACAGCACGTGGGGGAAGGGCCGTTGGCACTCGCCTCCCTCAGGTTCATCCTCGCTCACCACGTCGGGTTCTCCTCATCTGGAAAGAAGGCCTCCTCCATCTTTCACCAAAGGAGATGCTCTTCAGGGTTTTGGTCTCACAGACCTCTCTCAAAGGAAGATGAAGACCCAGGGGAATGACAAATCAGTAAGGATGAAGACATTCTGGGAGTGGATGTGTAGGAATATGTAATACATGTCTGAGAACAGTGGATTCTCATAGTGAGTTCTTTGTGGAGTCATGCAGTGCCTTTTATGTGCAAATATCATTATGCTGACCCACTCCACTAACTATGCCAATTGAAGTGGTAGGTACATTCATTCAGCCATGTGAATCCTGCTTTGGTTCCTTTTAGGACCAAGATAGATAGGGAACAATCAGTGGACCCAGAACAGAAGCACATTTAAGTTACCCCCTTGGGTGTGGAAGCTCTAACTTCCACAAGGCACACTCTCATGTGTGTGTGCATGCATGTGTGTACATGTGTGTGTTTCCCTGAATCTTTCTGTGCTACAGATGCACTGAAAACTAAAGCCACTTCTTTCTCCAGCTCGTCAGAAATCAGCAAAACCCTGAGATGTGGTTAGACATGGTGCTTTAAAAAATTTTATCGAACCTAGAGTGAAAAAAAAATCTCATGAAATATTCTTTTACGTTTTCAATTATTTCAGAACCTTTTAACATATACTGCTACTTGTTTTTTAAGTCAACTTTGCACACATACTGTCTTTTGTTGCTTTCAGGTTCTCCCATCTTCTGTTTGTAGAAATGGAACTGACACCATCTACAATGTAAGCATAAAGAATTGTTAAATGTCTTAAGTTCCTCTTTGTCTATTTATCTGAAGATCCTTTTTTTCTGAAAAAATTTCTTTAGAAGATTGGGTGATTGAGAAAAATCCTTTTGTCTCTTTGCTTTGATGCTGTCTTTGAAATGCTCTATTATTATTATTATTATTAATTAAAAGGTTTGTTTGTTCTCTCAATGCCTATTTTTCTCTCATTGTTTTTGTTTGTTGCTTTCCTCAAGTATCATGGTATAGTTTCCTTGACACTAGAGGGTGACAGATTCTCAGCTCGCAAACGGAAGGCCAAAATATCCATTGTTAGTCAGCCACAGAGGACAATCAAGGTAGCAGAGCTGCCTCCGGCTGATAAGGTGGAATCCACAACTGACTCGCACTTTCTCAGACAGGTATGGAAATCTTCCTTCCTTCCTGTTTGCCTTCCAGCAAGCTGTTCCCTGGGCCATAAACACACTTTGTTTACAAAATGTACCTCAAGTTTGGGGATAGTTTACTTGACACAGATGCTGCCCTGTAGATGAAGACCCAAGGGAGGAAACTGCTATCAACTGAAATCAATTTTATCTGCCACTCTTCCCTACAGGGTCTGCAGCCCTTGTTTCCAAAGAACTGTTCTGTGGAATTAAAGGGACTCTTTCATTTTGAAGAAAGTACCCACAGATTGTATCAATGTGATGGGATCTCCTGGAAAGCCTGGAGCCCCCAAACCAAGGTGGGACATTGGCTGTAGCTAAGCGCCTTTAGTGGTACTATGTCATTTGATGAGCTTACGGCGTGATTCAACATGCAATTCTCACTTCTTTTTTGTTTTGTTTTGTTTTTTGAGGCAGAGTTTCTCTGTGTAGCCCTGGCTATCCTGGAACTCACTCTGTAGACCAGGCTGGCCTCGAACTCAGAAATCCGCCTGCTTCTGCCTCCCAAGTGCTGGAATTAAAGGTGTGCACCACCACTGCCCGGCTCAACATGCAATTCTCAACTCATGTATGTCTTTTCTTATTATACCTAGAAAGCCATGAGGGAAAAATGGTACAAAGTGACTTTTTAAGATCCAAAATATAAAGCCAGATGTTGGTGGTACCTGCTTTGAATTCCTACAGAGATAGGTGGACAGAGTTCTAAGTCAGCCTGGTCTATAGAGTGAGTTCCAGGACAGCCAGGACTACACAGAGAAACCCTGTCTTAGGGGGAAAACAACAAGAAGATCCAAAATATAGTGTTAGATCAGTTGATTTTGTTTAATTTTCAGAATGTCATTGGCATAAAATTGAACCATCTCTGTCTGACCAAGGTGGTCTTTTCAGTGGGAAGTCATTTATCTCTTAAGATGGGAAATTACAGCTAGGGCTGCTTCTGCTTCATTGAAGTGAGAAGACTCACAGGCTTCTACTTTGAGGCAGACTTCAGATTGTCAAGTCCAGGTGTGAACGCACAACTGTTTTGCAGGGGCTGGAGGACAGATCCTGCCCCGTTGGATGGCTTCTTCATTCCGGCTATTGTCACATCTTGGTCACAAGGCAGAAAGGCACCTGGACCACAGCTACCCGAGCTTGCAGAGAACAGTAAGGAACCCTACATCACACGCTTTCCTTATTTTCACATGGAAATGTAGGCCTGCATAAGTCCTTGAATAAGTATGGAACGTCTAATGTCTGTCCAGCTTTGTCTAAGGAGCCTGAGGGGAGTTTGTAATTTGGAATGGATTTGTGGCTGACTTTGGTACTCCTGTCTGCTAAGGTCTTTTCTGTTACGGCTGTACTGGTGCCACATTCTTTTCTGTTTCCTTTTATCGTCATCTTTTTAAAGAAAAAGAACTTTCCTGAGTTAGCAGCGCTGTAGGTTCTGATATTTTCTCATCTCTCTTTGTTCCCCCTTCAAATGACAGACATCCATGCCCATTGATTATAAAGTATCTGGTAATGAAAGGCCTTGGCATACAGCCTCTGGCAGTGTAGGAAGCACTGATGCCCATAAAGCCAGGCAAGTAGGACAAAGGCTCATTGAGTAACAGTCAATAAAAGATGACTTGTGGTCAGATATTGACAACTGACCCAGAAGGAACTTAAAAATGCATATGTAGCATTCCTTGACCAACCTTTTAATTTGATAACCTGGATATTGTCCAAACAATGCAATTACACTAATATGCGTTCTTGTTGAAATTGAGACTACCATAATTTCTAGTTAATATTGATCATATCTTATACTTTATCAAATTTAAAAGGGTGTGCTCATCAAAAGATACCATTAAGAAAATGAAAAGGTAAACCACATTCAGAAAAAAGCTGTTCTTAAATCACATATCTGATAAAGCTCTAAAATGGGAGATGAAGCTCCTATAAATTAATAGCAAAAATATAGCTGAAATAAGAGCAAATGGGGCTGAGGGGGTGGCTCAGTGGGAAAAGCCTAACAACTGAAAATGTGGAAAGAACTAGCTCCACAAACTTGTCCTCTGACTTTACGTACATGAAGTAGCATGTGTGCATCAGTGCACACAGAACATATATACAGCTACAACAAAATTTTATAAGTGACTTAGAGACCTCACAAGAAAAGGAAACAATAGGTTCCTAAGTAATTAAAAAGACCCTCAACATCATTAGAGACAAGGCAAGTGAAAATGAGGCAATTTATACTTAGAAATGATTAAAAATCATAAAATCACAAGACCAGTGTTGACAAGGGTATAGAGCAAAGATAATTCTCATGGATTGCTATACAGGGAACCACACAATGGGGTGTCTACTTTGTGGGACTGTCTGACAATTTTTAGTAAAGCTATGTGCCCTGTAACTTAGTTATTTTATACCTAGCTACTTCACCAAGGGATTAAAACACATGCTAGAAAATGCAAAAGAATTTTATAAGTTTATTCATAATAAATGATAATAATGAGGGTCATTTTTGTTATTGGTTTTATAAAAGTGCTAGCTTTTCTCCATCACTGAGATAACACATTTATATACGTGTAAGACGGAACCTCTGAAACCTCCAACATTGTGGGTAAATTATGGATAAATAACATACAGAAAGGATACAGCTTTACACAAGAGAATGCACATTATATGATTCCATGTATATGTGTAGGAGAATCTAGTCTTTGCTGCTTCAGTAATAAAAGGTCTCACCCACAGATTGTCAGAGAACTAGAAACAACCTCAAGAATTGTCCTTGTGGAAGGGATGGGGAGGGTCTTTGTCTTTATCTGCATAGTTATTATGTGAATGTAATACCTTTGTCAAAATCCATCAAATTAAACACTTAATGACCTCTGCATTATTTGTAAACTTACCTAGTTGTTTTTTATTTTCTTTCATTTTTTGAGACAAAGTCTCCCTGTGCGGCTCAGGCTATCTGCTACATCATGGGCTCAATACCCAGCTTCTCACATACTCTTCCTTTTTTAAAGATAAATAAAGTATTTAAAACCCAGGAAGGTCAACTACATTTTTCTTGTCACTGATGTATTTTATATTTTAACTATAAATAGAATCATGGCAGAGGTTAATCAGTACTTTTGGAGCAGTTGTTGGTAAGTTGATAATGTCATATAAATCCAGACATTTAGAACTCTTAAAATTAGTATTGTTTAACTTTATATGTTGCCACAATGCTGCATGCTGGAGAGTAAATGAGACATTCTTTTACTAAAACAACCAGATATTTGAAGTTCATCTAGGGCAGTGGTTCTCAACCTTACTAATGTTTTGAACCTTAACACAGTTCCTCATGTTGTGATGACCCTATTCGTAAAATTATTGTGGTAGCTACTTCCTAACTCTAACTTTACTATTATTATGAATCAAAATGTGAATATCTGATAAGCAGATGTTCTTAGTCAACCCTTAAGAAAGGATCATTTGGTCCCCAAAGGAGTTTGCAACCCACAGGTTGAGAACCATTGATCTAGGGCATGGCAGGCTGGGGCTATGATAGTTTTCTTGCCTTTCACTCCTTGAGAGATCTTGGTGTTAATCGGAAAGCTGCCTGGGCTAGTCGGGAGAAAGATGCTTCATAAAGGAGAGGGTCATTACTGGCAAAGGGAGGGCAGTGAACATACCCAGCAGTGGTGGTTGCCATGGTCATAGTGTAGGGATTTCTTGGTAAAATGTGGACAAACAGAATAGAACTTCCCAACTTCAAACTGGAAAGCAGCTTTATTGGTTCATCTTCCATTTAACAGTGGCTTCCTCTCAGTGGTTAGTTGGAGCCTGACCAGTGACATCAGTCACTCCCTTCCAGTGATTCCCAGAGAACACTTAAAGTCTGCAGTAAATCACTCCTCAGTAAGCTTTCAGGGTTAGTTGTAAAGAAAATTGCTTTCTTTCTCTGTGTGGGTGAGGGTTGGGTGAGAGTGGGGGCTCTTTAGGGTTGGCTCTGGAGTCTAGAGGTCATGTTAGGGTTCTTCCTCGGTCACTATCTTAGTTTTTTGTTTTTGTTTTTTTAATTTTTTAGATATGGTCTATCACTGAACCCTGAAGTCACCGATTCAGACTTGCTGGCAAGTGACTGCCCAGTACTCACTCTATATTCCTAGCACTGGGATTAGAGGCACTGTCCACTGTGCCCAGCTTGTTGATCCTGGGAATCCAAACTCAGGTCCCTGCACTTGTATATTCATCACTTTATTGATCGTGCTTCTCCCAAACACCCATGATTACCTTTTTCTTTTTCTTTTTGAACATATGTTTATTCATTCTTGTTGTGTTGGAGAGGAAACCCAGAGCTTGATTATGGCCATACACTCTACTATTACTGGGCTATACCCCAGACTCTCTGTGATTGTTAATACTGTGAGAAAATAAAGGAGTCATGCACTGGGAATTGTCTCTCTGCATGCATACAAAGATCTTGGTGAAAGGTAGCCAGGTGTTTTTTTATTTATTAGTATTCCAATGTCTATTTCTATTCTTGATTCTGAAATCCTGATCTTCTAATTTCTTAGTGTTACAAATCCTTGTTATAAAATCCTACCCATTTAGAGTAGCCCTGATGATGCCTTCCTGCTGATAATCCTGTCACTCTTCCAATACCTTTAAAACTTTTTATTGTATTGATGCATTTTATTACAGCTGACTTTTAATGGTTGGTAACCTTCTAGTTACAGAGAGTTCCTTCATAGTTTTATTAATACTGCCTGGTTTACTCATGATCATCATAAACACAAGACTGAAATTAAAGGCCTGCCTCCTTCCTCATGCATTTAACCTAAGACTTTGTCTGCAATTTGGGTTAAGTGCCATCACCCTGACCCAGTTCTGTGCTGCCTCTCCAATGATACCTTACTTGCATATTATACTTTGTCGTTTATAGAATTCTGTCACAAACCATCACTTCTGGGAGGGAAGCCAGTATCAATACCTACAATTTATAGATTGTAAGACGGGTCTAAGGAAGCAAAATCAGTTGCTCATTGTCATCTAAGCAAGGAAAGAGAAGGGATTTTCCAGTATACTTCCCAAAGAGCTCAAAGCGTGGATTTCTCACTACATATGCACTGATAAGTGTGGCTATTTTAAATTTGTGTTAGGCAAATCTATCACAAGCCTTCAAAATCGTGTATTTTAAAGTCTTGTATCACTCTCACATCAAAGAAATAAAATTTAAAATTGAAGGCACATTCAATTTTAACCCTTTCAGGGAAAACCATAAGTGTAATCAGGTTTTGAGTTTATAGATTCATGTTTTAACTTTTTGTTCTGGAATAAACTGATTCTAGACTAGACCATACCTTTAAACATTGTTCTTTTTAGTATTGGTCTCATAACCCAATACCTAACCAATTCCTCATTGATTAGGGAATAGACACCATAGCTCAATATAATTGTCTTCCATGGCAAGATGCATTTTATGTTGGTAATGTCATAGACTTTCAGATTATGTCTTTCCCACATCTCTTTCTCATGAAGCTCTATTAAGAATGTTGATGTTTTTGAATTTAAAACTCTAGATTTAGCACATACTAAGTTCATATCTTACTATAAGTCCAGTTAAGAATTCTTCTGGCCATAAAAATGAGTTTCTGGCAATATCTGTTTACTCTATACAGAAGAATATGATTGACATTTGGAAATACTGTAAATGGAAGATTTTTTTTGTCCTGAATAATGTCCCCTGGTGCTTCAAGGAGGCGCATCAGAATGAGCACAGGTCTCGCATCAAACGTGATCTCAAAAGTAGCTCTAAGACCACTGTTGTTCACATTATTTCCAAGTTATTTAGCATACCTTTTCTCAGGGAATTGTTTTAGGAAGGTATTTTAAGAAAGCAACTAACTAGCCATAAAACAAACCCAAGCTGCACATTATTTATTTACCTTATTGGCTAGGAAACTAAAGAGATTATCAAACACCCTCTTTGATGATATTCTAGGATGTGTACGGTCATGTGACATGTCAGGCATCACTAGAAACATCCAATTTAGTTGACATATTGTATATTTTATTTGACTGAATTTGCATGGTACCTGAGCATGCATCTGCTTTTAAAAGGATGAGGAGAATGATTAGAGATGTACATTCTGGTAGAAGTTACTTTTTTAAAGGCCACTGGTAGATTTAAACAAATTATATGATTCCAGGAGGAACATTTGGGGGTAGTAAGACTCCTCTCCAGCACAACTTGTCTCTGAATCCTGACTACTGCTCTGCCATTCAGCACACTTCAGACACACCTAGGATCTCCTGCTTCCATCACCCAATACTTTTTGGATCATTCTTATCGTGTTCACTGGTCTTGTTGGTTTGAAAATGGGTATTTCTCTAGGGATTGTCAATCCTTTTCGTGAAGTTAAAGTCACACATTTTACATTTTGTAATTTGAAGCTCTGCTTTATCGTTAGATATTTTAGTAGATGGCTTTAGATTCCACGGTTAGAATCAGTACACATACAGACTGTGTTTTGATTGGGCCGGAGGGACCGTTATTTTATACTGAGCTGTTTCCTTGAGTTCCCCATGGTATGTGTCTGATTCTTTTTTTTTTTTTTTTTATTTCCAGAGGGTCATTTACAATGCCCGTGTTTCAATGAGAACAGTAAATTGTATGTTATCCCTTGTCCTAATCAGATTACTCACTCAACTCAATCGTTATCTCCCATCTCTGGCTTCCCCATTGGTGTTTTATTATTTTTCTAACCCAAAGGAGCCAGACTGCTAGATTAGGCATTTCTTGAATTTACATATTGTAATCTCATCTGCTCATTTCCTAAGGCAGTCATTGTACATTTGGTAATTCTATTATTATAGATCATTATCTATGATGCCATTTCCGCATCCCACAGGAGCGTCTGGAACCCCTGCTGGCCTATCCTTAAAGAGTTGCCCTGAAATATCAGTACTTATGCAAAACCTTTTGAAGAAATAGATGTTTGTTTTTATAGCCAGAAAAAGTAAAGCTTCTGTCCCTGACCCTGGACTTCGAAAGCCTTCACATTTTAGGGTTTTTGAGGGGTTTTTATTTGTATGTGTTACCTATAGATTTCAATTCATATCTATAAACACACATGCCTATACAGATAGTATCTACCATACTTTATAAGTCTTTGAGCAAAATAAACAGGAATTTTTCTTTTTACTTAAAACCATCATGCACATGCTAAAACATTTGTTTTGTGAATTATTACTTTGATATTTTGCCTAGGTAAGAAACAGCTATTTTTCTGCCAGACCTTTCTTATTTATTATTATTATTACTATTTTGGTGGGGGTAATTCTTGTTTTTTGTAGAGTTAAACAAAAAACTAGAACTGTATTTAAGCAGTTAAAATACATTTTACAAAGTCCATTTTAAAGATAGTTTCAAAACTTTCAAGCAAGGGAGAAGCTAAGTATTCAGGAATGAACTCCTATATCCATCCTAGTGATGGCTGTGCGGTTGGTGGTAATAAGTAAGAAAATTACCAGGGAAGGAACAGAGGGAATAGGCAGGAAATCTACCATTCCTGTTCTTAGTCCAGCACTCTGCAGGGATGGGATAGCCCAAGCCATTTAATACAAGTCAAATATTATGTGTCCCAAGCCCAGAGCACACAGGATGCCCACACTGGCTATGAGGAGATGTCTCCTGTAGCTGCTGTGACTGTCAGCCATGAGCCAGCAGTAAATAATGGGTTCAAAACCAAGTCATAAAGTCCAAATCCAGCAGCCTGGAGCTCTCCAGTAGTCCTACAGATCTCAGGAGGCCTATAAAGTGCTGTAGAATTATAGAACAGCAAAATTCCTGTGTTAGTGGAGGGAAAAATCATTAAGATACAAACTGCAGTTACTATAGATGATAGGTAGGAGAAATATATCTGGAATTTGGAAAGACATAAACAAAATGAATGAAGTTTAGCTCAGCAATGGTTTAACTTTGTGTCACCAGTTTCTTCCTTACTTGTCTTCATGTCCATAATGTTGATCCGGCAGGACAGCCGTTATGATTTTATTTTCTTGTCATTTGGTTTAACATTTTTTCTTCCTCTGTCACTTATGTGGCACTCGGTCCATGAGTACCAGGGTGCACATATGGAAGTCAGAGGACAACTTAGAAGACATCCTGCTTCAAATAACTGTTCATCTACAGGGCACACTGTTCTGCTGTGATAGAGGCAGATTTATACATTGCTTCCACTTTGAACCCATTTCTTTTCAAGAAGAAAATAACCTACTGGTTTTTATCAGAGTGCTTTTAGAGAGCTTTAAATAAGCTCCACTGGAGAAGTCAGATAACAGAATGCTACTTATGGAGATAATTCAGATGGCTTCAGTGTGATTCATAGAGGATTCTATTTTGAGGGAAAGCGGTGAGTGCTGACAGGAAGAGAGTCTCTAACTTGTGTAAAATGGACGAGGTTTGACAATGGACCTAGTTCCTTTTCACTGAGATATGGAAAGGCTCGTGCTTATGCAGTTAAGTAAACACACCAACATCAAAATTTAGACATTGAGAAGAAAATCAGGATAACTTACTGACCAAATTAAGTGGATAACTGTCAAATTCATACCAGCTTTAAAAAAAATTTCTGTAGGAGAATCAGAAGTTCAAGCTATGTGTGGAATTTGGGGCTACCTTGGTTACATGAGACCCTGTCTCCAAGAAGGAGGAGAGACAGGATAATAGTCTTCAGAATATTTTGATATGAAGTAATTGATCTAAATAATCTTTACAAGTTGACAGTTGTTAATTTCCAAGAAACTATTCTAATTACACGGAACTATGATGTAAATAGAACCCATGTGAAACATACCACTTTCCTTACTGTTGCCCATGCCCACCCATCAATGCTAAGCTAGAGTGTTAAAATCTTGAAAAGATTTACTAGTTTTCTTTGTATTTCTGTTGTGCACATCATATGAGCAGCAATGTAAACACCATGTCGCTGAGATTCCTATTTTCATCTGTGTATGTGCAGGCACCGGGGCAACCTTGTGACTGTACTCTCCAGGAGGCATATGCAGTGGCTATGGGCTATCAGTGGAAGAAAGCCCTTCTGGATAGGCAAGTATCTGCACTCTTCTGAGCAGGAAGCAAGCACACAATCAGTAAAGGAACTGACGCCCACCACTCCCTTCTGTTGGCCAAGTGTGATCATAACTTATGATAACATGTAATAGATGGTCAGAGAGTTAAAACCATCATAAGGCCTGGAGTACAGCTCAGTGACAGGACATATACTGAGCACATGCAAAACCCTGGCTTCAATCCCTAGCAGCCCGGGGGGCGGGGGGCGGGGAGATCAGCTATTTGGCTTTTTGGCAGAGTACTTTTATTCTTGGACATCTATATCAAAGACATAGTTAGGGATATGGTCAGACCGACATAAAAATTCAACACATGGCATTTCTAAAATTCAAATATTTAGAAATAGCTATAGAGCAAATTAGATTACAACATGCCTATGTGAAGGTGAAGTTATTATTTATTCTTACATTATCTAATAAAACTGTAACAAAAGCTGTCTTATGTATATATTAATTGACTAAACAATTGTATATTATAGTATTAATAAGATATAGCGCATTGCATTTGTGACCAGGTACTAAGTGAAAAGGAAGAATTCATAGCCATATAAGACATGGAATAATTTGGAATAAAAAAGGAATTTATGTACAAGTTAGATAGATAGATAGATAGATAGATAGATAGATAGATAGATAGATAGATAGATAGATAGATAGAGGTTATAGAAATACATGATAAAGTTGGAAATTAATTATCTCTAACCAATAATACAGGTACTTTGAATTTTATTCCTTGACTTTTCACATTTTTCATATTTTCTCTAATTTTGACAGTTATAACAATCTTTACAAGTTACTTCTGAGGCAGAACTCTCAAGGCATATCTGAGTCAGTGTCCCCATTGCAGCCTTTGAGAGACTCCGTATTTGGGGTGACAATTATAAAGCCAGTCTTTGGTTCTCAATTTTTGTTTCTGTAAACTTCATTGGGTCTTTAAATCCAGACATGGTCTAAGAGTATCGAGTTAGTCTGGAGCATAGTTTTTCTGTAAGTCCATCAAGATCCTAAGGCTTTGTGTTCGCAGAAGCACGTGTGATCTCAATAACCAGTGCAGGTCAGGGTGTTTCCAACCGCAATGGCTGTGGAGGAAGGCAGCATGCTGGTGGCTAGAATGACTGTCATAGTTGAATCTGAGTGACAAGATGTCAGACTGCTCTGCGATCACAGAGAGTTCCTCCCTCACACTTTTTTTCTTTTTAAAAATTCTATTATGAGAAATAGGGAGAATGCTTCTTTAAGCAAATGTTACAGATACTTACAACATTTGAGTCTAATTTTCAGAAATTGCCAGTGGGAGTAGAGCAGCAATGAGAAAAAAAAAGGCTGAGTTTTATTGGAATCGTAGCAGATTGAAACATGTTAAGCTTCAGGCAAGAGATGATATGCCATCAGCTACTTCTGGATGTGAAAATGAAGGCTTTTAAAGAACGGGAACAAGGAATAATGAGTGACAAAATGTCTGTTTCCCTGTGATAGGAGCTTTGTGGGTAGGTGGCAGGGATGATAATAATAGCCATCAGGGCTAGAGAGATGACTCAACAGGTTAAGACCGCCACTGTCCTTGCAGAGGGCCTAGGTTTCATTCATAGAACTCATGTGGCAGCTCACAACCATCTGTAACTCCAATTCCAGAGAATCCCATGCCTTCTTCTGGCACACACATACATGGTACACAGACCTACATACATGATACACAGACCTACATGTAGGCAAAAATACTTATACAAATAACATACCTACATACATAAAATAAAAATAGATTTAGAAAATAATATCAGCCATTAAGTAGACGCCAAGATATGGTAAAAGGTTTTTTAAATCTTAAAATATAATGATATAATTTCCCTCCATCCCTTTCTTCCCTCTAATACAATGGTTCTCAACCTGTGGGTTGCAACCCCTTTTGGGGTTGAATAACCCTTCCACAGGGGTCACTTAAGAACATTGGAAAACACAGATGTTTACATTATAATTCATAACAGTAGCAGAATTACAGTTACGAATAACAACAAAATAATTTTATGGTTGGAGGTCACCACAACATGAGGAACTGTATCACAGAGTAGCAGATTTAAGAATGTTGAGAACCACTGCATAACACTTCCCTATTGCCCACTTGCTCATTATCAAATTCATGACCTCTATTTTTTTAATTTTGTATATTATTATAAATATGTACATATACATATGTATGTATATTCTTGAATATATAAATAAACCTGTTCAAATCCATACACCGTTACTTGTATGAATATCAAATCAGGTTTGACTAGTTGGTATTGAAGAACCAGTTGGGGGGCTCTTCCCCATGAAAGACTATTTCTCCCACTCTCAGCATTCTTTAGTTGCCTATAGTTCACTGCCTGTGGTAAGAATTTTACATGGGCTATCATCTTTAATCTTCAACAAAACTATATATACTGTTTTTATGCCCATTGTTTAGACAAGAAAACTAAAACTCAGAAAGGTTGAGTAACCTCCCCAAAGAGGACAAAATCTGCTTGGCTAGATAATACTAATACTCCTAATAAGTCTGATACTCCTAATTGTGTCATATTTTGTCCTCAAGTCTTCTTGGTTCTAGAACTGGAACTCATATTCGCTTAACTCTGCTTAGTATCATAAACCAAGGCAGGTTTGGTGGTCCGCAATGTGTTCAAGACTAACTGGGGAATATAGTGAGACCATACCCAAAAAGCAAAAAATAACACAGCAGAGGAAGGAATCTAGCCCAGTGGTAGAGCACTTGCCTAGCTGGTGTAAAGAAATCAATTTTATACCAGTTCTGAGAGGAGCAGCAGGAAAAAGGAATAAGCCAGCCATGGTACCTGAGTTTAAATGGAATAAACATATTTGGCATGTTCTTTTGGCTCACATAGGCTTGAAGAACCAAGTGCGAACTGGCCGCTGGGAGTGGACCGGAGGTGAACCTGTGGCTTTCACCAACTGGAGGAGAGGGCCCCCTCGGCATCCGAAACCTGGAAAGAACTGTGTTTTGGTTCAGAAGAAGGGACAGTGGCAGTCAAAGAACTGTAGCAAAGGCAAGGCTCACAATTTTGTGTGCTCCAGGAAACTCTGAACGTAACTTGAGATTTCTCATCTATCTATGTGTATTGTTCAATGGAAATGCATTGTTGTGGCTGGCTGGGCATGTCTTTGTGAGTCTGTCAAGTAAACCTGGAAGCTAGATCAACAGTCCAGGGAGATGCCTGTACGAATGTGCCTTTTAAGATGAGATACAACTACTGTATCTCATATTTTTCTAGATAAATATCTGCAATATTATAGGCTATAATATTTGCTTCTTCTAGAAGATTAAGACTGTTTCCTATGCCAACTCTCAGGCAGTCCATGGACCTTAAATGCTTTTGTCTGTAAATCTCAAATGAGTCCATCCAGAAAGATCAGTATTGCAGGTGTTTCTACCACGGAGTCTGAGTGCATCTGGCCCCGATGATCCATTAAACCAAGGTCGAATGCCAAAGGTTGGTTTGTTTCCTTAGGTCCTTTTAATGTGAACTTAAACCAGAGGTCGCATGCAGGCAAAGGGGCTCGATTGGCGAGCTCAAATGCAGGCAGGGCTCTGCCTCTACTAGGGAGATCAAACCATTGCACTCATGAGACGTGTTACATTCCAATACAGTTATGGCATTGTGCCATTCCTTGACTATATATTGGGTTTTCTCACCTTCCAAGGTCATGTGAACTTTGAAGTAGCAGTATCTTCATCTCTGTTTCTTGTGTTGTCAAGTATTTTTAAAGGATATATGGAATAAGGAGTATATATGAGGATGGCCGACATACAGAAGAAAAATGCCACTCCCTCAGAAGCACCCTCATGAACTGTTCTGATGACCAAAGAAAAATAAGACTAGAAACAGACCCTTTGAAAGGCCACACCACACTCTTGGAAAGGATTTTTGATATGACTTTGAGCCTTTAAATCTGTAATATTTGCAGAGATACTATGCTAATTAGGTTCTCTAATAGAAGGTACCTTATTAATTTATAAACTCAGTTGAGTGCAACATTTTGTAGCCATGAAGCATGCTGTGTCTTCTCAACAGGTCCTCCTGGAACCCAGGGTTAATTATAGGAAGTTAGAGCATCCTTTTTGAAATGTTTATTAAAATTTTTCTTTTCATAATCTCTTAAAAATACGGCTGTGCCAAATATAACTTGTCATATGAGCACCAGTGTAACTTTAGAATTAAATGAGGTGTTCAAGGAGTCTAGAGCTTTAGGGCAGACTTTTTAAATAGAATAATAATATCTCAAGTGTTATGGACACTAAAAATGGCTTAAGAAAGTCGTTCCAGTTTCTGGATATAAAACATGACAGGCTTGCTTCATTTCTGCTCATTTATCAAAGTTTCGGTTCATAGAAATTTTTACCTAAGGAGGTTAGGATAAGACTCAGACATTCTGTCTCTTGCTGAAATCCAGATGTAATTGCAGAGCCATGTGCTTTTAGCTCGGCGGTTTGAAGAAGTCTGTAGACAGTCAATGCAAAGGCCTGTGGAACATAAGGATCCTTAAGTGTTTAACCCAAACAGGCCAAATCCTTCCTCCGCTCCAGCTCCAACCAAGTTCTTTGTAGTCTACTAGCTTCTGCACTGTGCAAAGTTGAGGTTCAAAGTGCAGGAAAGAGAGAGGGTGGAGTTCTCCAGTTCAGATACTGAGGAATCCATTCTACAGCCATGTGCGCCGTTAAAGCTGGAAATACAGAACTAGGCCAACTGTGCTCAACCCTCGTGGCATGGCCAGTTTATTAGACTTGCCTGCACTGAAAATGGTGTGGTTATTATTGCAAGCAGTTAGCCTAAGGAATGGTTTGGGGTTCATATCAATTAGGAATAGACCATCTTGAAACTTTCTTGATAATGAAAGCTCCATCAAAAAAAAAAAAACAAAAAGCATCAGGTCTAAGTGATTGGAAGAGCACGCAAGTCCAGGTAAGCTTAGCTTCTGGCATGACCCGACTGTCAGGATTGAGTAGGAAAGGCTGGAGATGCGAATAGCCAAGAAGGACCTACAGCAGAGGTCTGACTACCGGCCTTTCCCCTCTAACTTGGATGTCCACTCAGGAACTTCCTATGTGTAAGGACATATATGCAGCTCAATGGTACAGAACTTTTAAATGTTTTTTTTTTGATCTTTAAAGAATTCATAGTATATGTTTACTGAAGATAAATCTCAAAAGCTGGTGCTGATCTTTTCCTCCCCTTCCCTGCAGTGGTAAAAAACAAACTGAGCAACATTTGTATTTCTACTTTAGTTTATTTTTAATACTACCCAAATACACACGTATTTTAATGAACACTGTGGTTCTATGTAATTTAAATCATCAACTGGTGCGGACTAATTTCTGTAATGAAGTAGCATATTAAATGTACTGTATCTAGCATTGTGTCAGAGCCAATAAAATAAACATGCGTAGTTCTCAGATACTGTGCCTTTAGTTTGTCATCTTTTACACTTTCATGGGGTCTCACAGGTATCGTTTAATTGATGTCGCTTTGTTTGCTTTTTCATGACAGCCTTTCACTGTGTAGCTGAAACTCTCCTTGAGCTCATGATCCTCCTGCCTCAGTCTCCCAGTGCTGTTATTGTAGGCATGTGCCGCCATCGGATTATATCTTACAGAGGCTATTGGTTTTTTGTTTTTTTGTTTTTGTTAGACTAGCTGTAGTTATTAGCTTCCATGCATTCATACAGTATTTGTTCAGTGGTATTGAATATGCCGCAGACACCTGGCATTGTCTTAAAAGTCTAAAGAGACAGTACTGAGTGAAATAAAAGCAGAGTATACTTACAAATTTCTAAAAGTTTTAAAGCCTGGAGAACTTTTTTTATTTGTTTGTTTTTGTTTTTCAAGACAGGGTTTCTCTGTGTAGCCTTGGCTGTTCTGGAACTCACTCTGTAGACCAGGCTGACCTGGAATTCAGAGATCCACTGCCCTCTGCCTCCAGAGAGCTGGGATTAAAGGTGTGCGCCACCACTGCCCGGGTGACCTGGAGAGCTTTTGACCAGAGAGGAAGTTGCCATGGAGCGAGGCAATTACCTCACCTCTTTCGGACTAGGAGGGAAGCGCACTCAGGTTGACACTCAGGCTCATCTCTGGAGTGCTCTCTCCAGACTAAGAAATGAGTCTTCACTGCCAAAGTTTATCAGAAAGGCCAGGTATCGTTAAACCCCGTACTTCTGAATTCATGCCTCCAAGAAGGAGCTGGGAATGAAGATTTTAAAATTTAGTTAATTTGTTCTACCTTTTCTCCCTAAACAATGGACAGTTTATGTCTCTACCATAGATTCCTGGAGCAACAGAAATTGAAGAGAGATCTTTGATATCATCTTATCCGCTACTCCCATTTTACAGAGGAGAACACTGAGGTCCTCTGAAGCCAAAATTTCTTCCTCTGGTCTACAGAGTGAAGAAAGCAATGTCAGGACTGACATCTTAGAATTGATAGGCAGCAGGATAGAGACATAGTTCAATGAGTAACATGCTTGCTATGTTTATCTAGAACATGCATGTTCTTCACCAGCACTCATGTAACAAGCTGGTGTTGGGGTTTGTGCTTGCAATCCCAGTGCTGGGGGGGATGGAAACTGGGATGTCCCTAGGGCACTCTGGCTAACCTTGTCTAATAGATAAGATCAGCTCCAAGTGAAAGGTCAACACTAGCCATTATGCATTACCCCCCCCCGCCCCCATACGCATACCGGTTTCTATGTGCATATACCACACACACACACACACACACACACTCGAGTCACACACACACTGGCCTCTATACACAAACATATACATACACATGTACAATGGAAGGCTGAATCTCTTTCAATAGTAATATTCAGGTGGCTTTATTGTATTCTAGCACAATATTTTTGAATAGTGTTATAAAATTTATGAAAGACACACCCTAAAACATATGTTGTATGATCCTATTTATATGAAATTCCCAGAATAGGCAAATTTATAAATCCAAAGTGGACCTGAAGTTTTCAAGGTGTCGAGAAATGGAGGGCTTGAAAGTGACTCTCCATAGGTAGCGTTTCCTTTTGAAGAGTTGGAAATCCTCTGGGATTAGGTCGTGGTAGTGATTACACAATCCAGTGAATACATTAAAAACTATTGAAGTGAATACTTTATTTTATAATCTGTTGAGGTGCTGGAAATTAAAACCAGCACATATTAAGTAAGCATTCTGCCACTAACCTTTGTCCCCAGCCCCAAAGAGAATACTTCATGTTGATGAATTTCAAACTGTGAAGTGCTATGAAAAGTCTCCAGATAAAATTCATTTCCAAAAGCCTGAAACGGGATGTTGGCTCTGCGTGTGTTTATCTGACTTGCTCAGATACACCTTCCCTTTTAGGCCTGACACTCACCCAGAGTTTGTTTGCTTGTTTGTATCATTAGTTCACCGACAAGGAATGCTAAATTTGACATAGTTTTAAATTGGCAACATGGCCTCACTGATCTTCTCCTCCCTCCCCATCAATCATGGCAAAGAACCGCCACTAATAGCAGAGTGTGTCTGAATGTCAGTAATGTCCAGAACGCCGTGATTTTCATGAAATTAATTTTACAAGCCTTTAGAGTAGGATCGTTCAGGAAATGAATATACTATCCTCATAACTTACACAGAACTGTTCATTTTGAACAGCTTTTATAAGCCCTATACTCCGAGAGGTAATAAAATTCCGTTTATCTTAAGACAGAAAGGAACAAAGATCAACCAACACTTCCATTAGTGGCCTCATGGTAACCTGCAACACTTTCCAGGGACGGCTGCCCGGGGCCACCTTTCCCTTCCTTCTCTCTCCACCTGCATTTTGGCCTTCAAAGGGCAGGCTGGCTCACCTTGCAGTATAGAAAAATCACGTTAAGACTGAACTACATGCTGCTTATAAGAAACATACTTTTAATATAAATACACAAATCCATGTGAAGTGGAGGAGTTGAAAGAGATCTGCCACCTTAAACCTAGTCGAAGTTGGAGTGGCTACATTAATGTCAGCCAGCATAAATTTTAGAGCAAAGAATATTGCCAAGGATAATGAAGATTAGTTTATAACGCTAAGGGATAGATCAGTAACAGAACCTTGTGGTTGGAAGCATGCATGCATTTGGTAACAAAGTTTAGAAACACGCAAAGCAAACGCTGATAGAAGGGAGAGAAGTGGACAGATCTGTCTTCACAGTCAGACATGCCATACCCTTTCTTTAAAGTTAATAAAATGAACAGTGAGGAAATCAACCAGGATACAGAATCTCCCTAGTGCTCACTGTGACAGTGTAACAGAGATTTCTGGAAGTGTCTAGAAATATTACTGTTTATCTTTAAGTGCATGTGAAACATTTACCAAGGCAAAGTTTTAGGACACAAACATAAAATGTATTTTTCCAGCCTGGAAGAATATATGCCCTAGATATAGTGGAATTAAATCAGTAATCAGTGACAAAGAGGTTTCTGGAAGATTGAGTGTTTACCTACTGCACTGTACACTTCTTTAATATGTATGTTGTGGATAAAATTTTAAAAATGAAATTCATTAGTGTTTTGATCTGGATAAAATGGAAAAAATATCAACATTTGTGGGATACTATTAAGGCAGTGCTTAGGAGAAATTTTATATTACTAAGATTTTTATATTAAAAAGTACATAGATCTTCACCCAACAACCCACTTCTACCTTCATAAGAAGAAATAGCCAGTGTGGTGGCACATACTTGCCTTTCACCTTGGATCTCAGAAGGCAGTTGAATCTGTGAGTTCAAAGTCAGCCTAAGCTACATAGCAAGTTCCAGGTCAGCAAGGACTCCATAGTGAGGCCTTGTCTCAAAAAAAGAAAAGTAGATGAGGAGAAGTAAGGAGGTAATGGATGTCACACTAGAACACCAAGGAATGTCAGATACACAGAGGCAGAGGCAGGAGGTGTCCAAGGTCAAGACTAACCTGTGCTATATAATAAAACCATGGTTCAAAAGTCCAAAGGCTCCATGGTAGAGGGCTTCTCTGGGGTGCGAAAGGTCTTGGGCTCCATAACCAGCAGTATAAGAATGGTAGAGAACACTAGGCAGTATCAGTGAAGCCAAAACAACACTTCGGAAAAAAAACTCTGTAAAAGTTCTAGTCAGACTGATCAGGAAGAAAAGACACAGATTACTAATCCCAGGAAAGAGACAGTAGCATCACTAAGGTGTTCTTAGTGTATTACAGCTCTTCTTAACAATACTGGGGACTATCGGGGATAGTTCAGTAGCATAAACACAGCAATCTAAACGGAATGGATACCCTGAAAAGCACAAACTCCTAAAGCCCAGTAAAACACACAGACAACTGGGAGAAATCCTGTTACAGCTGGAACATTTGAAGGTGCAGCTCAAAATTCTCTAGTCAGTGTTACCTCAAAAGCTCATAAAGATGCCCTCGTGGCCACGTGGCTTGTTTACTTGTTCACACAACAGTGGACATGCAGGGGACGTGGAGTTTATAGTTGGAGCTGTTACAAATAAAACTGCCGCAAACATTGATGTGTTAGTCCCTGGACGCTCTCTCTCCCCTTATACAAATACCTAGAAGTACATGGCCGGATCATTGTTGTGTAGTGTCTGCTTCTAAGAAACCATAAAATTGTTTTCCAAAGCCGTCACAGCATTTTCCACTTCCACCAGAAGAGTCCAAGGACTTCAGCCCTTCCACGTGCTCACCAGCACATACTGTGGACGTCTGCTGTATGTGGACAATAGCACATACTATGAAATTCTACCACACTGTGGGTTAAATTCTTGTTTGCCTGGTGACTAATGGTCTTTTTTTTTTTAGCTTTGATGTTTTATTATTAAGAAAATAGAAAGAGGAAAGAGATAGAAAGACAAAGGACGAGGAGAAAATAAATAAGAAAAGCCATGACCACATGGAAAGGGGAGAAAATGGAGAGACAGAGAGATAAAGAAGAGGGCCGGGGAAGAACAAGCGGGAGAGAGCGACTAATAATCTTATTATTATTATTATATCTTCATGTGTGTATTTGCCATCTGTAGATCTTCTTTAGGGAAATACCTGTTCAAATCAATCCCTGCAGCACTAAAATACTTTTTTTGAGTTTTGCTCTGCGTAATAAAACGTTTTCTTCCGATGTTTGGCTTGTCCTTTCATTCTCGAGGTGATGTCTTGGTTGAGATGTGTGATCTGTTTGCATTTGTTGTTGGGTTTGAATTGGTCAGGGTTTTTGTTTTGTTTTAGAATCTCTTGTCTATGCTTATGAGGGACTCCTCCTCCCTCCCTTTGTCTTTCCCTCTCTGTCTTTCTGTGTCTCTCTGTCTCTCTCTCTGTCTGTCTGTCTCTCTCTCTCTCTCTCTCTGTGTGTGTGTGTGTGTGTGTGTGTGTGTGTGTGTGTGTGTGTTTTAAGAAAGGCTCTTACGTGGCTCAAGATGGCCTTGAATTCCTTGTGTACCCAAGGATGTCCTTGAACTCGTGATCTTCCAGTTTCTGTTGCTCATGTGCTAGGATTACAGGCCTGTGCCACCACACCTGCAGTTATTTTTTCTTTCTTTAAGAAACTTTATTGACACTGTTTATAATTGACAAATGATAAACTATACATTTAGCAGGTATCATTTGGCATAATACGCTTATGTCATTTCTTATAATTTAGATAGTAAATACAAGACTGGAGAGATGGCTAAGAGCACTGACTGCTGCTTTTCCAGAGGTCCTAACTTCATTTCCCAGGAACCACATGGTAGCTCACAACCATCTATAATGTGATCTGATGTCCTCTTCTGGCATGCAGGTGTACATGCAGTTAGAGCACACACACACACACACACACACACACACACACACACACTACATCCACCTCTCTCAAAAGTTTCCTTGTGTCCCTTTGCACTCTCCTGATCTTTCCAGTTTGCTTCTCCCATCTTAAGATAATACCTGATCAACTTTCTGTCACTAAAGATTGGCTTATAACTTCTAGAATTTTCTATAAATGGACTACATATGCACTCTACTATTTTTGCCATTCTCTTTCACTTAGCATAATTATTCTCAGAATCACACCACTGACTAACTGTGGCGGGGAGGAGGATGTGAGGGATGAGAACTGGCGTTTTAAGGTTCTGTATCACAAGTGGTAACTTTCTCATGTGTTAAGACATTCGTGTTCAACGTGCAACTGTTTTTTAGGAGACATCCAGATGACTATGAAAGCCCTCTTTGAAGTCCCAGGATGCCTTGCTTTCAGACAAGAACTATGATGTGCAAACTCCATTCTAATAAGAACTAAATGAAGGCATGATGTCTCGTGTGACAGAATAGTGTTTGTTGTGCTAATGGGCTGAAGTTGGGGGAGAGCTACTTCCTCAGAGTGGCTTCTGGAGCCACATTACTGAAATTTCCTTTGACATTCAGCATTTAGGCTCACATCTGATGCATGTGCCAAGAAGGATATATTGATGGATCATGCATCAAATCAATAATGATCTAAGTGGGGCTACCCAGGGAAAGAAGAGTGGCTGGGCCTACTCGGGAGTGAGGAGGCACTCAGGGCAGAGGCTAATCAACAGTAAGGAGCAGTAGGGAGAGCCTCCCAGTAAATGCCTTCGCCCACTGTTTGTCTACCCAGCAGAATCCAGGTCATTTTAGTGACCAGATACGATAAGCCTTCTTAGGGCTTTGCGTTAAGTGAAGCTGAAATTTGTGTAAAGGTGTCTTAGCCTGCCTGCATTTATGGTCAGTCTGGGTCCAGGCTCAGACAAGGGGCATAAACAGAGCCAGGTTTGCTCTATTTTTCCATTTTATTGTCAATGTTTTTACACACACACACACACACACACACACACACACACACACACACACACACATACACAGTTTGTCTTCTGCCATCCTGTTACTTAATTCCCACACCTAGAGGTAATATTATGTGTAATATTTTAATATTTACGTTAAAGATACTTAAGATTATGTTTCTGCATAGGTGTTGCCAAGATAGTAAAGCCAGCTTTTATTTATAGAGGGTAGAAAATATAAATCCATCCAAAACCTTTCATGAAATGAAGGTTTTAATATTTTCAAAGAGTCGATTCTGGTGCCTGCTCTTGGAAAGCCTCAGAGAAGGACTGTCAATACAAGGCGTCATTGTTTTCGGTTTCTGATCCGTGATTTGCGCACCCCCTCCCCACACACACACACACACAACTTTCCTGTCTTTTGGCAACTCCTCCTGCATTCTGTCCTACACTTGGCCCTGAGTCAGCTGAAAGCTTTGCAAGTTGATTTTCCATCCCATCTGAATTACAGCTTAGCTGCGGAACTGTTTTCCATGTGTTTTTAATCATTTGTCCATGTGTTATGAGCTTATAGGGACAATATGGCTCCCCCAAGCTGCCTGCATTGTATAAGCAGAAACTGGCGAGGCAGCCGGGAGGGGAACAGTTTTCAGACAGATGCCCCCTGCACTCTCTGTTGGTGATACACCACCTCCATCTTCCAACTGGAGCACATCAACTGACAAGCTGCCTACTGTTACCTGGCAGACACAGCCTCCTCCTGCCTGAGTTCCCTTTCTTTAGGAGTGTCAAAGTCCTTCCCCCAGAGAGTTGTCTATAAACTGTGGCAGTATGACAAAGTTTAGATACCTACTCTGACATGCAGCCAGCTTGGAAAATAAGGAATGGTTTATTCTGAATCCTTCCAGATTTAATGGAAATTTGATTTTAAAATAGAGTCCAAGCGTAAGTATTAAGTCCTCTAGGACAGAGACCCTTCTCAGAAAGTAAAGCACAGCCGGTCTCATGTCAGAAGTTTCCATGCATACTGCTGTTAGATTTGGGAGACTGAAACAGACATTCACAAAGCTAACTGTAGAGCTTTGGCCAGGAAAAGAAATGAAACAGAAAAACGTGTTCAATCAAATGCCTGGGCTCAGGGTGGTGAACCCTGCAGACTCCAGGGATGGGGGTCCTGACCCTGAGTAGTCAGTCATCTCTCTGTGGCTAAGAAGATGCACAGGGACCTTAGTCAAACCCAGATCTAGCAGTCATGAAATGACTGAACAAAGAAGGACCTAGCCCCAAGTCAGGGCATATGCCTGCAATCCCAACACAAAGAGCTGGAGCTCTACATGGACTGTGTAGAAAGCATCTTTCTCAAGACTGGCAGCGGGCTGCTCTCATAACGTAAAGCTTTGACATTCTCATAGCTTTTCACTCTCTCCCCATGCTCATTGTCTTCCCCTTGTCTACTTAGGACCGAATTCATGAAAAATGGAGGAGATAAGAATTTAAGAGACTGGGTTTGTACAAACAATCCTGTCACTGAGTTGTGAATGCAAGAGAGAGAGAAAGAGAGAGAGAGAGAGAGAGAGAGAGAGAGAGAGAGAGAGAGAGAGCACTGGAGGGCAGAACATGAAAGCTTTTACGGATTTCAGAGACATTTTGAAAGAGTTTGAGACAGTCTAACATGAACATGCCAATGGAGAGCTATGGAGGTAACCAGGAGAGCTATGGAGGTGACCAGGAAGGCTATGGAGGTGACCAGGAGAGCTATGGAGGTGACCAGGAGGGCTATGGAGGTGACCAGGAGGGCTATGGAGGTGACCAGGAGGGCTATGGAGGTGACCAGGAGGGCTATGGAGGTGACCAGGAGGGCTATGGAGGTGACCAGGAGGGCTATGGAGGTGACCAGGAGGGCTATGGAGGTGACCAGGAGGGCTATGGAGGTGACCAGGAGAGCTATGGAGGTGACCAGGAGGGCTATGGAGGAGACCAGGAAGGCTATGGAGGTGACCAGGAGGGCTATGGAGGGGACCAGGAGAGCTATGGAGGGGACCAGGAAGGCTATGGAGGTGACCAGGAGGGCTATGGAGGTGACCAGGAGGGCTATGGAGGGGACCAGGAGAGCTATGGAGGGGACCAGAAGGGCTATGGAGGTGACCAGGAGGGCTATGGAGGTGACCAGGAGGGCTATGGAGGGACCAGGAGGGCTATGGAGGGGACCAGGAGAGCTATGGAGGTGACCAGGAGAGCTATGGAGGTGACCAGGAGAGCTATGGAGGGGACCAGGAGAGCTATGGAGGGGACCAGGAGGGCTATGGAGGTGACCAGGAGAGCAATGGAGGTGACCAGGAGGGCTATGGAGGTGACCAGGAAGGCTATGGAGGTGACCAGGAGAGCTATGGAGGGGACCAGGAGGGCTATGGAGGTGACCAGGAGAGCTATGGAGGTGACCAGGAGGGCTATGGAGGTGACCAGGAGTGCTATGGAAGTGACCAGGAGAGCTATGGAGGTGACCAGGAGAGCTATGGAGGTGACCAGGAGGGCTATGGAGGTGACCAGGAGGGCTATGGAGGGACCAGGAGGGCTATGGAGGGGACCAGGAGAGCTATGGAGGTGACCAGGAGAGCTATGGAGGTGACCAGGAGAGCTATGGAGGGGACCAGGAGAGCTATGGAGGGGACCAGGAGGGCTATGGAGGTGACCAGGAGAGCAATGGAGGTGACCAGGAGGGCTATGGAGGTGACCAGGAAGGCTATGGAGGTGACCAGGAGAGCTATGGAGGGGACCAGGAGGGCTATGGAGGTGACCAGGAGAGCTATGGAGGTGACCAGGAGGGCTATGGAGGTGACCAGGAGTGCTATGGAAGTGACCAGGAGAGCTATGGAGGTGACCAGGAGAGCTATGGAGGTGACCAGGAGGGCTATGGAGGTGACCAGGAGGGCTATGGAGGTCACCAGGAGGGCTATGGAGGTGACCAGGAGAGCTATGGAGGTGACCAGGAGAGCTATGGAGGTGACCAGGAGGGCTATGGAGGTGACCAGGAGAGCTTGCTGTGGAGCTATTCGATGAAATGAGGAAAGAATGCAATTCTGAGGTGGGAGCAGGAAAGGAAAGATGAGCTGGTAGGGTTTGAGGTGACATGTGAGAAACTCTCATCCGACTTTTGTCTTTTTCTGTGTAAGAAGGGGTAAGGTAGTCGCTGATAATGAGGGCAGGCCAGAGCAATCAGTGGGCCAAGATAATTGGAGTTTAAGTTTATATGGAAAATAAGAGATGACTAGTGTAATAAGATAGACTGCTGAGCAGAGGAGAGAGAACAATATTTTGTACAGAACCAATTTGTCCCATCTTCCCATTTTTCTCTGGCAATACCATGGTGGTACTCTACCAGAAAAGGTGAATAGCGGCATGTCTCGTGGGTTGTAATTTGTAAAGGGCAGGGATTAGAGAACAGTACGGAAGTCTAAAGTTATGAACTGTGGAACCCAAGCTCGACAGGGAAGGGAGTGAGGACCAGAACATTCATAGATACAGTTAGTTAATGACCTCACCCATTCACTAAACCAGTGCTTCTGAGAATTTACAATGTGAAAGGAACGGACGTACATCCCGAGATGATGACAAGAACCATCCATTCGATCTTTTTGTGACTCTGAAATCCAGAGTAGTGACGGATGCTAAATGAATGTCCACATAAACATTATTCGTGGTACATGATGATAACATGTCACATGTGAGTATGAAACTTGCATGTGACTGTTCAGAAGGCTGCAGCTCTTGGGTGCAGCAAGGGTCAGAGTATTGTGGGTGAGGAGGCCAATGGAGGAGGAGTCAACTGAAGTCTGGCCTCAACTTCTTTGTAACCTCCAACCCGTCCGCCGTGACTCTCCCTTAGTTGGGCCCAGGAAGTGGATTTAGCCTCGTGGGTGCCCTTACCTTGGCTCTGGCTTGTGTCCTTGTAGGAAGCACACCACCAGTTTGTCGTGCTCTTTTTGTGTGACAGATCCCTGGAGGAGACGTTTGCCAGTCTCCTCCAGACCTGCCTCCAGTTGGCCCATCCGAATGGACAGAAGAGATGCCTGTGTCAACTGAAGACAGAGGCCACTCCTTTCCTTTACAAGCAACACAATATTCATTTCTGTGCTTACGATAGCATGTCACATCCGGAGTTAGAACTGATCAGAGCTTACATCGTTGAGAGGGGGGATCTTCATCTTCCTGGTCCTGAGTTGTAAAGCTCTTTCTGGAAGCTGCCTTTGATTTCATGCTTCTCCCACAAGAGGCTTCTTGTCAGTCAGGATATTTTCACATTTGAGTAACAGGAATTGGCAGGATAGCAAAAAAAAAAAGGAAATTCTCCAGGAGTGATTTGTAATGGGCATCTATAAGCACCAACATTTCGGCCCAGAAGAGGGGAAGTTAAGACCAAAAGAAAATTTAAAAATTGGTGACTGACATCCCCACAGGTAATAAAATTAGAGAGTCTGTGCCCCTGGGTATCTAACCTGCTTAAGGCAGGAGGCAGATTTTAATCATTTTAGTCATTTTCCAGTATTGATCCTGATTTTTCATCTACAGAGTAAGTCTTCTATAAATGTCTGTTCAACAGAAATTGATCCAGCTGTATCTATCCAACAGCCAGCAATTCCAGAACCAGGTATGCTGAGACCCCAGGTAGAATCCCTGGATTAATGCTTAGTTGGGACAGGCTAGACCCTGTGTGACTGACAGCTGTGGGATTTAAGCCACCAAACAATGATGTTAAAAACAAACCAGGAAATGTATCCTAGTTGGCTTTCACACTATATTTATTACCAGAGGACTTAATAGCTGCTCTGCAAAGCACATTGTGTTAGACTGCTGAGGAGAGCTAAGAAACTCAAGTACCGGGTAAGGTTTTAAAGAGACTATTTAAAAATAAATGGTGAATATCAATGTTATCGGTGATATGGGTCAGCAGTCCATCAGTGAATACTAGGAAAGTCACCATGGACATCTGAAACAAGTAAAATATATATCTTTAAGAAGTCTAGTAAAACGATAATTCATTGAAACATAGTTTATAAAATAACTCTGTCAAGGCTTTGCCTCATAGAACTCAGCAAAGCCTATCAAGAACACACAGTGGGGAACTTGTGGGAAGAAATCTGCATACTAAACAAAAGAAGATTGTCTCTGCCAGCAAAAGAAAGGAATGTGTCGATTAAATTAAAGGGGGGGGGGGAGAATGATAAGCAACTGTGTTGTGTTTCCCATTGGGAGGCCATTTTGGGTGGACAGACCCGAACTCCAAGGTTTCATTTTTATTGAAAGGTTTCTCATACCCTCAGCTAATTTCATTTGCCTCTTTCTCCCTCGATCCCTGAAGGCTGTGTTTATTGAATCTGATCTTTATTGAATTTGATCACCAGTTCCTTGGAACTAAGGCAGAAGATGTGGATTCAGCCAGGTAAGGACCCCCCTCCCCACACTGCAGCTTCACCCCCAAATCTATCAGGCCTGGCTTTTCTCCCACACTCACAAGCCTAGATGTTAAAAGAAATAATAACAGTGACAAAGTGGCTTGAGGGGCCCACTGTCCTCCTTGATTGACGAGCTGTCAGCTTGTGTCACTTGGGATCCTGGGGAGAAATTTGTAAACAACTGGAAGAGTTTGCTGATCTCTGGCCAGTTGTGAAATTTGGCACTCAGTGTTTGTTTCCTAATGTGAAAGGATTAACTCTAGAATTGTGAATCTCTATGTGTGGATAAGGAAAATGAATTCCCTTAACTCAGCTGTGACCAACAGCTTCAATCCACATGTGGATACAAGAGAAGGCAAAGAAGGCTCCTGTGCAACAACTGCTTTCTGCAACTGCTTTCTGACCATTGTGGCAGATGTCTTTAGTTCTCTCTCTCTCTCTCTCTCTCTCTCTCTCTCTCTCTCTCTCTCTCTCTCTCTCTCTCCCTGGGCTGTTGCTCCCTGTGCCCTTTTTGTTTTGCGGAGGTGCTGAGATGCTTTTCTAGTAAACACAGTCCTATCTCTTCTCCCCCAGCTCAGTGCAGATGTTCAGCAAATGTGAGCTGACTGTTTTCTTCTTCTAAAGTCAGTCATGAAGAATTCAGACAAAAAGCAAGTTGTGTTTGCCAGTGCAGCCTCTCCTAAGTCTCAGACAACAGTTAACACCAGCTAATTACCCCCTGGGTCTCAGGCTTTCACTGGGGCCTTAAATACACAGAGCCAAAGGGAAGGCAGGACATCATTAACACTACATAATGTGAGCAAACACTGTGTTTGCTTTGCCCACCTGCTGACCACCTGCCTCCCCATTCTACCAGGCAGGTAGCATATATGGGACACCCTGGCTGCAGTCTTGCAGAGTGAGCCTCTCTTTTGGGCCTGGGGCTATCTGTGAATCTAATCTCAGTCTCTGGGAACTGGGAAGCATGCATCTCCTCTTAATTCAGTTGCTTGTTCTCTTGCCTCTGGGGAAGGCAGGCCTATGTGTGGATGGCTGCCAGAGTCAGGGCTCACTTTCTTTTGCACTCCTAGAAAGGGGTCGCAGAGATCTCCATGTGGCCACCCATGAGGAAGCAGAAGACAAGCCGGATCTGTTTGTGGCTGTGCCACATCTCGTGGGCACCAGCCTGGCTGGGGAAGGCCAGAGGCAGAGAGAGAAGATGCTGTCCAGGCTTGGAAGATTCTGGAAGAAACCTGAGACAGAACTTTACCCCACAAGGGATGTGGAAAGCGATCCTGTCTCATCGGGGATCCAGGCCCTCACTCAGCCAGCAAGTGGGAGGAAAATGGAGAGATCACCTCTTCAGGAGGAAGCCAAGAAATTCTGGCATCGCTTCATGTTCAGAAAGGGCCCAGCCTCCCAGGGCGTCATCCTGCCCATCAAAAGCCATGAAGTACACTGGGAGACCTGCAGGACAGTACCCTTCAACCAGGTATGCATTCTAGAGGAGCAACAACCAGAGTCTGCAAGGGAGGAGGACAGCTGGACAGCTAGGGCAAATGACAAAATAGGAAGAGGCCAATGAGAGCCAGTGCCTTGTCTGACTCCAGATTTGGTCCTTGGGTATTATATTCATTGTGGGATGTGACAAAATGTAAGCACATTTCCCTCATTTACTTTTCTCATCTCCAGTGTTTCTTGGCATGGCAGAAATGCTTCATGTAGCACGGTGGCACACTTAGTACCAGTAGACACCGTATTGAAGGCACAGAACATTGATGAGTTTGCAATATTTGTTGGGTATCTCCCATATAGAAAAGCAAGGCTACGTCTTCAGTTAGGAAACTGGGAATTTAAAGCAATTGTCAGAACTACCCTGCAGCTTCTCTCCATGAGGATATGTAGAAAAGCAAGTAAATCAAACCAGAGGGGAGGTGGGATACATTGGACATCTCCGGGGATACCTCTACATGCATTTCTAATACTTAGCTTATTACTTTAAAGGTTCATGAAAACTTTCTTTAATTTTTGCTAAAACTATTTGATGTTTAGAACATTCCTGCAGAAGCTCTGTGTTGAGATGTTCACTATTATTTCTTGTCATTGTGATCGCAAAACATAGAGTGGAATTTATGTTTCTCACAGGTTATTTTTAAAAGTATCTTAATACGAAATCAGGTCTTTCCTTATCCTGAATCCTAACTTGTGCTGGCTAATTTATGGAGACCGTGACTGTGATCAGCTCTGCACTATTAAGACAAAGGAGCACTTTACCTCTGCGTCCTTCCTGGCAACACCTACTTTCCAAAGGCGACATTAAAATAGAGAAAATGCATCAAGAAGACACAGACCCAGAAGCAGTGCAGGAGAGACTAAAATTTTACTGTCTAGTAACACTGCCCAATTAAGCAGGCAGTATTCTAAGGCAATTGCCGGTGTAGCAATGACGAGTCAATCATCAAGTAATAATATCTGCTTTGCTGGACCATGTGCAATTAGAAAATTGCTCCTAAGACTCAGGCAATCAAGTTTCCTTTGAAATTCTTACTTTTTAATTCTATTGCTAATTAAATTAAAATTAAGGAGTTTGAGTCATATTTTGAAAGACACATAAAACTGTGTGTATGGGATGCCGAGAAGTGGCAAAGGCGATGTAATATAGGCATATGCACGGTGATTCTGCTGCTTAGAGCTCTGAATGCTGCACGACTCAAGCGAAATAGGACAAAATTAAACTCATGCTGTCGGGCCTATCCTGATGAACTGACCAGTCTTTATTGAGAAACTGCTGTGCACAATGCACTATGGGTAACAGAAAGATAAGATGTGGTGGTTAAATAAAGAAAGCTGCCATTGTGGCTTCCTGTTTCCATATGGTTACAGCCAAGTAGATGGAAATTCTTTACAGTATGCTGTTTCTAGTGGGAGCTTTTTCATGTTAACTTAAGGCTTTTTAGAGGTTAACTGATGAGTAACTCAATAACGATAGCTTTGTTGTGGTGGCCTCGGTCCCCAAGGAACACCATCTCTTGGATATCACGAAATGTCCCCAAGTGGAGAGTTTAGAGCACTTTATTCTAATTCATCCCTCTGTGCCACAAGTGATTTGAAATGCCTCCAGATGACCTAATCCATTTGCTTTTCAGACCATTGCCCATGAAGACTGTCAAAAAGTCGTCGTCCAGAACAACCTTTGCTTTGGGAAATGCGGTTCCATTCATTTTCCCGGAGAAGGAGCACATGCCCACAACTTCTGCTCCCACTGCTCACCCACCAAATCCACCACCGTGCACTTGAGGCTGAACTGCACCAGCCCAACCCCCGTGGTCAAGACGGTGATGCAAGTAGAAGAATGTCAGTGCATGGTGAAGACAGAGCGTGGAGAGGAGCGCCTCCTACTGGCTGGTTCCCAGGATTCCTTCATCCCTGGACTTGCAGCTTCAAAAACAAACCCATGATTACCTTAGAAAAGGAAACCTCAAGAAATATATAGAAAAGCATGTTAAAACTGACTATTACATGGAAAATTATACAGATAAAATGGAAGGTATAAAAATGTTCCTAAGTTGATTGAAAGTAAAATTATAGACATTGTCTGATAAAACTGAAGATCCACATGGAAAATACTTCTGACAATGTAATAGTCAGTTTTAATATGTTTTTCTATATATTTCTTGATTTTTTTCAGGAATATTTTCCTTGTAGATCTTCAATTTTATCAGAAAGTGTTTATAATTCCACTTTCAAAACACTTAAGAATATTTTTATGTCTACCATTTTATCTGTATAATTTTTCCATGAAATACTCAATCTTAACGTGTTTTTTATATATTTCTTCAATTTTATCGGAGATATTTTCCATGTAAATCTTCAATTTTATCAGAAAATGTTTATAATTTCACTTTCAATCAACTTAGAAATATTTTTATGCCTACCAGTTTATCTGTATAATTTTCCATGATAATCTTCAATTTTAATGTTTTTCCATATATTTTTTCAATTTTATCAGAAATATTTTCCATGTAAATCTTCAATTTTATTAGAAAATGTTTATAATTCTACTTTGAATCAACTTAGGAATATTTTAATTCCTACCAATTTATCTGTATAAATTTCTTCAATTTTATCAGAGATATTTTCCATGTAAATCTTCAATTTTATCAGAAAATGTTTTTACTTCTACTTTCAATCAATTTAGGATCATTTTTATGCCTACCATATTATCTGAATAATTTTTCATGAAATAGTTTTAACGTGTTTTTCTATATATTTCTTGAGTTTGATCAGAAATATTTTCCTTGTAGATTTTCAATTTTATCATAAAATGTTTATAATTCCACTTCCAATCAACTTAGGAATATTGTTATGCCTACCATTTTATCTGTATAATTTTTCCATGAAATAGTCACTCTTATTGTGTTTTTCTATATATTTCTTCAATTTTATCAGAAATATTTTCCATGTATATTTACATGGAATACTACTCAGTAATTAAAAACAATGAATTCATGAAGTTCTTAGGTAAATGGGGAACAGGGGGAGGGAAGAGGGCTTATGGGACTTTCGGGGAGGGGAGGAACCGGGAAAGGGGAAATCATTTGGAATGTAAATAAAGAATATAGAAAATAAAAAATAATAATAAAAAAAATAAAAAAAGAAAAGGAAACCTCGACAGAAAAAGGGAGGGTTGTTCAATCTGGAAATGTTAAGTGGGTTATATAAAGCTCAGTGGGAAATCTCTCTCTCTCTCTCTCTCTCTCTCTCTCTCTCTCTCTCTCTCTCTCTCACACACACACACACACACACACACACACATGCACACAGACACACAGACATACACACACACACACACACACACACACACACACACACTTGTGTTTAGATAGGGTCTTATGTATTCCAGACTGGCCTCAAGTTTGCTATGTGGCTGGGGACGATCCAAGTCCTGAGTGCTGGGATTACAGGCATGCGCCATAACACATATCTCCTAGACGTATTTTAAAGAAATTTTTGCATGCTTCAAAGTGGCCTTTGAGACTCAGGAAATATTTTGATTCTATTGAATGGTCCTTGATACAGATGTGGGAAGCAGCTTGCTTGGTGACCCATATTTTCCCCCCCCTTTCTGTTCTCTCCACATGAAGTTTTACTGTTGGTTGTCTGACTTTGAAGAAGGAACAGTGAAGCTACTCTTAGCAGTTTACACATGGAGGGGGCTCAGGCACTAGGAACCAAACCTTTTCCGGGAGTATGAGGGAAATGAATGAACAGTATTAGAGACACTCGAGGAAGTTATTAAGACACTCCATAAGTCTCTAAGTACATTGCGGGTCATTTTGAAGCAAAATGATTTATAGACGAAATCTTCTATTCACATGCCTTTGAATCTTGTAGTAAGTTGGGTTTCTATGTTTGGGCTTCTTCCTATTGTATAAGAGTATGTGTGACAAATTCAACCTGGCAGATACTTCAATGGCAAGTTCTGAACATGATCTGGATGTTATAATATATTAAATTGTAGAGTGAAAAATTCTTGGACATGCTGTGCCACATAAATGTCTGGTATTAGTTTTTCAGACGCATTTCTGAAATGACTTGATGGGCTCATGACACTGGCCACGGGCTTCTGGTTTCACAAGCAGCCTCTGTTTAAGTCATTCAATCACCCTCTCTTAGCAACTGCCTCTTCCTGCTTGCATTCACTCATACCCAAATACTGCACAGCATTGGCTTTTCCCCAGCCAGATTACTTTTTAATAGTAATTTTTCAAATATTTATTTAGAAACTACTTGATTTGGATCCCTTTCAGTACACACACACACACACACACTTTCCCGAGTAGTGACTAATTACTGTTTATAAAGAAATTAATTTCATATTTTAATTCTATTTCTTTTAAATCACCATCGAACATGGTACTCTGAAGAAGCAAATGCATTTTTAGTTAGTGTGTATTATGCAACATATCAATGTAATAGAATATGAGCTACTGGGATGCACATGTGACATATACAACAGGATATATTATACCCTTTGGTGGTCAAAGACAACCTAATTGGCCAAGATGTAGTCATAAGGATAAAATTGTTAAGCATTAATGATATCCCAGCTGGTCAATATATTTTAGTGCCAAAAGCCATTGAGCATCTGTCTAGTGTGTGACTGACTAACCCTGATTATGTAAACCCATCTCTGCCAATTGGGGTCCCTTTCTCCTTACGTCTTCACAAATCCCTTTATCTATACTTGCAAATAGGCTCTCAAGCCCAAGCTCCAAACAATCATTAGTTTTATTCAAACTTCTAGCTTGCTCTTCCTCTCACGTAAACTCCAGATGGGCTAGGTGATAGAAGGGTCGGAGCTTACATTCATAAAGTAATTTGTGTGAACCTCATAAAAATGCTCATTCATGAATGTTTTCGCTTGCAAGAGAAAGCAGTGTCTAGTGGCTCAGTGTGTAAACACAGGAGCATAGGAAATTGATGGGAGGCCATGCACAAATAGTGTTTCCACCAGGCACCAGATGCGTCTTTTAAAAGGCCATCTCCTCTTCTCAAAAAACATGTGAAGCAGGTAATCACCTATTTTACCAGCAAAGAGAATCAGCCTTGTAAATTTAAGCAGCTTGTCTAAGCTTACATGGGCTGTAGTTTCCTTTCGTTCAATAGACTTGAGAACTTCATTTACTTATGGCTATATTTAAATACTTTTATAGACTAGTTCACGGTAAAAGGCGACAAGACAGCACTCTTTCTGTGAGACTCTTCCTGGTCCAGATATATTTGCTTTACTTATGTAGCTACGGAACCACATTAAACATGGAAGCTTTTCCCTTGTGTCACTGACTGATGTTCGGCACAGGACAACCTCAAAAAGCTATAATCAAGGTCCACCCCAGCTTTTCAGTGATACAAGCCTGAGCTGGGTCTCTTGACATTCTCAGCAGAGTTTCTATCTGTGTTAAAATAATTGTTCATTCCTTCCCTATCACTTTAGCTTTATGCCTCACTGGTCTTATAGAACTCACCTAGCTGTTCTATCTGAGCATGTCCCTGGACCAGGTTCTATCTAAACATTGCTATGACTTGATTGGTCCTCACTTCAAATGCCTTCCTAGATCTTGGATTCATTTTCTTGTCATGAAAAGCAAATTAAGGTTAGGGGCTGGGGAGATAGTTCAGTAGGTAAAGCGCTTGTTGAAGGCTTGAGTTCACATCCCCAATGTCCCCAGTACCCATGTGAAAGCACATATTTGCAACCCCAGCCCTTCTCTCTCTCTCTCTGTCTCTCTCTCTCTCTCTCTCTCTCTCTGTGTCCCTGTGTGTCTGTGTGTATGTCTGTGTGTGTGTGTGTGTGTGTGTGTGTGTGTGTGTTTCTGTGTGTTCAGATTCCTGGAGCTGATGGGCCAGGAAACCTGGAGAAATCTGTGAGCTCCAGGTTCAGTGAGAGATCTGTAGTAAAAATAGTGAGGCGGGCAGCCAACACTGACCTCTGCCCTCCCTCTCCACGCGCACTCATTCACATGGACGTGTATTTTAACTCGGATACCCTCTGGTATTTCGGCAGTCTCATGCACACACTGCTCAGAAGTACACGGTACTGTCTTCGTGTGGATGCTTTGTTCCACAGAGGCTCCCTGCTTTCACATATGCTGTGCGCTAGCTTGAGTGCAAATCAAACAAGAGTCCCGGGTCCTGTAGAGCTCCCATTCCTATGGCGGGATGGGCAAGGAACTCGAAAATCTAACAACTGAAAGGAGAGAATGAGCTGGCTCTGAGCCTTGGGCAGAGCGGCACGCTAGAGGCAGATGGCTTTCGACTGACTGCTCTCTGGAAGCTGGAACATTAAAGCGATGCCCTTTTAATGGCTGTAAGATGGTCTCCTTCCGCGGTCTATGGTGGTTTCTTCTCTGCACAGTGCCCTGCCTTGTTTCTCCAGTGCCTTTTAGGGATTATTTTTTTCCCTAAATGTTTGTGTATATTCTAGTCAGCTGACATTCAGTATTCCCTACAGAGAGAAGCTGAGTGAGCTTTAAGATTTTTACTTTCCCAGTGGGCACTTATTTTGGGCATTTGTTGACACGGGTCTATTTTGCTTTTTTTACACAACACATTTGTCCCCAGTCGGCTTTGCCTCTGCTTCACATTCTTCCGGGACTTACACACTTGACAGGAGCAAACACTTCCTGGAATAAGCATCTTGTCTGAGACGAAGAAAGGAAAAGATAGTGTACTTATTCTTGAGGATTGTTCTAGAAGTAACACAAATGTCCCTTATCCCCCTGATTAAGTCAAAAAAGCCACATGGCAATCCTGTTTCCACTGATGTTTGAGAATATCAACATTATTAATAGAGGATTTCGTCTAGCCCAGGCTGGCCCAGAACATACTGTTCTGTGGCTGAAGATGACCTACTGATTCTCCTCTCTCCACCGCCCAAGTGCCATGGCTACAGGTGTTTGCCATCTCAGCAAGTTTCTGGTGCTTGGAGTTATAATCCTCCACCAAAGTGAGGTCAATGATTTTGTTTTACCTATTCATTGAATCCCTAATTAATTTAATCCCTGCATTTTTAGAGAATTTATTCTATGCAAGACACTACATTAAAACCTACAGGCTATTTAAAGATTAACTGGTCACAGTTTCTTCCATGTCAAGACTTTCAGTATTCAGCGAAGATGATGTGTGTGACAAATGAGGCAAAGACTATTGTAAGCAAAGGAAGAGCTTCCACTCATTGACTTTGCCATGTGTTTGGATGCCTTAAGTCTTTTAATTTCTTGGTTATGTGAGCATACGCTATGTGTGGATTGTTGAGAACGGAATCAATAGTCTCATGTACGGCAGGACAGCTTTCTACCCTACAACTTTTTTTTTTTTTAACAAAGAATTAAAGACTTCCTCTGGCTGGGAGCATGCTCAGAGGTGAACAGGATTGGGTGCTCTTCCAGAGGATCAGACTTGGATTCCTAGCACTCGTGCAGTGGCTCACAATTATTTGTTACTCCAGTCCCAAGAGCTCCAGTGTCTTCCTCTGGCCTCCAAGGGCACTGAACAGAGATGCACACAAGCAATAGGCCCATCCACATAAACCCAGAGTAAAGAGGATGAATAGACACAGGTTTATGTGGACATAATCTCAGTCCTTTAAAGTCTACAGCACAGGAACAAGTAAATACGTGCTGATCCTTCCCATTCATTCTTTTATACAGCGATATGTGCCGATTCCTCCAGAATCTCACCCCCAAGCTTAAGGGCTGCGTTCCCAGGGAACCTTCCCAGTCAGGCTTGGGCTCACCACTGCCATGACTTTCTTTATTTCACGCTTCAGCTCAGATCATAATTATACTTGTGTTTGCAGTATTAACCAAATTCTCAGCTCCATGAGAAGAGAGATTATAACTAGGTATCTTTCTCGTGATAGTCAGTGCCTGGGTGAGAGAGTCTAGCCCAGAGTAAGTAGGAGCTTCAGAAACAGGGGTTTGTAGGTACAAAAGGTGCAATATTAATATATGTTATATGCTGAACATATATAATACCCAAGTGCCAAGTTCTCTCTCTCATATTCATATATGAGATATATGGAGCAAGACATACTCATATATCTTCATTGAATCTGCATGAAAATGTAAGGAGTAGAGAATTCAGTGCGGTGTCATAGTTTGTGATGCTCAAGCTCCCATGATAGTAACCTTGGTAAAATGTCACTGCTAGGGAGTTGCAGAAGGAGAATGACTCCCAAACTCAGGCTCCGTCCTATACCACAATGCTCCAAGATTTTTTTTTAAAAAAAGTACGTGTATGTGGGTAAATAAATAAATTTTACACGTACATGGATCTATATGTACATAAAGGTATACATGTACCTATTGCACACAAGCTTAATTAAGCCTGTAGCTCATTTAGTGGGCTATCCCTTCTTTAAGTCCCAGAGTCGTTTCTTTCTAAAGTAGTGGTAACAGTAAAGTCCTCTCAATTCCAGGGCCAGAAAACACAGCTCAGAAGGTAATAAACTATCCAGGGCTTCTTTCACTGGAATGGAACCTGGCCCAGCCAGCATCTCCGCACTCCCCTGACAACATGGGCTCCTTCCTCTTTGCCTGTCACTGCCAATTTCCACAAACCTTTGCACCGACAACGTGGTGGTTGCTGCACCATCCACGTGCCAGGATCTATATTGGAAAAGAAAAAGAGGATGTCCAGGGATGCCATAACGTGCAAGAGTGTTGGGGGTTGAGCCCCAGCTCCAGAAACAGTTTTCTTCTACTTTGTTCCCTTTGTAAAGAGCCAAGTACAATCCTGAATGGCCAAGAGAATTGAGTAAGGAAATGAGGAATAAGGAAAACATGGCTCTTGGGCAGCCTAAAACTGTGCCACCCAAAGCCATGCCACTTGATATCTGGTTGTCATTAATGTCTACCTAGTTTATAAACCACTTAAAAGAAGTTCTGTGTATTATATATCTTTGTTGTACTTCTGCCTCTGGTTTATTATCATATATTATATGTATACACAAATACATAATGTATAATTTTAACGTTTTAAAGGAATAAAATGAGTACGTTTCATGAACTACTCTTGGAAGGGTAGCTACATGTTTGAGGCTTTAGGACGCATGGATTTGGTAAGCACCATGGAGTTTTTGAATAAAACACAGTAAAAAGTGTGTATGAGCCACGGAAATGCACACAAATATTGGGAGGATTCAGGGCAGAAAGTTTTGTGTTTTCATGAGCTTTTTAAAGGTTTTCCAGAGTCAGAGATTGTACCGTAAGATAGCAAATTGGAATAGAGGTGAACAGAGGCCCGAGGTGCCGGAAGAAAAGAAATCTTCCATCACAGCTGTCCAGGCCTCTTCCTCCTGGAGGGGCCAGAGGGGAGCTGAAAGCACAGTCATTGATTTCAGTTTGCCTGTTTATGCTGAGATCTGCTCTGTGGAGTCTGCACTGGTGCCACAGGGAGTGACTTCCTTGAGTGAAGGACACTTTCCTGTAATGCTAGTTTCCTAAAGACAGGCTTCTTGGCCCCACCCACGATTCCAGGTTAGCTTTTCATTTTATTGTTTTCCTTCTTCCTCTTCTCATTTATCCTTATCCTTCTCTGAAAAAAAGAAAGAAAAGAAAAAAGACCAACTACAAACAAAACACAAAAAGCAACATGAGTGACCAGCCTGGGTGGGGTTTGAACAAATACTTAGAAAGAAACAAATACTTACAAAGAAATTATTACAGCTTCCTCTTGTCTACCAACTAAGAGAAACATACCTCTCTCATGACCAGTTCCCGAGAACAAGAATTTCCAGTGGGTAATGACGTCAATGCAAGGAGCCTGGATTCCTGTTCAGCAAAGGAAGTGAGGGCTTACCTCAGGCAAAGGATGCCCTCTTGGAGAAGCTGCCACCTGGCTTAGTGTCTTAGAACACAAATGCAGTCAGGGAACTTGGTTGGGACCTTGAGTTGTAGTGTAGAACGTTACAGGGACTCTCAAACAAGCAAAAGTAAACTGCATGCCTTGTTCCCCAGTTTGTCCTTACTTAAAGGTGATAAGGTCATGGCAAAACTGTAATGGAAATTATAAAGTAGACAGACTTTTCTTTGGTGTCGCAATAATCTTCTTTTCCCCACTGATCCCTTGCTTAGTTCATTTTCCAAATATTCAGTTATCTACAGTTCCCCAAAGCATCCAATTAAAGCCTGTTAATGTATCTAGCCCACAGATGTATCAATTCTAAAGAGATACACTTCGAATCTAGGAAGCCTCAAGTATTGGGCTGGTTCCTAGGGACACTTTTAACAGCCATTTCAGGCTCCCTTGTTCAAGAAGACAGAATGTGCCTTTGTTGAGGCATTTGAGTTTTATTGCATAAACAACTGCTTTTTAACCCTGTCTCTGTACTAGAATTCTAATATACGTGTGCTCTTGAAACACAGAAACTGTGCTTGAAGCCCTGGAGGTGGGACCTGGGGCTAGCACATTGGTTCACATGTTTTAAGCTGCGCAGGTGATTTTGGCAGATAACTGGAGATAGTGTGACTGAAAATCTCCGGTCGCACTTAGCGAAGTTCTGGATTCAAACCCAGCACTGGAAAACAAGCAACAAACAACTCCCCCCCCCCCCAGGAACTATGGCCTTTGCAGCACAGGAATTCTGAACACTAGTTTAGGCTCTGAGAGAGAGCGGCGCTGTGGTTTTCTACTTGGGCTCTCTACAGAGTTCTTCAGGTTTGGAGGTGTGGAAGCTAAGGAGCCACACTTCTCCCTTCTGATTTACTTCACCACTTTTTTTGTAATTGCTGCTGCTGCTGAGGGCTGGCTCCAGGATCTCACAGTGTAGCAATTTATACTCGGGTTTTGTTTTTGTTTTGTCTTGTGCAGAGAAACTTGGGTCTCTAACTAAGATGGTTTACTTTCCTCAAATATCACTTTAAAAATCCACTTTTTAAATTACATTTACTTTTTCATTAGAGTTCAAGTTTATGATTAATAACCTTCAACTATTATGGGCTAAAACTTGCTTCAGATACTCGCTAGCAGTGACTATTTCTAGGAATCTGATTCAGTGGATTTGGGGGACTCTCGGGAATCTGAATTTTCTATACAAATATTTTAATATGCAAAATAGTTGAAAAATTAAAAGTGACAGGAATAGTTTCAAGCTCTTCACCTTAGTTCAAAAACTTTGACATTCTACCACATTTTCCTTGTCTCTCACTTTATATGGATGTGCGTATTTATATCTGATACATATTTGTATTTTGTTGGATAATGTGAAAAGTGTATATTAGGGTCAGCAGGTTGGATTCCTTATAGCTCTTCTAGATAACCACCCATGCTATCCTGCAGATCCTAACCACATGAACTCCAGCCCTATGTTCTCTTTTGGCTACATGCACGTATGCACACTTATACACGTACACACACACACACACACACACACACAAGAATAAAAATAAATCTTTTTTAAAAGAGTAGGTGAATTTCAAGTATTCTGACACTTCCCTTTTAACACGGTGTATGCACTTTCTAAGAATTATGGATATTATCATATGCAAAGACAATAATATCACCAGTCCTAAGAATATTAATATTTTCAGGCTATCAGCCAGTTATTTGCATTATGAGAGACACCCTCTGCAATCTAGTGCTTTCTTTCCAGCATGATACCATGGTAGAGCAGTGGAGATATTCGCAGAATAAACAAGAACCAGTGAGGTCTTGTCAGAAGCAGGTCAGACAAATGTCTCAACTTGCTAAAATGTGCATTCCACTGCACACACACAACCCACGCCAAGCTTGGCTGTTCAGCCAGTCTCAGATGCACCTCCACTCACCCATCTCAACAGGAAGAAAGAGGAAAGGCTTTTCCTTGTCCCAGGAAACATCAGAGAAGATCCACCTGCCCTCATTTTTACAAGTGAGTATACCACAGGCATCTGCATCATTAGCCAGGCATGCTGGTCTAAGGGAAGAGGATTACCAAAGAGTCGCTACTGGTCATGTGATTCCTGGTGTGATTAAAGAGTTAAATTGTAGTCTGTTGGGCGCTTTGGGTCAGCTGTAAGAAGGAGAGATTATGGGAGCCATAGTGTGGTATTTTCATGCTGAAACTGCCTTGACAGAACAGCCTCACTGCTACTGCACATGCTATAATTTTAATACATTTTTAATAGTTATAGAGCGCCTACACAAGGCTTCATAATGACAGCCTGGCAGCTCCTGTAGCAATTAATAAACAGCACATCCAGGAAAGAGTCTGAGAATACAGGCCTTCACAAATCAGACCTGAGAAGGTCCCTGGGTGCAGCACTTTCTAAACCTGAGGTCATGTTCTACTGTCAACCTACGTGTCTCTCTGCAGCCACACCCCAAACTCTTCCTAAGGAGCAAAAGTCAGAGAGGTGAAGGAGTGAACTGGATACTACTTGCTAGGAAAACACTAACTAGAAATGACTTTTTGTAATCCTGTTATAGTTTAAAAGTTTCCATTTGTGTGAGAGTGAAAAAAAAAAACAAAAAACAAAAACCAAGACTGTCAGAAGTACAGTGTGTGCTGAATATTGTGTGCATCTGTGAGCTTTGTGGATGGCACTATCCAGAGCAGCATAGGCCACTAATAGGCCCAAAAACCAGCTTTGGGGCAGCTGGCTAGTCTTTCACTGTCGTTTCTACTGAATTCCTAGATCCCTGTGTGCAGCACAGGGATTATTGAATCAATTCTTCCCTTTTCTCCCTCATGACTTTATCCTGCATTTCTTAGCTAATTTCTCAAGCATATTTGCTATTCCACTCATGTCAACCACTCTGTGTGTGCATGTGTGTGCAAGTGCGTGCATGTGTACATGTGTGTCTGTTTATGTATGCGTGTGAGTTTATGTGTATTTAACTAGCGAAGTATTTGCCTTCTTTCTTGGCACTGTGGAGTGTCAAAAGGGGACATACCAGTGACCTAAATTTTCCAGCTATTAGATGTGGATGTCATGAGCTCAAAGACGGTCCGTTGAATTTATATATTTGGAAAATCTCTTAAAATTTATTCCTTCAGTGTTTGCAGCTGTAAGACACAACATAAAGTACTTTTTTTTTTAAGTCTCTGGTACCTTAATTTTCCTTAAAGGACTCAATGGATTTATCCTGTAGTTGACAGACCTCCACTGAGAGGTGTGAACTGTCTCTAGGTGGCTACCTAGTCCCTTCCAGGGCTGAGTCCTTTTTTCCACCCCCTTTTGAGAACACAGCACTTTTGTTCTGGAGCGCTAACTGAGAAGCTGGAAGGCATTAGAATGTAAACACTCAGCTGTCCTTCTCTCTGCTTAAACATCCCCAACCCCATCATCCCCCTACCTCTTGTTTGTCTTTTGATTTTGCAAATTGAGTAACTAAACATTCTCCTGGCCAAACTAACCTTCCTGCTGGGCCTATAGAATCCACTGGCGTCCCTGCCCTCACTTTGTGTAAATTCCCAATTCTAAATCCAGATGTCTCTATTCCAAAACACTAATAAAAATGATTCCTTTGTTTATTAGCTTCTTGCAGCAATAATCAATGCCTCTGTTTCCAAATAATCTACCTACTCTTATATCATCTAGTTATTAAAATGCATCCTTAGTTCTCCAGGAAAATTCTAGTTACCAATCCAATGGTCTTTCCTCAGTACCACGATCATCCTTTTTGTATGCTTTCTTGTTTTTGACTATCACTTTTCCTAACCCCATTCCTTTTCTCATCTCTTGAATGTCTAAAACCCTTCAGTATCTGCAGTGAATCAAGACCAGACTCAGATCACCATTTGGACTCTTATTTGGAATGCCCCTCTCCCATTTTCCATTAATTTAGCTAACCCACTGAGCTCCCAGGATGAATCTGACATGGAGGGGAAGTAATTGAAAGACAAACACATCTAAGACAGAATCTGTGCCTTCATGGAGCTGTCTTGTTAGGAAAGTGTACAAGCAGATGGTTCATTCTGTGTTCAAGTGGGAACATCAAATAGGAACTCAAAGTCTAGTGGGCACTGCACTGTAGCTATGCCATCTCAGGAAAGTAGTCCTAAGAATACTTTAAGTGCTAAAATTATCTTGGGTAAAACTGGTCTCTGAACCCCAAGCTAAATATTAACTGTCTGGCCATTTAACTGCTATCTCTTTGCTTCTGTAAACAATGCTTGCTTGTTGAGAAGTCCAGAGCTGCCTTTCTATATCAGTCACAATTGTGAGTTTTTTCCCTTAAAATTCAAATGAACAGGGTCAGGGCCATTACCCACTGATCCTCTTGGAACAGTCCTGGCAGCAGTGAATAAAGATTCCGTTCACCTTATTTCAGGTCTCTTGGGAGTTTTTCTCTTCAGGTACCTCATAACCAAAGGAAGATATCTAATGTAGATTGTGGTTCTAAAATAATAGATTTGCAGACTTCTCCAGGATGAATTTGGTATTAACAGCTGAGATACCATGGGAAGCTGTGGTTCAGGGTCGCGTTAGTGATGTTTAGACATATATTGGAAGAGAAGGCAGAAGGAAGAACTGAGACGTGGGACAGGGATGAGGCTAAAGAGGCGAGATTATAAAATCATCACATACTGTGGTGGAAAGTCTCATTTCATGGTAAAGACTTTAAGCAAGGAATAATGAAAACAGATTTGCTTTTATGGAAGAGTCTATGAAAGACAATGTGGAGAATGGCTGGGTAGAAAGGTACATCTAGAAGTCAGAAGGGTACCACTGTAGTTTAGAGCAAAATCTAATGACTTTCTGAACTTGGGTGCTACCATAGGGAAAAAGAAGACTCAAATGGTTTCAAGATGTATTACAGAAGTATATAAATAAAGGTTTGGGAACTGGCTATGGATAGGTCAGGGAAAGGCAATCCTAGTTTTCCAGTCTTGGACAAACTTTTTGGAGTTCGGTACTGGCTGCCATTGTCCTGGAGGAATGAAGACATCCTGAAGAGACAGTTGTAGCTCATCATTCGACTTTTGAGACAATGGACCCTAAAGAAAGTAGAATTTTCTTATAGGCCTTATGACCAGGGGAAGGAGGCTGGAGTCAGGTGGCAGCCAGAGGAGGAAGAAAAGATTTCACAGGGTTCTGACAACTTGCCAGATGACCTTGCAGGAGAGACTGAAGGATATAATGATGGGCTGATCAGTGATGGGGGAGACCACACCTTGATGAGGACTCATAGTTATGCATACCTCGTGCCCTCTCTGTAAAGTTAACCCTTGAATCAGGTCCCTGAGATGGGTTCCGAGTCATAGGGCATCGTTGTTCTTTTTTGCAATGTGGTCACATTGATTAAGTCTTCTTGCTCTGCTTTCCGTCATTACTTGTTTCTTTAATTTTGGCTTTAATTTTAATTTTGACCCATTGAGGTCACCGTACTGAATCTAACTTAGCTAGGGCTGCCAGGGCCGATGCTCTCACCTTAACAACTCTGATAACACGGGAAGAACAGGTTTAAGGTGGTGATGAGATATTAATGTTTGAAAAGGTTGAGCTTGAAGAATGTGAGGAACATTCTTTTAGGACCTAAAAATCTAGGGCTTTCTTTTTGCTGCAGAATAAGGCTTTGAAAATAAAGGAAATAAGGATTTGAAAAACTCCAATGAGGTAGAAGTTTGGGGACAACAAAAACAAGTGGAACTTTATATGCTCTTATTTTTTATCCAAGCAATGTTAAAATGGCATGCACTTGTTACCCTACTGTCCTTAGCCTTCTCCTTGAAATGAAATTGTTAACAGTAATTACATCCCTTCTTCACCAGATACATCGATTCATTTATAAGTCCCAAGCAATTTATGATGGCTACTAAGGTATGTTCCCTTTACATGAGAGGAAACTGAGTCACTGGGCAATTAAGCAATATCTACTTAGTAGTGCCAGAGTTGGGCCAAAGTCAGACATCCTTCCTTCTTCATTAAACTCTCTTTGAAATTAAGAGTTTCCAATCATCTACGAGGCAAGGGTCCATAGATACTGATAGACCCTGAATCCATTATTCAAATTATAATTTATTGGTATCCAGTCCTCCAGCTCATTTACAAATTGTCTAAGGCTGCTTTAGAGTGCAATGCTAGAGCTGAACAGTTGCAACAAAAACTCTTAGGCTCAAGATTCAAAACTATTTCTATTTCTTTACAGAATGTTTTGCTGAGCCCATCCTGAGGGTTCTAGACACTCAAATTGACATTTTCCCTTCTGTAGGTGTGGTGGTAGGGAAGGACAGACATACATTTGGCCTTACAGCTGAACATCTGTCAAAACTACATTGGAAACTGATCTATTCCTCCTCCCTTGCTTTCCTTCTTCTAAGTCATTTACTGTTTAAGTTTCCTGCTACAGAAATGGGCAAAGGTTAAAACATCCACAAACACTTTTGACTTACTTACCAGAAGCAAAATATGACAAGTGTCTTTACCTAAGCTATCAATGGAGATAAGCATATTTAAAAGGAAAAGAAATTTAAAATAAACAGCATTCATAAGTCAAGAAGCTAGTGAGTTATTTTGGTTTTACTTTGCACATACATTTAATTTGTTATCAAATCAAACCGTTTTGCATCTTGGCAAGTGCAAAGCCCAAAACAGCATTACCAAGAGATAAAACCTAGTAAGTTCATATGTATATATTAATGTGGGAAAGCGCTCTGAGTCCAGGCACTTTCCTGAGCATGTTCAGTTTAAAGTCATAGTTGAGAAAGGGAAGTCATAGTCATATTTCTGGGCATGCTCAGTTCAAAGCCATCAGGCACATGTTCAAAGGCTAAGATTGTGGGCAAGAATACATCTATCTATTGTAGGACTGCTTTTCCCATCGGGAAATCCAGGCACCTATGCGCACCGGGCAGGACTGGAAGGAATGAAGCTTAGTTGGGTGGGCAGTTAGACAGTATCTCAGCATGAGGTTGGGGAAAATGCCCTTCTCCAGAGACAATTTTCAGTGAACAATTCTCTTTGTGTGTGTGTGTGTGGGGGGGTTAATATAAACCTTGGGGAATAGGTAGGGGGTTTCAGGGTGAGTGTACATTATTGGCTGGGCCCAGGTGATGAGGAATGCTTCATTTGTATGAAGAGGAATTCCAGGTGCTTCCTCGACATGTCCTTATAAGGAGAAGAGGAAGTTTAAGCTGTAACCTGACCACCAGGCCATGTGACTACCTCAAGATGTTAGAGGTAGGGGTAGAAAGGTGACATGCAGGACCAGAGCAGGGAGCAATCAGTCCTATTGCTGATCTCAGGGGGATATTTGTGTGTGTGTGTGTGTGGGGGGGGGAGGCGGTTGAATACATCTTGACCTCATTCTTGCTCCTGAATGTCTCCTCTAGTGACCTGGCTGTCCAGCCCCACATCTAGGCATGCTTAGTTGGCATCATAAAGATGATATAAACCTAAAACAGGAAGACATACAGGGATGCTTCTGAGCATGCTCCATTTTCTTTTGAAGAAATAGACACTTTAAAGTTACCTGTTCCAAGAACCATTAAATTTTAGTCTTTTCTATCAAACATTATAAAAGTCTGTGTATGGCAAATTCAAACCTTTTTTTTTATTTCGTCTCCCCAGCCTTTTAAGATTTTCCTACAAGCCTTTATTCAACCCACCTTGTAAAAACCTTTATGTAGGAGTTTTAATCCTTCCTTTCCAGTGACACTTTTATTTATACAAAGGCCTTGCTACATTCTGGGAACTTAAGTGTCTAAAGTGGCTTACCCCCTGTCTGCTTTATTTCAGTTCCTTTAAGCTAGCCAGTTGTGAAAGACTGAGATCCAACCCCAGTCAATGGGGAAAAGACACATTCATCACAAGTATTAGAATTAAAGCCAAGAGCACTTCCTGTCCTGGCAAGTTCACTCTTCTGCTTTTGTGAGAATGCCATTTTTGATCAAGAATAAAGTTTAGTCTTGCAGAAACCCTTCCGTTGGAGTGGTGGTCTCTCTCTTTGGGGACTGTAACTTGTTTTTCATACTGCTTCACTCAGCCACTAATAGGCTAACAGGAAGAGGAAATGAGGTAGGGAGGCTTGGCCTGCCCTGGTAAGAACAATGGTACCCTCCCTTGACTTTCACAGCTGCTCCCTGAGACTGCATACATGAGTGCACATAATAAGCAAGTGTGTATGGGGGTGGGGGGGAGGCTTTGCTTTTAGATTATGGGTCTGAAGCTCAACAGAAAACAGGGCTGGATATTGACTTGTAAATAATTGTAGCACAGGGGATTATTGAGTCATTTCTTCCTCTCTCTGATCTTTAATATACTTTAGCTGGTTCCCAAGATTAAGTCTTCTTCTCTCTGCTTTTACTGGATTCTCTTTCCTGAAGACCCAATCTACTCTTCATCTCTGTCATCCTTGCTGATAGAGCTCTGCAGAATGCACACAACAGTCTCCCCCTTGCCTGTCCTAGAGCATCTCCTATCTAGTGCTGTGACACTTCTCCCTTTCCTTAATGTGAAATCTCATCCAATTTCCATCTTTGATGGTTGTCACCATCAAAATTATCCTTTAAAGATTTTAATTTATTTACTTACTTGAGGCTGACCCCCCTTACCTAGTACATGCTAGACAAATGCACCACTACTGTGCAGTGTCTTGGACTCTTCTCTACTTTTACATATTTGCATTTTTACCACAGCAGGGATGTTTATCATCTTTCTAGGCTCATTTACCTTCTTACTCTTTTGGGATTCTGCTAATCATATTTACTCAGATATGTTTACTTAAACTATATCTAAGTAGGCTTATTAATAAAGCATTTTCCGGGAAGATATGGCAGCACATAACAGTAATCCCAACACTTGGATGGTAGAAAGAGGAGGATCAAGAGTTTGAGGCCAGCCTGGGCTACATGGCCACAGCTTATTTTCAACAAACAAAGGTTCCGAAGTAACTCAGTAGCAATGCTCTTTCTTAGCACGCACAAAGTCCTGAGTTCAATAACCAGTACCCACCCAGGCAAGTTGATTTTCTCGTTGCCTTCTACTTTGATCCACATTTCTTCAAATGATGAGAAGCAGGATGACCTGCTCAAAGCATCGGTTTTCCCAACCTTGGGAGAGTCTCAGTGTGAACTGCTGAGCCTCGTTACTGGGTGTGGCTGCTACTTTATTGTGCCGTGACACAGAAAGGAGACTGTGAATGTGAAGAACATTGACACTGAGCTGTGACAATAGAAAGATTTCACCATTCAACGGTCTGTTAGGACCTGATCAGCCGATGAGGAACAGAAAGTGTCTTGTAGTCTGACACAACCAGATTTACTGTCTCCCAGGGAGGGGAGACACTCCTAGGCCAGAGGGATGAGGGTCACAGGTTTGTAAATTCTACTCAGGAATTTGTAGTTGAGTTTGAGGGAGAGTGGATTGGTTTGGGATCAATTGGCATTTGGAGATAGGATTAGGAGGAGGGAATTAACTAGCAATCAAGTGGTGACCTAGGTGAAGATGGTTGTGCAATTGACGATCAGAAATAGTGCATGAAAATTGCCACAGTCCAAGGCTTCGCTGGTAAGAAGTTAGTTACCATCAGAGGGCCTCGTTATGGCTTCCTTTAACTGCCGTGTGACCTTGGCAGTGATGGTGCTGACTTCTACTCTTTGCAGCTTGCGCTGTCTGTCTGTCAGTCAGTCTGTTTGTTTTCCCAGCACTGCACTTTTTATTTTTTATTTTATTTCAGTTTGATTTTCATTGTTTTAATCTCAAACAGATTTTAACTTGTTCGGTGTCCTGGATTTAAAACTCATATGGACACCTACCAGAATGTATTTCCCTACTGACATTTATCAAAATGTTAACAATCTCAAGCTAATCTTTATTTAACTTGGTCAAAACATCCAGAGCAATCAAGAAACAAATACCAGTTTCAATTGAGAATTTTTAAATCGTTCCAAACATGCTGCCCCTCTGCCTTTTGACAGTGACACTCCCAATAACAGACTTTTCCAGCTTAGAGCAGGTAATCGCCACTGTCTAAGAGCTGATGGCTCTTCTTCTTTAGACGTAGCTTTGCTTTTGTGGCTCATCATAGCTTGACTTTGGTTCATTCTGCTCTCTTCTCTACCTTTCTACCTAATACATTCTTGACCCACACAGGATCCCTTATGTTATCATTTCTTCATGTGTTTACCCAGCCACATTGCCCCATTTCCCTCCTCTGGAAACTTGAACCTTGAGTCCTGCTCTCTTGTGCGTCTCTATGGGCCAACTGTGGTCCACCCTACTGAGACTACTACCTTCTCAGCAACGATAGCACCTAGCTTGTGCCTGGTCTGTTCAGCATTGCCCTCATTTTGCCTTCTAAGAACACAGTGGTTCTTCCAAGTTTCCCTTGCCATTTGAAATTAAAAAGTTTACTTTATCTATTTTTAACATCCTAGGGCAAAATTTTAATCTGATGTTCATAATTTCCTTGTGATCCTTTTAAAATGTGGAAAGGTTGGAGAGTGTGTAGAACTTTATACATATATATGAAATATATGTATGGACTCGTATGTATGTATGTACTTTTCTGAGGAACAGATCTACAACCTACATCAGATGTTCAAAGAGATGTGCTACCCCACAAAAGGTGAAGAACAACTTTTAGATTATTAGTCTATTCTGGAATGGGCACTCTGCCACTCAAACAGATGGAGGTGATGCCTAGAGCAACCAAGAAATCATGAATGTGCATCAAATGTGGGTGCTTAGGGCATGGGACCCAGCTGGGCAGGTGGAGTCCGCCATCCACCCCGAGCTGCCAAGGGCTATTAGCCAGCGCTGATTAAGCTCTGGACTGCACTGACTTTTGGAAATTGCAGTAAAATCCAGTCCTGCCTAGTATTGGCACAAGAGCACAGTGGTTGGCTGGGTTTATCTACACAAGTGTTCTGCCTGGGCCTTTGTCAGACACTGTGCTGGCAGTGGCAGCACCATTACTTGTCCCTGTCAATTTTTTTTTTTAATTCCCACATACAATCAGTTTGATTAGTAACCGTGCTTCAGCATCCCAGGTCCATGAAGTAGAGTGAGAATCCGGAGGAAAATATCTCGTGTGACTTCTTTCCATGTTTAAATTAAGTAGAAAGGCTGGGGATGTTGTTCATCGGTCATGTTCTTGCCTAGTGTTTTTGAGGCCCCAGGTTTGATCTCCACCATGACAGAAACAGAACAACAATGGAGGAGTTAGGGGGAGGCCTGAAGGAGCTGAAGGAGTTTGCAACAACTATATCAACTAACCAGACCCCACAGAGCTCCCAGACCCCACAGAGCTTCCAGACCCCACAGAGCTCCCAGACCCCACAGAGCTTCCAGACCCCACAGAGCTCCCAGGGACTAAACCACCAACCAAAGTGTACACATGGAGGAACCCATGGCTCCAGCTGCATATGTAGCAGAGGATGGCCTTGTGGGACATCAGTGGAAGAGGAGATCCTTGGTCCTGTGAAGGATAGAAGCCCCAGCATAGGGGGATACTAGGGTGGTGAGGCAGGAGTGGGTGTGTGGGTGGGGGGAACCCTCATAGAAGCAGAGGGAGAGGGGTGGGATAGGGAGATTTTGGAGGGGAAATCGGGAAGGGGGATAACGTTGGAAATGTAAATAAATAAAATAACCAATAAAAAGATGAAAATGAGAAGAAAAAAAAACCCAATAGCAGTAACAACCAAAACAGCTTCCAGCAAGCATCTACCACTGACGCCTTGCTTCTTCTGTGTGCTCACGGTGACACAAGTCTGTCTCTACAGTCAGTGCTTAGCGTAAATCACAGACGGAGATGACAAACCTCAAGGTTTATCTTTTAACTTTAAAGGAGTCTATACCCTTTAACTTCCTATGCTAAAACAGTTCATGATAGGGGAGAGATTTTTCTGTGGAACTGGTCTGACTGATAAAAAAAAAAAAAAAACCAAAAACCTGATGTGTGAAAACAGACACCTCCAATGTTTGTGCGCACTCATGTTGCTCAACTAATGTTTGTTTTTTTGTTTTTTGTTTATGTTTTTTTTTTGCACTTGTTGTGACCATTTGACACAAATTATTCCTCTTCGTAGAGATGTTTGACAAGACATTAAAACCATATGTAATCCAGGTCACTTGGTTTGAAGGAAAATAAGTGTTCTTCTTCCAAGTTACTCCTTACCTGTATTATTTTGGCTTATTAAAATAAATAACAAAAATGTCACTGTAGCAAAAGTATAATGATAACAAAAGCTGCTTACTCCAAACCCAGTGTGAGAAGTTTCTCAGCCCCACAGTGACATGTGAAAGGGGGGCTTGCTAACCTGAGACAGAACAAAACTTGCATACAATTAGGTCAGTCTGTATACCATTGGGCTGTTCTAGGGCACCATGGTTTAGATCAACAGTTCTAGAATTTGAGCATGTGTTCTGAATCACTCGGAAGATTGTTAGAACACAGGTTTGTGGGCTTCTCCTCCAAAATTTCAAGTACTGTGGATTGGGGTATGGCTAAAAATATGACTTTTCACAGGTTTCTAAGTGACATAGATGCTTCATGTCTGGGGATCATACCATGAAAATAAATAAATCTATGACTTAAAGGTAATGAAGTGTTTGCAATCAGGAAAGAACATATTTTCCAAATCCCTAGCAGTTCATGATAACATGAGGGTCCAAACACATTCCGTAAATGCTCTACAAGTGCAGCGAGGACACAGAACTCTGCGTTGGCAGGGTTCCTGATGACCTCCCCCCTCAAAGTTTGGCTACCATTGAGAGAATCATGTCCAAAAGGTTAGGCACAGAGCCACACTCATAATCCCACACTAGGTAGACTGAGATAGGAGGATGGTCTTGAGTTTGAGCTGCGAACCAACATTGTCATTCTAGGACCTTTACGAAGGTAAAGCTCGATCTTGAAAAACATTCAAAAAAGGACTTAAGGACGAGTCAGAGCAAAGTGAATTTATTAAGTAGAAATAAGGGATAACGCAAACTTCAGATTTAATCCCAAGTACAGGTAAAACTGTGGGACAGAGAACACACACACACACACACACACACACACACACACACGAGAGCAAGCCAGTCTGCCTTGAGATAAGAACAATAGTACATAGCTGAGACATGATTTTGTGTGTGTGTGTGTGTGTGTGTGTGTGTGTGTGTGAGAGAGAGAGAGAGAGAGAGAGACAAAGAGAGAGTTATATTGGGAGACTTTATGGTATCACATATATGCATATATACATGTATATATACATAGATGTGTATATGTATGTATATACATACAATTCTGCAGCTTTCTAAGTTAACTTGCTCAAGAGCAATTTATAAAATTTAAAGATTAAGCAAAGTTCAAAAGTTAAGAACAGTTTAAAAATAAAGGGAAGTCTTGATTTACTTATTTCTCTTATCTTAATGTCCTTTTTGTAAATAAGATTGTAAGGTGGTTTTATGAGGTTTATTGTTTAGATTTAGAGTTAAGAGAGAACTGCTAATAGGGTTAAAGTCAAGACCTCGGTCATTCTGGCCTTAAGTATCTGCCACAGTGACTTTGACGTTGTTGTTTGAGATATATAAGGAAAAATGAGCATTATCTTGAAGGCTGCCTTGGCTTTATCGGTTGTGTTGTTTCTTGACACGCAGCCAAGAGGAAAGCTAGAACTCAGGGTGAGATGCCTTGCCCTTTCCCACATTCCCTTGTTTTCTCTGTCTTCCTATCCTTCCCCCATCAGTGGGGAGGTAGAAGATTTTTTAAGGGGAATGAAATTAAGGGGATTTGACAGGAAATAGAGCAAGCTAGTTGAAGGTAACTTTAAAGGTAGTGCGGCTGTCATCCCAGAAACCCGAGCAACAGATACCACCAGGAACAATTTGTTCTGGAAGGCTCTCATTACCATTTAATAAGCACAGACTTCCTACAGCAGAGAATTTCTCTCCCATCTACACACTATCTCCTTCTGGGACATGTAGGCATAAACAGCTATCTCCATACAGTGTAAGCTTTCCCACAGCACTGTTTAGGAGTGAGGTGCAGAAAGTTTTAGTTATTATATCTCAGGGGTTTGTGAGGATAATAGCTTAGATTGGGAGATGGGTTATTTGAACTGTTGAGTTTATTCATTTTTCCTAGGTTTCACTGATTGTAACGCCGGCAATTTATAGAGATAATCTGAAATACATTTAAAGATGATTTGAATGTGGATTTAGGTTGCCAACAAGAATTGGAAAAACCTCGGATGGCTGGGGTATCCCAAAAGAGGGTCTGAAGGTCCTAAGAATGAACACTGCTGCTTTGGGGTGCACTGATAGGTGTCACCTCCAGATCCTATCTGTACAGGATGAGCAGGCCTGAGACTGCGTTCTCTCCAAGATCCCAGAGGATGTCAATGTTGCAGACTAAATTTTGAAGCAAGGTAACATGGAAAACCCATGGCTTGTCACTGGGGAGAGAGGCCTTTTCCCCGACAGGAGGAAGCGAGCACAGCTTAAGGCTAAGGCTGGTCCCATGCGGGGAGGGTGCGGGGACACGTGTGTGCGGCCGCCTGGGCAGGGCCGGGTTGCAGGGCGGGGAGGCCCAGGTAGGTTAGACGAAGGTAGGCCGGGTGCAGCGCTGGGCTGCGAGCGCTTTCAGGTCTTTCGGCCCTCGGCGGCACCCATCGCAGCTCCGGGGCGCGAAGCGGAGACGGCGAAGGCGACAGCGGCTGTGCCTCCGCGCGGGCGCGCGGGCATGCCGACACCCACTCGGCCGGTCCCGGCGCCTCGGTTCCCGGAAGCGGAAGGGGATCGCGGCCCGGCCTGGGCGGCGGAGGCGCGGAGCCGAGTGGAGAGCGGCGGAGCGGGCGGCGGTGAGTGTGGGCCTGCGGGCGGACCCGCACCTGCCGTGGAGCATCCCCGGAGACCGCGGCCCTGAATTGGCTGGGGTGGGGAGAGAAATCCGCCGAGTTCTCCCCGGGACCCTGGCACCCCTGCACCCCCAGGGCCCGGGCTGTCGGTGTGACCGAGCGTTTCATTCATTTCGAGGTCGCTGGTGCGGAGCTGCTGAGGACCCCCTGGAAAAACCGTGCACCTCCTTTGACCTTCTCCTCCCCCTCTCGCTCGGCCGCCCCGGTTGTTTGGAGAAAATGGCTTTCCGCATGGCAGCACTTTGCACTTGTTACCATTCCATGTAATCGCTCGCTGAACAGAACCTGCGCTGGTCGTTTAAAATTTATGGTCTTTCTCGAGCTGTATTTGGGTCACATTTTAAGATACCTTATGAGTCAGTGGTAGATGTTTGTATCTCCAGGCCTAAGAGGACCTGACCAATTATTACTTGGAAATACTGCAATATAGCAGTTCATAAGTACGGGGGGGGGGGGCAAGGTCATTGTGGGTGGATCATAAATCAGTGTAAAGTTTCAGCCCAAAATAAGGGCAAATAAGGGTAATTAAGTATAAGTTTAAAAGACATGTCAAATGGGTCCTCCACCCACTGCTAATATGTGTACCCCCCCGCCCCCAAATTCACTACCTCCTTTGTGGTAAAAGATAATGATAGCCGTTACCATTTGATGACTGCTTAGTGTGTGCCATTCCTAGATGAAAGGGTTTGGTGCAGTATCTCATTAAGTTCTTCCAGAGCTCTAGATTCACCGATAAAGTTCAGAGGGGTACTGTGTTTCCACCTTAGTTGTGCTCTCTCAGTAGTAAGGCTTTTGAAGAGGAGAAGAGGTGTGAAATCATTTGGAGAGAAAACAACAACAAAACAAATACAATTTGGAGTTGAAGAAAGGAAAAACCAGATTCACTTTTAGTTTCTGTACTATCCAGCTATGGGGTCATGGGCAAGCTAGGGGTCCAGTTTATTTTCTCATCTCTACAACTAGGTAGCCAGGGTAAATTTTTTCCAAGAGCCAATCTTTAAAGCTTTCTCATGTTTATCTGGAAAATGTCTGCTTTTAATTTAACAACTTTTTTTAACGTGGTGAGGGTACCTCACTACGAGAGAGAGAGAGAGAGAGAGAGAGAGAGAGAGAGAGAGAGAGAGAGAGAGAATGAGAATGAGAATGAATATGAATGAATATGTTTGTAGTACCAGAACTTCAGAATTCAATTTGGATGTAAAACAGCAGAATTGTATTAGATGTCTTCAAACTGTGGAGATTTCTGTTAATACTTTAGGAACTGTAGCTGGAATAAACAAAATGCACATGTTTAAGAGAAATTGATGTCTATGCATGCTTTGTTTACTTAAGAAAATTTAAATACCTGAGTACCTACACGTCCGTATGACAATTAGGATCCAGACAAAGAGAAATCAGTTGATCATAACATTTTTACTTATTTGCCCACTGCCTGATTTCCCTAATTCATAATGGGTAATTCAGAATCTATTGGGAAAGCACATATATTAGTAAAGAGACTAAGAACTCTGGGAATGTCCACTTGGAGCCTATGGAAACATTTCAGCATAGGATGTTATATGTTGCAGCAATATAAATTTATCCGGCATAACTGGGAGAGCAAAGGAATGTAGACTTTCTTATATTATTTAGCAAAAATATTAGGGCTTAGATTCAACTTTTCAAATGTTCTAGAAATAAAAGATCATTCTAGTAGAACAGTCAGAGTATACACTTATTCTAGAGTACACATTTGTTATACACTATTACTGAGATTAAAAATTTTTGACAGATATAGAATGAGCAAACAGGGGAGGTCTCCCATAATCCCCCTGGTCTGTTGTCATATATATGTTTGCATTTATATGTCAGTCAGTGGTAGAGTTCTTGCCTGGGATAAGCAAGGCTCTGGGTTGGAGTCACTGGCACGGGGAGAAGGGATGGTGAAAAAAGAAAGAAACAAGCCTCCTGTCTGGTCTGGGTTATGATTTGTTGGTTAAGAGGGCCCAGGAAGCTCTGTCAACTAGTTTGGTAGTCACATTTTTCATGTGTGAGGCTGCTAGCTCACCCTAAACACCTTACTATAATGTTAGTTTATTTACTTGTTTCCTGGATTATATCTCCCTGCAGTAAATGATGACATTTTCTGGCCATGTCTTTTGCACTATAGGCCTGCTTTTCTCCTGTAGTCATCTCAGTGTAGATTAAGCTTCTAGGCTTTAAGAGGCTGGATGTAGATCTCTACACACACACACACACACACACACAGAGAGACAGAGACAGAGAGACAGAGACAGACAGAGACAGACAGAGACAGACAGACAGATAGATATAGACAGAGAGAGGCAGAGAACAAATGAGTTAGATCAGATTAGGTATAGATGATTAGCAGTGCTAGATTGTGAACTCACAAATTCTGGTTTTAAGCCTTTTATCTGTGGTTAGTGAGTTACTTAGATGTTCATAACCTGTAGGATTTCATTATTAGAAGCATTTAATTTTAGTGTGCTTAATTCATACCTGCGTTGGTAAACTGTGCTATGTGTTGGCTGGCTAATCTAGCCTTTATTTCTTCTCCCAGGATGTCTTGGCCCAGTGGCTACTTGAAGGGCAATAGCTTGCTCCTTTTCCCACTTGGAAGAACATGCCTGGTTAACACCCAGGAAAAGCCTGACTTGGCCTCTTCATTTCTGGCCTTTACTGTACCTGAGTGTTTTTCCCTAGTGTTATTTTTGGAGGAAGGTAATTACTGAACCTGTCTCCACCCTACATTAATGTTGCTTTTTGTGTTTTTGTACTCCCATGTTCCTCCGTGAAAATTCCCACAGAGCTTTTCATACACTGAAACTATTTGATAGTCCATCTTTAGTTGGTATCATTCTACATCTTCCAAGTTATTCTTGGATCAGGAGAGTACAGAAATATGCAACACTGGCTCAGTGTTAATGGAAGTGCTTACTTTGGGATTCCACGAAACCGGTATACAGAACAACTGCGTGTGAAGGGCCAACAGCTTATGTTCAGTTCTGTCCAGAGTGTGATGAGGGAGAGCCGTCCGCAGGGTGCACTGAAACCACTGGAGGTGCCAGGGTAAGACGCCTGGACACTACAGCACCCATGAATCTCTGGAACTCTTCTTGGAGAACTTTGTCTCCGAATGCCTTGGCTGGACTTGTTCATTAGCTTCTGAGATCAAGTGCTGGTTTCCATCCATGCTCCACTCCTTGGTTTGATATCTGACTTTCTACTTGGAGTAGGAGCTTTGTTTCAGATCAAACCTGTAGTTTTCTTTTTCTGCTTGAAAACAGAGCAGGCAGTGTGTGGCATGCCTCTTTCCTGCTGCGTACAGTGCAATCCAGCGCCAGTGGTAAGGCTGCGGGAACTGAAGGGGCGTTCCTTGTGGCTGGTGTTCCTGACAGTTTATTTTGTGTGAACGTGTGTGCATGCATGTGTGTGGGCACATACTTACCACGGTACAGTTTGTAAAAGTTAGAGGACCATGTATAAGAGTTGGTTCTCTCCTTCTACCATGTGGCTCCCAGGAATTGAACTCAGGTCTGCAGGCTTGACGGCAAGTGCCTTTACCCATGGAGACTTCTCACTGGCCCTAAAGGGTTTATTGTAATGGTTCCCTGGCTTTGGTATTAAACAAAATAAAAAGTAGACAGATGGCTGAATGTTAGTAACATTTATAATGATGGGGTGGAGGGATATTTTTATCTAGGAATTGCTAAAGTTGTAATACTTATCTTTAATTCACTTCCCTTTGAGTTACCGTTGGGCAGTGGTGCTTCCTTGCTAGGCAGCTTCCCGCTGAGGCATGACCGCAGTCCTCTAGGTTGGCATTGCTACCACTGTTTGCCATGTTACAGTGAAGCTTGGAAAGGAAAAGGAGGCGGTGCAAACTGGACCACAGCTCCCTATTTTTTAATGCCTATGTAAGACTTAGGTCTGCTTCGTTGATAATAAACTGTGTATTGATGATTGGCTGATTCCTAAACTAGAGCCTGGTATCTCAAGAGTTAACTGCCACGATTAATCAGTTTGTAGAGCAGAATAAAACCAAGTAGCTTTGTAGATGTTTTTATAGAGATGTACCTGCAACTTATTGTGGTATGTTTGAAAAACGAATCAGTTATTTATGTTGTCTTAGACATAGTGTGTTAATAGATATACAGTGCTAATGTTTGATGACATTTTACAGTCTGGAGTCACTGGGATATTGCTATCTGCTAACTTTTGGATTCAGGGACTTCTTATTTGTATCCCACAGAGTGATCTTTGTCTGGCTAGGGTTTAAGTCATGGAAGATTGACCTGTGCTGTTTCCTAATAATGTGACTGATGGCGAGTGCTGTGAGGAAGACATTGAGGACTTCAAGCCTTAGCAGCATTACTGATTTTGGCCATATTTCAAAATGTACTGCATATAATTTTCAGGCTTGCCTGTTTGTTATGGATAAAAAATTCATTTATTTACCAATAGTGGCATAGCAGCTCCCCAAGTTTGTCATACATACTTGACCCCTAAGATCAAGACAAAGTGAAGGAGACCACTTTGAACTTAAAGTTAGTGGGGCCTGAGAGATGTCTCAGTGGCTTGGAGGACCTGCTGCTCTTCTAGAGGACCTGAATTTGATTCTTCAACATCAGTACCCTAGCAGATAATGTGTAATTAATAACTTGGTTGAAGAAGTGAATTGGTATAGCCTATGTAGAGTTCTTTACAATATTAACTTTTAAAATTTGAACTGTAGGAATTCACTTTTGTGGTTGATTCTCAGTGGTTTTGTTATAGGAAGATAAATTTTTTTGTTAGCATTTTGAATGAGAACATACACTTTACAATTCCTCTGTTCGTCTATCGTGCTTAGAGACTTGGAGCTGCACATTTGATCATCATTGCCCTGACTCTCACAAGTGAGCTCAGACTGCATTGTGACTCTTTGCTTTGTGGCTTAGGCAGTTCACTGAGCCCAAATGCAGGACATATGATTATTTGGCTTTATGGGAACTGGGTGATTTCAAAAGACAGAGCTTCCAGGAATCTTGACCGTGGTGCTCCTGGGGGGTGGGTGGAATATGAATGCACAGGCCAACTGGACTGGGATCATCTGATCTTAACACCTTTGGTTATGGACTTTCCCAGAATGACTTCCTGCTTACTGTTTTTAGCTCTGTAAGAAGTTTTTGTTAAACTCTTTGTAGGTACTCACAGAGAGCTGGTATTGAAGGGAGGCCCATATGATGGAATATGAAATGTAAAGAAATAAAAGAATGACTCAAGAAGATAACACTTCTAAATGCAAGTGCCAGAAAAGTCACAGCTCATCTCAGTGAATTTGCAAGTGGTAAGTGGGCATTCGATTTTACATAGGAATGTGTTTGCTTTCCATGACATAGTGTGTCCTTGAAATCTAGTGTTTAGCAAATTCATTTGCTAATGAAGAATTAAAGACAATTTAGACTTTTTCATATTAAATTTTAGCAATGTATTTTCTTAAGACTTTTCCCATTAAAAACCTCAGAAACATCTTTTAAAATTGTAAATCTTAATGGCTTTATGCAGGTCTTTCTGCACCACATTTTAAAAACTAATCTGAAGTGAGAAAGAGAAGCTCAAATTAAACATTTTTGTTTGTAAGACCATTGGTGTCTGTGCTTTAGGCTATTTCTATTTTTCAACTGGTTGAAAAGAATTTAGAGTTTCATGTCCTTACTAGTAGACTTAGAAGAAAACATAACTTGTACATAAAACATAAAAGCCATCCATCCATCTTACTGCTCTGTCAGCCATGTGTTACGTGTGGTCTAAGGGATGATCAGTGATGGCCATCTCCTCAGTCTGGAAATAGCCTGACTGAGATATCAAATACACGTGAGGTCAAGCCATAGGCTTGGCATGTCGAGCAGAAGTCAACTGGGAAATTGAGGCAGTCAGCTGTACTTCCCAAGTTAGCTTTCTCTCCAGTGATGGTCTTCGCATGGCTAACCATCCCATTCTGAGTTAGGTATTTTTAACTGTGTGATGAGCAGTAGTAACCTCTGTTGGAGATGGTTCGCTTTCTAACTCTTTTCACAGACAGTGTTTTTGCTGTTCAGTTTTCTTCCCTCTTTTTCAGACTTAGGCAGCCCAGTCCATTCTCATATAAGGGAGTCTTGGAGGACATGTGACATAAACATGCTTGTGTCTGAAATATGTAGCCTAGTGTCAAGAGCCAGCTTCCCAGTATGCTCCAGTAGCACCTGAGAGTTGATATGCATCTTGTAACTGTATCATGGGATGACCACTGTTAGCAGTTTGGTTACTGTTTTCTTCAGGCTGACATGTTCTCTGTGTACAAATCACTTTTTTAAAACCAAAAAATTATTATACTATAACTTGGACCCCCAGATTTTCATCTTGAAAAAATTCAGACAGAAGCATGGAAATATATTTGGAGGTGTAACACCTGAATACCCTCATGTAGATTGTGTTGTAGTAACAATTCTGGAATTTTGGTGTCTCACAGAACTATTATGAGAAAGTATTTTCGTTTTAATCCCAGGTGTTGGGATATGAGGCTGCTTCAGACTGTGTGCAGCAGCTGACTGTGATTTGCCTCATGCTCTAGCAGGGGCATGGTTTTGCCAGCCGTAGATAGTTTCTGTAATGTGTGACAGTTGGAATTCTGGGAATTTTTCAGATGGTATATAAATGATAGACCCCTGATAAGTGAGGTGAGGGGGTGGTTGTTCATTGTTTAGTTGTGCTCAAAGGAGAAACAAGAAAGACTTTAGATTCAGGGATCTCCCCTCCCCTCCTCTCCCCTCCCCTCCCCTCCTCCCCTGTTCTCTCCTTCTCCTCCCCTTCTCCTTCCCCTCCCTTCCCCTCCCTTCCCCTTCCCTCCCCTCTACCTCTTCTCTCCTCTACTTCTCTTCCTCTCTACCTCTCCTCTCCTTTACCTCTCCATCTTTCTCTGCTATCTAGTGATATGGGGTGAAGGTGGGGGATGGGGAATGAAGGGTAGGAAAAAGAAGAAGCCACAAAATAGCCAACACTAACTACAAGCAAAGAAGAAACAAGAAGAAAGAAATTAGGTTCAAGGATCTCTTATCTCTCTCTCCCCCCCTCTGTCTTCTTTCTCTCCTATCTAGTGATCAGGGGCGCAATTGGGGTGGGGTAAAGGGTGGGAAAAAGTAGAGCCCACAAAGTTGCAAAGACCAGCCACACTGTGTAAGTGATGGTCTGAATTCCATCCCATCCCATCCATCAGTCAACTTTATGATTATCATTCTATTTCAGTGTGAACTGCAGACTTTAGGATTGTTCTCTTTAAGAAGAATTCAGACTTGGCTTATAGTTTTGACTTTGTAAAGCTTCACATATATACCACAGAATGCCTCAATCTTAAGTGTACTTTTCCTGAGTTTGATGAATGTTTGGTAAAAGTACAGTAAGGTTTTAGATAATACTGTATTTTTATGATTACCAAAGTGGTATTTCTTTGTTATTCTCGTCTGTCTACTTTATACACTCGCAAGTGTGCTTTCATAGGTGTTATAAATAAAACTGCTGGGCTAAAGGCTTTCACATATTGATGGGTATGCCAAATTGCCCTCTCAAGAGAACTTTATCCATTTACATGCAGGTCAGCAATATAGCAATGTATGGGAGTGCTCTTTCCCCTGTACCCTCTCAACATATGAAACACTACCTAGTCACTCCACATCTCCTCATCTGTAATGATTACCCATTAGGTATTTTTTTTTTTCTGTTTGTGAGTTGTCTTCTCATATATTTACTGTGCGTGCCTCTTATCAGTCATGCATTATAATATTCTTTTTGGGAATGCTTCATCTGTAATTTTTTTTGACGTGTTTCACACTCAGAAATTTAATTTTTGATGTTGTCACTCAGTGTTTGCAGGTCTTGATTGTGAAGGCCATCCTTACACCAAGCATTGAAAATCACGTGTTCTTTTCTTCCAGGGTTGACTTTTATTGACCTTTACAAGGAAACAGAGATCATTGTGACTAAAGTGCTAGGGAAATTGGTTTTAACCCTAAGTTAAATTCAGATAGTAAGCAGAGTTGCTGGAGAGTCTTCAGACATAAGCAGCAGATGATGACTATTTTTCATACTTATGGACTAGTAATAAAACCAGTTTTAGCTAAGGTGGAGAGTCATAGGAAACTTCGGTTTACGAATATATGTTTGGCTTTGTTTCTTATTATTTTGGCCAGTCCTTATTTTTCTCTAAAACTTTCATTCTGACATTACAATTTCCTGTCACATTGTCGTTGTTGTTGTTACTTTTCTCAGTGACTCAAATCTCTCTTCTGTGGTGGTGAATCAAGGTGCCTGAAATGTCAAGAAAGGAAAGGTTGTATACCTTCAGAATAAATTGAACATTGTGAATATTTCCTCAGGGTAGTTCATTAAGGTTGAATTATAATTTCTTTAAAAGCAGTTTGTGCTGTAGTAATTTACATCAATATGAAGCTAGTCACTATCCTCCAGTGTAGTCACCAGATAGCAATCTCCAGTGTTGAGGAACCAGTTCATCAACTAGTCACTTCAAAGTTTGATTATGAGCTCACCATTTAATACACAAATTAGCATGTGGGGATCTCCAGCTAATGAAAGTATTTGGGAAATGCCATCCTTAAATCTGAGCAGCACTGTTCAGTTTGGTTGTTGCTCAGGGTGTGTAATAGTTTCTGTCCAGCCATCAGCCACACCTGGTAGCTCTCCTCACTGAAGTGATCCTGCCGTTCTACCAGTGACAGACTCTTGGCTGTAACGAGCTGTGGGCTCCTGGAAGACCACTGTTCTCCCCGGCCTCCTATAAGGACTATATGGTGCTAAGTTTTACCAATCAGGTATTTGTGTTCAGTATTCGGCTATGTATTCCTGGTTTAATTTCTTGGGCTCAGTCTTCTTGGGGATGGTGTTGTTTTAGAGTTTGCTGTCTATATATGTTTTCATTCAGGGAACAGACCCCTCTTAAATGATTTTGTCACTGTGTGGTAGTTTCTGTTGTGAGGGATTCATCTTTTCATAATAAGAAAAATTTGTTATTACAAAACTAAAGGAATTAAAAACAGATTCAAAAGATGAATACTTGATTTTCCTACTTAACAGATTTATATATGTTTCTAATGTTAATGTTAGGAATAAGCCACAAAAGTGTTGTTACATGTGAGCTTAGTTTTTAGTCTTGTATAGAATAGAAGCATTGAAAGCCAGAAAGGTAAATGAAGTTCATACTGTTGGGTATGTCGGGAAGCAGAGCCTCTGTCTTTTTTTGTATCTCTGGATAGTTTAGCAAGGCTGTAAAAATATTAACAGTAAATCTCGGGTCAGCCTGGGCTACATAGCAAAGTCCTTTTCTAACTTCCCATCCTCCCAAATTACTCTCTGCAGTGACTGTGTAGGTGCTTGTGCTCCTTTAGTTTTAGAAGAATGATCCCTAGCAAATGACACAGGATGCTTTTACTCTTTCTGGTTTTCTTTACTTTAGTGATCTGTCTTTTACATTTCTAAGAGATAATGAAGTTTAACTTTTTAAAAGACCTGGTTCTATTCCTATTTTAGAATTCTTATAAAAACATTGATTTGGACTTTTTCATTTAAATTGGCAGTATATTGCATTCAAGTTCTTAACGTTTTTTCAAGGGGAAACTAGTACCTTTTAAATTAAAAATATACATTTAAATTAATTTGTTTTCTTGGTCCTGCTGGGGATTGATGCTAGCCAAGTAGTCTACTGTTGCTTAGCGCTGTGTTCTTTTTTTTTTTTCTGTTGCTTCAGGAGTTGGGAGTTTGTAAGGATGAGAGGAGAGGTATTCTTTTGAACTTAAGTGGCCTTTAGTCTGTTTCGGTAGCCCAAGGCCCTGCTGAGCAACCTCAAGGCCCTTCAGTGGGAGCTCAGGTATTCATAGAATGAAGTAGTGGGCTGTCACCGCTGGGTCTGGAAGTCATCCTTGACTTTTCTTTCACTCTCAGTAGTGAACCAATTAGTATGGCTCACTGATTGGGTTTTCCTTCAGTAGGGCCCTTCTCTAAAGTTAATTCTGACTTTTGTATTCTTTTAATCTACCTAGTTTGTCTTTAACTTTATTCTCCACAGGAGAGTGTTAATAATTTATTTAAAGTACAGATCTTACTTAACTCCCACTTTAATAGCTTTCCTGTGCGTATGAGTGAAGTCCGAGTGCGCTAAATGACATGTTTCCCTTATGATAGAACCCTGTCCTTGTTTCTGAGTCAGTCCTTGGGGGGGGGTTATGACTTCTGATGGCAGATTGTGATACTTCCTGTGACGCTCAAGCTTAGTCACCCTGCTCTGGCCTCTTTTTGCTATACCGTTGCCATGTTTTTGTCTTAGATAACCTTTACTCATCTTTCAAAATTGAGCTCAGTTTGTATCTGTTCCAGGAAATCCTGCTTGAATCCCACTGTCACTAGACCCATCTTCTGACAACTTGTTCACAGATCTGGAACTTATCATAGTAAATTAAACCCTTTTTAAATGACATTTTCTAAAAGGACTTGGTTTATTTAAGCAAAGGCCATGCCTTATTAATAGTTGTATCTACAATGTCTAGGAAGTGACTCTTATTAGAGTTAACTACACTCACTACTGTACCACTGACATCTTAGTGAAGGCAGTGGTTAGTTCTTCTGAGCCAACATTCCTCTGGGTGATGCACTGGTTTTGGGTCTTGTGAGGAGTTTAGGGGACATGGAACGGGGTCTGGGAATCTGTCTTTTTTTTAAAGCTTGCTAGTTGATTATGGTTTGTTGCAAGTTTGAAAATGACTGACCTAATTAATTATTATACCATTATAGTTTGTGTCAGAGATTCCCCTAGACCATGTACAGTAAGTAGTTGTTTACACTTAGTAAGTTATGCCTACTACAGTATGGATATGTTTTAGGTTACTTGATGGATATCAATTCTGTATGAAATTTCAGCTCACTTGGAGACTTTCTCATTTAGGGATGTATTTCTGCTGACTGAATTCTCAGCTGAATGATAGTCCCACTTAACCAGGAGTCTTCTTGAGTTGATAGTAAGGAAATTAGTTGGGCTTCATCCCACAGATTTTAGTTATTTGTAATTTTCACTTAATTTTAGTCTTTCAGAATGATTTTTAAAGTATTTCATTGTGGTTTTAAGTACATATACAGTCTTTATATTTACATTTGCATGTACCCACAAAGTACCACCCAGGTCAAGGTGTAGAATTTTTTTTGATTCTTTAGAAGTTTTGATCAAATTTCGTTTCCAGGTAGAATATACCCTAAGATAACCAGAATTAGAGCCTATGATGTTAGCCTCTTGGTTAAAGTGCTAAGACTTTTGCACATGTCTTTTGGTGGACATACTCATTCATTTCGTTTCTGTATACACATGAAACTTGTAGATAAGGATAAACAACTATTTTTGTGATTTATTTTGAATAATTAAAATTAAATTGTTTGAAGATTTTAGTGAATTTTGTATTTGTTTTGCTAAGAACGTATTGAGTCAAAACTCACATATGCACAGGAAACTCAGTAAATATCATGAAATTTCCAGAGATGTAGTTTTTCATTGAGTAATCTTCTCATGTTAGTAACTCTTGCTTTTCTCTCTAGGATCATCTTGCCTGTGGGCTGGCAGGCAGTCATAGGACTGCAGGATGGGTCTTCGGATTCACTTTGTTGTTGACCCGCACGGTTGGTGCTGCATGGGCTTGATTGTCTTTGTCTGGTTATACAATATCGTTATAATTCCCAAAATTGTCCTCTTTCCTCACTATGAAGAAGGACATATTCCGGGCATTTTAATAATAAGTAAGTTTCTAAGTACTATTACCTCCTATAAAAATTTTTTTTCTCATTGTGAATGCTTTGAAGTACAGTGTCTTCATGACTTCCTTTGACTATGCTATTTCAGTAGTACTACTAAACCTTTAATTAAATTACAGTTGTATAAAACAATAGCTTTTTGAACTTGGAGAGATAAGATACTAACTCTATATTTATTTCACTCTGAAAAGTATATGAAGAAAAGCCTGACAACAGGTTTTGTATTTAATTGTAAACATGGGAGGTTATTGATTGATTGATTGATACTATTTTGAGACAGAGCTTTTCTCAGTAGCCCAGGGTGGCTTCAGACTTGCCATCTTTCTGCATCTCCTCTGCATGCCTGGGATCCCAGCATCTCTGTGCCTGGCTTGAAGATGAAGGCATTATAAGGAAGGGGAATGGGATATATTACTGGGAGATGAGAATTTCATGATCCTAAAGATAACTTGATTGTGATGTCATTGGATCTCCTGGATCATTATTATCTGCTGCAACCCAAAGATTATGGCTTGCTTATGTTACTGACAGTCAGATCACAATGACACATTGTTGCAGTAATTTCTTAACCCAATAAGCCTGTATTAAAAACACACAACCCTATTATTATATTTATAAGCTATATGCCTAGATTTGGCATTTCTGTCACTATACTAGTTTATTCCCTAGCTATGAAACCCTTTGCTACTTGCAGCTTCTCCAGGCCATGTGGTTCTGCTCCATATTGACTTCCACCTCCTCTTCCTTCATCCTCTCTCCTTCTGCCCCCATCCTCGAAGACCTCCAGTTCCACCTTTCCTTTTCATTGCCCAATCACAGGCTCTGGCCTTTATTTGACCAGTTAGAATGGGGAGAAGGTTCACATGAGATCACCTGAATACACGATCAATTCCTCATAGTGGGCAGCCCCTCTTGAGGAAGCAGAATTAACATCAAAATACAAACAGCACCAGTGCAACCCACATTTCTCCCCTTTTGTCCAATAAAAAGACTCCTTCTCCCCCCATATAAATTGAGCACAACCATAACAATTATGCAAATATAAATATAAAATATGATATACACTTAACATCTAGTCCATCATCTTTGTCAATTAGATAAAGTACTCTACCATCTATCCTAACTTAAAGAATCTACAGTTCTATACCTGAATTATGTTTGGATTTTAGCTTGTATTACCAACTGAAAACCATCCTTTCAAATCTATATCATCATCTTCAATGCTAAACAAATTAAGTTTGTTTATAAGACTATAACAAGTTTTCATCCCCGTCAGAAATTCAAGAATGAATTAAATATTACCCGAATATATAGAAAACACAAAACATAGCTTCCAAATTTAACTTAACCAAATTTGCAAAGACAACTGACTACCTGGACAGTCTCCCATTCCTCGAAATGTTGGATCATCTGTCTTCAGCCTTCTGGCCCAGGATCGTCTGACAGGACTATGAAGCAGGAACTATGAAGGACTATCTTACTCTGTCTTGGCAGAGCCAAGCTATTGACTATCCCGCATGTCCTTTCCTGGACAGTATTTTTTGTCTGTAGATGGATAGGGCAATTCTTACCCAGTGACTACCTTGCCACAACTGGAGTAACTCTATATGGAGGTTTTGATGCTCAATATCTTCTTTGAACTATGAAGGGGTTGCAGTTAGGAGCAGACCTGGCTTGTCAAATGATCTTTAGTAATGAAATAACATTAAATGTCATATTTTGTGGATTTCTGATGTTTTTGATGCCTATGTAAAGTATATCTGAACTGTTAAATCTTAACTACTCTTAGCCATTTCTATTTGAAGAATATTGAAGATACTTTATTATAATTAAATCAGCAACTAATATAACCATGAGTTTACTATCTGACCCTTAACTTGGTGTTACTTAATCATCCTAAACAGTTTGTAAATCAGCTATAGAAGCACTAGGTCCAGGCCTTGTATTCTTAAATGAGTTGCATAGGCACCATGCCTATCTAAGAGTAATAATATTAATTGCAAATTTTGTATAAGTATCTGAAGATTTATACCAATGAAAACCTTAACCCTGTATCAATATACATAAATTCTATTGCAATGTAAGAAATTAACTTCAGTTTTGCATCAATATAAGGGTTTCTACCAACATAAAATTATAGCTATATAATACTTTAAGAGTAAATTTAATATCTTATCTCTATTTGTCTATTTCTCTAATTTCTATAATTTTACTATATCCTCCCCTTTTCTTTCCTTCCCCTCTTCCTTCACCTAGAAGGAAAGAGAGAAGAGGAAAGGAAAGGTAGAAATCCCTCACTCTAAGCTCTCTAGTTTCCTCCCTGTCCAAAGCAACTCACAGCTACACATCTGCAGTGTTTACAGCTTTCGTGTCCTTCCCTCATTTTGATCTCATAGCATCTATAAGAAATATAATCCCTATCATTCATACTGTGAGGTGTGGCCATTTTATCCTGTAGTCCTAGTACTCAGAAGACTGAAGCAGGAAAATGGTGACTTCTAGGCCAGCCTGAGCTCTGTAGTAAGATGTACATCAGACAGACAGACAGACATTGCAGTCAGATACACATCAGTGAGCACTGTTTTCTTTTTATGTGTTCAATGTGTTGGTTTTTTATTCCCCTACAAAATGCCTATTTTTTTTTTGAGCAACAGAGAATTAGAGGACGTGTTTATTATTTTTCCCTATGTATTAATTTAAAACATGTAATTATGGTGATTGAATCTCAATTGTTAATATTATTTTCATGGTTACTTTAACACTCAAAAGGATTTAATTCTTCACTTTTGAAGTACATCTCTTAAGATTCATTGAAAGAGGCAATTGAATATCACTAATTTAGAATAATTTTTAAGACAGAGTTGATGAAAGATTAAATGTAGAATTTTTTTAAATGCTGTTTTGATCCTTTTAAATGAGTCTATTCGTTTATCATTACTAGGGTCACTGTATAAAACAATCTCATTTATTATGTTTACCAGTTATTTTGGAAAATCATATTTAAAATTGATACATTTAGTGTAAACGTCATCTTGGCAGGATTATTTGAAATAGTAAAATAAATCTACATTTTATTTCTACATGTAGTCTGTTGATAAAGTTATCCTGATAGGTGTTGACTAAAATGCATTTTTAAACCTTAAGCTTGTTGATAAAACATTTTAAATGGCAAATGATTAATTTCTGTGTTTAATTTCATCTTACAGTATTCTATGGCATTTCCATATGTTGTCTGGTTGCCTTAGTGAGGGCCTCCTTAACTGATCCTGGAAGACTCCCTGAGAATCCCAAGATCCCACATGCAGGTATGCTGTCCTTTAGGCTCATCCATTTTTCTGATGTTGAAATTACATTTATTGACACATTACCTCCAATATATGCTTTATATAAGTCATTTGAAACCACTCTCAAGTCTCTGCTCACATGTCTGTTTTCAGTAGCAGACACTCCTCTCCCCCATTCTGTGCCTGCTCTTTTCATTCCTTTTAGATCCATTCTGGACATGTGGGTTACTTTAACCTCTGTGTTTATGTGTGGTATTGTATCTCTAGTCTCCAGAAGAATCTGCCACCACTTACAAGAAATAAGTATTTGTTGAATGAAACAAAATTTCCTGAGAGATTCTGGTTTATTTAGAACAGGATTTTCACTTTGTGATATTGATAAGTTGCTTAGAACAAATAGTTTTAGTGTTATAAACACTATTTCTCATTTTTATGAAGGTTCTAACAACTTAATGAAAAATTGAAAACCTTTGTTTCTGATATCAATTGAAGATATTTTTTATTCTCTTGACAGATAATCATTCAAACCATGAAAAATGAATTGTTTATTTTGTTATATACCAGATATAATAGAAGCTCACTTTTTATCTTTCTTTAGCTCATCTTTGATTATTTCTGTATTAGCTTTGAGAGTTCTGTACTTTTCTATATGTTTTTATAGTACATTTTAGAGCTATTTTCTGTAATAATTTAGTAGCTTCTAAATTTTTACTTTCAAATTTTCTGGGAGCTTTAAAAACATCTCAGTGTCCAGGTTACAACTTTTATCAGTTAAATCAGAATACTCAGGCTCAGGCATAGGTGTGAGTTTACTGAAAGATCTCCTATGGTTCTAGTATGTAACAGAGTTTTGGAACCAAAGTAGTAACTCCATATGAAATGCGATTGACAAGTCACCATACAGAGCCCTCCAGAAATGCTGATTCTTGCTTTTTGAAATTTGTCATTCAGGGCCTTACTTGGCTCACAGACTTAGATGAAATGGGAGTATCACAGTGCTATTTGTGTAGCTGTAGCACTGCATTTAATACGTAGCTCAGTTTACTTGCAGCAGTCGTAACAGAGTCTCTTAGTTGTTAATGTATCTGTGAGAGCAGAGAGAGGGAGAGTACTGTGGTCTGTATAGACTCCATCTTCTTCTCGGGCAGTAGAGCTGAAAGCTGTATATACCATGTCTATCCACACGCTGCTGCTTCAGCCCTGAGGTGCAGTCGCTTCACAGCAAAGAAACAGACCTTGTCTAACTCCAGACCTGCTTCCGAGGAACACTGCAGCGGTCAAACACTCAAATACCTATAGGCTTCTGATACTGCCTGTCAATAAAAGACTGTCTAAAGGGAGTAGCCATGATTCCACTGTTGTGAAATTGTCACACAATTAGGTTGCTAGATGTTGAAATTTTAGAAGAGAAAAACGAACACATTACTAAGTTTTTGTTGTTATAATGAAATACCCAAGGCAGACAAGCTTCATAAAGAAAAGATTTATTTAATACACATTGAAAGTATCTCATAGTTCAGATGATAGGATGTGGGAAGGCTTCCTTACCTCCATCAGTCCTTACCTCCCTGATGCCCTTTTCTGTAGAGCCCTCCAGAATTGTCCATAAGGCTCTGCTTACAGTGTTGCAGGCTTCTCCAGGCTGCTCTTCCACTCTTCCAGAAGCCTGGTTCCAAAAGCAATTGCACATTCTAGGTAGCGTTATTGTAACAGTCCTATCTGTAGAGTCCACTTTTCTGTGCTAGTTTTGTGTCACTATAGTAAAATAACCAAGACAGGGTATTAATGGAGAAAAGAAATTAGTTTAGTTCATGGTCTGGAGGTGTGGGAGTGCTATCTACACTGCTACAGATCTGGTTGAGGGCCCAGGAATGTGTACTCACATTTCTTACCAGGAAGCTGGAGGTTCAGAGCAGTACAGCTTTTGGGATAGTCCCTGTTCCAGTTGTTCACAACCAAACTCTTAATACATAGACCTTTGGGTTCAAACCTCACCCAAACATGAGGAACAGGGAATCTCGATTTTTATAAGAGAATTTTTCTATTAAAAAATAATTCTACTTGAGTAAGATCTTGAAGTTGAGCCTGGCCTGAAGTACATGGTGACGCACTCTGTTTCTCCAAGAGCCATCCATCCATCCATCCAAACAAACACACACACTAACCCACTACCAGTAAAGTTTTGAATTCAAACTCTTAACACTGGGAAAAAGCCCAAAAACTAAGTAAGTAAGTAAATAAATAAATAGATAAGTTAGGAAGTAATGAAATATAGAAATATTGAACATTAAGCAAATAATACGGTTTTAACAGATTATTTAGTGTGCGTATGTGTGTGTGTGTATGTGTGTGTGTGTGTGTGTGTGTTGTATCTATATGCAAATGTACTCCATGTGCATGTAGGTGCCCTCAGAGTTTTTAAAACTTAGAAGATTCTGCTTTGTAATACTGCGTCACAATTCTTGGGTTACAGAAATGGGGTGGACTTGACTGCTATGCTGGAGTTTGCCAATCTATTCACCTGGGCCCCAGCGTCTTAAACTGTGGGTCCTGTAACTGAATGTGGGGGTCATGAAAACTTAAGCTACAGTAAAAGATTTCTGAAATGCAAAATTTAATTCTAAATCGAATGATGAATCTGCACCTCTATAGCACTTGCCTCTACTGAGCTGTGGGTGACATCTCTGAGTTCTAAATACAATGCCTCCTCGTGTGTGTGTGTGTGTGTGTGTGTGTGTATGTGTGTGGGTGTGTGTGGGTGTGGGTGTGTGTGTGGGTGTGTGCGCGCATGGTATGTTATAAATACCCCAGGCTCATAACCCATAATCATGACATATTATTATATATATGAATTTTAGGGTTTTTTTTAATTGTACATAACGAAGTTTTCTTCTTGAAGTTGTCTTCTATGAGGAAACAATAAAGAAAACAAGGACTTGATATTTCCTACCATATTTGTCTTACTGGAACAGTGGATCTTAAACACTGCTGTTTGAAGAGCTGGGTGAGGTGGTATATGTCTGAAATTCTAGCTTGCAGGAGGCAGAAGCATATGCTCCAGCCACAAATTCAAGGCTGCTCTGGTCTACATATTGAGTTTTGAGCAAGCCAGGATTTTATATCAAGATGTGTCTCAAGAAAAAAAAATTTTTTTCTTGAATTTCTGACTGGTGTTTTATTTAAAAACTTGTTAGATATTGTTTGCCTAAGGATTATAACAGAATTTTCAATAATTTCTGAAATGGCTGTAGAAGTTTTGCTGATATTTTGTTCTCTGTATTTATGCACACTGTTCTCAGCCCTGAAGATTTAAAATCAAAACATCAATCAACTCTGCAAAACATTTAAAAGCTTTCTCTTTTGCATTTTCGAATATTCATCAAAGATTTCTTTATGTAAAAACAAACAAACACAAGTTGTTATGGTATGAAGTTCTTTAAATGTCAAAATCACGTGTGAACTAAGTAATTGTTTTAAAACAATTTATGGTTCATCAGTGATGTTTGATTTGTAGACTTACTTACCTGGATAGCTGGCATCATATGAAAACTTCTCTGGTGAAAGGTTATGAGTGCAACAAGGTAAAAGCCCTGTCCGCACAGTGGAATTAGAGGCTCCTTCTCGTAACCAGGCATCCTCTTCTCTCAAGACACAGGATATCAGCCACGGACTAGAGCGTTGGCTCTCTCTAGGCTGCTACATGCTAATTCATCAAAATGATGCTGTGCTGGTGCAGTTACACAGTTTCCATCTTGCTTACAGTAGTAAGGCTGACTTGAGGTGTTTAAACCGGATTTCAATATTGTTTCTCTCATGGTATGTTTCCATTATAAAAGGAACTATAAGAGATGATGCTTTAAATTACAGTTAATTCGATATAGATTTTATTTTTATTTACCAGTTTCCTTCAAAATATCTACAGCAGAATGTTTTCCTCACATTTTCCTATGTAAGATTGAAATATGCTGATCTATAGGCATTAAAGTGGTAGAATTTAAAAAGGGAATTGTTTTTTCAGAAGACATCATTACTGTCATCTTTTTAAAAGATTTAGAATATTTTTGAAAAATTTAACTTTGATATTTGCGCAATCATTTAGTACCAGCACTGTGTGCAAGGACTACACTATACATGGTAATATTAATTGGGAAGCTGCAGTGTCTGTCCATCTACCATAAGATTATAAAAGTAGCAGAAGCATAAGTGCTGACATTTTAAAACTTTTATAATGGTAAAATTTCATTTTAGAAACTGCAAAGAATATGCATCTCATATAAAGAATCAGTTATTTTATGTTGGAAAATGAATTAATAGTTTTTATGAATGTGGTTAGAACAATTTGTGATGAAAACAAATACCTTTTCTCTTCTGCAAACCATTAATTGTAGACTGTTTTCCTATAGCCCAGAGGCAGTTGCTACCTGGGTAATAGTCTGAAGCTGATTCTAGCCCTGGATTGGTGGTGGTAGGAGCAGTGGCAGTTCAAAGCCAACCCAGGCAACATAGTACCCAGACACTGTTTCATAAAAACAGAACTCACTCACCTGCTTATTTTCACTAAATACTAATGATTTTTCTATCCTTTGTTTCTTTATTGAATGGATGCCTTCAAAACCCAATCTGACCTCTAGCCTTCTTCTAAAACACATGCCCAAATTAATTCATTAACATTAAAAAATAAAATGCCTTAGGAAAATATAAGATTGATTTCAACTTATTTATCTACTGAAACTAAGACTCAGTATTATTTCTTCTTTAGTTCTTTTATATAAAATACCTTGTATAAATTAATTGATTTATATAAAATTCTTCTAATATTTTGACTAGGCTTAGAGTTTTATAAGATACCACATTCTCATGATTTTTTTCAGAACCGTGCTTTCTGCCATTTACTTGGAAATGGTGGTATCTTATTTTTGTAGTGTTAAGATAGAAATGTATAAAGCACGTAGAACTTACAGCAGCATTTATGGCAAAGGTGATTGCTTATATTGGAGACTCAGCAAAAAGAGAAATGTCTCGGTGACCCGAGCCGCAGACCCCGTGGACTTGGGTAGCAGTAAGTCTGAACATCACTATGTGCCTCCTCCTAAGTGCTGGTCTGCTCTCCTCTGCAGAGCGGGAGCTGTGGGAGCTGTGCAACAAGTGTAACTTGATGAGGCCGAAGCGCTCCCACCACTGCAGTCGCTGTGGCCACTGCGTCAGGAGGATGGACCACCACTGTCCTTGGTAAGGAGACACTTGTCATTGCACTCAAGAGCTGCAGCAGGAGGATTAGTTAGGGGAAAAGAGAGTCTGAGAACTTGTCAGTTTTAAGAAAAAATTACATTAAACTTACTTCATTAAACATTCTTTCAATAAAAATGATTCTTGCAAATCCCTGAGTAAACTGTAGAGGTCTTATCCCTGCTACTAAGAAGACATTTGAGCAAAAACTTTGAGCAGAAAAAACTGAGCAGGATTGCTACATACCCAGATACACAGAAGGACTAAAGTGCTTATGTCAAATGAGGCTTGGAGGCAGCGTTTGGTACAAGGTCAGATGTGTGGAAGCGCTTACCTCACAGCTGTTTCTTTTGTCGGGGAGAAGTCACAATGTCCACTGCTTAGATTCCTCTTTCCTTACTCAGGAGAAGAACAATACTTTTTAGATTCACTGATAACTCTTTTCTACTCGTTACACCTTTAATAGTGTTTTCTGTTGGATAGTAACATTTTGTACATGCTGGATATATATAAGTGCTAATTAACTTTCTGTAGAACTGCCAATATTTTTGGTCAATAGGGGGCTCTGTTGTAATATTTAAAGTCATTCTGTTAAAAAGTAGATTTAAAAGATGCTCTGAGAATCTATTGTATTTCATTTCAAAGCTGTCAATAAAAAAAATTGAGCAAGATATTATATTTAATTCTGCTTGTCTAACATAGAATCTTGTTTAAATATTTAAATTGGTATAACAGAATTTTATACACGTATGCATATATATATATATGTGTGTGTATGTATGAAGATTACTGTATAATAGCCTCCTTTGACTTACATTCATTTACCTGCAGTTAACTGGCCAAAGACAGCTTACCTTTGTCTAATGATGCTAGTCAATTTCACTTCCCTGATGTGTGGTGACTCTTTTTGATAGCATTACTAATTAGCAAAATTTCAGTTGAAATTGTTTTTTAACTCTAAACTATTTACATACTTTTAAATTTATTTACATAGATTTCCAGAAACTAGAAAAACAGAATAGCATTTTAAATAAAAGTACTTCAGGTTTTTTTAATTGTCTAAATCTACTATAAGATACTGTATACTGTGCCATACAGTGTTTTAAAAAATGTACCTTACATTTTAAATAGATAATTTTCCAAATAAATTTTTAAACCTCAGTGGTACTTACATCACAATAATAGCATATGAAAAATACTATGTGAAATCTTCAGTAATTAGTTCTCACACTGAAAATTCATAGCACTTTTTTTTGGATTAGTTTTCCTAATCAAGTAAAAAGGTGATAAACATTTATGGTATAGCTGGGTATTGCTGTTTCCTTACAGAAGAATACCATAATTAAAAAAAATCATCTGGGCCATGTGTCTATTAGTACTAGTGATATATGTTTAAGAGGTAAAGACTAGGTTGTTGGTGAGGAAATGAAGCTCCCTTTAACTTGAAGTGTAATGCTCAGATATTTTTGTTCCTAGACGTCTTGCTTTCAATGTTTGTTTCAGGTTATTGTGGGGGGTTAGCAAGGAGTGTGGCCTGGTTGAGATTTGGGGATTTCTGTGACTGAATTTTTAGCAGAGTGCTACTGAAGTCCAAACAACAGCAATACTTGGTATTAATTTGAAGCAGAGGATTGTTCGTTTAAACAAACTGCAGCATTTGAAGGATCTCAGCTTCAGATCTGATCTGATGCCTCAGCTCTCGGCTGAGGTCTTTGTTTTTGTCTCTGGCTGTTATTTCTAAATGGTTTAGACTCAGGCACCCACACGCTAAGTGAGGGCTCTTAGCCTTTCAAGGTTAGACGCTCGCTGTTTCTGAGCAATGGCATGTGCTGTGTTATTCTGGACCAGCTGAGGAGAGGGAGGATGGGGACCAACAACTGAGCAGAGTTTTGAGGCTTGAGTGAGCCACTTAGAGTCTCTCTTGCAGGTAACAGGGCTTAGAATTGTCCTGTTTACAAAGTGTGTGTTCTGCAATCTCAGGTAAACTTCCACAAGCATTCCAGCTCAGTTCTATTGTTGATTTTTTTAAAAAAATAATGTAAACAATATATCTTAAAAGTAATACTCTAAGCTACAAATTGAACTTGCCAAACACACACACACACACACACACACACACACACAGACACACACTCCCTCCCTTGGTGATAGTGTAGCTCTATTTTTATGGAAAACATTCATATAATTTTAAGAAAAATAATTTTATATTGAAATTTTAAATTAGATTTTAATGGTATCTTAAAAATATACTCATTTTGTAAAATATGGGATGCATTTTAAATGAACTTTGGTAATTTATGATTATAGATTATCATTGTTATAGTTAGACTTCACTGATGTTTTGATGGAGAGTACATGTAAGTGATTTTGAATACACTTTTAGGTTCAGCAGCCAAGGATAGATATTTCATAAAGTAAACATATAAAAATAAAATGATGAGCCTCGCAGTTCTGTACAAGTGGCAAGTCTGAGCTGTTTTTCTCTGAGGTGTTTAAGTTGCTCTCCTTTGCTAGAGTGTGACAAGGAAGGGCAGAGGTGCCAGAGTAATTAAGACTTCCTTCTTGTCCCATGGCCTCTGGCTTTTCTGAGTATACTCTGGCCAGTGGCCTAAATCCATCATGCGTCTGCTTGTGTCGGTTGACACAGGGCACTGGGCTACTATGAGCTAGAGGAGTATAGTCTCTAGCTGGCCTCCTTGGTAGAGGAGAAGGCACGTTAAAGTATGTATCTCTAAATAGTTGGATGTTAAGTTTCGGTGAGACTTACCTTCATGATCCTGATGTGAGCCTTTTACTAAAACTTCAATGTTTCTTTTTCATTTTCTCTTTAGGATAAACAATTGTGTGGGTGAAGACAACCATTGGCTCTTTCTGCAGTTGTGTTTCTACACTGAGCTGCTTACTTGCTACGCACTGATGTTTTCTTTCTGCCATTATTATTATTTTCTTCCACTAAAAAAGCGTAATTTGGTAAGACATGTTTGTACACACTAATGTTAGAGCAGCTGTGACGTATGCCTGTGAACATGGTAGTTCCTGAGTACAGGCAAAATAGCAAAGGGCCTCAGTCCAGTGAGCTTTACACTACACTAGGTTTGAGAACGTGGTATGTTCTTTTTACACAAGTCTCTTTGACTATTCGTGTTGAGTAGATTTCTTCAGAAGACAAAATATGAGCTTTTTCAGTATAGGAGTCTTGGTTTAAAAGTAACAAAATAATGAAAACAAAGGAAAAGTAAAAAAACCTTGGGTTTTTCTTTTTTTTTTTAAATAAAATCAGGTTTATTTATTTTACTTTTTTTTTTTAAATTATTTATTTTATTTTATTTTTTTAATTTACATTCCAAATCATTTCCCCTTTCCCGTTTCCTCCCTCCCCGAAAGTCCCATAAGCCCCCTTCCCTCCCTCTTTTCCCCATTCAACCCCCTCTCCTTACTCTGTCCTGGCATTCCCCTACATCCAGTCTTTCCAGGACCAGGGGTCTTTCCTTCCATCTTCTTAGAAATCTATTGATATGCGGATTGTGTCTAGGGTATTCCGAGATTCTGGGTCAATATTCCCTTATCAGTGACTGCATACCATGTGTGTTCTTTTGTGATTGGGTTACCTCACTAAGGATGATATTTTCAAGTTCTGACCATTTGCCTAGGAATTTCGTGAATTCTATTTTAAAACATTTTTTATACAATTTATTTTGCATATTCTTCTCCTCCCACTTCTCCCAGATTCTTCCCACCAAAATTCATCTACCTTTCCTATCCTGTCTCTCTGTCTCTGTCTCGGTCTCTGTCTCTCTCTCTCCAAAAACAAAAGCAAAACACCAAGTCAACACAAACCAAAGTCAAAAAATACCAAACCATAACCAAAAAGAAGGACATAAAACACGGAGTCTATTTTGTGTTGATCCGCTGTGCTGAGCATTAGGTCTGCTCTGGAGTGTGGGAAATAGTTAATTTTTAAGGTTCTCAAAGAATAGTTAGCACTCTTTCTTTTTGTTTTTGTGTTTCCAGCCTAGATCTCAGCATGTAGCCTAAGGTAGCCATGAACTCTTTGCTTTCCTGCTCATTCCTCCTGAGTGCTGAGATTATAGGCATATGCCACCATGTCTGACCTTCTGCCTCCAGCTCTCCCTAGCAGTAAGATGAGTTTGTAGAATGTTCTAGAGCAGTGGTTCTCAACTTCCTAATGCTGTCATGCTTTAATACATTTTCCCATGTTGTGGTGACCCCCAAGTATAAATTTATTTTTGTTGCTACTTCATAACTGTAATTTTGCTACTCTTATGAATCATAATGTAAATATTTATATATTATGCTGGTCTTTGGTGACCCTCACGGAAGGATTGTTTGACTGCTTCCCAATGGGGTCATGACCCACAGGTTGGGAACCTGTTACTTTTAGGTATAGATCATCTGAGCAATGCTCAGACTTGTGTAAATGGTGTTGATGGTGCTAGCAGCTCCAGAACCTTTGTTTCCTGACTCTGTCAACCCTGTACTATGACCTTCTCACTGTAGAGTTTCTAATATTTACAAGAGAAAATGGAGGATAGTGAAATGAGTGAGGTACTGCACATAGAGGGTGATTTCCCAACCGACTTTAGTTACAGAGCTGGATTAAATACAATTTAGGCTATTTTTCCATTTTATTTGGGCTTTGGTTGTATTTTTAAAGAATATTCCGTGTTTGTGTGTGTGTGTGTGTGTGTGTGTGTGTGTATGTGAGAGAGACAAAGAGACAGAGAGAGAGAGAGAGAGAGAGCCGATGGAGGTGGGTTCTTTTTCTTTACAATTGTACTGTTCATGCCTTTGCATATAAAAGGCCATGGTGAAAGGTGTGTGTGTGTGTGTGTGTGTGTGTGTGTGTGTGTGTGTGTGTGTGGTTAAGCTGTGAGATGCAAGCATTGGGAGTCTTAGTTCTATGTGTGGTTGCTTTGGTGTGCATGATTGTTCTGAGACCTGGCTGTTCTGTGTGGTTACAAACCTCAGTGGAGCTGTGTCTTGAAAGTGATTGGATTGTGATTATTAAATATGGTGTTCATCATTAAAATTGTATCCAATAACTGAATAAATTCAAAAGACAGCTTTGCTTCTTATTGGTACTGATCATTAGACTTAGAGCTTCATGTAAGCTAGCCTTGCAACTGAAGTGTATCCCTAGCCCACTCTTTAGTTTTCAGACAGGATCTTTCATTAGTCAGGTTGATCTTGAGCCTCTTACCCTATTGCCAGGGCAAGTCTTGGATTTGTAGCCTTCCTGTCTCCGCCATCAGAAGAGGTTTCAAATGTAGTTGTCATTTTCACACTGAAAGCACAGTGCCTGTTTCTATTATAGTTTTAGAAAGGTTTCATCTTGCTTAAGGTTAATTTGTGGCATAATTGGTGTTAATTAGAATATGTGAATCATCCAAGAAAACAGTGTGAAAATTGAACCTCAGAAAAAATGTTTTAAAGTTGTTCCATGGGGTTAAGGTCATAGTTTTTCAAATTGTGAGAGAGAAGATGTGAGAGGTGTCAGTGGAGAGAAAAAGATCATGAAGAGAGACCCCCTTTCTGGGCAGGGTGGGGTCAGCAGCTTCTGCCTCTGGGGGCTAATGGACCTCCATATTTAGATTTTGTTAATCAGTTTTACTGGGGGAACAAAAAGCTATTTTCATTTTTCCACGCACACATAGTCTGTAACTACTTTTGTGCTCTACCAAAGTTGAGTGGTGGTGACAGCTAGCAAAACTCAAAAATACTAAGTACCTGCCTATCAATAGTAAGTTTACCATGGCAGTCAAGAGGTCATTTTGAAAGCAGACACTCTAGATTCAAATTCTCACTTTCTTTTATTACATATATAACGAACGCGTAATAGGTTGTTTAACCCCTTTGCTTTGTAATTTCATATTCTGAAAGGTGTGAATAATAATGAAACTAAATAAGTTAATATATTTAGCCAGGCATGGTGGTTTTGTCCATAATCCTAGAACTTTGGAGGCTGACTGATTGCAGGAGCATGAGCAGTTCAGGGCCAGCCTCAGCTACATAGCAAGTTTGAGACTAGCCTGGGTTCTATAAGACTTCATCTCAAAAAACTAAAAAAACTGAGAAAAAAAAGATAATATATGCAGAAATACCTTGCAAATAGCATATGTTTAGCTTATGTTGCATTTGGTTTCATTAAACCTCTCAGAAGCAAAGAATATTTCCTTTAGTCTATTTTTATGAAAAAATTATAAAGCCATTGAACAGCATTGCAGAAGCTTTGGTAACATTCAAAAGAAATTCCAATAACAAATAAGAATGGCACAATAATACTTAAAAGAAAGATTTATAAATTTGAAATTATGAGAATATTTTGCTTTAAAGTTGGAGAGATGGGGCGATGGCTTAGTGAGCAAAGTTCTCACAGCCCATGGTGATGGTGTGTACTTGTAATCCCAGTGCCACGGAGTCAGACAGGAGGATCCCTGGCTTTATGACTAGTGCTCTAGTCTAATTGGTAGGCATCAGGCCAGGAGGCCCTGCCTCAAAGTAGATGTATGGCCTTCCCAGTGATACCTGAGGTTGTCCTTTGTACGACCCAACATGCACAGGGACCTGCACACACATTAATGTGCATACACATATAATATGAGAGATAGGAACTCTAGGTAAATTAATGCCAATTAGAGGAAGGATTGCATTTTAAAGTAGAGAAGCTGATCATAGGTAGTATTTGAATGTATTTTTATACATGTATTGTATTTTTTTACAAATATTCTAAATGTTTTATATTATAAAAATCCTGGGAAGAAAATATGCAAAACTATGTTGTGGAAACTCAGAAAAGAGTAATGCAGGCTTTTAAAAATAGTAATAATATCTTAGTATTAATGTCAATCAAGTGATGATATAATCTTAACTATATTAAAGATATTTTGGTATAAGTAATTCTTTGGTATAGGAATATCACTGTTGTTTATGCCTAGCAGTGTTGAGCAGGCATTGTTCTTTTAGCCTAAGCTTTCAAGTGTCTTGGTAGCAAGTGGGTTACTTCATAGTTCACCTTTTTCTGTGCTTACCTTCATTTTAGAAGTGATGAAATGGAAACTTAAGAAATGTCTTTTCCAAGATCATGTTATTTGCCATTGAGAAATCTCTTGGCATGTTCCTATTTAGATCACGTTTTCTGAGTTAGGGGTGGCAGTTCATTCCATGATCCCAAACTTGGGAGTGTGAGACAGGAGGATTGTCATGAGTCTGACAGGGTGTTTCTCAGTATGAACTACTTCATGTCAACTCTCCCGGAAGAAATGATCCCAGGTATAAACCTGAAAGTATCATCATTTCTTCAGTTTTGAAGAATTTATTGGTTAGCACAGGATTATACATGAACATTTGCTTTTAGCTAAAAAATAATTTCCATTGTTTTTTTTTTGGTTTCTATAGTTTCACTATAAAGTCAGTTGTTGGTCTAGTTCATGAAATAGTGTGTTTTTAAATGATTTTTAAAATTCTCATTCTTAGTTGTTATTCTGTAATTCTGTAATGTGCTCCAGCATTGTTTTCTTTGCATTTTTCTCTTGGAAATTTAGTGTAACTTCTTCAACCTGTGTGATGAAATTCTTAAGTTATAAAATTTCTGTCTCACTTTAAATATGCTGTGACCCTTTATAATTGTGTATTTATGAGATTTCTGCACTTCCTGTCTTTGTAGTCATTTTTGCATATCCCACAGTTTAATCTATTTTTCTACTGCTCTCTCTTCTGATTTATCAATGGTAGCTTTTCTACTCTTCTCTCTTGAGTTTTTAATTCTGTTATGTGGTACCTTGTACTTTTAGAATTTGCGCTTGATACTGTTTCTCATAGATTACTTTTCTAGGGAAATTCTGCATTTTGCCATTTTCTTGAACATTTTCAAATACCATTTTTTGATATTTTAAAGATTTATTTATTTTATTTTATGTTCATGAATGTTTGGACTGACCATGCATGTCTGGTGCCCATGGAGGAAAGAAGGTGAAGTGTCCCTAGGAATGGAGTTAGGGATGATTGTATGCCACTATGTATGATTGGGAATCAAACCCAGGTTCTCTGCAAGAGCGGCCAGTGTTCTTAACTACTGAGCCATCTCTCTAATCACTTCTTGAACATTTTAATTAAAGTTATTTTGATGCCTATATTAATCTGCACCCTGATATGCCTGATTTTTTTTTTTTTATTGAATACTGGGTAAATTGCATGACTAGTTGTGAAAAATGTAGTTGATGTGTTTGATTTACTCTTTTATTTGTTTCTGTATAGGATAAAAGAATCCTCATTTTGACCCAATTGGGTTAGCTGACGTGTTTTTCTCATACTGAACTGGGCTTAGTATAATGACTCTTTTTTTTTTGGCTGCTAAGTTTTATGAAGGACTAGTTTCAGTTTGCTCTTACTCCTCAATTGTATCCTTCCAGGGTTTCAGCTGAGGTGTCTCTTGTGAATTGCATCCGGTTTCCTCCCTGTGATGATGACAAGCAGTGCAGAATGTACAGCTCCTCTTACGGCATTTCTGTGCTCTGGGATCTCAGCCTTACGTTCTCCCTGGGTGGCTAGGTTGGCTGCTGTTTACTGTGGTGCAGTAGCTGGTCATGGATTGGCTTTATCTGGCTTTTCACAGTTTCCTTAGTGGGCTTGGTCTCAGACATCTCTTACAGGTGTTGGTGGCAATAATGCTTTTGTAAGTTTCTTCTCAGGTGGTTCTAGTCACTGTTGATGCTCTCATTTATCTAAAGTTCTGTGGAATGTTCAGTTTCAAAACTTACATGTCCCTAAGGTTTGAGTACTGTTGGGCTGGACAGACTTGATGGTGAGGTAGAGATTATCAAAACAGAAAGAAGTCAAAAAAAAAAAAGTCAGTGTGAATCAAGAAAGCTACAAGAGGCTTGATGTTGGATTTGAGATTAGATCTGCTGTAAAACACTACAGTGAATGTTGTTGGGCTAAGTAATAGTATACTGTTCTTTTTATAGAAGTTCTTTTTAAGATGACGTTATAAAGAGTTACCACTAATTTCAGTAGGGAAGACCCCATTATCACATTGGTTCTAGTCCACATGTATTTTTTAGGTCCTTCTTTGTACTCTTCCATTTTTCCTATGAACAATAAAAACTTGTATGCCACTGGTGAGTTGTGTGTACAGCTGGCCAGAGAATGTCATCCCTGCCTCATCTACCCCCTTACTACTTGAGATAAGCAGTAAAGACTCCAGAGGCCCTGGAGTCATTGGGAGTTAATGGTTACTGTGCGTCATCGCTGGAGCAGCAGGTGTGTGATTGACTTTGATCCTACACTGTTGTCCTGAGAGAGATGAGAGGCTTTGCGTGTGTTTCCCTTCTACCCTCTCAGGTAGAGAGATGGCAGCAGAGCGTCCTTCTCCTGTCTTTAGATGCCAAAGCGGAGCGCTTTTCTTCTAGGTTGGGAAAGAAAGTGTTATCAACTCCTAGGTGTGTGTTAGTTTCTAGGATGAAGTGTTTACTCTCCTAGAGGAATAGAATTTCCTGTGAATGGCACTTGTCAGTGTTTGTTAGAAGCTGGTAGGTTATAAGTACCTCTTGGAAACAAGAATTGAAAGAAAGCAGGCTATTCTCAAATTCTGGCAGATAAACCATTTGTGAATCTGGTTTTCTGTTTTTAGACTTCTTTTTGAGATAGATAACTTTAGTATCTTTGCAGTTACCTGGCCCCAGGTTTTTCTTTTTCTTACAGTAATTTCATACTTAAATTTTTATTTTCCCCTGTAGTGCTTGGGAAAGCATGGCTAGCAAACTCTCCACCACTGGATTACACCCCTGCACCTCGTGTCTCTTTATTTTTACCTTCAAAATAGGACCTTTCTTGAAAATGTCCTTTGTTGAGGGAAGGAAAGTATAGAACATGTAATGGGTAAGGCTGTCTGTCTGTCTGTCAGTCTTTTACTGTGAATTCTAAATAGGATTTATTTCTTAAACTTCTTATATTGCAAGTCTTCTGTTAAGGAAAGCCTGTGAGCTTAAAACAGTTAGTTTATATGATCTATTCTTATTGACAATAGTAATTTAAAAATTCCAGGAACTAGATATATGCCTCAGTATTTAAGAGTACTTGCTGTTCTTGCAGAGGATCCAGGTTCAATTCCCAGCACCTACCTAGTGGCTCCCAATTATCTGTAGCTGCTGTTGAGGGGGATCTGACACCCTCCTTTGGCCTTCATGGGTACCAGGTACGCATGTGGCATACATACAAGGATGCAGGCAAAAGCCTCATACACATGATAATGAATAAATAAATCTTAAATTAAAAAAATCTGAAGGTTTCAACTAATGTAAGAAAATAATAAATAGATGTCTAGAAATTTTTAGAAACTTGAGTAGCAGGCTCAGTTTTTAAAAATAATCAGTTTTGGAAAAATTATAAAATGTGTAAGCTTTAAGTTTGAAAATTTTTAAAATGTTAAGCATAAATTTGTTTGTTTTTCATGATAGTGTAATGTTGGATTTTCCTTAAAACTCTTTTATTTATTTATTTATTTATTTATTTTTTATTTTCCAAGTTTTTTTTATTTACATTCCAAATGATTTCCCCTTTCCCGTTTCCTCCCTCCCCAAAAGTCCCATAAGCCCCCTTCCCTCCCTCTGTTCCCCATTCAACCCCCTCTCACTTCTCTGTCCTGGCATTCCCCTACATCCAGTCTTTCCAGGACCAGGGGTCTCTCCTTCCATCTTCTTGGAAATTTATTGATATGCGAATTGTGTCTAGGGTATTCCGAGATTCTGGGTCAATATCCCCTTATCAGTGAGTGCATACCATGTGTGTTCTTTTGTGATTGGGTTACCTCACTAAGGATGATATTTTCAAGTTCTGACCATTTGCCTAGGAATTTTGTGAATTCATTGTTTTTAATTGCAGAGTAGTATTCCATTGTGTAAATATACCACATCTTCTGAATCCATTCCTCCGCTGAGGGACATCTGGGTTCTTTCCAGCTTCTGGCTATTATAAATAAGGCTGCTATGAACATAGTGGAGCATGTGTCCTTATTGCATGCAGGGGAAGCCTCTGGGCATATGCCTAGGAGTGGTATAGCCGGATCCTCCGGGAGTGTCATGCCCAGTTTTCTGAGGAACTGCCAGACTGCTTTCCAGAGTGGTTGTACCAGCTTGCAATCCCACCAGCAGTGGAGGAGTGTTCCTCTTTCTCCACATCCTCGCCAACAACTGCTGTCTCCTGTGTTTTTGATCTTAGCCATTCTGACTGGTGTGAGATGGAATCTCAGGGTTGTTTTGATTTGCATTTCCCTAATGACTAAGGATGTTGAACATCTCTTTAGGTGCTTCTCAGCCATTACATATTCTTCAGGTGAGAACTCTTTGTTTAGCTCTGTACCCCATTTTTTAATTGGGTTATTTGGCTCTCTGGAGTCTAACTTCTTGAGTTCTTTGTATATATTGGATATTAGCCCTCTGTCAGATATAGGGTTGGTAAAAATCATTTCCCAGTTAGTTGGTTGCCGCTTTGTCTTTTTGACAGTGTCTTTTGCCTTACAGAAACTTTGTAATTTTATGAGGTCCCATTTGTCAATTCTTGATCTTAGAGCATAAGCTATTGGAGTTCTGTTCAGGAAATTCTCCCCTGTGCCCATATGTTCAAGGTTCTTCCCTAGTTTCCTTTCTATTAGTTCCAGTGTGTCTGGTTTTATGTGGAGGTCCTTGATCCACTTGGAATTGAGCTTAGTGCAAGGAGATAAGAATGGATCGATTTGCATTCTTCTGCATGTTGACCTCCAGTTTGAAACTGATCTTTAATTATTGAGATAAAAATTATTGGAAGATTTAAAAACCTATTGCTTGTGGGATAATTTACTATTCTAATTAAACAAATAATCATTGACCAACATCTATGTTTGACTGTTCTATAAACTTATTTTAAGGGTTTCATAACCAAATTTTAGTCACTTATTGTTTAGCTGAAGTGTAAGAGACAAAACTGCAGATTTTTAATTAAATATGAAGGAAGATACTGTATTTAGAGTGAACTATTTTAAGCTATACATGGGGCATGAATCCTTTACCAGTCCTGCATTTTACAATTTCTATCATAGGTTAGATAATTTTGAGCTTGTATATTACTAGGAATGTTGGGAAGCATCGCATTTGGAGTGTCCCTGAGACTGAGAAGATGGCCGAGACTCAGACATTCTGTCGGGGACTCGTGCACACAGCAGCCATTGACAGAAGAGCACTGGGCTGGTGCATCAGTCTGTAAGCACTGCTTCTTCTGAGGAAATTTTTTCAAGGGGAGGAGAGAACGGTGTCTCATGTCACCTGAACTGGCCTCAAACTTGCTATATAGCCCAAGCTGACCTTAAATTTCCAATCTTCCTGTCTCCATCTTCAAGTGCAAGGATTACAGGATGTGCCACCATGCTTGGTGTACCTGAAAAGTTTTTAGGCTATTTATACCAACATTTTAAAAATTTTAAGTACAGATTTAAAATACACTAACATGTTATAAAATTTGCCCCTCTAGCTTCTGGCTATTAGAAATATGGCTGCGATAAACATAGTGGAGCATGTGTCCTTATTACATGTTGGAGCATCTTCTGGGTATGTGCACAGGAGTCGTATAGGCGGAGGACAGGGAGGGGATAGAGAGTTTCCAAAGGGGAGACCTGGAAAGGGGAAAATATTTGAAATGAATATAAAGAAAATATCCAATTAAAAACAATTTGCCCCTTAAAGAACAAGTCATGCATTGATGTTTCTATCTTTTTTATTGAGGCAGCCTGCATTTAATATTTTTATCAAACATAAAGGCTGTTCACTCTGTTTTATAAAGACATCATAGTAGTGTGATTTTTTTTTTTAATGTATATCCACTGGCAACTAAATATTGTAGACAGTAATTACTATCTATGAGAGACAAATATTTTTAAGTAAATAATTTATAGTGTTAAAGTAGGGGTTATCATTTTTTAGCAGCTAATCATTTGTAGAATACCACTTCAGTTCTAATTTATACTTTAAAAATTATTTTTAGATGAAGAAAATTCAAATTAAGTTCTGATTGATTCTTATATAGTTATTTTTATGTGAAGGGCAAAATCCTACAAACTACACTTAATGATCTGAGAGCAGGGGTGACAGAAGGAGAATAGAGGAGAGAGAGTTTAAACAAAGGGCTCGCTGCCAATATTCACAAGAAGGGAATAAATAACATGTAGTGGCCAGCCAGACTTTTCTGCTAGCAAGATACATTACTGCTATTCCAACTGGCTGATAGCTGATAGTGTTGCTAGGGATTTGATATCATATAGAATTGTGCCACACGTTTATGTGCCTAGACATTTGGCTAATATGACTAGAAATAACCAGAATACTTGATTGCAGGTACCTCTGAATACTTCTAAGACTCATTATAATTAAAAATATTTCTATATAATCAGCCTTAAAGATAATTAGTATATCACTGTTTATTACTGTTAAAGTACTTTAGGCCTTAATGGTCATTATTTTATCATGTACAAGATCACTTATTTATATGGTCACTGAAGAATGGAGAATATTTATGATATATATATATATCTTTATGAACTTTTGTTAAGTATAGCCAAGAAGAGTGTGGGATTAAGATCAATATGAAAAATAAACTATTAATGCTAGTGTGAAGGTAATCTAGCTTCTTTGTTCATGTGTACTAACTTCACTGCTAGGAATATTCTCTCTCTAACATTTACAGATATTGGTAGACAATAACCATCTAATCTAATAATTGCAGTTCTTTCTGTCAGTGTATTCCTCTTCTGTCTTGACAGATGGAACAGAGAAACTTGGTAACAAGCTCTGAGCATTTACTGTGATAACAGGTTGGCTGGATGTATGTCTTTATGAGACTGTTTCTGTGGTAGTCTAGTTCTAAATAGAGGAGTGTTTAACATGGGGGACACAGCAGCCTTTGCTCCTGAGACAGTCAATCTCTTTGAGTTTAAATGGTTAAAACCTGGGAGCAGCATTGTTATTCCCTTAATTCTGTTAGACACTGGAGTGCTTCAGTTAGTGGTGAATTTAGCAAGAGAATGCTACCCAATTTCTTACGAATTTGTCCAGCTTTTCTAGAGATTCTACTGCCAAAATATGGTAAAACAAACAAGATAATTTTTCTGAAGTATTCACTGATTGCCTGGAAATCAGGTGCTGGTCACATTTGCTCTATAATAACAAAGTTATATATGTACATATATACAAAATGTAAGGTTTGATTCTGGACACTCAGTGATAGTCACTAGAGAGGTATAATAGTGAGTTTTCCTTTAGGTATTAATTTCCATTAGGATGTAATGATAATATAGTTTATGTTTCTTCAGAGAATGTAGGAAGAAAAATTATCCACCTATATTTTGGAATTAATGAACTAAAGCCTAAATATGTAGACAAATCATACAGCTGTAAGGATTTTCAGACTAAAATAAAATATGTAGTATTATAAAATGATTTTCATAGCAGCATTAATCTCTGTATATGAAGTTATTAGTCTTTTTGAAAATTCAAATCTTTATGTTAGGTGTGTCAGATATGATACAGTTTTTTTCATTTCTTGGAAAACCAAACAACCCAAATCCCTCCATGATAGGCTGGCTCTCCATGGGGATGGTGATTATTTTTAAATAATTTTGTTTCTATTTTAAGCTCTTTAATATAGAGTTATATAATAACTATATTATATAGTCTAAATTTTATGATTACAGTTTTCTTTTTTATGTTGTCATGTACAGTATATCTGTAAAAGAGTACACACATATTAAAGTATACATATACAGGCCAGTGAACTGTTCGGGGCAGTATGGGCAGAATTTGAAAGACATTCTTTTTTAAGTATAGTTAATATCCACTGTGTGACTTTTGCTATAAACATTCATACCATCTCATTTAAAATAATGCATTTTTTTGATGGACAAACACATTGTTCCTAGTAATACCCCCATTAGGAGCCTTCCTTGCATCTCTTTCTTTTCAGTGCCTGTGATTCACTTGGTTGTGTAGCTAGAAATACTGCTGTTCAAAAGTACCTTTCACACATGTCTGTCACATATGTGAGCTTCCTAATGGAATTCTCCAATGCACTTGAAGCCATTGAAACATGTGCTAGTTGAAGCTGCTAAGTTTCTCAGGCTGCATTAAGTGTCTAGCTTTGGCTCTGTGGTTCAGGTGAGCAGAGCATTATGCTTTGGATTGTTTCTCTAGTCTGCTGTCTCATTCTTACGGTTGGACTACCCTCCGTGGAGTGCAAACTTTGTGATAGTTGTAGAATTAATCTTGTTACATGGTAAAGTGATACCTTTGGTTTTTTTCCCTCCATCATTGTCCTCAGGAGTGATTTTGGGTATTTTCTCTTCTTCCCTCTACCAAGTGAATTTAAATTTTAAGAAATAAGGTTTTGTCAGGTAGGATTAGTTTGTATGGTGCCTAATGCAGTTGTTACAACCATGATTTCTTCCGTTGTATCCCTTCTTGGTGGCATTGTTCTGCTGAACACAGTGCACAGAGCAGACAGTCCTGCCATGCTCTTTCATATGAGAGTGTTGGCTGTTCTTTAGGTTTGAACTTTTTTTCTATGAAAATCCACAATATTTACACACACATGAGAACAGGGTACAGTCTGTCAGCTGAGCACATACTCTTCCACTCTGGTGATTCTTGTTTTTAGGATTATATTAGTTATGTAGAACAGTGTGAATGGACACTTTTATGTGTTTTGAATTTCCTGATCCACAAAGCTTTTTCAAAAATGGGGAACATTGATAGTCCTCTAATAAACAGTGATAACATCTTTCCTGAAACAGATGTTCTACAGGCCACCCAATGAGTGGCTGTCCCATATGAACAGGGTGATCATTTCAGTCTTCCTGGTTCATTTCTACATAGTCTCTTGGATATATGACCTATGAAGGAGCATTGAGGAGAAACTTACAATCGAATGAGCCTGGACAAAGATGACTGACTGCTAAGCATGGTGTTAGCTAGTTGATCCAAGGCAAAATCAAGCTTAGTTTATCCTAGGAGAACGGGGTAGATTTCCCATTAGAAAGTTAGCTTGCCAAGTTTATCACATTAATAGGTCAGATAAATGAGTATCTCAGTACATGGACAAAGATAAAATTTAGAATTTCCATGTTATCAGACTAGAAATAGATAACTTCCTTGGTCAGAAGAAAGTTTTCCAAAACCTAGGAAAACAAATCCCTCAGCACTGCCTAGTGTGGTAATGAAATGCTGATTCTTTACCCTCTGATGGAGGGTTAGACCTGGGGACTCTGACGGAGGGTGAGACCTGAGGCCCAGTGATGGAGGGTTAGACCTGGGGGCTCTGATGGAGGGTTAGACCTGGGGCCCAGTGATGGAGGGTTAGACCTGGAGGCTCAGTGATGGAGGGTTAGACCTGGGGGCCCAGTGATGGAGGGTTAGACCTGGAGGCCCAGTGATGGAGGGTTAGACCTGGAGGCCCAGTGATGGAGGGTTAGACCTGGGGGCTCTGACGGAGGGTTAGACCTGGGGGCTCTGACGGAGGGTTAGACCTGGGGGCTCTGATGGAGGGTTAGACCTGGAGGCCCAGTGATGGAGGGTTAGACCTGAGGGCTCTGACGGAGGGTTAGACCTGGAGGCCCAGTGATGGAGGGTTAGACCTGGGGGCTCTGACGGAGGGTTAGACCTGGGGGCCCAGTGATGGAGGGTTAGACCTGGGGGCCCAGTGATGGAGGGTTAGACCTGGAGGCCCAGTGACGGAGGGTTAGACCTGGAGGCCCAGTGACGGAGGGTTAGACCTGGAGGCCCAGTGATGGAGGGTTAGACCTGGGGCCCAGTGACGGAGGGTTAGACCTGGAGGCCCAGTGATGAAGGGATAGACCTGGGGGCTCTGACGGAGGGTTAGACCTGGAGGCCCAGTGATGGAGGGTTAGACCTGAGGGCTCTGACGGAGGGTTAGACCTGGAGGCCCAGTGATGGAGGGTTAGACCTGGGGGCTCTGACGGAGGGTTAGACCTGGGGGCCCAGTGATGGAGGGTTAGACCTGGGGGCTCTGATGGAGGGTTAGACCTGGAGGCCCAGTGATGGAGGGTTAGACCCGAGGCCCAGTGACGGAGGGTTAGACCTGGAGGCCCAGTGACGGAGGGTTAGACCTGGAGGCCCAGTGATGGAGGGTTAGACCTGGGGCCCAGTGACGGAGGGTTAGACCTGGGGGCTCGGATGGAGGGTTAAACCTGGGGGCCCAGTGATGGAGGGTTAGACCTGGGGCCCAGTGATGGAGGGTTAGACCTGGAGGCCCAGTGATGGAGGGTTAGACCTGGAGGCCCAGTGATGGAGGGTTAGACCTGGAGGCCCAGTGACGGAGGGTTAGACCTGGAGGCCCAGTGATGGAGGGTTAGACCTGGGGGCTCTGATGGAGGGTTAGACCTGGAGGCCCAGTGATGGAGGGTTAGACCTGGGGCCCAGTGATGGAGGGTTAGACCTGGGGCCCAGTGATGGAGGGTTAGACCTGGGGCCCAGTGATGGAGGGTTAGACCTGGAGGCCCAGTGACGAGGGTTAGACCTGGACGTTCAGTAGTGAAGGAGATGAGTTGGAGGATCAGTAATTGAGGGTTATACCTAGAGGCTATCCTAGTTTGCTAGTGCTAGTATAACAAAATACCACAGACTGTGTAACTTAGAAGAAATTTGTCCCTCTCAATTATGGCTTCAAGTTCAAGGTCATGGTGCCAGCAGATCTGACCTTACCTTGTTGATTTGGGTTATAGGCACCCACTATCCCAAAGTGCCCTTAGTGGTATTTCCTCTGTGTAGAAGAGTCCTGGACTTCTTTTCTATGCCCACATGTCCTCCCTTTTAAGGGCATCAATCATTTGAAAGAGTGTCCACTTTAGTGTCTTACTTTAATTTAGTCACAGCATTAAAACTTCCATCTTCAAATTCTGAGGAATTGGGGGTTAAGACCTCACCATGTGAATTTTGGGGATATCTTCACACTGATAGTAAAGATTCTGAGTATGAATGGATTCTTGATGTGGCTACATTTCATAAGATAGTTTGAGACTTCAACAGTGCTTTATTTAAAAGAAAAAGAACTAAAGTACAGATTTAGATTCATTGTGAGTAATGCATGCGTGAACTTGGAATCCAGTTGTTTTCTGAAAATATAAAAATGGTAAGCAATTTTATGTTAATTTTTATACTATTTCAAGTAATTCAAATATATAACCAAATGCACAATGTAACTTTAAACATAAATATTTTAGTCTTGTCACCATCCATTTTTAAAAAATATCTTTTCCTAAGATTTTATTTGGTTAGAAGTAGTCACTTTAGCATAGTAATTTCTACTGTAAAAGCATGCACATGCCTTAAATCACTCTACCCTATAAACCATGAACTAAAACCCCAGAGGCTTGTGGGGAATGAAGGCACAACATCCCAAACGTTTTTTGTCAGTTACATTCAAAAAGAGTGGGAGCCTCACAGAAACAGCAACATAGTCTTTTCTTACCAATGGTCAGGAAGTGCACACACCCCACTGAACTGCGGCTCCGAGTGTGGGCTCAGGTTGTCTTGTGGGAGAGAGCGGAAGCAATCATTGTGGAAGGAGGGAAGGTTGCAGGGCCGTGTGGGTGGGCGTGGCTCATGTGATACACTCTAGATGTTTGGAGAGTGAACTGTCCTGTGTGTTCCCCATGCTTGATTCAGTAGGGTTCATCTGGGGTTCCATGCAGATGCGATGGACAAGGAACATAGTCTTGTAAGTCTCGAGTTTTTGCTTCATGTGTGAAATGCATTGCTTTTCGATTTTATTCTTTATAAGTATTTAGAATTAAACTTTTTAAAAGTGAAATGTTGGATGACAGCATAGTATTTGTCTGTTAACAGAACAATTCAATTGGGATTGCCACAACACTGGTAATCCTTAACCTGACAGGAAGCATATAGTGGTTGCATTTGGAGCATCCTTCCAGTTCATCCATTGCCTCTAACACTGGCTGTTATACTTTAACAGTAGACTCCTGGAGAAATACTAATTGTTTGACCCTCTCCATGATGCCAAGTGGATTGTTCTTTGTTTTTTCTGTCCTTAGAGCATAGTTCATGCTCAGATTGCTCAGTTCCTTTCTTTGGAAATGACCAGAAAATGACCTTTGCCTTATCTCAGTTCCCATTTCCCATCATGTTCCTTTCCATCTTGGCAGCACTGTATGCCTGCATCTCCACTAGTACTGCATGGGACATGTAGGAGTGTATAGACACGTCATTGTTGTTTATCATGTGTGTGTATAGCACAGGGCTAACTGAATGGGAGAGCAAAGGGGGTGGGCTTGGACAAGGCTGTCCTTATAATCCTGTTATGGAGGGTTCTATTCAAGGGTGCTAAATTAGAGAATTAGTAGGTATTTAAGTATTATAAATCATGACTCTACATTCCAAATTTTTAGCAATGTAATAACAAACTTTCCTTTGTGGACCAAACATCCTGTAATGTTTCTGGTTTTTGTTTTCTTCTACAAATCGTGTGTGTGTGTGTGTGTTTGAAAGGTAACTTGTAACTCTGGGATTGAGAGAGATTATTATTTCAAGATAAAATACAGTAATGAAATTCTATAGTTTTCAACTTTCTGTTGTAAGTTCTAAAGTTATTTTTGTATGTGTTGATGACATGGAACAAAAGGAGGAAACAGTAAGGGGAATACTTATGTGCAATGTATTGGCTCTGATATCAATAGTTAGCAATACTGCAAGTCATTTAAAAGACTTTCTTTTTCTTTGTAGGACCTCTTTGTTGTTCGACATGAGCTGGCTATCATGAGACTAGCTGCTTTCATGGGCATTACTATGTTAGTTGGAATAACTGGACTTTTTTATACACAACTGATTGGCATCATCACAGTAAGTATATTTTTAATGTAAAAACTGACATGTATGAACAAATGATGTAACTGTGCACTTAATTCTAAAATTAAGTTTAAGGGAAAAAATTACCCACAATGATTATGTATAAAGTGTACATAAAAATTTACTTCCCTCTTTTTAAAATGTGCAGAGTATTTTTATATTACAGAAGACCTTGTGCTTATAGACGTAATGATTACATATGTTTTTTTCTCTTAATTAGCATCTAGTGTGGAATCTATCTTTCTTTCTTTCTTATCTATCTATCTATCTATCTATCTATCTATCTATCTATCTATCTATCTATCTATTATATGTAAGTACAGTGTAGCTGTCTTCAGACACCAGAAGAGAGAGTCAGATCTCTTTACAGATGGCTGTGAGCCACCATGTGGGTGCTGGGATTTGAACTCAGGACCTTTGGAAGAGCAGTTGGTGGTGCTCTTACCCACTAAGCCATCTCTCCATTCTTTCTAATCTTATACCTTTTATGCCATACCAATCATATTGATTTCTTTATTGCAAATAACACTTTGAACATAATTTTTTTTTAAATTATTTAAGATCTATTTCTGAAGATAGACTTGCTAAGACAAGACTACTTTTAGTAATAATTAAATAATTTCTTGGATGTCCTAATTGATTTATCAATGTACAAACTAACTTAATAAGTGATTACCACTGTTTGGTATGCCTGAAAGACTATCAGCTCCTTCTTCTATATTTGATATGGGAGAAAAATCTTGATGCAGTGCCAATTAATTTTGACATTTCTCTACATCAGATACAGTCATTTTTCTTACTATTTAATTGGAGTAGTTACATCAAACACTTGACAGTATCAGGTACTACTCTTTGTGCATACATTTCTTGCATATGTTTCTTAGGTCACTTTGAGAGTATAGGTGCAGAAGCAGTGAGAGAAGACTGACATACTGGAGTATCAATAATTTTTACAATTACCATAGTCGAATCCTTGTATCACAACAGAAGAGATTTGAAAAACTGAGAAATATTGTAAGGATTGGGAAAAAAAGAGTCCTCTTGTAGAGAGAATGTAGGTCAGTTAAGTGGACTTTCTTCTATATTATTGGAAGGAGTAGAACTTGACTTAACCTTGTTGGAGGGTGAATTGCCAATGCGTATCAAAATTTACAATGTACAGCCCTTTTGACCAACTTTGTCAAAATAATCTTGTAAAAGCTATGTATTTAAATGTATGGGAACATGCTCAAAGGGGCTGCAATATTGTAATATGTTTAATATCTATGTTGTATATGAATATTTAAGTATTTGTCAGCATATAATGAATCAAGTAAAGAAAGAAAAGCTCAAAGCCTAACATTCAGCAACAGTGTTCAAGAATTATGGTACTGGTCTGAGGATGGACATGTATATACATGAACTAGAACTGAGATCTATATAGTCCTGTGCTATCTATAGAGAATTAGTTTCAGAATGCCTCGTATATACTTAAAGTCCGCAGTAACTGCTAAAACCGCTATTGGGATGGCATAGTATTTACATATACATTTATAATGTATCTCCCTATATAGTTTAAATCATTTCTACATCCTTTATAATATATAATACAATATCAATACTATGTAAATAGTCATTATACCATGCTGCTTATTGGATGATGTATAGAAAAGTCTGAGCATGTTCAGTGTGAGTATAAGTTGCTTCCTAGTATTCATAGACCATGGTCAGTTAAATCCACAGGTACAAATCCCATGAAAATGGAGGGCCAGTAGATTTTCAATAAAAATGCCAAGGCTATTCAGTGTGGAAAAGAACAGTCTTCTACAAATGGTTCTGGGACCGATATTCACAATAAGATTCTCTTTCTGCTTCATGACATATGTAAAAAGTTACCCGGAAATGGATGGTAGTGCTGAAGTGGAGGACCTAGAACAGCAACTCTCTGAAGAAACCATAATTGACAATGTTGGATCTTAGAGCCCCCAAAGTGAAAACTACCAGAGAAAAATGAGTTGAACTTCATCAAAATGACTTTTATCTTCAAGGGACTCTATTTAAGACAATGTGAGAAGACCTTAGAACTCAGTTGGTCTTCACATACTGTTGTGTGTGTGACATAGTGTAGTGTTGCTGAGTTCATTAATAACAGTGAGCCACAGAGTTCCTCCTAGACTTATCAGTTCCTTTCCTACGTCCAGCCCCAAAGAGGGGCATGTATACACACAGCAGCTATTTCTTAGGAGCCCCAGACTGGAAGCAATACAGTACCTGTCTGTCCGTTATATAGATGCACGAATGTGTGTTTTGCCAGTGAGAATATGAAAAGAATGAAGAGCCAATACATGGGTACTATGCATATAACCTTGAAGACATGCTGACTTAAAGATCACACACTTCAACAAGGCAGTATGTATGAAATGTGAGAATAGGTACTTAGAAGAAGAAAATGGCATTCTGGTTGCATAGGGCTGGAAGGATAAGAATGACACTTCAGGGATCTAGAGTATTTTTCTGTGATGATAAAAATATTCTATAAGTGAAATTACTGGGTTACATGGAGCTATTTCCCCCACCGTTGGACCTTTTATCCAGTAAGGCACCGTCCTCCAACAATATATGAGAATTTCAGTTGTTCCACGTCTTTGTCATCATCTCTTGATGACAGTCTTGTTAATTGTAGCTATTCTGTTGGAAATAGTACTTTTTTCTGTTTGTATTTCTCTGATGCTTATTGGGGCTTCGTGGGGCTTTGCAAGGCGTCCATTCTAATCTTTTTTATTTTTATTTTTTTAACCATTGAGTGTAAACTATTTCTAATTCCTCTTGGTAGTAGTGATAACAAGTGACATGGTGCTGAAGATAGTGGTTGCTTCCTGAGATCATGCTCCTTACTGTTACGCTCGTTCATGAATAGTTAACAAACACAAGTCATGTCAGAGTCAACAAGTTATGTACATTGTTTAATTTCCAACTTCGAATTTGTCAGAATTCCTGCTGGGTATTTAAATCCCTCAAGCAGAATTTCTCAGATTCCCCTGTTGTTGCTGGTAATGGTTAGGAGTGGACATTGGGAATATTTGGCTAAAAGTGCACATCACTACTGAGGGATGGCAGAGGCTTGTGGCTAAGTAAAAATTTCCTTCCCACTGCAAAACCCATTAGCTTCTAAGATTGTACTGTGATGACAACTATTTCACGCTTTTTAAAGGCTCTCTACTGTAAAGTTTGAGCATTCTGAGTTGTACATAATAAGTAAGTTATTTGTTACTTGCTTGGGCCTAACCTGACACTCTTACAATGCTAATTATTTTCAGATTGTATGTTTCTTTTTTTTTAATATTGAATAGCAGTTTGCTATACTAAGCAGGAAAATTGGGCTCTGATATATTATTTCTAAACTGAGTAGAAATCACACAAAATGGTACATCTAGGAGACATTCAGGAAAAGATGCAAGCGCTGAGAGGGAGGAATATACTCTATCAGTCAGATCTTACCCTCAAATCCGGATGCTCATAAGGGAAATTGCTCTATATTGAGTTGAGGAGATAGCTCATTCGGTAGCACAAATGTGAGGCCCCGAATTTGGATTTTCAGAACCCACAAATAAAAGCCAGGTGTGGCAGGACACATCTGTAACCCTGCGTTGGAAAAGGGAAGCAAGTGCAGCCTTCCCTCTTCAGTGGCCCTGAATCAGTGAGCCAGGTTCAGTGAGAGACCCTGTCATATGACCCTCATGTCATAAAATGAAGAGTGACTGAAGAAGGCTCCTCGGATCCATCTCTGGCTTCCTCACGAGTGTGCACACATGTGCACACACGCAGACAGGCACCACACTGATTAAGAAATTAGAGTAAATTTTAGTAACATTTCATTGAATTGTTGTGGCGACTGTCAAGCACTATTCTTTTTGGATTAAGTGAATAATGGTTTCAGAATTTACTCCTCTCCTTGCTGATTCAGAATTCATTTTGAGGCTTAATAGTTGTCATAGTTTCAGTGTGTGATATTTTTAAATCTAAGGAACTATTAGCATCCCTAAAAAGCAACATTTAAAACGTTGAAAATATAGACTATGCATGCCTTCTTCATAAATGCTTGTTCTGTTCCATCTTTCATTAAACTAAGCCTACCTATAGACTTCGCCATATCTGAGTGCACAGGTCTCTATCCCGTGAGCTAGAGGTGAGTCTGAAGATAGACTTATCAGAGCCATGGAGGAGTCACAGCGGACCAAGCCACTCCATGGAAGTAGGCTTCCTCTCCCTACCCTTGTCCCCCTCATCTCTCTGGGAAGAAAGGATATCATTTCCTTATGGAGAACTAGAGTGTCCTAACTCGAATGTAGGTCCACTAAACAAGTGAGCAGAATAAATGCCAGCTCGTGTGCTTAGCCCGAGGTATCAGAGAAGCAGGGCTCTCATTTTTAGTAATTATTTCTCCATTGTTTCCTTTAACCTGGAATGAATAAACTCTATTAAAGGACCACAAACAATACACATCCGATATTTCTAGTAAGTTGACTAGTCCAAAGCAAAATTTTAAGGGCTTATTTTCTCTTCAGATTTGATTTAAATTAGAATTTAAATGTATGAGTTGTGTTTGTGTTGTGTTGTGTGCCCCAACTGAATGAATACTGGAAGTCATGTTTGGAAAGCAGTTGGCTTTGATGCACTATTTAGGAAACAAGTTATCTTAGCAGCCTTTGCTGAGGAGCCTTTTTTTGCTCTTGGATCTGAATGAAGTAGACAGTGATGTTGTTATTAATATAATTGACATCAGAATTAAGGAGCAGTAGTCCCAGGCAGTAAGAGGGAAGTTCCTGCTGGTGTTAACAGTGCAGTGTAGCTGGACCAGTCTGGTTTCCAGTGACAGGAGGTGTAATCAAGGAGCCGAACAGCTGCTCGGCTCCCTGGGCAGGTCCTGACAGGGAGCTGTTATCTGCCATGACACTCTTCTGACAGTTTGTCTGAAGTTTGTATACAAGCATTTCTGTTTGCTGAGTACAACAGTTTGTGTGCTAGTGTGAGGTTCTGATGTCTTCTTTGGAGCTCAGTGCATCGCTCTGTGCTGAAGTTAGGGATAGGGTGAGGAAGATATATTGAGCTAGAGCATTGTAGAAGCTTAAATTTTATAAGTGTGTTGCCTTTGGTCTCACAGATGCCATTTGATTCTAGTTGAATATAAAAGATAATTTTTAAAACCATTGCATAGAAAATATTTCTCCTTATACCTACTGGCCTGTGTTTGATTTGTAGTCAAGACTTGCCTAAATATAGAAAGAATCATTAGTGCATGAGTGACTGTGCTGGTTTGACTAAGAATGGCAGCTATAGGCGCATATACATGAATACTTCCTCACCAGGAAGTGGAACTCTGTGACAGAACTAGAAGGGTTAGGAAGTGTGGCCTTGGAGGAAGTATGTCACGGGGTTGGGCTGAGCTTCTGGGTCAGGAGGTAGAGCCTCAGCTACTTCATCAGTTCCATGAATGCTGGTGTGCTTTGAGGATCCCACCATGCTCCTCTGCCAATGGAGGCAAGCCCCAGTGGCATGCTGTTCTTAAGAGATCCTTGCTCACAGAAGCTCTTTACAGCAATAGAATAGTTACGAAGACAGTGACAGAATTTTAACTGGGGCTAATCTTATGCAGTGAAAAATATCTTATATTCAAAATCAGATTAAAGGAGATTAGCTATTAAATAACATTTTATTAATCAATTAATAGATTTTTTGCTTTATAAATATATATCCAGAAATGTAGACCTAAAATTGTCAATTTTTATACTTGAGTTTTGCCAAATATCAGTGAATGAGTGAGGTGAGATAGTACAGTCTCTATATTAATTGTGTTTACCATGCTTTGCTTGCAGCCATCACACATGCAGATCCTTGTAGCTCACCCTCTTTAAAGGGAGATCTCTGGCAGTTTTGCTTTCTTTCCTAAGGTATACATATTTAAATAAAATAAATGTATTTCTAGTACAGTATTTCCAGTAGTAAAATTATATGACATATCTCCTCACTGCCTTCTTTAAATTGCTAAAAGAAAGCCACATGCCTTTAATCCCGGCACTTGGGAGGCAGAGGCAGGCAGATTTCTGAGTTCAAGGCCAGCCTGATCTACAGAGTGAGTTCCAGGACAGCCAGGGCTACACAGAGAAACCCTGTCTCAAAAAAAAAAAAAACCCCAAAAAGAAAAAAAGAAAGTCACCTAAATTTATTGTGTTTCTTAGCTGCTTTTCATGCTCATGGACATATTTGTTTGTATGTAGATATAATAAAGAATCTTATAGAGACTGTTTTTCCTTTTTGTAGTAACAAAAACTATGTGTGGAATTGAATGACTTGCATACATGTGTTCCTCAGCAGAAGTGTTTCTCTCCCTTGTTTCTCTTTGCTCAGTGTGATAGGCTGCCTGAAATACTCAAATGAGTTAAAAAGCTGTAAATAATACAAATGTGTTTTGATAATCCTGGTAAGATAGTTAAGGCATAGACTTCTTAAAGGGTCACCACTGAATGTAGAGACACTTTATGTTGCTGTATTGCTAAGCATTTTGGGTGTTACTGTTACTTGGCGTTTTCCCCAGAAATTGCTCTTACCACCTCATGATCTGAACACATGGATATTTTAACCTGAATTTAAAGCACCAGAAGGTTAGAAGAAGCATGGATCTTATGTTTATTCACTTTTGACCTTTGCTAAGTGTCTATCTCTCACATTCTATTTGTTTGTGATCTTCCAGAACCTACTCCAAAGGCACATTGAGTTCCCTAACTCTGTGTCTTCTGTTGATAACCAGAAACCTCATCAAAAGTATAATTTTCATGTTAAAATGCAAAATAGTTGGGTTTGGATCTTGACTCTAAGCATAGATTTTTCAATTTTCAGCAGTTTTGGTGACCATGAGGTTACTTAATAAAATATTTTCTGCACAGTCACTCTCTGTGGCCTACATATGTGCCTGTGTGGTTAGTCATGTCCCCTTCTCTTTGTGGCCTGCATGAGTACATGTGTAGTTTCCTTGTGTGTGTACACCTTTGCTGACCATCATCTTTCTTTTTCTAAAGATCTTGCCATGTGACTTGTAGTTACTCTACATAAACAGATGAATGAATGAACACTAGTTTATATAATTTGGAGTTTTTACTTTAGGACTAGATTTTAAGCCCCTTGAGATTGTAGGATCGCATATATATTCTCTGTCATTTTGTCATTTATTATAAACTTTTGTTTAAACATAATTTGAGTAACTGATATAATTGAGATATTGTTTTCTTCTAAGCATCAAGAAGTGCTTAATAAACACAATTAATAAAAATAAGCACTTTTAGTCATTGAGGATTTATTAGAAGTTTTAATACACATTGATCTGTTTAATTGATCCTTTTAATCTCACAAAGACTTAGAAGGTAAGCATTCCTACTTGGAAATTGAGGTGTGAAGTTTTAATTTCTTACCTATTTTGTATAGCCAGATGGTGGTTTGATGAAGAAAATGAATGAAAAATTATTTTAGAAAGAGATTTTCAGTGGCTACAAATGTAAAACTTTTGCATCTCCACCATTGTCCTGCGATTGATGAAATGTTTATGTGAACTTCCCATTTCAAATAAAAGATACAGCTGGTCCTCTGTTTGCAATGGCCACTAAGGAACTGCCAGTTTCCAATGAGGAAACTGAAGGGAGAGAGAGCAAAGGCTAACAGAACTCCCCCTGCCTTCCTATTGAAAACACTTAAAAATAAAGAATTACACTATTTCTGGTTTGCCTGGTTAGTCCTGTCCTGCAGATATGTACCAAAGGTGCCCAGTTTGTACAACCTTGTTCTGCTAGGTGCTTTGGAGTTTAAAGTTAAATGAGGATTAGAAGGATGGCTCAGAAGATGTACTGCTCTTGCAGGGGTCCCAAGTACCTCTGTTGGATGGTAACTCTAGCCTTGAGGATCTGACACCCTCTTCTGGCCTCCATGAGCACCTTCATTCATTCACCACCACACACACATACATATAATTTTTAAAAAATTAAAAGTGTGCTACTGTATATATACTAGTAAGCAGTCAAATGAAGCTCTTACAATTAGGAGAACTCAAAGACAGAACAGGTATATGACCTCGAACTACAAAAACCTTTCCTGAACAGTGTTTCCAAGGCTACATACAGTAAGTCAGCATAGATCATCCAGTTAACCACCCATGTGCTGCATACAGGCATCCTGGTCTGTGAGACTGTCGAGGACAGATTTCAGGTGACTGTGAAGGCTATATGCAGGTGTGTCAAAGGGCTTCTCTCTAATGACTGTCTTAATTTCATCAGGTCTTAAGTTTGGTATGCTAAGAAACTCCTTTGGAAACTGTTTCCAGAGTTAAACAGGCCCAAAGGCAAGTACTCTTCCACACTCTGAAAACAGTTGTTGGAACCAGATGGACTCTCTATCCTTTATGTGTTGCTCGGTATGTCTGAGGCCTCTCTATAGCACATTCTTTTCCCCATAGAACAACGTATGTGGCCAAGTGGTGGTGCTTGGTGAGAGTGAACTGAAAGCGAGAGTAGTTATCAGCTTGGCTCAGGGGCTGTGTTTTCAGCGCTGTTAACCTGCTAATCAAGAAATCTATTGTGATAAATTCTTGCTTTTCATACAATACCCCATTCCAATTTTCTAATAAATCCATCTCTTTCTTCAGCTAAAAATCTTTATTTCTCCATCCCAGGCACAATCCAGCATTAAGTTAGGGTATAGTTTTTTTCTTATTGTCAAACATAATTTTATACTGAATCTGAAGGATCTCTTTTTGTGCCAGGATTAGCCATTAGGAGAAGACAAGATATTAAAACAGAGAATAGACCTGTTTCTGAAAGTCTTTTTTGCTTTTTTTTTCTTTTTTTTTAAAAATATAAAACTCCAGTTTGTAAAATACTGAGGCATTTTCTTATATTGTTTAGGCATTCAGGCTGATTGAAGTTTTAGATATTTTGATCATTAGATCATTCTAGGCATAAACTTTTTTTCAGAACTAATTATCGCAGGACTCAGTAAAGGTGGGACTTTCACATGTCTAAAAGAATGGTTTATTTGCTAGCTAGCTGAGGCTGTGTGTTGTATCTACATTCCTTTTGTAGGTCTTGTGGGTCCTTCTCTCATTCCATTAGAAGGTTTGAGTATTTTCAGTATGCTTAAAAAAAAATCCCATGTTTGTTCACGTTTCAAAACAAAGTAAATTAAGCCTAAGTTAGTATTTGTGCACACTGTGGTTTTTACTTTTTCTTCAGTGACAGACTCTCTCTGGTGCACTGCAGCCTGCTTATAAATGGTTGTGTTTAGGTCTCCTGTGCTCGCTGCCTCCCAGACTGAGTGCTTACTATGTGCTAGTGCTCAGCTACAGACCTTATGCTGTGTTTGTGGTAACAGTATTCTGGACGGCAGAGGTGGAAAGAGGTGAGCATTTGCCATTCTAGAGAAAACAGTAGCTTAACTAGGCAGCTTTCCAACTACTGTTTAGAGAGAATAAAGATCTCATCCTTTGAAAGAGTAGCTATCTACTCATGAGGATTTAAATGTATTTGATTTTGATGTCCAAAAACTTCAAAGGGTTTCTATATATGAAAGCTAAACCTGGAGAGGTTTTAAAGAAAGTTCATTTTTTTCTTAGGACCTCAACTAAATTCTATAGTATAGATTCTGTGTAGTAAACCTGTCCCAGTATAAAGGTGACAGTAGACCAACCCTGTCTTGCCTGTCCTCACGTAGCTTTTAGGTATAAAGAAGATGTCAGTGCTATGTTTCATGTAGAGACTCCTTTGGTGTTGAAAGACCCTTTCACTGGTCTCACATATCAGATATCCTGCTTATCAGATATTTACACTATGACTCATAACAGTAGCAAAATTACAGTTATAAAGTAGTAACAAAAGTAATTGTATGGTTGAAAATCGCCACAACATGAGTAACTGTATTAAAGGGTCGCAGCATCAGGAAGGCTGAGAGTCACTGCTCTCGTGGTGACTCTGTCTGCTCTTTCCTTCTGCACGTTGGTGTTTGTTCCTTTGCAATGGCCTTTGCTGTCTACCCAGCACCCTAAGACATTGTCCAAATGGCCTTTTCCATTTCCATTTCCATTTTCCATTTTATAGGTGTTAACCTGAAGCCTAGCTTTCCTGTAAATTACTGGTTCTCAGCCTTCCTAATGCTGCAGCCCTTTAATACAGTTCCTCTTGTTGTGGTGACCCCCCAACCATAAAATTATTTTCATTCCTACTTCATAACTAATTTTCTACTGTTTCAATTGTAATGTTAATATCGGTGTTTTCTGTTGGTTTTAGGAGACCCCTGTGAAAATGGGGTCATGACCCACAGGTAGAGAACCACCTCACTAAATGCTTAAGATTTTTTCTCATGTATTTATAGACTGTGCTTTCACTTAGAATGAATAAAATACTGTTTGGGAGGAGGTTATGCATGTTTTCAACATAGTTGCCAAATTTCAAAGCATAATAAAAAATTATCATATATGGGATACATAGTAAATCTGCCACCTTTTTGCAAATCTTCAGAAAACGCTGTAAATGAAATTGTTGTTTGTTCCTAGTTTCATAAAAAGGAAATTTACTTCTCCCTTCTAGAGGCTAGCTGCTTGCTCAGCATATCTGACAGTTTGTTATCATGAGTGCTCATCTAACATCACTGTGTGTAAAAGGTTAGCACCACTAAAGGAACGTTCTGGAGCCAATGACAAGTATTTCCATGAATAGTTCTGATTACCATTGCTCTATTCCACTGTCTGTCATAAGTGAACAAGTTAGTAAGGTCAAATCACGGGAGATGGTGAAGATTTAGCTAATGTTTTGCATATTTGAAAAATGTTTCCTTTGTATTGCTTTAAAATGTGCTTACACTTTAAATTTTTACCTATATATAAGGTTGAACAATTTATATATTGGGTATTTGGATATCATCACAGTTTGTCAATATAATTGATAGATTCTTTGTTATGAGAGTTTGCATCAGTACTTTCAGAAACTATCTTTTGCTGGAGAGGTTTCCTTTTGCGCCTGCATTACAGCCTGGTACAAACACACAGGGAATTCTAGTGTTGTAAAGGTCTACATTGTTTGCTGGGGGAACTAAGCAATGTTTTGTTTTCTTTGTATTAAGGAATATTAATTATCTAACTTTAATTTTCTTATTTAAACATATTGTAACATGATCAGTTTATAGATTTGCCTTACTGACTTTGTTTTTTATAGAAGTTTGTAAAACCAGTAAACCAGTAGTATTCTTTGTCTCTTGGTAGCTCTGTATTCATTGATGGCTTTTATGTGTTATTTTGATATTTATTTTTAATGTATATTTGCAGAAAGTTGAGTTAAACAGAAATAACTAGTTTTTTAAAAGAATTAACAAGGAACCAGGTGTCCTCAGAGGTTATAATCAAATGAAATAGTTCTTGGAGAGGTGTTTCACATTTTTGTAGTTCATTAGTTTTTTGACATGATGTAATATTGATTTTATTTTTCTAAGAGGACTTCAGGATGTATATAGATACACAAACTTGTGAAATCTTTGTAATATTTTCTGGATAGGCTTATACATTCTATAAATAGAAGTATTGATAAATTTGTTATATCTGAATATATTTTTTTGTTTTTAATAGGATACAACATCTATTGAAAAAATGTCAAACTGTTGTGAAGAAATGTAAGTATTAAGTTATAGTAAACTTATTTAAAAATAGGAACAACTGACTACCTACGTTAATAGTAGGAAACTAATATATTATATTTTTTTCTTGGTGTCCTGTCTGAGGCCCAAGGTAGACAGGCATATCCCAGTCTTACAGTAGGGGTCTTTCAGCCATGAGAGCTTTTAAACAAAATAAGTACTGATCATTCTTGTTCCCTGTCTCGCAGAAGTAAGCTAAATTATTTGTCCTGAAAGTACATCAAAAGAGATTTGCTACTGTGTTGTTGACACACATTCTGTTATGCTGAGCTCCTCTGCTTCCAGAGTTACCCTAGGTTGATTGACGATGCAGATACAATATCTGCTATCCAGAGCTGAAGCTCAGCTGCATGCCACACTGAAAGAAAAGCTGTATTTGTGATGCTGAGACACAATGCATCAGAGTCCAGTAATGGATCCCCAGCCAACCTGTATTGTTTTAGCTGACTGAAGTGCACCATGGGAGTGCTGTCTTTCACTAATAATGCTGTCTTCTGTAGATCGCGGCCCCGAAAGCCATGGCAGCAGACCTTCTCAGAAGTTTTTGGCACTCGTTGGAAGATCCTGTGGTTCATTCCTTTCAGGCAGAGGCAACCACTGCGAGTTCCCTACCACTTTGCCAATCACGTCTAAACAGATGGATGGTGGGCACAGATGGGTCCTCCATGCTGGAAATGCGTTACAGGTTTTATGAGAATAGAACTATGACAGTCTTCAAGTCAATTAAAATCCACCCACCAATCTTAGGCATCATAATGTGCCCCAGGCTTCATTTTAATAGTGATCTTGATCCTGTTGTGGGACTAATACAGGATCTATATTTAAGTTTTAAAAGCATGTTTACTTTTAAATTAGCCTTCCACCAAGATTTCTTTAAATGCGCCTGTTACTAAACTCAAAAGGCAGTGATTGGGATGAAACAATTGTACATAAATTTTCTTCAGTACTCACAATATTTTAAATTTTAATTTATAGGAAATTTGAGATGTTTTAGGTTTATCTTTAAGCAGTTCTAACCAAATTTGAATTTAATTCAAGTTTACAAAACTGGATACACTTTGTTATATGCAAATTTTCTGTTTTGAATCTAAGTTAAAATGTTATTACTACTTGCTTTTGTATGTGCTGCTGGGATTTGACAGCACAGTGAACAAGGGCCAGTGCCTGCCTAGGAGCAGCTCTCTGATGCTCTTCTTTCCTTCCTCAAAGCCACAGACAATACCATGCGTGTAGTGCACCAACTACTCCTTTAGCGTGAGGGAGAGACTGTGTCCCTTCTTCTGCATCATTGCTTGCTGTTAGAATATTTGCTCCCAGGAGAAATGTGTGACCAGTCAGCCATGTATTCCTGCTTTATCCTAAGATTCTAATGACTGAAGAGGGTAGGAAGCTTGCAATAATTCCAGTTATTTCTTCAAGTGCAGTTATATTACAAAACAGATGTTCTAAAATGCTAAACTGGATGGTGTGTAATATACAGTGTAAAGAGGAAAACTGTGCTTTTAAAGTATATATACTTTTATTTATCTGCCAGTAGATCTCACTGTACACATTGAAGATTTATATATTATAGAATAGATACTGGTCAACTCATATCAAAGTTTAAAAGTAGGTCACTAAATTTATATGCCAATAATCACCAAAGTTGAAATTGAATTTCCATTGGCCAATTATAATTTACATCACTCTAGAGACCTTTTATTAATGTGAGGAAATTATTATAAAATAGAATTTTCTATGATAGTGATGGTCCCTTAACAAACATGAGCCTTTTGTATACAAAGACATTTTTGTGTGGTTTAATTTTTTTCATTTAGAATCCTACAAATCCATGTTTTTGTGTGCTTAGTGATCTTTTCCCTGAAAAGAGTATTGAACAAATCTACCATTCTTGAATCATATATATATATATGCTTTTCTTATAAGTAGTTGTAAAGTAAGGAATCATAGCTGGGAAATACTGTGGCTAGTTCTTTCAGATACTATAAATGTCTTATAAAATATTCTGAATAGAATAATCTCTTTGCAGAAATATTAATACCATATTTTCATGTTCTAATTATGTTTGTTATTTAAAAACTTAGAAGTGGCAGATGAAAATATTTATTGGTGCTAAGACATATAGTAAGTTTAATATAAGAAACATTTATAAAGGTTAGGAAACATAGCATTAGTATGTTTTAGTATAGGCAGAGGGGTTGGATTTTGTGTAAGCTGATTGGCTAAATTGGCCAATGACAATTACTAAAGGAAGTGGTGTATATATAATGTTGGGAGATAGAAGTTGGATGCCTTCAGCTGTTTATATTCAGTTCACGCAAGACCGGGAGCATCCTAGCAGAGCCAATGAAGGCCCAGGATGGAGCAGTAGCAGCTCTGACACAAGGTAATGGGGACGATCACTTCCCCGTGCTGGAAATCGTGGGTTTGGTCTGCTTACATTTACCACTTCTGGGCACATTATCTTCCCTTTCTCTTTACACTCCCTGTTCTTGACCCCTCTCTGCCGTTTCCTAACTAGTCATTGTACTTAATGCACTAGTTTAATCTACAGAAACGCTGTTATTGATGTATTTACATAAGAATCTATATTGCAGTATATCTCTATATACTTACATAGTATTGTCAAATGTATATGTCTAACCCCACGGAGGGATTTGTAATCACCATTTAGATTCCTAGAGAAAAGCCTGGTGGCCATTTCCTAGGGATTAAGCTCCTATGTTCTTTCTGCGCCCTCTTTTGGCTAATTGATGTAATTATCCTGGCTCTTGAGGCTTTTACTATCCTGTTAGTGGGTTGTATCTCCAATTTGTGAACATGCCAGAGGTATACACTTATAGGAACATATGTATAAAAGTGTAAAGTTTTATAAAAATTGAAAATGGAATGTGTTATTGTTGGTGATGTTCCTTCTAGGTAAACTGCTTGGCTTCAAAATATGTATATTCTTGTACACTTTTTACGGTGAGTCACAAATTTGGTTAGGATAAGCTATTTCATGTATTTTACTTTAAACCTTACTTTGGCAACTTTTTTGTTAGCATTATAAAAACTTACTTAAAATACTATTTTATTACAAAACAAAACATTTATTATAGTTGTTGTGTTATCCAGTATGTTTTACTGAGTATTAAAAAAGGTACATTTAATTTTTTCTATTCAATTTTGGGATGGTCCCCTTCCACACACATACAGGCTCAATTGCCTTAAAATAATTAGTAATTGGTTAATAATACTATTTTTTTCTTTGCTTTTTAAAAAGCCTTCTCAGTGAGGGTTCACCCTGTAGATTCAATAGCCCTTTATTGTCCCTGTGAGTAACCGTGGGAATAACTACACATGTGGAGTCTTAGGAAGCAGTGGAGCAAGGAGATGCCCCTCATCTCTGCACTGCATTGAAGTATTTATAAACTTCCCATTTAAGTTTAGCTAAGTGTGTGTTAAGTGATATTTTTACATTAGCAAAGTCACCTCTTGGGATTCTGTAGTTAAAATGTTAAGACCAGGCTGCAGATACTTGATAAACAATTAGAGTTGGGCCTGCAAGGTGGTTGCGTGCCTAAAGGTATTTGCTGTGCATGGACCCACATAGCTGAAGAAGGAAAAAAAGAACCTGATTCCATTGAGTTGTTTGCTGATCTCCACAAACATGCCTTGGTGCTCATGCCCCCTCCCCTACAATCATTCATTCATTCATTTATTCATTCATTTATTCATTCATTGTCTCACACACACCACACACAAAGTTTTTTGATAACTAATTGGATAAGCTTGATATAGGTAACAAAGGACTGAATTCAGAATCTTCTTAACATTAAACAATCTACTAAGGAGTCTTTGTTTCCAGACTTCCATTTCAAATCACTGAGCTAGCCAATGTTACATGAAAATAAAAATCTATTTTGTCTTATAATTTACATTTAAAATGTTTTAGTTAACATAAAAGCCATTTAAAATTGTAGCTAACATAGTAACCTGTTTTTCAGAAGGCAATTTACTTTTAATAGTAATAAAGTATGGGCTGGTGTGTACCTCAAAAATAGAGTGCACAAGATGCCCAGAATTTAATCCTAAGAACGAGGAAAAGACAGGAAGAGGATATAGCAATCTGTAGCATAGCAGTAGCTATGCACTAGATGCAGAAGAACTGAGTTGAACATCTCGGAACATTTCATGAATGTGTAGAAGTGGTTCCATGAAGGATGGTGGCTCATTCTAGCTATTCTTAACAAGACTTTGGGTTATTTCCATACAAGTAACTGGTTTGCTCGAAAGATGTATTAATTTTAAACAGTAATCACAAAGACTCAAATTAAGAGCACACTTCCAAATGGGAGATACAAATGAATCTAGTTATTTAGTTCCTGGGTAGTTTGAATATATTGCTAAAAAAGAAAAAAAATCACAATTTGTCTTGCAGTGGCTTAATATGGCACTAATATTCATTAGCATTATGCTAATTTCTGTCTAGACTGTCTGTTCTCTGGGTAGTTCTCTTGTATGACATGTATCAGTAAATAGCCTAGCTACAGTTCACTAAACTATAGTACTTCATTATGTAAATTTTTGACATGACCTCTACTATACATACATATATTGGGAATTTATTGCAAACATGTAATTTACTAATAGTTAAAACATTAGACTTTCATTCACCTCTTCTAATGCTTTGAAAATCACAAATATTGGCAAATGTAGTTAGTAAGTCCTGTAAACTTAGTGTGTTCTACTTGCTATCATTATTGACCATGTAATTAATGAGTGAGAATACGATTCAGTACCCACATCTGTTATTGCCTTCTGTTGTAGGTACCATGCTCGGAGCTTACTTACAAATAAAAATTTTAGTATAATTTATGTTTAGCTGTTCTTAGATTACAATATTTTATAGTAGAACATGGGAAAGTATTAGAACCTCTTTACATGAAGTACTTTATACCAGTATTGTCACTGACTAAATTAACCAATATTTAATATTTCTGCTACCTTTGTGATGGTGATGACTTAACATCAAGAAGTGACTTTTCTCACTTCTTCCATTATCTTTATGTATTTTTAAACAAAGTTTATTTTTTAAAAGCCATTTTGTTAAAACCAACAATATTTTATCATTTCTTATATGTAGCAATGTTATCTGCTAGTGATAATTTGAAGCACATTATTATTATTATTATTATTATTATCATTTGGAGACAGGGTTTTACTGGCTTTGCACTCAGAGTCCTCCTACCTTTGCCTCCCATGTTCTGGGATTCTAGGCATATACTACTGTGCCTGGCTCAGTGCTTAAAATTCTTAAGTCATTGCTAATGCTGATTTTTCATTATCATATCTTTTACTATATTGAAGCTTCTCCCCTGCGTCTACCCTAGAGTTCAGGTATCACTGAGAAATGAATATTCAACAACTAGATTGAGAGAGTCAGGGACAGGAGTAAGATGGAGCGGAGGCTAAGGGGCCACGAGTAGCCAGCATATGAAAAAGGCTGCCTAGAGACTGGGCTGGGAGAGCCAGCGCTGTCCTGCCACCTCCTCAGCCCCGCTGACACATGTCACTGTAGAGCCCTGTGGCACCTGTAGATACCTGCACAGTCATTCTGGGAAGCATTTGGTTTGGGCTGTTTGATCTCCACTTAACTGATCTTTCTCCTTAGCCGGCCAGATATTCTTGAGAGATTGTTTTTAATTTCAGATAATTGTGTAGGATAAGTTAACTTAAAGCATTTTTTGCATGCACATGTTAAAAATAACATGGAAGTGTAGCTGTAATACAAAGGAGAAATGATAGCTTGCCCAAAGTTTGAAAAGAACTGGAACCTGTCTGAGGAGTCTTATGGCAAAGATAGAATACTGAGTCACCAGAGAAAATCAACAACTCGATTAGGAAGGAAAGAAGGGAGGGAGAGAGGGAGCTATTGGTGTTCGTGGGACTCGGAGTTCATCGTTTCTGAAGCCCTTTCTGAGTGATTCCCTCGTGTACAGGTAGTGCTTCCCATAGTCGCTCAACTGTATGATTAACTAATTGCACGTATAAAACAGTTTTCATCTCAATAGCTTTGTACAGAAAGACATAGCCTGAGCCGCTGGAGCCGCGGCACGCTCCTCTGTGCTTTGCTTGCCTGTTTCACTCAGCGCAGGGTCTGGTTGTTTGTAGACTGTCAGTCAGAGCGGAGACACGTCTGCATACTGATAGCTCTGTGTCCAAGCCAGTGTGGATGGATGCTATTTTAACCTACTCGTGCCTGAAATTAGTGTTTTACAACCTGAACAATTAAGACATCCTGGTGCTATTCACTTTAGCATTGAGTTACATTTTTAATTCTTGAACCAAAGAACTAGTCTTCTTTTTGGTGACTGAGGGCTTCTCACCTCTGTGTCTGTCTGCAGACGTGAACAGTCTGTTGACGGCTTACTTTCAGCAGAGTCAATTGAAAATGAATTTCATTTAGACTTATTTTTTTTCTGTTATGCAGTTAGTGCGGGCTCTAATTTTTTACTTTAATGCAATGTGGCTACTTTATAGGGTATTTTAATAGGCTGAAGCTACAAAAGATTATTGACTCACTTTTCAAAAGTTCCCGCCCCCCCTTAGTCTTACTTCAGCAGTGAAGAAAAATTATTTCTATAAGCAAAGTATTCTATTGGGCACTTTTAATGACCGCTCAACCAAATGCTAAGATAAAGGGCAAATAATGGGTCCATTTTTAATTACAAGTCAAGAATTTAGTGTCTCTGTGAGTGTGTGTGTGTGTGTGGGGGGGTAATAAACCTTAATGGCTTTAAATAATGATACAAGTATTTGCCTGACTTAAAAATGAGAATGAAATTAAAGGATACTTTTAAAAACATAAAAGTCACGAACACATGCATACACAAATGCTTTCCCAATGGGAAGCCCGAAGTTCGTTGCTTTAAGCAAACCCCCTGACAGGCGACTTCACATCAGAAGCAGTGTGGTGCTGCTGCTCACCATACATGAAAATTGGAGTCAGATGGCTTTACAAACTAACTTTGCAGTGATTTATTGTATGCAACTGGTGGACTCTGGACAGACTCGTCCAGGCGTGATACTGCCGCTTATGATCGGCCTCTCTGTTCTTCCCTGAAGCTCTACAAACACTTATCAGTGCTTCCTCAAAACAGGAGCTGCCATGGCTGATCACTCCGCCCAGCAAGCAAGCAAGCAGGTGGCTGGGAAGGGTGACAGTCACACAAAGTGCTTGTGCCGTCTCCATCCGCTTCAGCCTGTTGTCAGCTTGAATGCTGATGCAATATATGCTTTTCAGTGAATTCTGAATGGAAAAAAGAATCAAGTCTAAAACTTGAAAGGTGACTAGCTCAGGTGCATGAAGTGTGCATAGATGAGCAGAAAGGATAGAAGGCAGGGGAGGGGCCGCACTGTGGCTCTCGTGAGTGCGTTGCCATTGGATTGTTTCTTAATCTCACTGCTTGTCCGAGTCAAAGGCAGGGTGTACTCATTTTTCTCAAATAGGAAAAGATAGAGAATTTGCCACTGCTTTCTGTCTCCTGGTGTGATTATTAAAAAGCAAAGAAAAAAAAAGCAACATAGAATAAAAGTAGCTAAAGATACATAAGGAAGAAATTCTTCCCAGTCAGAGGTATTCAGATGAGTGGGTTGTAAGCCCAAGGGCAGAGAGGAAAACAGAGGGTACATGGAGTTAGTCTGGCAAGTTTAATCACTACACAACACCTGTGTCATTCTGATGCTCCAAGTACTTGCTATCAGCTCCAATCCTCACATATCCCTAACTGAAAAACACTGCTTGAGTTTTACTAATGGTGTGTACTGTGGGTGCCTAGGAAGATCCTGTCCTAAGGCTTGCTGGGCGTGTTTTCATTCAGCTCTACTGTGTGTAAGTCTGAGGGTGTTTGCCTGCCTCATCTGCTGTTCTGTTTTGTCTCTTACCCTAGGAAAACCTTCACTAACATTTCCAGTGCTAGTGGTAATAAGGAAGAGAATGGGTAAGAGAATTGTGAGTCCTTTGAGGAGAGGGAGGGAGATTGACAGGTGGGTGGGAACTATGAGGTATTCTTAACTGTTTAGATGAGCCATCTACACTGGTTCTTCTAGTGAAAACGAACTGTGTATCTACCTTAAGAATAATGTTGCTTTTAATTTATTTAGTGATTTTGTTTTATTCATGTAATATTCTATTTTCTTTGCAAATTGCTTTTAATTTAAATTGTGGAATTTTTACTTCTCTTGAAATGTACTATGTACTGTATTTTTAGAAATCTTATTTTTAAATAAATATTTTTGAAAAACATAGGAATGTTTTTTTTCCTCTTATCTCCTTAATTATTAAAATCTACTGATATTCTGAGTTTTAGAATGTTGTAAGACTGCCCCCACCCACCCCAAACTTTGTGCCATTTGGATAAATATTTAAAAATTAGTGGCCTTGGACTCTTCTACCACAATTACAGAAAAACAAGGTATAAATATTGGACTTAAAATTGACAGTATTCCTAGGTAGGCGTATTATTTTAGAGATCATTGCTGCATTCAACTGTCTAATGTACTTGTATTATGCTTGATGCTGTTTTGTGGAAATATTTTTTCTTGAGGAATATCTCCCACCTAGTGAAGTGTGAAGAGGAGTCAGTCTAGGCGCTGCTTTAAACCTTGAGTTTGGAATTACTGGAAGCCTCTTTGCTCTTAGGGCATTACCTCATACAGACATTAGGGGCATCTAGGGACAAGTCTCCAAGCCTCCAGTAGCTGCTTGCTGTGACCACAGACAGTATTTTAGAATGAGCTGAATGCAAACATGTCAGGTCCACACAGGTAACCTGTCAGGCCATCCTGGGGGTAAATGAGTGAATAACATCCTTTGAAATCCTTACATTTATTTTTAACAGAAAAGCAATTTTGACAAATATTCTGTATTTTCTGTATTAATATGGCTTGTATCTAAGACTATCAGGTTTGCTGTGTATGGTGAACGGAAGCACTCGTTGCCCTCCGACACTACTTATCTGGCTCTGTTCACACTTTTTTTTTTTAACTCTAAGCACTTGTTGTTTTAGCTTCAAGTCTCCTTAATATTCATAAACATTATTGCAGATATTATTTGCATATGTTATCTTTATTGGTATTTACTGTACTCTAACTTAAAAGGGAGGGGCTAGGGAAAAGGCTCTGCACTTCAGAGTGCTTGTTACTCTTGCAGAGGACATGAATTTGGTTCCCTGCACCTTACGGGGCAACTAACAACTGGGTATCTCCATCTCCTGAGGCTCTGAGACTGTCTTCTGCTCTCTGCAGGTACCTGCACATACACATACACAAGACAGACATTCATACAGAAAATGAAATCTTTTAAAAAGTGAATAAAAGTGTAAGAGGGAAATTAGATGTGTATATATTTAAATGTAAACTCACTTTATAGTAACACATTATTTCATGAAACAGCTGCCTTCAGAGAATATAGTTTCACATTGTTTTATGATTTAATCAGATACATTGGTATTTTATTGAAGTCTCTGAAGAAATTTGGTTTTATGCAGAGAATGTAGTTGGAAAAGGAAGGGGTATTTTATTAGCCTCTTCAAGTAACTGAATATTCTTTTATATGACACAAAACCACAAGTGTGTTCCAGTAGTGACTGTCATCAAAAATACAGATGACAACTAATGTTGGTATGAATATGAGAGGAAAGAATACTGTCGGTGGGAATGTAAGCTTAGTGTAGCCATTTTAGAAATCAGTCTGGAAGTTTCTTGAAAGGAAGGAAGGAAGGAAAAAGAAGAAAGAAAAGAAAGCTGCTGTGTGACCCAGATACAACATGTATGTACCCAAAGAACTAGCACACTCCAGAGATGCCTTCATACCATTGATACTTACTGCTCCTTTGTATCCACTGATACGGCTTACTCCATATACATAGGCAAAGCAAACAGCCTACTTGTCTACCAACTTATGAATAATGAAAATGTACATATGCAAAAGGAAATTTGTAGCTAAATACATGAAACTAGGAAAAGCATTGTGGTTGTGTCCCAGAAGGACAAACAGAAATTCTCATGTGAATTAGTTCTAACTCGAGCCAAGAAACTAGGAAATGGAACGTGGTGGGGCAGGGGTCTGAAGATGAGGGGACTGTTCAAACACAGTACAGTGGTGAATGGGAATGTGGAGGGTAGAAAGGTTTAAGCAGGGAAGTGGGAGGGTTAGAGAGATGAGGCAGTGAGGAGGCTTAACCAAAACAAACAATATATAGAAAAGCCATGTAGAAACCTAATGTTTTAGAATTCAAATAAATAAAAGAGAAGTTGAGTCAAGTTGCCTCACATGACTAGATAAAACTGCTTCTAGAAGCAGTGGGTTACTAAACAAATACCAGACATCTCCACAGAAGTTGGTCAGGGAGGCTCCAGAGGCTCCCAAAACAATGCAGCTCTTGTCAATCCTCTTGATTGCTCACTAGAACTATAGGCTAAGATCCTATTGCTGAAGGCACCATGCACCTCAGTTACAGGCAGCAGAGAAACCAAGCTGGAGGCTTCCTTCCTGCTGGCTAGTTTTCATAGTGCCAGGTTCTGTATAGGCTGCTGGAAAGGGGTATGTGTGGAGAGGGGTGTAGAATGCCTTACCCAGCTGTCAATCATTAAAGCAGTATACTAGGCAAGATGAGTTTACCTGTATAATACTAGCACAACTATTGTGGGTGTAACCAACTGCCCTTTGTTTTTTAAGGCTCACTCCACAAAAGGGAATCCATGTCTGGTACTATAAACAAGTTAATAATCATAGCTGTGGAAGTCATTAAGTCTGAGAAAGAAACTTACCATTATCTAAATAACTAAGTTGGTATAGCACCAACTACGTTTATACCCATAGACAAAGCTACTCCTGGCCATAATCAGAGAATACTCTCTTTGCAGCAAACAGCAATGAGTACAGGGACTCAAGGCTGCCCAAGATCCCGAGCATGACAGTTTAGGGCTAAGATCACCCTAAGGTCTCTACAGAAGAGAGGGAAGGAAGAATGTAAGCCAAAGTTAGTGTGGAATGCCATCCTCTAGATTCATAAAACCACTGTGACCATGAATTCAAAACTGTGGTTACCTACCCTGCACCACAGAAGACTGCTTTGTTGGCAATCCACCATGGAAGGGAGAGGTCCCACAGGACCCTACCCTTCAATGCTGAATTCAATGCTTGAATGCTATTGATAGATTCTGAAAGAGGGGGAGTAATTGTCTTCAAATGTGTACCCTAAGCTGAGTGTACCTCTCTGTAATGGTTTGTAATGCTTGGGCCAGGGAGTGGCACTATTAGGAGGTTTGGCCTTTTGGGACTGGGTGTAATCATTGTGGGCATGGGCTTTAATACCCTAGTCCTAGCAGCCTTCCGATGAAGATGTAGAACTCTCAGCTCTGCCTACAAGATGCCAGCCTAGATGCTGCCATACCCCCACCTTGATAATGGACTGAACCTCTGAACCTGTAAAGCCAGCCCTAATTAAATGCTGTCCTTTATAAGACTTGCCTTGGTCATGGTGTCTGTTAACAGCAGTAAAACCCTAACTAAGACTCCATCTCAAATAGATGACTCCAAATCTTCATCACACAGATTGTTGCTAGTTAAGTTGAATGTAGGAAAGGTTTGTAAGAAACGGTGATGTTAGAAATGAGAGAGAGTTGGGATTGAGAGTGATCAGCGTGCATTGTGTATGTGTGACACTGTCAAAGAATGAATTTAATAAACCCATACACAGTAGTTTCTTTTAATATTCACTAAAATCCTTTGGTTTTACTTTCTTTGGAATGTCTTCATATAAAATAAAATTCACTGCTATCACCACTGTTCTCGTCAGAAAACTTGAGGAGTGCTGGAAGCTGCTGAGCTCATTTGGTGGATGCGGGAAGCTTGCTTAGCCTTGACAGCCTTTGGGGAACGTTGGTTTTTCTTGAAGGGACAGTTAACTTCCACTTGTGTTTGAGAAAATGCCTAATACCCAAGTACAAAAAAGAAGAATTCTCCAATTACTCAAGTGGTGTGGGTGTTTGGTGGCCAGCTCAGCCTGCAACTCACAGCAACACTGGTGTTTTCCTCAAGAGTAAGCTGTCATGCTCCCAGATGAACTGAGGAGAGTGTTTTCCAAGCATATCTCATCGGTGTTGAGAATACTCCAGATCAATAATGATATGGTGAGTGGGTTGTGGGTTGTGTCCCATCATCAAAGGCATTATTAAATGAAACTGGCTTGCTGCTCTTTTTTTTTTTTTTTTAAAGCCAGGCTGTTCAAATCTAATTCTTTTGTCTGTTTGGGGAGGAGGGTATTGAAAGACAACAGAAGAAAGAGAAATTATGTATTTGAGTCTTGATTTCATTTGCTCTGTATTCCACTGTGAGAAAAAACATTGCTGCTGAAAAAATATTCTAGTGTTTGAGCACTTAAAATACAGTGTCTTTTATAAACCCACGCTAGTTAGCCTTATTATAAAGACAAGAGCCAAAAGACTCATGACAGTCCTCTAAGACTGCAGAGTCATCGGGAAGCTGCCAGACATTGCCTATGAACGAATGCAGGCGAATGTGCTCTAGGCTGACCAATTACCCATAGAGCAGCAATTATATTAGCGTGCAGGGCAATTGGAGGGGAAATTGGACCCTGTGGACATCCAGCTGAGCAAACAACACGGAGGAAGGAGAGAGGCAATGTGCTTGAAAAAGACAACATCCAAGCTTGCTTACAAAAATATGTCTCACTCACAGCACATTCTTTGTGTGGCCTCTCATGTCTAGTACTTTTCAAATCACTCCTTGTCCACGAGTGAGCAGTGCCTGCCTTCTCTTCAGGATCAAACACCCAAATAGAAACAGCTTTCTGTTATGTAAAATCACCAAAACATCCAGGATAGGGAAGTTAGAATATATATATCCAGATACATTCAGACAGCACTGTCTAGGCACGTGACTCCCTGGTCAGCCCAATTCTGGTGTAGCCTGCACGGAAACTCATGATGCTTTTAAGCTAGATGTTTCCCTGAAATTCATAATACCTTTAAGCTAGATTTGTTCTCTGGATCAATGTAATGATTATTGGCAAAAAAAAAAAAGTATTGGAGGTATTGCAGTGTGGATGTTCTCTAAGTCCATGTGGGAAGTCTGAATATGTAATTCTTTGGTATGCAGTGATTACCAGGTTAATAGCATGTTCTCTAAACAGGAAAGCTGTCGAGTTGTAGAGCAATTGCTTCACTCGGTCTAACAGCTTCTTAGTTTACTGCAATTTGGAAGCTACTATAGCTGTTTATTTTTTTTTTTTCTTTTCTTTTTTTGGAGGGGCTGACCACTTGTGATAACTTGATATCTGACTTGGTAGCTTAGTGTTCAGTTATTTCTGATATTCTCAACGTGGACTAAGCCCCTTGGTATGGAAAAATGACAATACAATTCAGGTACTATGCAATGTTCTATTTTTTGTCTTTTAATTTCATTGTGTGTTTTCTATATGTGGACATTTCTGTAATGTGACATCACTCTAAGACCCACGACTCAACTTTATGCCTTCGGACTCTTACAGGAAGCCTTTTCCCTTAGAAGTAAATAGTGTCTTAAATGTGGAGTGTAATATTAGCATATATATACATACATAGATATATACTTAGTGTAAAGATGGAAATTATTCTGTTCGATTACTTTATAAAATTGCATCGACCGTTAAAAGCAGTCTCAGTCTCCTGTTTTATTATTTTTTCCATAACACTACCATATAGAACAAAATATGAAAAAACGTCTAGGATTTCTACTCTACTCCTAGGACTTTGGTGGACTGCTTTTCTGGAGTAGTTTTCTCATAGAAAGTTGGTCATGAAGTGGTCAGACTAGGTCTCAACGCTAACAGGTTCATGTTCCTTCCCACTCCCTCACCAACTCCTGACTGTGTGCAAACATCTTCCCAATGGATTCTTAACTGTATTTTCCACCTCTTCCAAAATTATTTGCCAGTTCAATCAGTTGCTAGGAATCTAATATCATTTTCTGTAAAAAGATTCTGTAAATATTGAGGGGGAGGAGAGAGAGAGAGAGAGGGAGGGAGGGAGGGAGAGAGAGAGAGAGAGAACGAACTAATACAAGTATGCTTGGAAGAATTGAATGATCTATGGTAGAGGTTTTCTTCCTTTTTTTCCAATTTTTTATTGGATATTTTATTTATTTACATTTCAAATGTTAATCCCCTTTCCCAGTTTCACCTCCAGAAACCCCCTATCCCATCTTCATCCCCCCTGCTACTATGAGGGTGCTCACTCACCTGCCCACCAACTCTTGCATCCCCACCCTGGCATTCCCCTACACTAGGGCATCAAGCCTTCACAGGACCAAGGGCCTCCTCTTCCATTGATACCCGATAAGGACTTCCTTTGTTACATATGCAGCTGGAGCCATGGGTCACTCCATGTATACTCTTTGGTTGGTGGTTTAGTCCCTGGGAGCTCTGGGGAGTCTGGTTGGATGATATTATTGTTCTTCCTATGGGTTGCAAGCCCCTTCAGTTCATCAGTCCTTTCTCTAACTCCTCCATTGAAGACCCTGTGCTCAGTCCAATGGTTGGCTGTGAGCATCCACCTCTGTATTTTCCAGGCTCTGAAAGAGCCTCTCAGGAGACAGTTATATCAGGCTCCTGTCAGCAAGCACTTGTTGGCATCCACTATAGTGTCTGGGTTTGGTAACTGTATATGGGATGGGTCCCCAGATGAGGCAGGCTCTGGATGGCCTTTCATTCTTTGCTCCACACTTTGTCTCTATATTTCCTCCTGTGAGTATTTTGTTCCTGCTTCTAAGAAGGACTGAAGCATCCACACTTTGGTCTTTATTCTTCTTGAGCTTTATGCAGTCTTTGAATTGTATTTTGGGTATTCTGAGCTTTTAGGCTAATATCTACTTATCAATGAGTACATACCATGTGTGTTATTTTGTGACTGGGTTACCTCACTCAGGATGATATTTTCTATTTCCATCCACTTGCCTAAGAATTTCATGAACTCATCGTTTTTAATAGCTGAGTAGTACTCCATATTCTGAATCCATTCCTCTGTTGAAGGAAATCTAGGTTCTTTTCAGCTTCTGGCTATTATAAATAAGGCAGCTATGAGCATAGTGGACATGTGTCCTTGTTATATGTTGAAGCATCGTTTGGGTATATGTCCAGGAGTGGTATAGCTGGGTCCTCAGGTATAGCTATGTCCAATTTTCTGAGGAACCGCCAGACTGATTTCCAGAGTGGTTGTACCAGCATATAATTCCAGCAACAATGGAGGAGTGTTCCTCCTTCTCCAAATCCTCACCAGCATCTGCTGTCACCTGAGTTTTTGATCTTAGCCATTCTAATTGGTGTGAGGTGGACTCTCAGGGTTGTTTTGATTTGCGTTTCCCTGATGATTAAAGATGTTGAACATTTCTTTAGGTGCTTTTCAACCATTTGGTATTCCTCAGTTGAGAATTTGTTTAGCCCTGTACTCCATTTTTTAATAGGGTTATTAGGTTCTCTAGATTCTAGCTTCTTGAGTTCTTTGTATATATTGGATATTAGCCCTCTGTCAGATGTAGGGTTGGTAAAGATCTTTTCTCAATTTGTTGGTTGTCGCTTTGTCCTATTGACAGTGTCCTTTGCCTTACAGAAACTTTGTAATTTTATGAAGTCCCATTTGTTGATTCTTGATCTTATAGCATAAGCCATTGGTGTTCTGTTCAGGAAGATTTCTCCTGTGCCTATGTGTTTGAGGCTGTTCCCCACTTTCTCTTCTATTAGTTTCAGTGTATCTGGTTTTATGTGGAGGTCATTGATCCACTTGGACTTGAGCTTTGTACATGGAGATAAGAATGAATCAATTTGCATTTTTCTACCTGTTGACTTCCAGTTGAACCAGCACCATTTGTTGAAAATGCTGTCTTTTTTCCACTGGATGGTTTTATCTCCTTTGTCAAAGATCAAGTGACCATAGGTATGTGGGATCATTTCTGGGTCTTCAATTCTGTTCCATTGATCTACCTGCCTGTCACTGTATCAATAACAAGCAGTTTTTATCACTAGCACTCTGTAGTACAGCTTCAGGTCAGGGATGCTGATTCCCCCAGAAGTTCTTTCATTGTTGAGAATAGTTTTTGCTATCCTGGGTGTTTGGTTATTCCAGATGAATTTGAGAATTTCTCTTTCTAACTCTATGAAGAATTAAGTTGGAATTTTCATGGGGATTGCATTGAATTTGTACATTGCTTTTGGCAAAATGGCCATTTTTACTATATTAATCCTACCAGTCCATGAGCATGGGAGATCTTTCCATCTTCTGAGTCTTCTTAAGATTTCTTTCTTCAGACACTTGAAGTTCTTGTCATACAGATCTTTCACTTGTTTGGTTAGAGTCATACCCAGATACTTTATATTGTTTGTGACTATTGTGAAGGGTATTGTTTCCCTAATTTCTTTCTCAAACTGTTTATCCTTTGAGTAGAGGAAGGCTACTAATTGGTTTATTTTATATCTAGCCACTTTGTTGAAATTGTTTATCAACTGTAGGAGTTCTCTGGTGAAGTTTTTAGCCTCACTTAAGTATACTATCTTATCCTTGATCTGTCCATGGATGAGAGTGTGGTGTTGAAGTCTCCCACTATTATTGTGTGGGGTGTGATGTGTGCTTTGAGCTTTAGCAAAGTTTCTTTTATGAATGTGGGTTCCCTTGCATTTGGAGTATAGATGTTCAGAATTGAGAGCTATTTTTGATATATTTTTCCTTTCGTGAGTATGAAGTGCCTTTTTTTTATCTTTTTTGATAACTTTTGGTTGAAAGTCTATTTTATTTGATATTAGAATGGTATTCCATTTTGTTTCTTGGGACTCTTTTCTTAGAAAATTGTTTTCCAGCCCTTTACTCTGAGGTAGTGTCTGTCTTTGTCACTGAAGTGTGTTTCCTGTATGCAACAAAATGCTGAGTCCTGTTTACATATCCAGTCTGTTAGTCTATGTCTTTTTATTAGGGCCTTGAGTCCATGATATTAAGAGATATTCAGGAATAGTGATTGTTGCCTCCTGTTATTTTTGTTGTTAGAGGTGGAATTATGTTTGTGTGGCTATCTTCTTTTGGGTTTGTTGAAAGATTAGGTTCTTGCTTTTTCTAAGGTATGGTTTCCCTCCTTGTGTTGGAGTTTTCTGTCTATTATCCTTTGTAGGGCTGGATTTGTGGAAAGATATTGTGTTAATTTGTTTTTGTCATGGAATATCTTGGTTTCTCCATATATAGTAATTAAGAGTTTTGCTGGGTATTGTAGCCTAGGCTGGCGTTTGTGTTCTCTTCAGATCTGTGTGACATCTGCCCAGGATCTTCTGGCTTTCATAGTCTCTGGTAAGAAGTCTGGTGTAATTCTGATAGGCCTGCCTTTATATGTTACTTGACCTTTTTCCCTTACTGCTTTCAATATTCTTTCTTTGTTTTGTGTATTTGGTGATTTGACTATTATATGATGGGAGGAATTTCTTTTCTGGTCCAATCTATTTGGAGTTCTATAGGCTTCTTGTATATTTATGGACATCTCTTTCTTTAGGTTAAGGAAGTTTTCTTCCATAATTTTGTTGAAAATATTTATTGGCCCTTTAAATTGGGAATCTTTGCTCTCTTCTATACCAATTATCCTTAGGTATGGTCTTCTCATTGTGTCCTGGGTTTCCTGGATCTTTTGGGTTAGGAGTTTTTTGCATTTTGCATTTTCTTTGACTATTGTGTCAATGCTTTTTATGGTATCTTCTGCACCTTAGTCTCTCTTCTATCTCTTGTATTCTGTTAGTGATGCTTGAATCTATGACTCCTGATCTCTTTCCTAGGTTTTCTATCTCCAGAGTTGTCTCCCTTTGTGATTTCTTTATTGTTTCAATTTCCACTTTTAGATCTTGGATGGTTTTGTTCATTTCCTTCACAGGTTTGATTGTTTTTTTCCTGTAATTCTTTAAGGGATTTTCATGTTTCCTCATTAAGAGCTTCCTTTCTTTTTTTAAGGGCTTCTACCTGTTGACTCATGTTCAACATTAGATCCTGGATGGTTTTGTTTAATTCCTTCACCTGTAACTCTTTAAGGGATTTTTCTGTTTCCTCTTTAAGGGCTTCTACCTGTTTACCTGTGTGGTCCTATATTTCTTTAAGGGAGTTATTTATGTCCTTCTTAAAGTCCTCTATCATCATCATGAGATGTGATTTTAAATCAGAGTCTTGCTTTTCCAGTGTCTTGGGGTATCCAGGGCTTGCTGTGGTTGGAGAACTGGGTTCTGATGATGCCAAGTAGCCTTGGTTTCTGTTGCTTAGGTTCTTGTGCTTTCCTCTTGCCATCTGTTTATATCTGGTGTTAGTTGGTCTTGCTGTATCTGACTGGACCTGTCTGTTCTGTGGGCCTGTGAGCCTGTTATCTTAGGTGTGTCAGCACTCCTTGGGGTACCAGCTCTCTCCTGTCAGGATTTTTGTGTGGAGGCCTGTGGGACAGCCTTGGGTTCAGAGTGCAGATTGGAAGAATCCTGTCCTCAGCTGCTATGCTGTTCCTGTGAACTGTGTGCTCCTAGCAGGTCCCACTTTGGACAGTTATTGGGACGAAAGTGTTGATCTCACCTCTGAGCTTAGGAGTGAGAGCACTCCAGGGAGACCAGCTCTCTCCTAGCAGGGTTTGTGGGATAGGAGATTTTCTTTAAAGGACATAAGTCAAGGTTCAAAGGGGGCTGAAATCATCATGTAGGAGGATAAATGGGCGTGAAGCATCCAGTCTCTAGGAGCTTGCTGAAACAGCAGCCCGTGGACATGCTGAAGCTTGGGGTCACCTGGGCTCGGCTTCTTCTTAATAGCTGCAATTCCTTCTTTGGTCTCACTGTTGGGTTGAAATTTGTGAAATCCTCAGGGATTGATTAGTGTTGCTTGTAGATCTTGGCTTGCCTGTTTTATTTCTCTGGGAAATCAAGATAAGCTTGATAAGATATATATTTCACCTGAGGGTAAATTAATGAGCTCTGACTTTTCCTTGTATGAAAGGAATTGGATCCAAATGTTTTGTGCTCAGATTTGCTTGCTACCAAGGTTTCATAGAAATAAATAATAAAAAAGAACAGTGGAGAGAATATGCTATCAAAATGATATCCTTGGGACTAGAAATATGATTTAGTGAATCAGAGTACTTCATATGAAAGCAAGACACCATCAGTTCAAATCTTGGACATGACTTTTGTGGGGGCAGAGGCAGGTTGACTCTGGGAGCTTTTTAACTAGCTAGCCTAGCTGAAGTGGTGAGCTTCAGGTTTGGTGAGAGACCCTTTCTCAAAAAGTGACCAATTAAAGGAGATATTTAATGTTCTGCTTAGACCATCACATGTGAGCACTTGAACACATGTGCACATACACACCACATCAGTGTGCTGATAAGTACCTACAACACACATACACAGAATTTTGCTTAATATATTTTTCTATGTTTTATCTGGATCTTTGACATTAAAGTAGCTCATATTTAACTTTTCTCATCATTATTTCTAAGGCTTTTCTGGAGCATTTAATCTACATTCTTATAATTGTAATCCTTATATTAAAATTATATCATTAGTTCTCTCCTATCTTTAAAAAGTATTTCATGTTATACCCCACTTTCAAACTTTTATAAATATAAATGGGATTTAGACTGTGGCTCTATGTATTCTGTCATGAAACCTATTGAGACATAGTTTAAATGCAACAAAATGTCCACTTCAAGGTTATCTTTCAGTGCACTTTAGATAGATATACAACCATAGAGTTACAGTCAGTTGCTTAGACGCCATGATATAACAACAGGAACACCCACCTGCTTGGTGTCACTTTGGGTAAAATGTTTTTTTTTTCTAGAATTTCACAAAAATAAAAAGTATATAGTATATCCCTTATATTTTTTTAGTAGCTTTTGGTCAGAATTGTGTTCATGAAGTTCACCCATTCTGTGAGTATGAGCTTGCTACATGGTTTTTCATCATAGGCTAACTCAGTTTCTTAACCATTTGTTCTAAATGTTTGCTTATAGTTTTTCTGTTATCAGTAAACTTGCCAGAAGGATAGATATCTGTGTGAGAGCATTCTTTTATTCACATGGATAAATTGAATTCCTAAAGTAGGAACGCCACATTAACAGTTTCTGTTTAACCTTGTAAGAAATTGCTACAATTTCCAGAGTGATTGTATCATTTCACAGTCCTACCCGCTGTTTGTAGGAGCTATAGTTGTCTAACATCCTCTCCAAACTTGATATCTCTGTCTTTTTAAATCTTTGACAATTTAGTGAATTGTGGATCTAATTTTTTTTTAATTTTATTAAATTTGTGTGTTCATGTATGTGTGCATGTCTATGCGCATGCATTCATGTAGCCTTGTGTGGGGAGCCTGTATGTGTGTGTGTTTCAGAGGACAACTTTCAAAGATAAGTTTTCTCCTTCTACCATGCGTGTGCTGGGGATTGAACTCAGGTCATCAGGCTTAGCAGCAAGCACCTTTATCCACTGAACCATTTCAGAACACCTGATTTCAATGTGAATCTTCAGATAGCAAGTGACACTGAAAGTCTTTTACTTGCTTATTGACATTATTATTATTATTAATTATTACTATTACTATTATTAGAAACGTCTTTTCAGTGTTTTGGCTATATTTTATGGGTTTGTTTACTTACTGAGTTGAAGGTATAGGTATCCTAGATAACATTGCTTTAGCAGTTTATACTTTCTCTTAGTTTGTGTTAAATATTTTGTTGTAGGGTGTACTGGCTGGTTTTGTGTGCCAACTTGACACAAGCTGGAGTTATCACAGAGAAAAGAGCCTCTCTTGAGGAAATGCCTCCATGAGATCCAGCTGAAAGGCATTTTCTCAATTAGTGATCAAGGGTGGGAGGGCCCATTGTGGGTGGTGGTCTTGGGTTCTATAAGAAAGCAAGCTGAGCAAGCCAGGGGAAGCAAGTCAGTTAGTAACATCCCTCCATGGCCTCTGCATCAGCTCCTGGTTCCTGACCTGCTTGAGTTCCAGTCCTGATTTCCTTTAGTGATGAATAGCAGTGTAGAAAGTCTAAGCTGAATAAACCCTTTCCTCCCCAACTTGCTTCTTGGTCATGAGGTTTTGAGCAGGAATAGAAACCCTGACTAAGGCATAGGGGTTGGAAAGATGACTCAGCAGTTAAGGGCACTTGCTGCTGCTGCAGAGGATCTGGGTTTGGTCCTCAACCCTGGCATGGTGTTCACAACCAGTTGTAATTCCAAGAGATCCAACACCTCTTCTGGCCTGCCTGAACTCTGTGTGGATTCCCTGGGGTGCACTTACATGTAGTCAAAACACTCATACACGTTAAAAAATAAAACTAATAAATTTAGATGTGTAGCTGTTTAAGCATCACAGCTTTAGAACATTCTATGCCTGGGAAACTGCCTCACTCCTAGGTTGGAACTCTGGTTTATTGACTTTCTATAGGCTTGGTTTTCTAGACAGACACTGTAGATGGAGTTAGAATCTCTCTAGGCTTTTCTACCTGACTTCTTTCACCTAATGAAATGCATCATGTATGGGTCAGATGTGGCCACCCTCTTCCTGTTAATTAGAACATCTTCCAGTGACAGGACACACTATACCATCCATCCATTCTGCAGGTAGGGGTACTTGGCGGCCTTTATTTGGGGCTGTTGTGACTTAATGCTGCTGTCAGCAGTAGTACCAAGTGGGCAATGTGTCTTACTCCTCTGTAACAGGTACATAGGAGGGAAACTCTGGCTTGAATCTTACATTTTTTTGGCTGCAAACGTGGTTGTGTCACTTTATATGCCTACCAGCAATGTTAAAGAACTTCTGTATCTCCACTATTGCCAGGATTATCTTTATTACTGCCATTCTAGTGACCCTAGAGGATTCCCTATGATTTTGACCTTCAGTTCATGTATCCTGATCTTTCTTTTCAGTGTTGGCACTCAAACCCGACATGTGCTAGGCAAGCTCCTCCCCATCGGCCTACACCCCACACCCTGGCACTGTCAACACATTTATTTATTAGTTTACTTGTGTATTTATTTGTGTTGTGTGTGGGGGGGGTACATGTTTGGCACAACACACTCACACACACACACACACACACACACACGCACACACGGCAGAGGATAACTTTCAGGAGTTGGTTTTCTCCCTCTCAGGAGTTGGGTTCATCTCTGTGAATCCCAGGGATGGAACTTGTTTGTTGGACTGGGAGATAGGCACCTTTACCTGCAGGGTATCTTACTAGCCCCATTTGCATACAGTATTTGAACACTGTTTCTTCAAATTTTTGGTCTGTTTATGAAATGGGGCTATTTTGTCTACGATTAGTGTAAGAAATCTTTATAAATCCCAGAATAAGATATATATTAGATACATGAATCATGACTATCTTCTTAATGGTGTGACTTTCACCTTATTTCAACTTAAATGACTGTGTCATCTCATTTTCTTAATGGTATCTTTTAAAAACACAAAAATTTGGCCCGGAGCTGATCCTGTGCCACAGGACTCCATACCCAAATAGCACTGGGAGAGAACTAGCCTCCCAAGAGTATGGACAAGCCTGTAAACACAGGTAAAACCACCACTGCTGCTCAGAGGGATGGTCCCTCTTGGAATTGTCAGGACACAGGAACTGAGGAGTGGCCTGGAACAGGAGCCTTCCGGTTTCTGTCTGCACCCAGAGTTGATCCTGTGCCACACCGATACATATACAAATACTGCCAGGAGAGAGCTGGTCTCCCAGGAATGCTGACACACTTGCAATCACAGGTAAGACCACCATTTCTCTTCAAATTCCTGGCCCAAGAGGGACCATCCCAGAGCCATCAGGACACAGGAACAAAGGAACATCTGGGTACAGGATCCTTCCTGTTTCCCTCTGCACCCCAGAAACACACAGTCAGAGACAGCAAGACTAGTTAACACCAAAGATAACCAGATGGTGAGAGGCTAGGGCAAGAACACAAGCAACAGAAACCAAGGTTACTTGGCATCATCAGAACCCAGTTCTCCCACCACAGTGAGCCCTCGTTACCCCAACACACCAGAAAAGCAAGACACTAATTTAAAGTCACACTCATGATGATAATAGAGGACTTTAAGAAGGACATAAATAACTCCCTTAAAGAAATACAGGACCACACAAGTAAACAGGTAGAAGCCCTTAAAGAGGAAACACAAAAGCCCTTAAAGAGTTACAGGAAAACACAACCAAAGAGGTGAAGGAACTGAACAAAACCACCCAGGATCTAAAATTGGAAATAGAAACAATAAAGAAATCACAAAGGAACACAACCTTGGAGATAGAAAACCTAGGAAAGAGGACAGGAGTCATTGATGCACCAGAATCACCAGCAGAATACAAGAGATAGAAGAGAGAATCTCAAGTGCAGAAGATACCATAGAAAGCATTGACACAACAGTCAAAGAAAATGCAAAATGCAAAAAGCTCCTAGCCCAAAAGATCCAGGAAATCCAGGACACAATGAGAAGACCAAACCTAAGCTTAATAGGCATAGAAGAGAGTAAAAAATTTCAACTTAAATGGCCAGTAAATATCTTCAACAAAATTATAGAAGAAAATTTCCCTAGCCTGAAGAAAGAAATGCCCATATACGTACAAGAAACCTACAGAACTCCATAGATTGGACCAGAAAAGAAATTCCTCCTATCACATAATAGTCAAAACACCAAATGCACAAATCAAAGAAAGAATATTAAAAGCAGTAAGGTAAAAAGGTCAAGTAACATATAAAGGCAGACCTATCAGAATTACACCAGACTTCTCATCAGAGACTATGAAAGCTAGAAGATCCTGGGCAGATGTCACACAGACACTAAGAGAACACAAATGTCCAACAAAACTCTCAATTACCATAGATCAAGAAAACAAAATATTCCATGACAAAAAAAATGTACACAGTATCTTTCCACAAATCCAGCCCTTCAAAGGATAATAGATGAAAAAACTCAACACAAGGAGGGAAAGTACACACTAGAAAAAGCAATAAACTAATCTTCTTTCAATATACCCAAAAGAAGATAGGCACACAAACATAATTCTACCTCTACAACAAAAATAACAGTAGGCAACAATCACTATTCCTCAATATCTCTTAACACCAATGGACTCAATTCCCCAATAAAAAGACATAGACTAACATACAGGATATGTAAACAGGACCCAACATTTTACTGTACACAGGAAATGCACCTCAGTGTCAAAGACAAACACTACCACAGAGTAAAAGACTGGAAAACAAGTTTCCAAGCAAATGACCCTAAGAAGCCATTCTAATATTAGATAAATTGACTTTCAACCAAAAGACATCAAAAAAGATAAGGAAGGACACTTCATACTCAACAAAGGAAAAATCTACCAAAAGGAACTCTCAATTCTGAACATCTATGCTTCAAATGCAAGGGCACCCACATTCATAAAAGAAACTTGGTTAAAGCTCAAAGCATACATCACACCCCACACAGTAATAGTGGGAGACTTCAACACCACACTCTCATCAATGGGCAGATCAGGGAAACACAAACTAAACAGAGGCACAGTGAAACTAACAGAAGTTATGGACCAAATAGATTTAACAGATATTTATAGAATGTTTCATCCTAAAACAAAAAATGTACCTTCTTCTCAGCACCTCATGGTACCTACTCCAAAACTGACCATATAATCAGTCACAAAACAGGCCTCAACAGATATAAGAAGATTGAAATAATCCCATGTCTCCTATCAGATCACTATGGATTAAGGCTGGTCTTCAATAGCAAAATAACAACAGAAAGTCCACATACACAAGAAAGCTGTACAACGTTCTACTCAATGATACCAATGATACCTTGGTCAAGGAAGAAATAAAGAAAGACTTTTTAGAATTTAATGAAGTTGAAGTTACAGCATACCAAAACTCATGGGACACAATGAAAGCAGTGCTAAGAGGAAAGCTCATACCTCTGAGCACCTCCAAAAAGAAACTGGAGAAAGCATGCACTAGCATCTTAACAGCATACCTGAAAGCTCTAGAACAGAAAGAAGCAAATACACCCAAGAGAAGTAGATGGCAGGAAACAATCATACTCAGGACTGAAATCAACCAAGTAGAAACAAAAAGAACTATACAAAGAGTCAACAAAACCAGGAGCTGATTCTTTGAGAAAATCAGCAAGATAGACAAACCTTTAGCAAGACTAACCAGATGGCACAGAGACAGTGACCCAATTAAGAAAATCAGAAATGAAAAGGGAGATATAGATCTTTGATCTGGCAACAGAGCAGTTGGTACCTCCAGGTGCAGGGATAACCGAGGATAACATCGCTTGGGTCACAGCCAGCTGGTGTGCTCCCTGAACCCAAGAGCTGGGAAGTTCTGTGGTCATCTACGCGCCAGCTCTGCTGTGGGACATCTGCCCTGCAGATGGACCTTAGCCACCTCTGCTCCGGGGATTGACTACACTGAGTCTCCAGGTACGCAGGGATTCCCCAAGTATAACATCGCTTGGGACAAAGCTTGCTAGGCTTCCATCTGTGCCCAAGAGCAGGCAGATCTGTGGTCGTCTGGGTGCCAGCTCTGCTGTGGGACATCTGCCCTGCAGAGTGATCTGTGACGAGAGGGAGCACAGTACCCTCCTCCATCTTTGATCTGGCAACACAGCAGTTGGGACCTCCAGGTGCAGGGATAGCCGAGTATAATATCGCTTGGGACACAGCCAGCTGGTGTGCTCCCTGCACCCAAGAGCTGGGCAGTTCTGTGGTCATCTATGTGCCAGATCTGCTGTGGGACATCTGCCCTGCAGAGGGACCCGTGCCGGGAGAGAGTGCACCAGCCTCCCCTTAGCCACCTCTGCTCCGGGGATTGACTACACTGAGTCTCCAGGTACACAGGGATTTCCCAAGTATAACATCACTTGGGGCAAGGCACATCAGGGCTCCAAAGTCACTCAGGAGCAGGGCAGCCCCTCAGCAATCGGTGCCAGGGGAAACCCGGTCATCCAGGGGGGCAGAAATAGCCTTGCAGGCTCACAGGAGGTCCAACCAACAGCCAGTGACAGCAGGACCAACTAACACCAGAGATAACCAGATGGCAAAAGGTAAACGTAGGAACGTTACTAACAGAAATCAAGGCAATATGGCACCATCTGAACCTAACTCTCCAAGAGCAGCAAGTCCTGGATACCCCATCACACCCAAAAGGCAAGATCTGGATTTAAAATCACTTCTCATGATGCTATTAGAGGATTTCAAGAAGAACACAAATAAATCTCATAAAGAAATACAGGAGAACATGAATCAACAGGTAGAAACCCTTACAAAGGAAACACAAACATCACTTAAAGAAATGCAGGAGAATATGGGTCAACAGATGGAGGCCCATAAGGAGGCAACACAAAAATCTCTTAAAGAAATACAGGAGAACATGAATCAACGGGTAGATGCCCTTACAAAGGAAACACAAAAATTGCTTAAGGAAATGCAGGAGAATATGAGTCAACAGATGGAAGCCCATAAGGAGGAAACACAAAAATCGCTTAAAGAAATACAGGAGAACTTGGGTCAACAGGCAGAAGTCCTGAAAGAGGAAACACAAAAATATCTTAAAGAAATACAGGAAAACACAAACAAACAAGTGAAGGAACTGAGCAAATCCATCCAGGATCTAAAAAAGGAAGTAGAAACAACTAAGAAATCACAAAGGGAGACAACTTTGGAGATAGAAAACCTTGGGAAGAAATCAGGGGTCATAGATGGAAACATCAACAAGAGAAAGAAGAAAGAATCTCAGATGCCAAAGATACCATAGAAAGCATCAACTCAACAGTCAAAGAAAATGCAAAATGCAAAAAATGTGTAACCCAAAACATCCAAGAAATACAGGACACAATGAGAAGACCAAACCTAAGGATTATAGGTATAGATGAGAGTGAAGATTTGCAACTTAAAGGGCCAGTAAATATCTTCAACAAAATTATGGAGGAAAACTTCCCTAACCTAAAGAGAGAGATGCCGATGAACGTACAAGAAGCCTACAGAACTCCAAACAGACTGGACCAGAACAGAAATACCTCCCGTCACATAATAATCAAAACACCAAATGTCCTAAATGAAGAAAGAATATTAAAAGCAGTAAGAGAAAAAGACCAAGTAACATATAAAGGAAGACCTATCCGAATTACATCAGACTTCTCACCAGACTATGAAAGTTAGAAGATCCTGGGCAGATCGAATGGCTGAGAAGCACCTAAAGAAATGTTCAACATCCTTAGTCATTAGGGAAATGCAAATCAAAACAACCCTGAGATTCCACCTCACACCAGTCAGAATGGCTAAGATCAAAAACACAGGAGACAGCAGTTGTTGGCGAGGATGTGGAGAAAGAGGAACACTCCTCCACTCCTGGTGGGATTGCAAGCTGGTACAACCACTCTGGAAATCAGTCTGGCAGTTCCTCAGAAAACTGGGCATGACACTCCCAGAGGATCCTGTTATACCACTCCTGGGCATATACCCAGAGACTTCCCCAGAATGCAATAAGGACACATGCTCCACTATGTTCATAGCAGCCTTATTTATAATAGCCAGAAGCTGGAAAGAACCCAGATGTCCCTCAACAGAGGAATGGATACAGAAAATATGATATATTTACACAAAGGAATACTATTCAGCTATTAAAAACAATGACTTCATGTACCCAGATGTCCCTCAACAGAGGAATGGATACAGAAGATGTGGTATATTTACACAATGGAGTACTACTCTGCAACTAAAAACAATGAATTCACAAAATTCTTAGGCAAATGGTCAGAACTGGAAAATATCATCCTTCGTGAGGTAACCCAATCACAAAAGAACACACATGGTGTGCAGTCACTGATAAGGGAATTTTAACCCAGAATCTCAGAATACCCAAGACACAATTCACATATCAATAGATTTCCAAGAAGATGGAAGGAGAGACCCCTGGTCCTGGAAAGACTGGATGTAGGGGAATACCAGGACAGAGAAGCAAGAAGGGGTTGAATGGGAAACAGGGAGAGGAAAGAGGGCTTATGGGACTTTCAGGGAGGGAGGAACCAGGAAAGGGGAAATCATTGGGAATGTAAATAAAAAAAATGTAGAAAATTTAAAAAAAAAGAAAGAAAGAAAAGGGAGATATAACAACAGAAACTAAGGAAATTAAAAAAAAAACATTTAATTCTACTACAAAAGCCTATATTCAACACAACTCGAAAATCTGTATGAAATGGACAATTTTCTAGACAGATACCAAATACCAAAGTTAAATCAGTATCAGATAAATGATTTAAATTGTCCCACAACCCATAAAGAAACTAAGGTAGTCATTAAAAGTCTCCCAACCAAGAAAAGCCCAGGACTAGATTGGTTTAGTGCAGAATTCTATCAGACCTTCAAAGAAGACCTAATACCAATACTCTTTAAACTATTCCACAAAATTGAAACAGAAGGAATACTGCCTAATTCATTCTAAGAAGCCACAATTATGCCTATACCTAAACCACACAAAGACCCAACAAAGAAAAGAGAACTTCAGACCAATTTCCCTTATGAATATCGATGCAAAAATACTCAATAAAACTCCTAAAGCTGATAAACAACTTCAACAAAGTAGCTGGATATAAAATAAACAAATCAGTAGTCTTCCTATACTCAAAGGATAAGCAGGCTGAGAAAGAAATTAGGGAAACAATACCCTTCACAATAGTCACAAACAATATAAAGTAGGTATGACTCTAACCAAACAAGTATCGGTATGACAAGAACTTCAAGTCTCTGAAGAAAGAAATCTAAGAAGACCTCAGAAAATGGAAAGATCTTCTGTGCTCATGGGTTGGCAGGATTGATATAGTAAAAATGGCCATCTTTCAGAAAGCAATCTACAAATTCAATGCAATCCCCATCAAAATTCCAACTCAATTCTTTATAGAGTTAGAAAGATCAATTCTCAAATTCATTTGGAATAACAAAAAAGCCAGGTATCAAAAATTATTTTCAACAATAATAGAACTTCTGGGGGAATCAGTATCCCTGACCTCAAGCTGTACTACAGAGAAATAGTGATAAAAAACTGCATGGTATTGGTACAGTGACAGACAGGTAGATCAATGAAATATAATTAAGACCCAGAAATCAATCCGCATACCTATGGTCACTTGATCTTTGTCAAAGGAGCTAAAACCAACCATCCAGTGGAAAAAAGGCAGCATTTTCAACCAATAGTGCTGGTTCAACTAGCAGTCAACATGTAGAAGAATGCAAATTGATCTATACTTATCTCCTTGTACAAAGCTCAAGTCCAAGTGGATCAAGGACCTCCACATAAAACCAGATACACTGAAATTAATGCAAGAGAATGTGGGGAAGAGCCTTGAACACATGTGCACAGGGGAAAAGTTCCTGAACAAAAAACCAGTGGCATCTGCTCTAATATCAAGAATTGACAAATGGGACCTCATAAAATTGCAAAGCTTCTGTAAGGTGAAGGACACTGTTAATAGGACAAAACAGCAACCAACAAATGGGAAAAAAGATCTTTACCAATCCTACATCTGATAGAGGGCTAATATCCTATATATACAAAGCACTCAAGAAGTTTGACTCCAGAGAACCAATTAACCCTTTTTAAAAATGGGGAACAGAGCTAAACAGAGAATTCTCAACTGAGGAACCTTGAATGGCTGAGAAACACCTAAAGAAATTTTCAACATCCTTAGTCATCAGGGAAATACAAATCAAAACAACCCTGAGATTCCACCTCACACCAGTCAGAATAGCTAAGATGAAAAACTCAGGTGACAGCTGATGTTCGCAAGGATGTGGAGAAAAAGGAACACTCCTCCATTGCTGGTGTGATTGCAAACTGCTACAACCACTATGGAAATCAGTCTGGCGGTTCCTCAGAAAATTGGACATAGTACTACCTGAGGACCCAGCTATACCACTCCTGGGCATATACCCAGAAGATCCTTCAATGTGTAATAAGGACACATGCTCCACTATGTTTATAGCAGCCATATTTATAATAGCCAGAACCTGGAAACAACTCAGATGTCCCTCAACAGAGGAATGGATACAGAAAATATTGTATATTTACACAAAGGAATAAATACTATTCAGCTATTAAAAACAATGACTTCATGAAATTCGCAGGCAGATAGATGGAACTTAAGAATTTTATCCTGAATGTGGTGACTCAGTCACAAAGGAACAAACACGGTATGTACTCACTGATAAGTGGATATTAGTCCAAAAGTTCAGAATACCCAAAATTCTATTCACAGACCATATTAAGCCCAAAAAGAAGGAAGACCAAAATATGGAAGCTTCAGTGCTTTTTAGAAGGATGAACAAAATACTCACAGTAGGAAATATGGAGACAAAGTGGAGCAGAGACTGAAGGAAAGGCCATCCAGAGACTGCCCCACCTTGGGATCCATCCCATATAGAGCCACCAAACCTGGACACTATTGTGGATGCCGGGAAGTGCTTGCTGATGGAAGCCTGATGTGGCTGTCTCCTGAGAGTCTCTGCCAGAGCCTGACAAATACAGAGGCAGAAGCTCGCAGCTAACCATTGGACTGAGCTTGGGGGTCCCTGCTAGAGGAGTTGAAGGGACTGAAGGAGCTGAGGGCGTTTGCAGCCCCATGGAGGGAGCAACAGTGTCAACAGACCAAACCCCTGGACCTCCTGGGGACTGGACCACCAACCAAAGAATACTCATGGAGTGACCCATGGGTGCTGGCCACATATGTAGCAGAGGATGTCTTGTTGGACATCCATGGGAGGAGAGGTCCTTGGGCCTGAGGGTGCTCGATGCCCCAGTGTAGGTGAATGCCAGGGCAGGAAGACATGAGTGGGTGGGTGGGGGAGCATCCCCACAGAGGCAGAGGGAGGGGATATGGGATATGGGGTTTCTGAAGGGGAAATATGGAAAGGGGAAATCATTTGGAATGTAAATAAAGAATATATATAAAGAAACCAGTCTTAAACACACACACACACACACAAATTTTCATTTCAGTTAATTCCCCCCCTTTTTGTGCTTATGATCAACCTATCTAAAGACATGATTGTTTTTTTGTTTTTTTTTTTTTATCCAAAAATCTTAAAGCTTCAGGTTTCACAGTCAGGTTTATGCCCCTATTTGAGGCATTGGTGGAAAGTGAACCCAGGGCCTTAGGCATGGGTTCATGTTAGGCAACACTACTTCACTGAGCCACATCGCCAGTCCATGAGCTCAGTTTTATGTGTGGGAATGGGTCTAAGTTAGTTCTGCTTTGTACAGGGCAGATCCTGTTCACACCAGACAAATGGTCTAGCACTGAGCTTCCCGTTCCGTTAGCCATCTACACTGCCTTCAAGAGACAAAATTCAGATTAAAAGACATAAATAAGATGAACATATAGTAACTAAAATAATGAATGGACAGTAATCAATAGCCAGGGTGGCGTCTTCATAAAAAGTGGGTTTTATGCTAAGAAAAATAAGAAACAGAGACAGGAAGCATAACAGGTCTGTCTATCATTTTTAAGTGTTGTGAAGGATTTTCCTCAAAAGAAACCTTCTTCCTGCTACTTCCTGTTTCCTGTTGATAAGTAGGACTGTGGTTCATGGTACGTACTGATATCATCTTTGATTTGAGTCTGGGGCTGTGGACAGGGGTTTTGGAATTGCAACATTCACATTTAATGTAATTGTCAGGATGACTGTGGTTGACTCTATTACCTTTCTAATTGTTTACAATTCTTCACATATTTTACACCAGTTTTTGTTGCTAGAACACCCAATCCAGGCAACTTAGAAAGAATAAGTCCTGGAGATGAGCGGTGGTGCTTGTTCTGGTGTCTGTTGAGGGCTTTCTGGCTAGACCCTCACATCAGATGGCAAGTACTATGTCCTCACATGACAGAAGACAGGAGAGCAGGAGCTCAGATTCCCTCTCCCAAAACCTTGTATAGATAGATCTTCCTGGCCTGATCACATTAAAGGTCCTGCAATCTTTACACTATTGTGTTAAAAATTAAGTGTGAGTATGGATTTGAGCAGTCACAGACATTCAAACTACAGAATCCCATCTATTGTTCATCCCCTTCCCCACCCTTGGTGGGGTTGGAACATTTGTTGCCCCCATTTCATCATTGCTCTTGGTATTGCTTAGGACCGAAATCTGCCCTCCCGAGCGCCATGTTGTGTGCCGTGTTGCCCTCTGTGGAGTCTGACCTCCCTCCCTGTTGTTTGTGCGCTGATGCCATGTATTCCCCTGATGCTCACGTTGTAAACCTAGCTGTACTTGCTTGCAGGCTTTCACTAGTCAACTCTCTTCAAAGTAGGAAAAGCATCTTTTAGGTTTGCTCACACTTACCATTTCTGGTAGCTCTCTCTGTCTCTCTTTTCCCCCTCCTGGATCTGTTTCCATGTGGGTGTCTTTTTTCCTTCTGTCAGAACTTCCTTTTACAATTTTGTAATTCCTGTGGCTGCTGCTGATAATTCCTGAGGCTTCTGTCTGCATGAAAAGGTTTTCATTCACCTTTATTTCTGGTGAGTTTTCAGCTGAACATAGACTTCTGGGCTGGTGGATTGTTCGCTCCCTGTGCTTAGCGCCTTTCGTTCTGTTGTTCTCTAGTGTACTTATTTTCTGGTACAAAGTCTGTCCTATCTTTTCTTTCTTTTCTTTTACTCGCTGTGTTTCTTTTTCACTGTTTTAAAAAATGACACTTTTCCCTCCAGGTTTTAGCAGTTTCAGTATGTGGGGATTCCTCAAGTTTCTCTGGGTTTGCCCTGCTTAGAGCTAAATCTGAGGGGTTATTCTCTCTAGATTTGGAGACTTTTGGTCATTATGTCTTCAAATATTTTACCTACAACCTCACTTTTTAAAAAATGTTGTCATTTTGTGCTTGTGAGTGTGCTATGTCAGAAACATAGAAAGACATGTTTGGGTTTGTCTTTCCATGATGTCAAAATTTACTGAATAACAAGTTCTCAAGATAAGGTGTTTTGAATGGTCGTAATTTGGAAACACTAGTCAGGGCCAGCACAAGTTCTTTGATTCCAGTCTTAATCACTAACGTTCTTATTAAACATCATACATCATACATAAATGTGTCTATGTCTAAGCATAGGCCTGTGTCTGTGTCTGTGTAGGCTGCACAGTGACTGCAAAGGGTTAAAAGGACAAGGAGTTTTGAGAAGTCTTAGAAGCAGGCAGATAGAAATGTGACTAGGGTCTGTGTTGATACAGATGACAAATTAAAGCCTCAGGAGCAGAGCGAGTCCAGCTACAGAGGTGAAAGGTCAAGATGGGTCCAGATGAAGGACAGATGCACAGTAGTTCCAGGTCCATGTGGAGAACAGGCTTGCAGGTGGGGAGCAGTTGACTAGGCTTCATCAACAGTACAGTGCAAGCCTGGGTGAAGGCCCTGCCTGTCAGTCTCTGGGTGTCAGATGACAGATCTGTGGGGCTGTCACAGGGCTAGGTGTCCACTTTGTTATGTCCAGGTGAGGGAGTTATGCCCCTTTCTCTGTTTGGCCCTTCTATGTCTCTCTTCTCTGTCTTGTGTGTCCAGTAAGTTCTTTGGCCTGTTTTCATGATATGAATGTAATGTGATCATGTGCCTCCGTAGTCTCAATTCACCCCCAATCCATTTATAACATGCCACCCTATCTGTTGCCATTAATGCCATTTATCGGTCTATGCTGTGTGGGTGGTTCTGGACAGAGGAAGCCATTCAAGTGTCCACTCAGGGGGGCCCTTAAACCTTCAAAATGAGTCAGACCTTGATTGTAAAATGGAGCCTCTCAGGTATAGGCAGTTGGTCTTGTGTTGCTTCTGTTTACATGGTAAATACTGGCTCCCAGGATCTGGTTGGCCCCGATGAGCAGATCCTCATGGGCACCAAGTAATGCTATGTAAACCTTGTTTTCCAATTTAAAACTATTGGTTAAATAAAACTGGTCATAGCCAGGTACTGAGGGGAACAGAGAGTTGTGGAGTTTGAGTTACCAGCCTGGGGGTCACAGGTAGGTACTATGAGGGAAGAGAGGAAGGAGTGCAGGAACACGGAATAGGGGAAGATAGGAAAATAGGAGGTTTCCATTGTGGGACCGTGAAAGGCAGCCTGTTTTCTGGTCGGGGTAGGTTTAAATCCCGGAGACCCAGATAAGTCTGGAAGGAAGGAGCTGTTTGCCATCCTCTCAGACACTAGTCTCCTGATGTGAGCCCTCAGCTCCATAATTCTGTGGCCATCAGTCACATAAGGCAACACCCCAAGCTCCTGGTATTCTGTCTGGACTCCATCCCCACAGTTACCTGGCAACAGCCAGGTAGTCCTGGCCCACTATAAAAGGGGATGCTTGCCCCTCCTTTCTCTCTTGCTCTTATTCCTGCTTTCTGCTTGCTTCTCTCTTGCCCTCTTGGGCTCTTTTCCCTTCCCTTTCTCTCCATGTGGCCATGATCAGCCTTTGCTTTGCATTCATCACAACTCTCCGCCAACAATAAACACTTTAAAACCATGGACTGCCTCTTCTCATCTGGACCCACCATGCTGGAGCAATGGAGCAGGTCTTCCTCTAAAGAGCTGGTGTCTAGTCTCCCCCAGGAAACCTCTCTGTACTTCCAGACACGGTCTCTGCCAAGCCACTGAGCAAGCCAAGGACTCTTGTGCCTGCGGGAGCCAGCCAGAGCTCTCCTTTCCTTCTTTCCCCTTTGGCCCCTTTAGCCTTGTGGGCCCTCACTCTGTTCTCAGCTCTTCTGTGGCATCTGCAGTGCCCAAGACTGAGAATCTGTCGTCTCCAGCTTCTGCGTGCAGCCCAGGGACTCTTGACCGTCCCTGCCCATTCCCCAGGAACACCAGACTCCCCTTCCCCATCCCCGAAGCAGGGTCCTGCGGCTTCTCACAGCCCCAACATCCACCCGGAGGCGGTGTGGGGTGAGCACAGTCAAACTCCCGGCATCCGCCTCACCCAGCGGCCTTAGCCCTGGCTGGATGAGGGCCACCATTATTAAGCCACACTCCATGAGTCCTGAAGGGTCAGCAGCATGAGCAATATCCTCCACTGGATTCCAGACTGCTGGAGCTGAAGCATCCAAGAGAGTTTCAGACAGCAAGCATTTGAGGAGCACAGTTGAGCCAGTAGCCTGACTGGCATTTAAAGATTTAGATTGGGGGTAATCCCCCAGTAATTGTGCTAATTACTAATAAATATCATAGTTTGAGCCTCATTCATTTAAAGCTAGATGGGAATAAGTTTAACAGATATTCTTTTACATTCAGGCCAAGAAAAAAGTGTGAAAAACAAACACCAAAACTAAACCAACCAAACAAAACCCCACCATTTTACATCGTATGGAGCAAGTTAGAGCAAGATGCAGCCTGATGTTACCGTCCCAACTTACAGAAGCTCTCTGTTCATTTCCTTTGGATTTCTTTTTTCTTTCCCTTTGAATGGGTTCTGGGTTTCAAGTGTGCATCAATTCTGCAGGCAATTCACGTGGTGAACTTTCAAATTTAGGTACTAAAGATCTCTAGAGCTTGCATTCAGTTCTCCTTTCTCCGTTTATCGTGTTTGCATGATTTCCTCTAAATACTGAGAGCAGTGGTTCTCAGCCTTCCTAATGCTGCAAACCTTTAATACAGTTCCTCATGATGTGGTGACCCCAACCATAAGATCATTTTTGTTGCTACTTTATAACTATAATTTTGCTACTATTATGAATTGTATTGTAAATATCTGGGCCTTGACCTACAGGTTGAGAACTGCTGCCCTAAAGGCCTATGAGTTAAAAGTTTGGTCTCCAAGAAGGTGCTGTTAGGAAGTGAGCTTTAGTGGAACTCTTCACGTTGCAACACAAATTTTGAAGGGGTCAGGGCCCTCCAGGCTCTTCCTCTTCTGCTTACTGACTATACAGTCGGTAGTTTTGTCCTATCCCCAACTTCCACTCCGAAGTGCTACCTCCCACAAAGCAACAGGGCCAGCCCATCATGAAACAGAACCTTGAAATCAGCTGAGATGAGCCTTCTCTTTCTAAACTGGCCATTTAATGTCTTTAATACTAATGCTTTAATAATACTAAATCTACTAAATGGCCATTTTTAAGAAAACCTGAACTTTTGCTACAGTGATAGGAAGCTGCTACAGCCTTTGTTATCCACCAAACTGTGGAAAATTCTTGTGTCCTCTCAGGAAAACAACAGAAATGTACGTGGCTTGTTGACTCCCTTCCCCTCAGACCCAACACCTCTTGCCCCTTGACTTTCCAAGCGGGAGGAACACATCTGACCTTGTGCTCACCAGCCCTGGAAGGAAGTGGCCATTAATTTCTTGCTTAATTAGGGGGATTGTGCTGGAAAGTCCAAAGGTGGCTGGAATTCCCCTCCCTCTCTTAGTTTGAGAAAAAGAAAGGAGGAATTCTCCCAGGGGCAAAGATGGTATTTAGTGAGCCTTGTTTGTGGAATGTTCACCTGGAGGAGGAAAGGACACTTCCTTGTCAGATCTTTGGTTGGATGGCAAGTGCTGGAGACAGAAACAGTGAACCAGCATCGTCCAGTCAGCCGGCATTCCGTGCCATCATTTTATGTGTTTGCCACAATAACGAGGCCATAAAGAAAGTCTAGTTTTCACAATAGGAACATAAAGCCATACTGCTAGGAGTTAACAGGAAACCAGTACTTATGTGCCCAGCATCATTACTAAATACATTAGCTCTTCTGCTCCTCAGAACAACCTTGATCATCCCTGTTATCACAGTCTCGGGGGAATAAAGATCACCCAGGTTAGGGCAGTCTGCACTTTAACTACTGGTAGCATGTTTTTTCCAGATCACATGTTGGGGAAATTGAGGCAACTGAGAATTTCTGACTTTAGGGAGAGACTGTGGGGTCTCCCTGGAGCTTTCAGACAGAAGCCTCTCTCACTGTCCCCTTGGAATCTCACTCGGGGATTCTGCCATTCGGGGATTCTGCCATTCGGCCATGAGTTGTGGTGAATATGGTTTAGTAGAGGTTAATGGAACCCTTAGGAATTACTGTTACTGCCAGCTTTACTCCGGGTCCTCATTGGTCTGTTCTCAGGAACTAACTGCCGCTTTGGGAATTAAATTCCCCATGTGGATTTGAATTAATTCCCTCAGGCCACAGAACAGTAATCGAGAGAGTTCATTCAGCGGTGGCACCCAACCCTTCTCACGCTGCTCTGCCAAAGACACTGTGAGGCTTTGTTTGAACACAGGCAACAGTGTTGGGTGGCAGATGTTTGCAAATACCATTTGTTTAATTACTCGGGCACTTTATAATGTCTACTTGTCCTATGCGATGGAAAACACATCCTTCATTGGCGTTAAAATGGAGTGTAGCTTTGGAGGGCCATTCAGGTCTTCTTTTCTCCTTGTGCACTGGGCAAGCAGATGGAATGAACAAAGAGAAGAGAAAGGAGAAGCTGATGGCAGTTGGCTTTAACGTGGCCTCTTGGTGGCCACTGTAGCATCAACACTATAGAAATGGGTACCCTTTCCAGTGTTTCTCCCAACCCGATAACAGAAAGAAAAATCCAAGCAACAGACAAACACGCAGAGCTGTCAAGCGGGGCAGACCGTCTGGGGCAGTTGTGAGCTGGCAGCCCTCCTTAGAGTCGCCCCTCAGCATCTGTAGTTAGTCAAGGGTAGGGCTGCAACAAGAACCTGGCATGGCCTTCCTGCCCAGCACAAGTGCGACTGTGAGGCATAGTTACTGTGAGAGTGCTTGCCTACCATAGCCTTTTACCAAGCACATACTAGTTTCCTAAGTGGGCCATGGGAGGAACTGTGGGTATGATCTGGGTTGACCCAGGTTCTGGAGTCATGATGGTTGTTGGTAAGGCCACCTGTAGAAGTGAGACTTTCTAGATGCCTCACGTTCTACCTGCCACCTTCTTTGTAGTAAGTAGGCTGTGGTGGCTCTTGGGTATTGGCACCTATTAATCAACTCATTGGTGGTTCAGATGTGGATACTTACTGCTTTCTCACATATGACATGGAATGTATCCTTTTATGATGGTTACAAGAGTGATCTCTAAAGCCAAGATTCTAATCTGACAGGCTACTTACTAACGTTCTGACCTTGGGCAACCCCAGTTTTATTTTCATAATGACAGGGAATGGTAATGGGGTGGTTTGAGGGTTAGACGAGTTCTCACATGGAAGATTCTTAGAATGCAACCAAGTGGATTGTCCTCTGATGCCTGGATCCATTTATAGCTGGATTTCTAAAGAAAGCTTCCCTGTAGAGCCTGAGATTTCAAAGAGTTTGTTGTTATTGTTGTTGTTTTGTTTGTTTTCTATCTCTGGAGGGATTACTCTGGATTCGGCAAAAATCAGTCTGCCAGCCCTGTGAACCACTGACCCACCTGCAACAAATAAAGAACATTTAGACATAAACTTTTAGCATTGCTGAAGTTCAGAGAGCTTGACCCAAAACTAGGTAGATATTACTAGGCAGATATTATTCATGAAGCACTTTGGAGGGAGGTGAAGAAATAAGTGAGAAGAATGGAGCACTGACTGAGCTGCCCTCTATGACAAATGCAGTATTAAATGAAGCCTTTACAATCATATTATATGATGCCCGCCATGGTTAGCCAACTGCAGGTTACAACAGAGAATCTGACCCTCCTGGAGTTCAAGGCCAGCCCTCTCTGAAATCCAAGGCTTTTCTCTTTCTAATGTGTCCTGGTTCCTTGGAAGATTTAGAGACACATGATCACATGTGTGTCTTCATTCCACTTCAGGACTGGGGCTAAGTCCAGGGATCTGGTTCTCAGCTACATTCTGAATTACTTTTACAGGGCTGATCACAATGTGCTTGTGGAGTTTCGATGCTGGGGAATTATTTGTCTTAGTACACATTAGTCACAACAATCTTGTGAAGGAACAAATAATAAGCTAGAGAGGAACATCACTTATTATGAATTTATTGTGTATCAGGCTGTGCGCTGGGATGCTTCCATTATGTTTTGTTAAAGTAGCTGCTGGGTCCTCTTCACATCCATATTTTACAGATAAAACCACAGAAGTCATCCTCAGTGCTAGTGTTGAGACTCACATCTGGGTCTGCTTCTAGATTCCAAAACTACCACATTCATCTGCCCCTTGTAAATGAGGATACCAGGCTGAAAAGAGTTGTAGACATTCCCTAGGTCCCACAGCTGACCAAGAATCACCCCACTTTCTAATGACACATTTCTGGTGATCTGGAGAAAGGTTAGTGTCTTAGTCAGGGTTTCCATTCCTGCACAAACATCATGACCAAGAAGCAAGTTGGGGAGGAAAGGGTTTATTCAGCTTACACTTCCACACAGCTGTTCATCACCAAAGGAGGTCAGGACTGGAACTCAAGCAGGTCAGGAAGCAGGAGCTGATGCAGAGGTCATGGAGGGATGTTACTTACTGGCTTGCTTCCCCTGGCTTGCTCAGCTTGCTTTCTTACAGAACCCAGGACTACCAGCCCAGGGATGGCACCACCCACAAGGGGCCCTCCCCGCCTTGATCACTAATTGAGAAAATGCCCCCCAGGTGGATCTCATGGAGGCACTTCCCCAACTGAAGCTCCTTTCTCTGTGATAACTCCAGCCTGTGTCAAATTGACACACAATCCCAGCCAGTACTGTTAGGGAGCATGCAAGCAACACTAGAAGGCAGAAGAGGAGAGACAGTGGGACGAACAATCAGTGTGTGGTCTGTTGGGATTAGGCAAAGTATGTGAGGGATAAGATGCACTAAATAGATGGACTAGAGCCCTAGAGGCTGAAGTAACCAGGAAGGATATTTAGGTGAAAGGGAAAGGAGGAAGAAAAGAGAAGATCCCATGAGTTTAACAAAGGATTACATGTGGAGTTCAGCACAGCATGAAGTGCAGAGTGTGTGGAGGACCAGGCTAGAAGGCCAAGTGTGCTCGCCTATAAATCTGAGTTGTACGTTCCTACATTGCTGTACAATGGGAGCATCTGAAGGCTCTTCAACAAGGACTGTGTCTCAATCCAGGCTAACCCTTAAGGAAGATCTTTGTGGTGAGTAATGGGAGGGCTAGGAGGAGGCTGGGAGCCACGATCCTGAAGAGCTGGTGGTGTCAAAGTGTAGAAGAGGAGAATTCAGAAGAAAGCATGATTAGGGGGAGAAGAACCTTACAGTTTCCTGGGTTGGAGGCCAAAGAGAGCACATGCAGTTTTATGTGTATGCTTTAGCCCTTAAAGAATTCTATTGCCCTATATAAAAATAGCAAGTTTGAGGTTGGCTCAATGGTAAAGCATTAAGAATCAAGTTTGGGGCTGGAGAGATGGCTCAGCGGTTAAGAGCACTGACTGCTCTTCCAGAGGTCCTGAGTTCAATTCCCAGCAACCACATGGTGGCTCACAACCATCTGTAATGGGATCTGATGCCCTCTTCTAGTGTGTCTGAAGACAGCAACTGTGTACTCAAATAAAATAAATAATCTTTAAAAAAAAATGACATCCCAACCCCAACCACCAGTAACAAACTCCCACCTTGTTATATTAAAAAAAAAAAAAAAGAATCAAGTTTGAATTCCCAGAACTCACATAAAGCCAGGTGTAAATCATGTGTCTGTAATTTGAATTCTTCTATGGTAAGAGATAGGAGTCAGAGATAAGCCAGCTAATCTGGTAGATACAGACAAACACACACACACGTGTGTGTGTGTGTGTGTGTGTGTGTGTGTGTATACATATACATATGTAAATATATATATATACACAGACACATACATACACATATACTATGCAAACATAAAGGATTAAGAATATGAATCTATAGAAAATTTAAATTAAGGACAGGCAATGATGTCATTTGAAGCAGACCATTAAGCTGAAGTATGTGAAGTTGGGTGAAATCAACAGTCAACCGAAGGCACAGTCTGAATGAGCCTCGCCAGGTCACTGAGGAGGCAGGCATGAAGAGAAAGGAAGCACCATTTTTGGTAGTTAGCAAGCAAGCAGGTGATGAAGAGAACAGATTGGAGGCGGCACACACAGGGACAGGAAGGGAGAAAAGACACTGTCAAGAAAAATCTTAAAAGGAAATTTCCAGAAAAAAAAAAGATTAGTGGTAGAAAAATATGGAGTAGGCAAGAGAGATGAAATCAGATGAGAGATGTAGAGGAGTCAGCATAGTGAGCCCAGAAAGCAAGGGGTTAAAGAAATGAGTGAGCAGAACCGACCGAGCAAAGGGCAGCTGACTCAAAAAATCTGTTAGCAAAAAACTCTGAGACACACGATCAATTCAATCCTATTTTGCAGTGTCAAATAGCATACTGCATTCCAGTCCGAGGGAGTAAATTCTTTTAATACACCAATTTGTGTTTTCAGGAGATTTAAAGAAATCAGAAGTTAAAAAAAAAGGGGGGGGGTTAGGAATCAACATAAGGCAGTTCTCTAAAGGGGAATGGGTGAAAAATTCAGTGCCACAGATGGAAATGAAGCCGCAGCCTAAGAAAAGACTGCACCCCTGGCTCGGGAGAGCGCATTCCATTAGTAATTAGAGGAGAAAAACTACACCCTCTGGGGAGAAGCACTCAAGTCACTGCCAAGCCAGACACGGAGTTTCTGGAAGTAACTAGCAGTGCACCTGGCTGCACATGGTCCTCATCCATAGACAAATAGCAGCCAGAGCTCCCTGACTGCGGCTGCTCCATTTCAAAGGGCTGCCCCCTTCAGATCGTCACACGAGGAGGGACTGCTTCCTCTGTGCCACAGTCACCCCTTCATCTTTCCTTTCCCCTTTTGCAGTCTGCTCTTGGGAAACACGGCACAGTGGCACTGGAGATATAGCAGTGAAATTAAATCAAACTATACTGGGAGGACACTGACTAAAGGGAGAAAATGTGCCTTCTGGGTTGGCTGTAACATAATTTCTACTCCCTTCAGTTTGTGTGATGGATGTGGGCACCAACACCAAATTAAGATTTCAGGGTTGATCACAGAGACTTGATGTGCTAAGGTGGGGGGGAATACCCAAGGGACCCCCACCTGCTCATAGGAGAAGGGAAGGGGAGATGTGGGGAGGATTGTGGGAGGGGGTAGTGAGCAAGATGTAAAGTGAATAAAAAAATAACAATAATAATAACAATAATAGATAGATAGATAGATAGATAGATTTTTAAAAGTTTTAGGGCTGAACTGAGCTTAATAGGAAAGAAAACATGGCAGACATCTGTGGCCGACAGCTATGGGGTGAGTGCTTCCCTGCCAGTGTGTGAACTGAAGAGAATTTCAGCAAATTTCTGTGAACACGATCCAGTGCAAACACCACCCAGAAGAGTTGTGGGCTTGCCCGGGAGACAGAAACCTTGATGAAGAGCGGATGTTTAAGCAGACTTCGCTAACTAGAAAATCTATCTCACAATGATACATGAACCTAGGCTAGCATGCCTAAGAGTTTTATAGGTCAAAATAAAACTGACCTGTTCCTCAGAGGCAGGGCTCCCAGCACTGCTCAGACTTAGTTCCTCTAGCTGTGTGTGTTTTGACAACATGCCCCAGTGCTACCTTTGACATTTTCTAATCTTGGATGTGGTGTGCTAGCTTCCCTCCCTGGAAGTTGTGATTTCACTCCATTACTCTGCCACCTCCATCACCTACTTCCTGCTTCTCTATGGATGCTGGTTTCTTTGTTCTCACAGTAGAAACAGGATCACTTGGCCCTTGGCTGGCCAGTCCTTCTGAGGTTGTCTGAAAGCTCGGTGTAGAAGGGTCAAGCTTTTGGGGTAAAGGCTTCTCCACCAAGGTTCAGTCAGATATCCTGGGTTCTTCCTGACTAGTTTCAAAGGCCAATATATGTTTTAAGACTTATTTTTATTATTTTTAATTATGTATACGTGTGTGCAACTGTGTATGGGTATGTGCATATGAGAGCAGGTGCCAGAATAGTTCAGAGGGATGTATTTGAGCCCCTGGAACTGGGGTTACTGGTTGTGAGCAAAAATCAGGTCCTCAGTAAGAGAAGTAGGCACTCAGTACTGCTGAGTCCAGCACCCCGAAGTCTTCTCCCTTGGGCTGGTCAATTTCCCCAAAGAAGAATCCCACTGTCTGAGCTGTGCAGAGGTTAATATGTCAGCGCTTGTAGAGCCCAAACCATCACACAGGTGGGAGGTCAGCAGTGAGTCTCTCAGTCTCACTCTCTTCAGAGTGCCTCACCACCCCCAGCACGAACTGTGCCTGCTCTGTCTTCAAGTTTAACCTTTCCAGTAGAAACCATCAGGCTTGGGGTACTGAACAGTCTTCACAGGTTCCCGAGAGGGCAAGAGGTTCCTGAACCCAGCTGCTTCTTGTGCGGTCAGCAAATCCTCCACTGTCAGCATCCTGTCCTGTCTCCCTTGGCACTAAGGACCTCCAGTTCCTGGGTCCTCTAGTCCTGTGGGATGCACTGGGGGGCTTGGCTTCCCTACACTGGCTGGTGCTAGTTTTTCTCATCTGCTGGGCTGGGTACATCTGCTTTACACACCCCAAAGCGCTGTTAAAGCACACCACTGCCTCTCACTTCTCTTCTCCTGGTTCTTGTATGTTTATACATTTTAATAAAGACTCCTTTTCATATAGTTTTCCAGATTTGACACAGAGAAGAGTGACATTTATCTTCATTTTGCCCCCTCCTGTTTGGGAGTTATAAATTAAGTTTTAAAAGATAGTTGAAGGGTGCAAAGCCATGGGGAAGGGGCAGTTCATGAATGGTCACTCGCTCATTTCTCCATCCATTCATTGTGGCTTTAGAGACAGAATCTGGCTTTGTAGTGGCCTTAAACACAATGTCTCTAACTCTGTCTACCCAGTGCTAAGATTACAGCACATCCCTCAGCATCAGGGAGTTTTGATTCAAAGAAATAGCCATTCAAAAAAATTGATATTTTAAAAAGTCTTGGCCCTGTTCTTAGAAAATAAGAATTACAGTTTGGTTATAGTATGAAATAAAGTGGTGGGAATCTAAGCAAGGCAGGAAGGTTCCTTTGACAGACAGGTTTCTTTTTTCTTTTTTTTTTTTTAATTTTATTTTTTTAATTTACATTCCAAATCACTTCCCCTTTCCCGTTTCCTCCCTCCCCGAAAGTCCCATAAGCCCCCTTCCCTCCCTCTTTTCTCCATTCAACCCCCTCTCGTTACTCTGTCCTGGCGTTCCCCTACATCCAGTCTTTCCAGGACCAGGGGTCTCTCCTTCCATCTTTTTAGAAATCTATTGATATGCGGATTGTGTCTAGGGTATTCCGAGATTCTGGGTCAATATCCCCTTATCAGTGACTGCATACCATGTGTGTTCTTTTGTGATTGGGTTACCTCACTAAGGATGATATTTTCAAGATCTGACCATTTGCCTAGGAATTTCGTGAATTCATTGTTTTTAATTGCAGAGTAGTATTCCATTGTGTAAATATACCACATCTTCTGAATCCATTCCTCCGTTGAGGGACATCTGGGTTCTTTCCAGCTTCTGGCTATTATAAATAAGGCTGCTATGAACATAGTGGAGCATGTGTCCTTATTGCATGCAGGTAAAGCCTCTGGGTATATGCCCAGGAGTGGTATAACAGGATCCTCCGGGAGTGTCATGCCCAGTTTTCTGAGGAACCGCCAGACTGCTTTCCAGAGTGGTTGTACCAGCCTGCAATTCCACCAGCAGCGGAGGAGTGTTCCTCTTTCTCCACATCCTCGCCAACAACTGCTGTCTCCTGTGTTTTTGATCTTAGCCATCCTGACTGGTGTGAGATGGAATCTCAGGGTTGTTTTGATTTGCATTTCCCTAATGACTAAGGATGATGAACATCTCTTTAGGTGCTTCTCAGCCATTAGATATTCTTCAGGTGAGAACTCTTTGTTTAGCTCTGTACCCCATTTTTTTTTCTTTTTTTAATTTACATTCCAAATCACTTCCCCTTTCCCGTTTCCTCCCTCCCCGAAAGTCTCATAAGCCCCCTTCCCTCCCTCTTTTCTCCATTCAACCCCCTCTCGTCACTCTGTCCTGGCGTTCCCCTACATCCAGTCTTTCCAGGACCAGGGGTCTCTCCTTCCATCTTTTTAGAAATCTATTGATATGCGGATTGTGTCTAGGGTATTCTGAGATTCTGGGTCAATATCCCCTTATCAGTGACTGCATACCATGTGTGTTCTTTTGTGATTGGGTTACCTCACTAAGGATGATATTTTCAAGATCTGACCATTTGCCTAGGAATTTCGTGAATTCATTGTTTTTAATTGCAGAGTAGTATTCCATTGTGTAGATATACCACATCTTCTGGATCCATTCCTCCGTTGAGGGACATCTGGGTTCTTTCCAGCTTCTGGCTATTATAAATAAGACTGCTATGAACATAGTGGAGCATGTGTCCTTATTGCATGCAGGTAAAGGCTCTGGGTATATGCCCAGGAGTGGTATAGCCGGATCCTCCGGAAGTGTCATGCCCAGTTTTCTGAGGAACTGCCAGACTGCTTTCCAGAGTGGTTGTACCAGCCTGCAATTCCACCAGCAGCGGAGGAGTGTTCCTCTTTCTCCACATCCTCGCCAACAACTGCTGTCTCCTGTGTTTTTGATCTTAGCCATCCTGACTGGTGTGAGATGGAATCTCAGGGTTGTTTTGATTTGCATTTCCCTAATGACTAAGGATGATGAACATCTCTTTAGGTGCTTCTCAGCCATTAGATATTCTTCAGGTGAGAACTCTTTGTGTAGCTCTGTACCCCATTTTTAATAGGGTTACTTGCCTCTCTGGAGTTTAACTCCTTGAGTTCTTTGTATATATTGGATATTAGCCCTCTGTCGGATGTAAGGTTGGTAAAGATCCTTTCCCAGTTAGTTGGTTGCCGCTTTGTCTTTTTGACAGTGTCTTTTGCCTTGCAAAAACTTTGTAATTTAATGAGGTCCCATTTGTCTATTCTTGATCTTAGAGCATAAGCTATTGGAGTTCTGTTCAGGAAATTCTCCCCTGTGCCCATATGTTCAAGGTTCTTCCCTAGTTTCCCTTCTATTAGTTTCAGTGTGTCTGGTTTTATGTGGAGATCTTTGATCCACTTAGAATTGAGCTTAGTGCAAGGAGATAAGGATGGGTCAATTTGCATTCTTCTGCATGTTGACCTCCAGCTGAGCCAGCACCATTTGTTGAAAAGGCTATCTTTTTTCCACTGGATGGTTTTAGCTCCTTTGTCAAAGATCAAGTGACCATAGGAGTGTGGATTCATTTCTGGGTCTTCAATTCTGTTCCATTGATCTGCATGTCTGTTACTGTACCAATACCATGCAGTTTTTAACACTATTGCTCTGTAGTACAGCTTGAGGTCCGGGATACTGATTCCCCCAGAGGTTCTTTTACTCTTGAGAATAGTTTTAGCTATTCTGGGTTTTCTGTTATTCCAGATGAATTTTTGAATTGCTCTTTCTAACTCTATGAAGAATTGAGTTGGGATTTTGATGGGGATTGCATTGAATCTGTGTATTACTTTTGGTAAGATGCTCATTTTTACTATATTAATCCTGCCAATCCATGAGCATGGCAGATTTTTCCATCTTCTGAGGTCTTCTTCAATTTCTTTCTTCAGAGACTTGAAGTTCTTGTCATACAGATCTTTCACTTGTTTGGTTAGAGTCACGCCAAGATACTTAATATGGTTTGTGGCTATCGTGAAGGGTATTATTTCTCTTACTTCTTTCTCAGCCTGCTTATCCTTTGAGTATAGGAAGGCTTCTGACTTGCTTGAGTTGATTTTATCTCCGGCCACTTTGCTGAAGTCGTTTATCAGCTGTAGGAGTTCTCTGGTGGAGTTCTTTGGGTCGCTTATGTATACTATCATATCGTCTGCAAATAGTGATAGTTTGACGTCTTCCTTTCCAATTTGTATCCCTTTGACCTCTTTTTGTTGTCTAATTGCTCTAGCTAGAACTTCAAGTATTATATTGAAAAGATATGGAGAGAGAGGGCAGCCTTGTCTAGTCCCTGATTTTAGTGGGATTGCTTCAAGTTTCTCTCCATTTAGATTGATGCTGGCTACCGGTTTGCTGTAAATTGCTTTTACTATGTTTAGATATGGGCCTTGAATTCCTGATCTTTCCAAGACCTTTAGCATGAAAGGATGCTGAATTTTGTCAAATGCTTTCTCAGCATCTAATGAGATGACCATGTGGTTTTTTTCTTTGAGATTGTTTATGTAGTGGATTACATTGATGGATTTCCTTATATTGAACCATCCCTGCATCCCTGGGATGAAGCCTACTTGATCGTGGTGAATGATCGTTTTGATGTGTTCTTGGATTCGGTTGGCAAGAATTTTATTGAGTATTTTTGCATCGATACTCATAAGAGAGATTGGCCTGAGATTCTCTTTCTTTGTCGGATCTTTGTGTGCTTTTGGTATTAGTGTAATTGTGGCTTCATAGAACGAGTTGGGTAGTGTTCCTTCTGTTTCTATTTTGTGGAACAGTTTGAAGAGTATTGGGGTTAGGTCTTCTTTGAAGGTCTGATAGAATTCTGCAGTAAAACCATCTGGACCTGTGCTTTATTGGTTGGAAGACTTCCTATGACAACTTCTATTTCTTCAGGGGTTATAGGACGGTTTAGATGGTCTATTTGATCCTGATTTAATTTTGGTACTTGGTATCTGTCAAGGAAATTGTCCATTTCCTCAAGATTTTCTAGTTGTGTTGAATACAGGTTTTTGTAGTAGGATCTGATGATTTTTTGAATTTCCTCAGTTTCTGTTGTTATCTCTCCCTTTTCGTTTCTGATTTTATTAATTTGGATACTATCTCTGTGCCTTCTGGTTAGTCTGGCTAAGGGCTTATCTATCTTGTTGATTTTCTCAAAGAACCAACTCCTCGTTTTGTTGATTCTTTGTATGGTTTTATTTGTTTCTACTTGATTGATTTCAGCCCTGAGTTTGATGATTTCCTGCCTTCTACTCCTCTTTGGTGTATTTGCTTCTTTTTGTTCCAGGGCTTTCAGGTGTGCCATTAAGCTGTTAGTGTATGCTGTCTCCCGTTTCTTTTTGGCGGCACTCAGGGCTATGAATTTTCCTCTTAGCACTGCTTTCATTGTGTCCCATAAGTTAGGGTATGTTGTGCCTTCATTTTCATTAACTTTCAAAAAGTCTTTGATTTCTTTCTTTATTTCCACCTTGACCAAGTTATCATTGAGTAGAGCATTGTTCAGCCTCCATGTGTACGTGGCTTTTCTTTTGTTTTTGTTGCCATTGAAGACCACCCTTATTCCATAGTGATCTGATAGGAGGCATGGGATTATTTCTATCTTCTTGTATCTGTTGAGGTCTGATTTGTGACCAATTATATGGTCAATTTTGGAGAAGGTACCATGAGGAGCTGAGAAGAAGGTGTATTCTTTAGCTCTAGGATGAAATGTTCTATATATATCAGTTAGTTCCATTTGGTCCAAGGCTTCAATTAGATTCACTGTGTCCCTGTTTACTTTCTGCTTTCCTGAACGATCCATTTCAGAGAGCAGGGTGTTGAAGTCACCCACTATTATTGTGTGCGGTGCGATGTGTGCTTTGAGTTTTAGTAAAGTTTCTTTTACGAATGAGGGTGCCCTTGCATTTGGAGCATAGATATTCAGAATTGAGAGTTCTTGATGGTGGATTTTTCCCTTGATCAGTATGTAGTGTCCTTCTGTGTCTTTTTTGATGACTTTAGGTTGAAAATCAATTTTATCTGATATTAGGATGGCTACTCCACCTCGTTTCTTGGGGCCATTTGCTTGTAAAATTGTTTTCCAGCCTTTTACTCTGAGGTAGTGTTTGTCTTTGACACTGAGGTGCGTTTCCTGCATGCAGCAAAATGCTGGGTCCTGTTTATGTATCCAGTCTGCTAGTCTATGTCTTTTAATTGGGGAATTGAGACCATTGATATTAAGAGAGATTAAGGCATAGTGATTATTGCCATCTGCCATTCTTGACGCTATCTTTATGTTTGAGTGGTTATCTACTTTTGGGTTTGATTCAAGAAGGTTATTATCTCATTTTTTCCAGGGTGTTGTTTCTCTCCCTGTATTGGAGGTTTCCACCTATTATCCATTGCAGGGCTGGATTTGTGGAAAGATATTGTGAAAATTTGGTTTTATCATGGAATATCTTGGTCTCTCCATCTATGGTGATTGAGAGTTTTGCTGGGTATAGTAGTCTAGGCTGGCATTTGTGCTGTCTTCGTGTCTGCATGAGATCTGCCCAGGATCTTCTGGCTTTCATAGTCTCTGGTGAGAAGTCTGATGTGATTCGGATAGGTTTTCCTTTGTATGTTACTTGGCCCTTTTCTCTTACTGCTTTTAGTATTCTTTCTTTGTTTAGAACATTCGGTGTTTTGATTATTATGTGACGGGAGGTATTTCTGTTCTGGTCCAGTCTGTTTGGAGTTCTGTAGGCTTCTTGTACGTTCATCGGCATCTCTCTCTTTAAGTTAGGGAAGTTTTCCTCCATAATTTTGTTGAAGATGTTTACTGGCCCTTTAAGTTGCAAATCTTCACTCTCATCTATACCTATAATCCTTAGGTTTGGTCTTCTCATTGTGTCCTGGATTTCCTGGATGTTTTGGGTTACACGTTTTTTGCATTTTGCATTTTCTTTGACTGTTGAGTCGATGCTTTCTATGGAATCTTCAGCACCTGAGATTCTTTCTTCCATCTCTTGTATTCTATTGTTTATGTTTGCATCTATGACTCCTGATTTCTTCCCAAGGTTTTCTATCTCCAAAGTTGTCTCCCTTTGTGATTTCTTAGTTGTTTCTACTTCCTTTTTTAGTTCCTGGATGGATTTGCTGAGATCCTTCACTTGTTTGTTTGTATTTTCCTGTATTTCTTTAAGGTATTTTTGCATTACCTCTTTCAGGATTTCTTCCTGATGAACCACTTTCTCCTGCATTTCTCTGAGTGATTTTTGTGTTTCCTCCTCATGGGAATCCATCTGTTGATCCATTGTCTCCTGCATTTCTTTAAGCAGTTCTCGTGTTTCCTTTGTAAGGGCATCTAACCGTTGATTCATTTCTTTAATCAATTTTTGTGTTGCCTCCTTATGGGCATTCGTCTGTTGACCCATATTCTTCTGCATTTCTTTATGCCAATTTTGTGATTCCTTTGTGAGTGCATCTACCCGTTGATTCATCTCATTAAGCGATTTTTGTGTTGTCTCCTTGTGCGCCTCCATCTTTTGATCCATGTTCTCCCGCATTTCTCTAAGCGATTTTTGTGTTTCCTTTGTAAGGGCTTCTAACCGTTGATTCATGGTCTCCTGTAACTCTTTATGAGATTTATTTGTGTCCTTCTTGTGATCCTCTAATAGCATCATGAGAAGTGATTTTAAATCCAGATCTTGTCTTTCGGGTGTGGTGGGGTATCCAGGATTTGCTGCTGTTGGAGAGTTGGGTTCGGATGGTCCCACATTACTTTGATTTCTGTTAGTAACAATCCTATGTTTGCCTTTTGCCATCTGGATACCTCTGATGTTAGTTGGTCCTGCTGCCACTGGCTGTTGGTTGGACCTCCTGTGAGCCTGCAAAGCTATTTCTGCCCCCCTCCCCCGGATTGCCAGGATTCCCCTGGCACCGATTTCTGGGGCCTGCCTGCTCCTGAGTGACTTTGGAGCCCTAATGTGCCTTGCCCCAAGTGATCTTATATTGGGGAGGCCTTACACATCCAAAGGCTCAGCCTAGTGGATTCCTGGAGCAGAGGTCGCCAAAGGGAGGCTGGTAGGCTCCTGCCCTGTTCAGGGGTGTGTGATCTCTCCTAGAGGGGGGGAGGGGGCGTCCCTCTGCCAGGCAGAAGTCCCACAGCAGAGCTAGCACGCTGGTTACTGCAGATCTGTCCAGCACTTGGGAGCTGCACACACACAAGCCGCCCGAGACCCAAGCGATATTAAGCCTGTCTGTCTCAGAACCTGGCTGTCCCAACTTCCCAGTCACTGGAGCAAAGATGGCAGAGTGCAATCTGCACACTCTCCGTGGCGCCGCTCACCCTGCAGACGCAATGGCCCGCCGATCTGGCACCCAGACGACCACAGCGCTGACCCGTTCTCGGGCACAGACGGAAGCCCCAACAGGCCGTGTCCCAAGTGATGTTATATTGGGGATAGGGAGCTTGGGGTACCTGTCTCTTCAGCGCAGTCTGCGGGAACAGAGGTCGCGGAAGGAAAGCTGGTAGTCTCCCGCCCAGTGCGGGGTCCCTCTGCCAGGCAGAAGTCCCACAGCCGAGCTGGCGCGCTGGTTACTGCAGATCAGCCCCGCACTTGGGAGCCGCACACACACAAGCCGCCCGAGACCCAAGCGATATTATGCCTGTCTGTCTCAGAACCTGGCTGTCCCAACTTCCCAGTCACTGGAGCAAAGATGGCGGAGTGCAATCTGCCGACAGACAGGTTTCAAAAGCAGTCCCAATTATTTCCCTCTCTGCCTGCAGATTCTTTATGATGTCACTTTGCAACTTCCTCAAGAGGAAGCATCTTTTGCCGGGCTTTGGAATCTGCCTTCCAGTGTTTTGGGATGATAAAACATGGCTGGGGATGACGGACAGGCCTGGCTAGAAAAAGGGATCTTGCATCTTCCACTTGGTAATTTGGACCCTGCCCAGCTGACACTAGCCACTGAGAGGCAGGGTGCACAGTTGTTCCGTGCTGTTCCAGTGGAACCATTGGGTTCCCAGAGGCAGTTATTTGACAGACTTAGAGTTAACTGAGCAACTTATAGGTGAGCGGTTGAGACAACAAAATCAAACATCTTCATTGAGCACTGAGCTGGTGATCCACAGAACTAGGGGAAAATGTATGATGGTTGACTAAGCTATGATTGAGATCACTCATCACTCCGCCAGAGTCATCTAGTGTGGTCCCTGAATGGAAAGCTGAAGAGCAACCTTGGGACAAACAACAGCTCCTTAGTGATACAAGACCAATTCTACCTCTTTCCTCGGATAGTCATGTGTCCTTAGGGATGGATTGCCATTCACTTGATCTCAGCCTCATTATTTGTAAATTTAAAGGTAGAGTAGATGAGTGGTTTTTCTCAAACCCATTTGTATGTATTAAAAATAGTCATTCTACCAGCAACACCTCACTTTGATGCCAGAGGCATAGTTTGGGCTATCCTGGCCTACATATATATATATATATATATAATATACTATGTATATGTGTATATATATTTGTATATGATATATATGTATATGTATATGATGTATATGAGTATGTGTATGTGTATGTGTATATGTATATATATGTTCCACATCAGCCAGGATCCACCACAGCCCAATTTTGTCTCAAAAAAGCCCAAAGCAAAACCCAACCCCGTTTCTATTCCCAATACTATAAAATGAAAACCTCTCTACTTTTCTTTAGTTTCTTAGTAAATTCGATGCCATCAGGCCAGCCATCATTTCAGACAGGACCACTGAGAGGCACTGTACAATGAGATTCTCAAAGCCCCTTCAGGGTTAAAAATTGTGTGAACAGAAGTCTTACCTGTTTATTCCTAACTCTACCGCATACTGGTGTTTCTACCTGAAAATGATCCTCCCTGCCTGCCTCCCACTCCTGGGCTATGTCACTTGTCACCCTCCTCCCTTTTCCACCCACCACAATCCCCAGGCAGCTGCTGAAGACTCAGGCTGACCCCAGCTGTGATTTTTGTCTTTAGCTCTGGGTCTCACCAACAGACTGTGTTTTTACACTCATTGCCAAGTCTGCACTTAGTTCCCCAAGAACGCCTTTACTTGTTAAAGGAAAGGGCCACTAGATTTAAACCTTCTTGTTTGTTTGTTTGTTTATTTGTTTTGAGACAGTCTTTTTCTGTGTAATATCCCTGGCTATCCTGGACCTACTTTGTACATCAGGCTGGCTTTGAATGATCTTAACTTTCCTTAACTCTCCATCTCAAAGGGAAACTGGCCCTGCTTCCTACTTCCTTTGAATCTCGGTGTGTTGTTTGCAGTTTGATAACAGTGACAGGCTTCAGGTGTTCTTTGGTGATACCATAAGAAGTTATCCCCATTCAATCTCCTGAGCCAGCATTTCTAGAATGCCCAGTCCTCTTCCTTCTAAAATGTTCTTCCTTTAGACCCAGGTTGTCCTGACTAGAGTTTCTGTCAGCTAACAGTTAACAGCTTCACTAAGAATCTCAGCATCCCCATCTCCCATAACAAACATTCATTCATCAAAGCTTTATTCTCATTTGCTCTCAAGCTGTGTGTGTGTGTGTGTGTGTGTGTGTGTGAGAGAGAGAGAGAGAGAGAGAGAAAGACAGAGAGACAGAGAGAGACAGAGACAGAGACATAGAGAGAGAGAGAGAGACAGAGACAGAGACAGAGGACACAAGGAGATTCCATTGACTGCATCTGTGTTTCTTTCCTCACTTCCAGGTAGGAGCGGGGGGGGGGGGGGGAGCATCTCAGGACATCAGATGAAAGTTGTACAGCAGCTGGTCAGACTAGCTTGGCAGTGGGTGGGGATTGGAAGAGGCAGAACCCAAAACAGGGTCTAGCTCAGGAGGAGAGAAAGAGGCACCTTTATTGCTGCTGGGTGATTGAAAAACCTGGCCCTATATGGTTCAAAAAGAGCCTGTCTCTGGATTCCCCTCTGCACTGGTGGAGTTGGCTCCTCCCGTTAACAGGGGGGAAGGGGGGATAATTTGTAGATAGGTGTTAAGTCCTTTTAATATGTGAAAAGCACAGAGGTCAATAAAGCTAATTTAACCTTTTTCATTAGGAAGAAAGAACAACCTATTTAGTATATGCTGACCATCTGCTACAATGGTCAGCCAGCATAGTGAAAGCAGTTAACTCTCTCCTCCCTGTTAACACAATGCCATCCCAATAAAATAGCTCTTCCACACGTACAGCAGAACTAAACCCAGACCCATTTTAACCATAGGTTAAAGTTACTTCTCCACAGCTGGGCAGATGCCTCCCTGGTAGTTTGTGAAGGAGCTGACTTGGAGGTAGAGCGAATTGTTTTCCTTCCCAGAGACTCATGTCCATTCTGGAATGATCTTTGGATTCTGTCTTCTTTACATGACCACAAGCTTCTCAGGGCAAGACTCCTGTGACCTAAATGGATGTGTGTCTCTGCAGGGCAAGTGTGAGTCTGTGTTGGACAATTGAACTCACCCAAGGTTGGGTGCCCCTGGCCAAGACACAGCTCAGTTTGTTCACCCTTCTGGCCCTTGGGCTTCTTATTCACGTTAAGGTGCAGCAGAAATGATCCTTGTAGTGCTTTGGGCTTCAACTCAGGTGGTATGGACATTCTGTCCCCCGCCCTGTCCCTTTCAGAAGAAGTCTCAGTGTGTGAGCTCTGAGAAGTCGCCCACACAGGGCTTAGCTGATAAAGCTGGAGGGTCTCACCTGTCCCTAGTCAGCCCTAACTGGTTTCACTTCAGAGAGAAACACTCAGAACATTTTTGCTTTTGTTTGAGACAAGTTCTGGTTATGTGGCCTAGGCTAGCCAAACTCATGCTCTTCCTCTTTCCTTAGCCCTCCCACCCCCAAGCACTGGGATTAGGCACACACTACCATGCCTGGCATTGAGACCCGTTATTTTTAGTTAAAAAGCCTTTCAACACTAATTGTTCATATTCTGAATGAACATTAGAATATGTTTCCTTATCTGGTCCTCACACAATGGGACGAGAACACTCCATTGGTGGAATAGTACAATAGTCCTCACACCCCCAAAGTTATACACCAACCCATTTCCCTGGTGTTGCTGAAACTACAGTAGAAACCAGAAGAGCTATCTACACCAAACACTCAGGCTTGTCCTGAGAGAGGTGGGACCCTGCTCCATCTTCTACACACATATTTCTAGAACTCCATAGGTGGTGGTTACAGGCTATTCTGAGGGCTTCTTCCTTCTCCTATGTTCTCCATGAAATCATTCAATACTCAGGAAGGTGGAGAGCTTATGGGGCATTCTTGCAAGATGGAGACTCGATTTCCTTCTGCTGTATTATTTTCCTTGGATAGGTTAAGGTGTTCTCTGTGCCAGAAACGCTGTGGGTCAAACCCTAGAGGCTTCGTTAGGGGAGAATGGGGGACCCGATAGGCTGACAGGAAGCAGGAGCTGCCAACTTGATGATTGGCCACACATCCAACTGTGAGGATTCTCTCCTCAAGCCTAGGCTCTCTTTCACCTTCTATCAAAAGGACGACCTGGTCTGTTGGAAGTGCTGGAGCACGTGAACTTGGACAGAGTCTAAACTTTCCAGAAGTTAATAGTTTGTAGAAGTGAAAAAGCAGCCGTTAAAAGTAATCAAAGGTTTTAATTGAAGACACCAAAAATAATATCATTTTAGCATACAAGCAACACAAAAATACGATTTTTTGTTATTATCATTATTTGAATGTTTGGGATTGAACCCAGGTCCCCATGCATGCCAAGTATCTTTTAACCTCCCAAACACCCCACTGTAGACCAGCCCTGTTTCAGATCCTCAGTAGCTCTTTGGCTGCTGCCACCATATGGGACTGGCTGCTGCACTTGCCTTGGTTTGCCTCATGTGACAGATAGACTTTGGGGCTTTGGGACCAGTTTTCTGTAACCTGTACCTCCTGGCAGGTGCTGTGGTCCCACTGGCTCTGGACACAGGAGTCCTGCCTTGTTTTTTCTCTGCAGAGAGAGGCTGTGAGTGAGTGGTGAGCAGTACACTGAGTCTCCACTCTCCTTTGCTTGTGGTGAAATCCGACCATTGGCAGAGGCAGGCCTGCAGACACACCTAGGGTCAGGCCCCTGCCTGCAGCCCATGAATTGCCCTTTCTTTCTGAGAGTCACACAGAAAACACTGCCCTGACTGCTTTCCCTCCCCTCACAGCAGGACAGAGACCTGTAGGGCAGACACACAAGGCCGCCTTTGTCACCGGCTTGGAGTCAAACAATGCACCTGCTTTAGATGAAAGTCACATCTTTGTTCCCTTTCTTCCTTTTCCATTTCCACAGATCCGACAATGCAACCCTCACGTTCAACATTTAACCCTATCAAATGTGAGTGGGTTTTGGAGTTGGAAAGTGGATTTAAAAGTTCCCCAGCTCCACACCTGAGGCCTTGTTTCCCCAGAGGAAGATTTAGAACTGGGCGTGGTTTCAGAAGGCTCCTGAAATCCCCTTAAGGCAGTGGTGCCCTTATGTCCTCCTCTGCTTTCCTCCACAACCATATCCTGCCATTGAGGGCAGGTGCCCCCTTTAAAGAATTAGATGTGGTGAAACTTCTAAGCAGTTAGTTCTTCCTCAGAGGCAGTCAGGCGTGCATGAGTGGACAGGGCTGCTCTCCCAGAGGACAAAGAGCGGCCAGCATCCAGACAACAGAGAACCTAGCACCTCCTTGGCCTCACCACTGGCCCCAGCTAACCTGCTCTGGAGGGAATGTGTGCCCCTGGGTCATGGGCAGTTCCAGTCCCTTATTTTAACCCTGGGACACCACCCCAGGGTGCTGAGAGTCTGAGCAGTGGAGGGAGCGCCCGTTGTTTTGAACTGAGCTTGCCTTTATCCTTCACTCTGCTGGGCTCCTTCTGCAGGAGTCTCTGTGAGCACTGTGCACATAGACTGGCCACCACAGGCTGAAAGCACACTCAGGGTTGAAGGTCGGCTTTTTCTCTTTCATGTGAACTATCCCGAACCCCAAACGGGTAGATCTGGAGTTGGAAAACTATAGCCTGAGAGCTAGATTTGGCCTAGTGGCCTTATTTTGGAGGAGCGCTAAAATATGAATAACACAATTCATCGTTGTCATGGTTTTTGAGGGAAGTAGGGACAGGGTTTCTCTGTGTGTCCCTGGCTGTCCTGGAACTCGCTCTGTAGACCAGGCTGGGCTCAGACTCAGACATCCACCTGCCTCTGCCTCCAGACTGATGGGATTAAAGGTGTGCGCCATCAGTGTCTGGCTTCTTTGATATGCTTTGATCTCTGTGCTTTTGTTAGCAATCTTGGTGAGCATGAGGCAGCAGCTCACTGTGGTTTTGAGCTGTGTTTCTCCAGTTATTCATAACGCTGAGGTTCTTTTCCTGGGTTTTTTGGTCATTTGTACTTTTTCTTTTTTCTTTTCTTCTCCCTTCCTTTCTCTCTCTCTCTCTCTCTCTCTCTCTCTCTCTCTCTCTCTCTCTCTCTCTCTTTCTCTCTCTTTCTGATATATGTCTATCAAACCTTTGACCCACCTTTTCTTTTTTTGGTTTTTTTCGAGACAGGGTTTCTCTATATAGCCTTGGCTGTCCTGGAACTCGCTCTGTAGACCAGGCTGGCCTCGAACTCAGAAATCTGCCTGCCTCTGCCTCCCAAGTGCTAGGATTAAAGGCGTGCGCCACCACCGCCTGGCTTGACTCACCTTTTACTTGAGCAGTAATAATAGTTTGCTTTCTAGATTTATCTTGGAATACCTCATCACCCATTTATTTTTTTGTGGTTGCACCTGATCCTACAATGGCAGAGACCAGTGATCCAGAAGTCCGTATTATTTCCTACACACTCCTTTCCAGCATATGTGGCTGACTCTTGGTTCAGATAGTAATAAAAATCAATTAGATTAATAGCCTTCATACTATTTAAATATTTGAGAGTTTTGCTTCATACAACATTTGCTCTTATTTATTCTTTCTCCATAAACCTTCCCAGAATCACACCCCTCCAACCAATATCAAGGCAAATTTGTGCTGCCCAAATATTTTCTAAGATGTGTAATTTTACACTGGAGTGTGGTGAAGTCACCAGGGACAACATTCTTAGTGAAAAAACTGCCTCTCCTTCTCCCCACAGCTAACAAGTGCCAATTGCTCCATGGCTAGAGGTGAAATATTTTGCCTAACACCCATCTTTATGCTGGGATTTGGTCAGGCTTGGGCTTGGCGAGGGGTTGTGCAACCACTGTGAGTTCATATATACAGTTGTCCTGCTGTGTTTAAGAGACTTTGGGGTTTTTGTTTGTTTGTTTGTTTTTACTGTCATCCACCATGTCTGACTCTCACACTTTTTCTGGCCCCACTCCTACAGTGAGCCTTGAGCCTTGGGAGGAGGGGTGGAGAGCTTTGCAAAATACATGTTCCGTGTAGGTCTGAGAATTCTGTAGCCTCTTACTTAGTCTCTGCACTTTGACCAGTTGTGGGTCTTTGTGTTAATTAACATCTAGCATTAAAAGAAGCTTCTCATAGGAGAATTGAGAGATCCATTGATATATGGGTATAATAATAAGTCATCAGGAACTGGTTTAATATTATATATATTTAGCAAAAAGAATAGTATTCAGTTCTCTCTCCCTTAGGAGCTATGAACTGTTTAGCCTTGGGTTCTTGGTATGATAATGGTCCCAGGTATGAAATTCATCTGTGGAGTAAGACTTAAATCCAACCAGAGTGACTGGCTACTCCCATCTTGCTAATGCCACCACTGCACTAGTGGGCATGTCTTTCTGTTATCTCACAGGGTACACTGCTAGGAAAGTTGCATGATCATTTTTCTTCCCTGGTAGAATGCATGGCACCTTTCAGCATAGAGAAAGCTGGCCAGGAGGGATGAGGCTTCCAGGTTATCACTAGTTTGATTCCTCTGAGTACTGAAGAACTTATGGTGAGTTTTGGAGGGTAACCACAAGTATTGACAAATGTGTGTATAAAGTCTGTAGGTCTCTGGTACTTCCCTGGCTAACAATTCCAAAAGATGCTTCCCATTCCTAGGATTTCCCATTCCTGACACTAGGATTTTATTAGCCTATGGTGTCTGTTACAAAAATTGTCATCTTATATGAGGTAGCTTAGAGTTACACTACAGAGCTGTAGTAATAAAAACATCATGGTGCTGATATAAAAACAGACTCATTGATCAATGAAATAGAATTGAGGTCCCACACATAAAACCACACTTCTATAGTCACCTGATTTTTGACAAAGAGACCAATAATACATGTTAGAAAGAGATAACAGCTTTAATAAATGGTTCTGGTCAGAAGGGATAGTTGCATATCGAATAATAAAATAGATCTCACCTCTCATCCTGCACAAAACTCAACTCCAAATGGGTCAAAGACCTCAACATAAAACACAACACTTTAAGTTTGATGGAGGAGAAAGTAGGGACTATGCTGGAACCAACTGACACAGGACCCCAGTAATGCAGGCATTAGGCCAAAAATTAATAAATGGGACGTCCTGAAACCAAAATCTTCTGTACAGCAAAGATACTATTACTCTAAAGAAGAAGTAGTCTATAGAGTGGGGAAATTTTTAACAATTATTCTTGTGACAAAGGGTTTGTATCTAGAATATAGAAAGGGGGCCGGGAAACCCCAGTAAACATCAAGGAAACAAACAAGCCAATTAAAAAACAAGGTATGGAACTTAAAAGAGTTCTCAAAAGATGAAATATGTGCAGATGAGGAACATTCTTTAAATGTTCAACATTGGTCGGTTTTGTTTGTTTGTAGGTTTGTTTGTTTGTTTAGATTTATTTACTTTATGTATCTGAATACACTGTCACAGTCTTCAGACACACCAGAAGAGGGCATTGGGCCCCATTTCAGATGGTTATGAGCTACCATGTGGTTGTTGGGAATTGAACTCAGGACCTCTAGAAGAGCAGTCAGGGCTCTTAACTGCTGAGCCATCTCTCCAGCTCTAAATAGTCAACATCTTAAGCTTTCAAATAAATAAATAAATAAAAGTACTTTGAGATTTCCTGATTTCCCCAGTTTGGTTCCTCTTACTCCAGTCAGAATATTGAAGAATTAAAAAGAAACAACAACAACAACAAAACTAAAAATATCCAAATCATTGACAAATGCTTGTGTGGACATGGGGAAATGGGAACATTTATTCAGTGTTGGCGGGAGTACAAACTGGAACAACCACTACGAAATCAGTATGAAGGTTTTAAAAAGCTAGGCCTATTGCATAATCCCACCGTACAAACTGTTGGAATAAACTCAATGGACTCCATATCTTACTGTAGAGACACATCCTTCCTTGTGTTGTGGGAAATATTAAAAAAGAGTTCTGCAAGTTCCCGCGCTTGAGCCAGCTACTGTCTGCCCTGGCGCGGAGTTCGGTTTGCTTGTCTCTGGAGTCACTAGTTCCTTCTCAGCCATCCACCCACTGTGGTCGGTGTTCACAATTCCCCTCAACCCAGCAAATCAAAACTCAAGAAGCTTATAATTAATCAGTCAGATTTATATATCAACAAATTCTCAATTCACAAGATACCCACACAATAATATCAGAGTCAATTGATAGTGATACAAGCTGCCCACCTAGATTAGACAATTTACCCCAATTATTTTATCCCTAGATGATCTTATGACTACCTGTGGCTATTTGAAGCCACACAGAATTTGAATCACCTTGCTTGTTGGCCTCCATCTTATTTCCTTCTCCCCTTTCCTGAGTTGCTCCCCGTCTCTGCAACTCTTAGCTCCACCTCCCTTTTCCCTGTCCAATCACAGGCTTCTTGTTGTATAAATTATTAAATTAATTGGACAGGGAAAATCCTGCTACATCCTTGTTCATTCTGGCTCTGCTCACAATACCAGGACATGGAATCAGTAATGTCCGTCAGCTGATGAGTCTTTGACAAAATGGGATATACTTATGCAATGAAATACTGTTCGGCTGTTAAGAAGAACAAAATTAGGAAACTTACATGTAAATGAAAGGGGCTTTAAACAATCACTCTGAGTGACCTAATCTAGACCAGAAAAAAAAACCTGCTTATTTTCTCTAATTTGCAGATGTTAGCTTTGACTCTTCAGATATATGTGTTTTATTTGGAATACCCATAGAGGTGAGGAAATTGCTGAGGGGCCATGAGAGGTGGGCTTTCAAGGGAGGGGAGTTAGAATAAAGGGTTAAAGTAGCATAAAATGTTAAAGGGGAAGGATGGAGCAAACAGGGTTAAAGAGAGAGGAAGAATGTGAGGATAAAGGAGGGAATATTGAGAGATTAAGTAATACTAAAGACCTTTTGAAAAAGTCATATGGAAACCGACTACTATTTAAACACACACACACACACACACACAAACATGTTTTTTCAAACTCTTGCATCGCATCATTAGGTCATTCATTTTGCTCTGCTTTTCCTAATGTAATCAGAGCTATGGACTTTCCTCATAGTTCTGCTTCCAATGTATCCAAAAGCTTTTGGTGATCTCTTCTTTCATCATGGGTCCTTTAACTTCATAAGTTTGTGTGGTTACTAGCATTTTTTATTTTGTTACTGATGTTATGTTTTATTGCATTGTGGTCAGATAGATACATGGAGATGATTTATTTTTTTCTGTCTTTATTGAGATTTGGTTTGAGCCTCAGAATGTGATCTATTCTAGAGACATTGCCATGGATCACTGAGCAAAATGTATGTTCTTTGATGTGAGTAGAGTACGCTGTAGTTGTCTATTAGGTAAATTTTATTTATGATGCTATTAATTCTGGTATCTCTCAGCTTATTTTTGTCCAGATGACATATATACTGGAGAAAGCTGATACGGAAATCACCTAGTATTACTGAATTAGGTTAATTCATGTCTTGAAGTCCAGTAGAATGATTTTTATGGAATTGTGTGACCCAAAGTTTGGTGCATATATGTCAAAAATTGTAATGTCTTCTTGGCTAAGTTTTCTCCTGATCAGAATGAAGTGCCAGGATAAAAACTACCCCTGACATATCATGATTAAAATACTAAAAATGCGGAGCAAAGAAAGAATATTAAACACTCCAAAAGAAAAAGAACAAGTAACATAACGGAAAACCAAGAAAAATAACAGCTTGTTTTTTCAATGGAAACTTAAAAGACAAGAAGAAATTGAATCAATGTTCTCCAGCTTCTGAAAGTGCTGGGTTCTGGGCATGTGGCCTCATTTCATGGCCTGCCTCTGTGGACTGGAGGCTTGGTCCTGCCTTTGTTCTTGTCTGACTTGATTGGTTTCAGGTCACATTACTAGAATAAGCAGGCCAGTCCTTCAGATAGTTAAGTGTTGGTTATTGATTAGGGAGACCAGGTGATTCCAATTCTCTGGAGGCCCTGGGCCGAGCACCATACCTGCATTGTTCCACTGAACACCATACCCACTGAGATGGAATTGTTAGTCCTCCCATTGTACAGGGGCCATGGCTAGTACTGATGGGGTTCAGAAGTGGAGCTCAGGAAGGCTTTCCTGAGAGCCCCATGCTTCCTTCTGTGCTGACTTCTGATCCTAGATGTGAGGTATGGAACGTGGCACCAAATGAGAGGGACGTGGAGACTGACTGAGGAGGTACTGAAAGCATGCTGAAGGATAGATGCCATCGGACCAACCATTGGGATCTTTCCATGCTTACCTCAGTTCCTAGCAGGACAGCTTATCTTCTCCTTTTATTGATGTAGAGCTCATCATTCACACACACACACACACACACACACACACACACTCACACACATACACACACATACATACACATACACACATATACACACATACACATATACATACACACACACACATACACACACGTACACATGTACACACACATATACACACATGCACACACTCATATTTACACATATACATACACATACATACACATACACACTCATACATATACATACATACACACATACATATACATTCACACATATACACACATACACACATTACACAGTACATACACATACACACATACATATACATTCACACATATACACACATACACACATGTACACACGTACATATACACACATACACACACACACACACACACACACACACACACAGCACATATTCTGAAAAGGCAGGAAGGACACACAGATTCAGCAGTGCTCAACAGTCTTGAAATCCAAGTCCGCTCTCCTCTCCATGTCACCTCAGACCCACCTCCCTCCAGTTCTATTCTGTACAGTCACCACACCTGCCACTCTCTCAAGTATTGGCTTCGCTTTTGCTACCCATGACTGAGACATTCTTCCCTCTCCTCCTGGTCACATCTACCCACATCACCTCCTGAGGGAGGTGTGCTGTGACTTTCCAGGGACTGTCTTGTCAGGCCTCCCCAGGAAGCTGTCTTGCCTCTGCTGCAGTGAGCCTGGGTACTCTGCACTTGATCTTAGCCAAAAGGCCGGGAAGCGATGAGCCTGGAGACTCTGGAGAGACTTGGTAAAGTTTATCTAAGTGAAAGACAATTAAATGGGCGAATAACTACTCGGAGGACTGTTCTGTGTCCCGAGAACAAAGTTTCCCGAGAACAAAGAGCCTTACAACTCTCCAGACCCACGTCCTTCAGAAGGGTTTTCTCCTAAGTGCCCTTCCATAACTTACCATTTTCTATCCTTTGTTATTCATTTTAAAACATTGTATAATCGTTTCTTCAATTTTTCTCACTATATCCAACTGAGTATGCAGATTCGAGTCCACTACTCTGTTATTCTTTTCGTAACTCAGCATATATATCACTCCTAAAAGAATGACTTACAGCGTAACACACAAGAGCTCCGTAAAAACCCAGTAAGAAAACGAACCGCCACTCGGACAGAAGGGTCTATCTCCGCCTTGGCTTTGTGCCGTCGACTTATATCATATAATTCTACTTAGCACTTCTGGGCCATTTCCTTCAAAGTTCCTTCCAAGCATTACCTAAGTGATGCTTAGGTAGGGTGGGTGGGACGCCAGGAACTCCGGCCATAAACGTAGAACTGTTAAATGCAGTCCCGAGGAAATTAGATTTTAGAGTTGGAAAAAAAAATGCAGCGCTGACACTAACAGCCTGTTTCTCTTCAAATAGCCACGTGTCTACCTTTTCCCCCAGATCTCCTCGGGGACAAGGGGGATATTATACTCAAAGCAGGGGAGAGGGGGAGCTGGTTTTCCAAAGATCATGAAAAGCTATATCCCTTAGTGAGTAGCCACATTAAAGGACAGTCTTTTCCAGTTTGACGGGAAATAACTGGCCTCACTTCCTGACGGAGGTGCGGCTTGCTATGATTGGGAAGGCCAGTCTCAGTTCAAGGGCACGCTATCAGCCAGGGGTCTGCTGTCATAAGACCATGAAATAAATGTCGAGCGCAACATCATACTGTGAGGTGCTTTGTCGACCTGGGTCCCCAACACCTGCAATGCAGGGACCACTCATAAGAGAAGACATTTGAGAGGCCAACACGTGATGGCTAACAAGGTCAGGGGCTGCGCGAGAACTCGTGGAACTTGCTTCCCGGGATCCTGGAAGGTTGTTAGCAGTGTGAAATCAGAGTGTAGAGATGAGGGTGGCTTTCAGGCGTCAGCTTAGAGACTCTGGAACTATACATTTTTTCAAAGAAATAAGTTGTAGTTGCTGTGGGAGTTTTGAAACACTGAAAGGGAGAAAAAGAAAACATACTTTATAAGCAATTGCTCTTTTCACACACTGCTCGGTTCCTCTTTCCTAGTCTGGTATGTCAGCAAGGCTGGAGAGCCGTTCTCCTGGGGCAGGGTGCTCAGTCCAACTCGTGGCTGGGTCTGCCCCCTCAGGCCACTGCTTGGTGCCTGGGAAGGACTCACGATGCTCTTTCCGTTCCTTCTGTCCCCGTTCTTTCGATTTTCTTCCTTCCTCTCTCTCTCTTCTCCTTCCTTCCTTCTTTCTATTCCCCCTTAACCAACTTGATTCCCTCCCCATCCCTCCTTCCTTTTCTCTCTCCCTTCCTTTATTTCTTCCTTCCTTTCTTATTTCTTTCTGGTGATTCCACGGAACACAGCCTAGCCTCAAACTTGTAATGCTCCTGCCTCAGACTCCTGAGTACCTGATACTGTAGATGTATACTACCAGCTCCTCATTTCCTAATTATTTCTTGGAGCAGATTGTATTTATTTTTTTATCTGAAAGAATTATTAGTCTTAATGATGACATAAAAGTAAAATATTCTAGTTATCTTGAGACCAACCTGGATGTGTGTCAAGACATCGATGGGTGTTTTGGATTGTACTTGAGACAGACGGTAAAAAGAAAAGTAGGTGACTTGTGTGAACGATGTGAGGGCTAAGACCATAGACATGGAATGCTGACACATGTGCCACCATAGCCCTCAAAGTAGAGCCATGCAGAGCCCAAAGTGCTTGAACCAGGAATATAAGGGCCACTGAGGGAAACCAGTGGACCCAGCCCTGTCCTCTTCACACCTTTAACTTGGTTTTTATGAGATTTCCATTTTGTTTTTAAGTGTGTGTGTGTATGTGTTTGTGTGTTTGTGTGTGTGTGTGTGTGTGTGTGTGTGTGTGTGTGTCTTGCTCACTTTCAAGTGTCTGGCTTATTTTACTTTAATTGTTGTTGTATATGTGTAGGCACATACAGAGGTACAACTTGCTCAGTCCTTCTTGTTGAGTGGGCCTTAAATCCAACTTGAGAGATGTTGGTGACAACCAAAGTCCAAATACTACTACTGCTTCCTTAAGGTATTATGCCATGCTGGTTGTTGTGGTTCACAGACCTCATAGCTTAGGACTATTGGTTGCTTCTCTTTGGAAGCTTGCACGGCACCTTCTGGTACCAAGAAAACTTGTCCCCAGGGAAGAGGCTTCATGTCAGATTCAGCTCAGGTCTTCTGAGTCCTATGTCTAAACTGCATAGTGTTTTCAGCAATAAGGGCTTATCTTTCACCTTTGCAGGATAATGAATTGTTGCATGTAATTTTAAAAATCCACGCTAGCTCCGGCGGCTAGGATCTAGAATCTGTAGTCGCCCATTCCTCCTTGCCTGATGCTGAAAACGGCCATTTGGCCCTAAGCTGCCCAAACACGGTTTGGTTTTTTTTGTTTGTTTGTTTGTTTGTTTTTTGTTTGTTTGTTTGTTTTGCCTGAAAATGCTTGAAGCTACCACTCTTGTTCCACAGGCCATTCACCCCGTGGCTGGTCTGTAGAACGCCAGTGACCACCCTAGCCTCACCCATTTCTCTTTAGCCCCATGAAAAGAAAACACTAGAGACTTTTACATTTATACCAGGCAGATTTGTATCAGTAAATCTCCAACCCCAAATATGCCTGTGCAAAGAACACACAACTCAGTTATAATCTTTATAAGCTGCATGCCCAGATTGGGCAGATGTGCCACCACACTACTCTATCCCCCAACTGTGAGATCCCTAGCTACTTGCGGCTCCTCCAGGCCAAGAGGGTCTGCTCCATCTTCCTTTTCCTCCTCCTCCATCTTCTTCTCTCTCTATACCCCACTCCCTGTCTCATCGTCCTTCTCTTCCTTCCTCTCCCTCCTCTAAAATTTCCAGCCCTACCTTCCCCTTCCACTGCCCAATCACAGGCTCTAGTCTTTATTTGACCAGTTAAAATGAGGAACAGGTTCACACAGAATCACCTGAGTACATGATTCACTCCTTGAGCTGGGTATTGGGGGTGGGGTGGGGCGGTAGGATTAGCATCAAAATGCAAACAGCACCAAGGCAATCCACAACAAAAAAAGGGCAGCAGCAATAGCCTATAGTGTTTTGGGAGTCTCTTAAGACAACTCTGGCCAACAACTCAAAAGAGGACTCTTCAGACCTAATACTGGCCTTTTTGTTAGATATTCTATGGCTCATAAAACTACATACCTATATACAGGCTTACATGTATTATAGGTATTTTAGGCAGATAGTTGATAGTATGCGATTCCTTACGTATTTTGCAGCTATCTTTAATGTTACTTGCCTTCTCTCTCTTCCTGCTGTATTTATCTCTTCCCTCCTTCTCTATTTAACATTTTCTGGTTTTTCCCATTTCTCCCTTCAGATAACTGCTATTCCCTTTCTATTGCTCCCTACCCCTGCATCATGCCAACCATTCCTTTTCAGCTTCCTGGTGACTGCAGCTACTTTAGGATCAGTTCTCACATCTGAAGATTTGGAGCTGGGAGCCTCTGGTGAGAGAGATCATGCGACATTTGTCTTTCTGGTTTACTTCATTCGATGTGATCTTTCCTAGGCCCATCTATTTACCTGTAATTTCACAATGTCATTCTTTGTTACAGCTGAATAGTCTTTCATAGCATATATGCACATTTTCATGATTTATTCATCACCTGAGAGATATGTAGGCTGTTTCCATTTTCGAGTGAAGAGAACAGCAACACAGCAAGCAGGTATCTGTGGAGTAGGATGCTGAGTTCTTTGGGCAGTTGCCCATAAATGGTATGACTGGACCATGTGGTAGATTCATTTTTAAAAGGTTGAGGGTTCTTCACGCTGGTTTCCAGACGGTCTGCACTAGTTTATAATCTCACCAACATCGAGTGAAGGTTCTGTTTTCCCTGCACCCTCTTCAGCATTTGCTGTTGGTTGTTTTGTTGATCTTTACCATTCAGACTAGGGTAAGATGAAATCTCAAAGCTGTTTTGATTTGCATTTTTCTAATTGCTAGGAACGATGAACCCTTTTGAGATATTTTTAGTCGTTTTTATTTCTTCTTTTGAGAACTCTCTGTTGAGATCCCAAGCCCACTGTTTCAATGGGTTGTTGGCTTTTTTTCCCCCTTTGTTTTTTGAGGTCTTTATATATTCTGGATATTGATCGTCTGCCAGATGTATAGTTGGCAAAGATTTTCTCCCATTCTGTGGGCTCCCTCTTCACTTGAGTGGCTATTTCTTTAGCTGCATAGAAGCTCTTTAGTTTTATGAAGTCCCACTTGTCAATTGTTGGCTTTGATTCTTGGGCAAATGGAGTGCAAATCAGAAAGTTGTTTCCTACAAACTATATCATATAGGGCACTGCCTGTGTTTTCTTCTGATAGTTCAGTGTTTCAGGTTTAGATCTTTGATCCATTTGGAGTTAGTTTTTGTGCAATGTGATAGATACTGGTTTAATTTCATTCATCTATGTGTGGCCAACTAGTTTTCCTAGCACCATTTGTTGAAGCTGCTTTCCTTTCTCCAGCATGTGTTTTTGGCATTTAAGCTTATGTGTACTCATATTTAAGCAAATGATTAAATAAAATAATTTAAGTCAAACATTAACAATCTGTCAAAATCTTTTTAAAGGAGTATATTGGGGAGAATTTTGTCTAAATTTTTTATTTAAAATTGTTACCAAATATGTTGCAACAGACAACAAATACACAGTGATACTGTTAAGGAACTATTAATGAAAATTTTGGAAACATTTGGTGAGTCAAATGGAAATGATGAAAATATGAGTCATAAGACTGTTCCCCAAACTGTGCATCTCACCCATATTATGGAGTCACAGATTTTAACCACTGCTAATTAAAATCAAGGCACCTGGTCTTCAGTCCCCAACCCTTTATCCTAGCCTCTGCATTATATTAGTAGATCCTTATAGCCACAAGGTACCAGACCCTTTCATGGTGTACCTGCACTCTCAGCTTGGTGTCTCTCTACACAGTTCTCTTGGGATGAATCCTTTGACATAGTATTGTGTACTCACAACTTTTATCTTTATTTTGGTCACTGTAACTGGGAAACTGGAAATGAGAATCAAGTTTGCCTTTCTAGAGTCCTGGGCTGCACAGGCCTGAGCTCCCACTGTGATCTTTATTCACTATTGGGGACATAACTGCCACACACTGCCAGCTCCTGACTTCTCTCCCTGCCTGGCTTCTTTCTTTTTGGAGTCTGTGTGATTGCTCTGCGTTGGGGCTTGAATGGGAAGTTTCTCTCACAGGCTCAGGCATTTGATCGTGTAGTTTCCAGGGGATGCACTACTTAGGAGTTGGTGGGACTTTTTATGAGATGGGGCCACCATGGAGGAAATGGGTCACTTGGGGAAGCCGTGGCGGTTCTTACAGTCAGGCTGGGCATCCTGACCACTTTCTCCTTCCTGATTCATCAAGCCATGAGAAGGCCAAATATCCTTACTGCACATTCCTGCCACCATGGACTGCTTGTCATCATGTCTTGCCCTTCTTGATGCACTATGAGGCAGGATTAAACCCCTCCTCCTCTTAGATGTTTCAGATATTTGGTCAGAACAATGAGAAAACTAATATAGCCTGTATTGGCAAATTCTGTGCACTGTTTCTACTGATTCAGTAAATCTACCTTTGGGCTACACAGAACCCGTAAGATACCTTGCTTAAATAGATAAGTGAACATATTTTCAATATCAGGCCAACGGAAAAGGAACAAAAATAGTATACAAATTCACATTGCAACTAATTTGAACTCTATGATGAATTCTAAAACTGAGATTAAAATTATATATTACATATATTTATTTAAACAGTTAAATGTTTCTTATGTTTTTATTGAACTTGAAAAAAAGACATTTAATAAAGTGGAGGAATTTAGTGGACATGACCACAGGTTTACCCAACTCTTTATAGTTCCCAGGAGGAGTGATCTTGACTAACTTTGAGCTTCTATCATGATCTTCTTTACCATTACCTGTTCCCTCTGTAAATTTAGAAATGGTAGATACACATTTCCCTCGTGGCCTAGAACATTATCCAGTGCCATGAGTTCTCAAAGAGATAATACATATTGATAGTAATTTTGGCCTCATAGTCTCTGTAACTGTCTGTGCCATTGGGATGATGTTCATTAGAGCCAACTGCCAAGTTGGAGTTTATTTCCTGATTGTCCTATTCTCTTTGTGGATCAACAGTTTTATCTTAAAAGCAAAGACCAGCGAAGGTCCTAGAAATATAAAGGATCACATTAAGAGCAACTATGCATTATATATAGGTGTGAAAAGGTATATTTAATATAAAGGGAATATATAGAATGAACCTGGGATGGAAAACACAAATATTTAACAAGTGATAGCATTATACAGTAGCTATTCTGTACCACTGACTTTTAGAAACAACAAACATGATATATTAAATTGAGACACAGTGTGCTAATATTCTTTTTTTAATTAAACTTTTTATTTTATTGTTATCAGTAGTAGCATGTGTGTGTGTGTGTGTGTGTGTGTGTGTACCTACATGTATGTGTGTACCACAGCACACATGTGAAGGTCAGAAGACAACTTTGTATAGTGTCCTTTATCTTTCTAGCTTTACTTGGTTTCCAGGAATCAAACTCAGCTCTCCAGGCTCTTATAAGTATATTTATGTGCCGAATCACACCACTGGTTCTAGAATGTTCTTTATTCACAATACCCCTCCATTTACTGAAGAGAGAATTCATTGGCAGTCATAGAACAAGTATTGCAAGACTCTTCTTACATGAGGTGCCTACTGTGGTCAAATTTGCCGGCATAAAGAATGGTGGTTGCTTGTGGGTGGGAGCACCAGGAACTATTATTTAAGAGGTGGAGAATTTTAATTTTAAAGATAGAAGTCCTTACATAGTTGGTTTATGTAATGCTTCATCTTCAACATCCACTTGATGGATTTTGAATCACCTAGGAGACTGACAGAGTGGAAGACCTACCATAAAATGTGAATGGCGTCAACTCATGGGCTAGGGGCCCAGACAATAGAAGGAGAAAGAGAAGGAGGTCAGCCGAGGTCAGGTGTTCCTGTTTCAGATTTCTAACCCTCGAGGATGTGAGCTGCCCTGCTCTGTTTTGCTTTCTCTGCCATTATGTCTTAAATCATCAGGTCCAGAAGACTTTGGAATGAGATCCCTGACACTGTGAGTCAGAATCTTCCTTTTGTTTGTCATAGAGGAAAACCTGAGTAACAACACATCCACAGATAGACAAAATGTGAACCGAGTGGTTACTGTAGTTGCTATTTTGTGGAAGACATTAATGCAATAAATATCAAATATTTTAAATGAACAATTTTATCAAGTAGTTCTCATTCTAGGGATTTCAGCTAAAGATTCCCTTCATGAGTGCAAATTTTATATATAGAAAAACTCCTTTCAGCTTTGCCTTTCTACCAAAGGACTAGAGACAATATGTTGTTCAAATGACCATTAAACAGAGCCACTTTTAGTGACTTTAAAAAAAATGCAGAGGTGATTTGTATCTGTCCATGAAAACATTTTAAGAATGACAGCATCACATTGGGCAGTGTGCTGCCTAGTTTTATGTCAACTTGACACAAACCAGAGTCATTTTGGAAAATGGAACTTCAATTGAGAAAATGCTTCCACCAGATCAGCCTGTGGGCAATCATGTAGGGCATTTTCTTGTTTGATGATAATGTATGAGGGCTGGACCACTGTGGGTAGCACCATTCCTTGCCTGGTGGTCCAGGATGCTATAAGAAAACAAACCGAGCAAGGTTTGAGGAGCAAAGCCGTGCTCCTCCATGGTCTATGCACCATCAATTCCTGACTCCAGGTTCCTGTCGTGCTTGAGCTCTTGCCCTGACTTCCCTCAGTGATGAACTGTGACCCTGAAACGTAAGAGAAAATAAACTCTTTGCTCCTCACATTGCTTTTGGCCATGGTATTTTATCACAGCACTAGAAATCCTAAGACAGCAGGCTATTGACTCGCTCATCTTTCTGTTGCATACTGAGAATTTCGCTTTCTGTTTTTTATACACACAGTTATGTTATGAGGATATGTTTTTGTTTTAATCCCAGGTGTGGAATATGGGGCTGATTCCGATTGTCCACAGCGGCTAACTATGATTGTCCTATGCTCTAGGAATATGATTTCTTGCTAGCTGCAGATGGTTTATGTTTGGAATTCTGGGGACTCTAGAGGGTATAAATGCGAGAGCCCTGAGAGGGACTGTGGTGGCTGCCCTTGCTCCTCTGCCGCTGGTTCCTGCTGCTGCCCCACCCCCTCTGCTGCCCCACCCCCTCTGCTGCCCCACCCCCTCTGCTGCCCCACCCCTCTGCTGCCCCACCCCCTCTGCTGCCCCACCCCTCTGCTGCCCCACCCTCTCTGCTGCTGCCCCTCTGCTACTGCCCACTCTGATTCTGGTCCCTGCTGGTTCCTATTGCCTTGTCAAGTAGTCATGAGCAAATAGATGAAAAGAAGAAATTGGAGATATCCTAGAGTTGGAGATTTGACCTGCCCCAAGGAACTCAACACCCCTAATCAGCAGGAAGCAGTCTAAAGAGGTCTACACTGCCCCCTTTCCCCTCTAACCTTCTTCCTTTCTTAGTGTTGGAGAGTTGGGAGGGATTGGGGTGGAATAAGGGTTGGAAGAGAGGTAGACAGTAGAACTCAATAAAGTACCCCACCCCAAATCACACCTACATTGTTACCCTGCTTACTTGATTTTATTTACTCATTCTGTTGTTTAATGAATCTCCATTGCATCGCCCTTCTCTTGCAGCTGAATGTCTAACTGATGAGATTGTAAGTTTGTAGCAGTGTGTGTGAAGAACGGACGGCCAGCAGTAACTGGAAGATAGTGACATAGGTACAGTGTCTGCAGAGGACAGGGAAACAGCCCACACGTTCTCAGTTCTTGTTCATTTACCTCTTGTGCTGTAGCTTCCCCACCCAGTGCATGCAACTTATGTCTCTACCTCTTGGATGTGGGTTGAGTAGATGGCTTGAGGCGGATGGTTTGGGTTCAAATGTGTTGAATAACAAATTCACAAGCTACGCACGTGTGTGTGTGTGTGTGTGTGTGTGTGTGTGTGTGTGTTGTTAGAGAATGGCTACAAAATGTCTACAGAGGGTTACAGATTTAGGGAGTCTCTTAAAGTGGATGGATCAGATATTAAGGGAGCCAATGGATCTGTGCTGAATAAAGCTGGTGATGATTCAGGACCAAGTCTTGAGAGATGAATAGATGGCAAGTTGAATGGGCCACATCAAAGAGCAAGGACCCTGCTGAGCTGAAGCCCTGGGACACTGGGAGGTTTTGGTTTGTGGGCCCTGAACACACTCTCTGGATGACCAGATGACAATTCAGTGGTGCCATTGCTCACTACTTTGGAGGATCCAGGTAAGGGTGTGGCATTGTCCATTGATCTGGTATGCTTGGTAAACTCACAGCCTTAATTTTTCTGATATGGTTCTAATATGTACATATATGATGATGTACATATAAGAATTTCCCTCTCCCAGTAGGCTCGTATATTTGATTGCTTAGTTAACAGGGAGTGGCACAGTTTGAAAAGATTTGGAAGTAGGTATGGCCTTGGAGTAGGTGTGTCCTTGTTGGAGGAGGTGTGTCACTTGGGGTGGGCTTTGAGGTTTCAAATGCCCAAGCAAGGACCAGTGTCTCTCTCTCCTTGCAGACCCGGATGTAGAACTCTCAGCTCCATGTGCCATGTCTGCCTGTATACTGCCATGATCCCTGCCATGATGATAATGGTCTAAACCATTATCTGTAAGCTGTAAGCAAATCCCAATTAATCTCTTAATGCTTTCACGCGTGTGTTCTGTATAGTTTTATGTCAACTTAACATAATCTAAAAGATTGGGTTGTGGACAAGTGTGTAGGTCATTGTTTTTTTGTTTTTTGTTTTTTGTTTTTTTTTTTTTTTGATTAGTGATTGACAGGAGAGGGCCCAGTCCATTGTGGGTGGTGCTATGGCAAGGCACAGCCTAGTCTGGTGCAGAGGTTTAAAGACCTTTATGTTGGAGCTGGTGTCATGGACTCTAAGGCCAGAGTGCCAAACTTACGCTAGAAGATACAGCCAGCCCACTTAACTTCTTTATGGGATTATGAGTTATAAAAGTGATTTGTTTATTTCATCAATTTTGTTTTGTTCTTTGAGGTCTCACTAGGTAGCTCATGCTGGCCTCTAAGTCTTCTTGCCTCAGCCCCCTGAAAGTTGGGATGATGGGTGTGTGCTGTGGTGCTTAGTTAGGCCTCCAAATTCTGGGGTGGTTTTGTATGTTGGGAAAGCTTATAGATGAAGCACTACTTGTCCCACAGAAGGACATGCAATGAAATACCTCTTACAGTGTGGGCAGCGGAGTGTGAGAAGATTGTTGGGAATGTTTAGTGGATGCACGTTTACTTAGGAAAGTGTGCAGTAAAAGGAGATGATTTTAAAATAGTAGATATGTTATAACTGAACAGAACTCACTCAGTGAGAGCTGAATGTTAATGCTGGTGATTTCTGATATTTTAAAGAATTTAAATGTGCTTTGTGTATATTTTGTTTCGATTATCTACTAGATCAAATAGTTAAGCGTTTGTTTCATAAAGAAGAGATAGTGAATCTGCTCTGGTTTCCACGGGTCGTGGTTTAATGAATTGCCTTTGAGATACCGCAGATCTTTTCTCTCCTCAGCTTTGTGCAGCTTCCTTTGCACCCCAGCCCTCAGCCCCTCCATCAGTCTCCCGCTTTCTGGCCCCCTTCTGCGCTTGGGGGCCTCCAGGAAACATTCATTATAATTTCATTCTTCCCTTTCCTTTCTGTGTCTACTCGGGTTCCCACAAAAGACCTGCGTTTGTGAATGAGACCGGAGAGTGCTTGGCCACAGACCCTCTTTTGTCTTCTCAGTGAGTCATGTGATGTGAGAGGACCTGGGGTGGGGTGAGGTTACCAGGCTCCAGGGATGGCACCTGTGGGCCTAACTTCAGACTGGTCTTAAGATCAGCTGGCAGTACCCTGTACCTGAGGGGAAAACAATGCCCAGGGCCAAGGAAATCGCACATGCTTCAAGCGTCAAAATAGGGATTCAGAAATATGGTGTTGCTACAAGACAAAAGAAAATTTATTTATTTATTTGTTTGTTTATTTTCCATCTCAACAGCAGTTTCCCTGTTTTCCCTCCCAGCCCTTCCCATTCCCTCCCCTCTGATCCCCCTTTTCTCTTCATTAACTCCCATAACTATGAACCAAACATGGCATACCAAAGTTGTAGTAAGACTAGGCACCTCCCTTCGTATTAAGGTTGAATGAGGCAACCCAGTATGAGGGAAAGTTTCGTAAAAACTGGCAAAAGAATAAGAAACAGCCTCTGTTCCCACCGTAAGGAGTCCCTCAAGAAAACCAAGATACACAACTGCAACATATATGCAGAGGGGAAAATCCATTTTCTATTGAAATTGGTAAATGGCAAACAACAAATTAGTCATAATCAGAAGGCTTAGACTGAGAAAACAACAGCATCCGAGTTTAGTTTCCTACCGCTTTGAATCCCATCACCTGGCAGCCCCTGCACACATGGGGCTGGAAACACATTTATTTGGAGTGAGGGCACTGGGAACGTGACCGTGCCTGTGGGGATTTGGGGGAAATTTTGGAGGTTTGGTATTGGGTTTTCCAGACACACAGTCAAAACGCTGGGTAATGCAGAGGGCTTCTGTGGTTTTGTGAGTTTTAGGACAGGGTTTTTGGTATTTAATTGGTTCAGTCCCATGTGTTCCCTAATGGTTACAAATGATTAGAAGCTCAAAGCTACAAAATCTGCTTAGCGGAGGGTAATCCTGCCCTGGTAGTCACTCACTGTGCCCGAGGAAACAAACAAAAGTAGTGTTTAATGTATTATCAGAGGAGATGGCTGCCCCAGTGCTAACTGCAGCAACTGTTAACTATGGGCGTGTGTTAAGCCATAATTACAGTGGCAGCGTGTCATGGAGAAGCAGGGACTTATCTGTTTTTGGCTCCTTAACGTCACGAGCGAGGCTGGAAATGAGTTCCTCAGGGCTATGTACAATCACACGAAAACACATTGGCTTAAGCGAAGGAGTAGACGGTTATGACTGCCGTGCTAAGACAATGCAGTTGGGGCAAAACACTGAACCACAAAGGAGTTGTTCCTCTTGTGAACTACACCCGTGGGCCACTTCTCCCTGGGAGACCAGCTAGGAGGTGCTGAGGGACAGGTGGGTGGCAGTCATTGTACTCAGAAAAGGATGTTAAAAACCAATTAATGCTTTCCAATTTGATAAGCATGAGCTGTCAGTCATCCATCAAACCCTATGGCATGCAATAGGTTCATGATTGTATGAGATGCTTCTGATCCATATCCAAGTACCTACCTCTAGACTGGAGTCTAGCTGGAGATGAACGGGCTGCCACATCAGCTCTAAGTGTGGAAAGTAGAAACTTCAAGGTGAGCATTGTAGTTACCATTAACTCAGAGAGGGCACGAAGCTATCCTCAGAGAACAGATGGCTCCCACTGGGGTTTACAGTGTGGGCACTGGGCAGAGCCAGGTCCCAGCCTCTCTTCTTTTGAGCACTCATTCTGCAGGTATGGATAAGACCCTTTACCTACACATAGTCATGGGCATCTCATCAGCGATGTAAAGGATTCCAGGGAAGCATGATGGGATAGGATCTTGGCCATTGATGATTCCACCACACCTACCTTCAGCGTGGTATTTAAAGAGACCAGGTAGAGGCCTGTGGAGAAGTCAAGCTATGTCTCAGAGACGTTTCCAGACTCTCGGGCCAATGCTTCTTCCATTCCACAATGGCACTTGGGAAGCAGAGACCACAGAGAAGTTAGACTTCTGATAGCTTTGGACTTGGGTGGGCTTCAATGCTCAAAAGAAAGGCAGGTTTGAACTTGCAGAGATAATGTCAGTATGGCAAAGCAGGAGGTTATAGTTCTTCCTCTGTGAAGTTGGTCTGACCTGAGTCAAGCGGGGAAAGTAGACCAAGAGATGGAGGAGAAAGATCGACAGAAAGCAGAAGGGCAAAAGAATAGGAACAGAGGCCTTTAGTCTCAAGCACTGGGTGTCAGCACAGTATAGAAGTGACTTGTCTCCAAGATGCTTAGACCATCTTTCTGCTCCCTCTATCTCTCTGCCTCACTGCACTGGTGTGAGAATGGGATGAGAAAGGGAATCCTTCAGAAGCATCTCTTTGTCAGGGCAGAAAGGTTCTGTCCAGAGCTAAAGGGCCTTCTGAATGAATTGGCCTGGGGTTATTAGTGAAGAGAAGGTTGTTTTTGGATATTTTATTTCCAAAATCCATAGTTAACTGCAGAAGCCCAAACTCAACTGGTTTTTTATTGGCCCAAACACTTGAGTTTTCAATAAAAATCCCTGGAACCTATCCAAGGCTCCAGATATCCTGGGAGACAGAAGGTCTGGGAGGGAGGGGCTATTGGGCTTGTCTTACTAGAGCAAGGAAGATCGGTGTGAAGGAGGGCACACTGCTCGAGCTCCGTGACAGAGCTTTGAGTGCTCATACAGCCAGTCAGATACAAACACTGGCCTCCTCCAGAGGCCATCGCTCTCCTAGGGGATCTCTTCCATGCGTGACGCAGTCTCTGATTTCTCCGTCTGTACCACGAAGTACGAGAAGGGTGATGGGTAGGTTCACTCTGCTTGTGAGGACCCTACAATTTGCAAAGGCTTCAATCTTTGTGTAATTGACAATGTTGCAAAACACAGAGCTGAGACTGGAACTGCTGCTGCTGCTGCTGCTACTACTACTACTACTATTATTACTACCTCTACTACTACTGCTACTCATCATCATCATCATCATCATCACCATTACTGAGACAGGATCTCCTATATAACCCTGGCTATCCTGGAACCTACTGTGTAGACTAGGATGGTCTCAAACTCACCTGCCTCTGCTTCCCCAGTGCTGGGACTAAAGATGTGTACCCCCTTGCCCGGCTGGGACTCCCATTTCTGTTCCTCTGATTCTCTTCCATCTCCTCCTCTCCTATTTCGTCAGCCCTCCTATCATGCTGTCTGTGTGGCTGAACATTGATCAAATGAGATGATTTGTAGGGCTGCGATGTACAAATGATTTAGGGTCATACATGATTTGTGCGAGGACAGAGACTTTGAAGACTGAAAGTTGAATGAAGGTCTTGAGAGAGAGAAAGAAGAGTTTGGTTTGCCTCCTGTTCTGCCCACAGAGTCCTTATTTGTATGTTTGAGGATCCAAAGTAGAACTGAGCCCTGGGCTCTCACCCAGGTTTACATGGCTTCTACCTCATGTTGGTGTCACTGGTGCTCATGTCCTCCTGTGTGGCAGCCTCTGACTGATATTTCTACTTCTAACCCCATGCTTTTCTCTCTTGTGTCCTTGCTCTGATATCTACTCCATGTCTCATGCGTAATTTCAGTCTCTAAGATGATAACCTACAGTCCTATTTGCCCTCTGCTGGACAGCAAAGTATCACTCAGCTCTAGTGCTCATTGCTTTTACGGATGCCTTAGTCACAAAACTGCATGTTTTGAAGGCTCTGCCCAAACTTTATATACATGTTTATGTATATGAATTATTAGTCTTCCTCTGATAAAAGCATATGTCTATTTCATTTAAAACTAAACACATGCTATCATACAGAGTCACCGTAAGAACAGGTAAGGGGATATGGAGTCTCCTGTTACTTCAGCTTTACAGAAGAGGAACCCAGGACTCTCGCCTTATGGCCATCCTCAACTCGTAGAATTGGAGCCCACATCTGGCAACTCTGGCACATCCTGGCTGGTGGCTGCCATGTTGGATGATACAGTCCTCTGACATGGCACTTTACTGTATGTATATGTACATATACATGTATATAAAGTTTGGGCAGAGCATTCAAAACAATGCAGTTTTGTGACTAAGGCATTCGTAAAAGCAATGAACTCTAGAACCTCATGATACTTAATGAATTCTGGAACAAGAGTTGGAACATTTAAAAACAAATGTTGTAGAATGAATGACCTGCCCTTTGAAGTGTGGAATCAGTGAGTAAAGCCACTGAGTGGCAACTGTACAAGAAATGTCTTTTGGTTTTTATTTTTAGAAAGCTAAAATTTAAAGGAATATTTGTTAGGACTTAAAAGAGTATTCAAATTTCTTCAAATTTACATTCCTCAAAGCCACATGGAGAGCCTGAAAAAGAGGGGGGTGGCATGGGGAATCTTACGTTAGCCAGACGCAAAACCTGCGAGACTGTTTTGTGAAGAAGGACTGGGGTAGCTCTACATCCAGAAGTGACGGCAGGACAGCAGTTGATGAGGAGAGTGAGCGGGATGGAGGCTGAGTGGGAAGCAGTGTGAGCCTGCACTACCAAGAGCGAGCACACAGCCAGTGTCGTTTGCTCAACTTTAAGTCAATGAAAAATTAAATCCAAGGTTTAACAAAAAAAGCTGTAAAAATAAGACATGAAACATGGGAAAGACAGGCATGCTGGTGACAGAGAAAAGGAAACAGAAGTCACGGGTTAGCAATTTGAAAAGACTAATAAAATGGATAAACATTTTTAACTAGACTGACCAATCTAAAAAAATCCTTATTTTTCTTTTAAAAAACCTCCTTGCCGGTACCTCCACCTTAAAATGTTACATGAGGTATTCTAGTAGTTTCAGGAGTTCTACGCTCACATCAAGGCCTTTGATCCATTTTGAATTAATTTTTTTAGAGATATCAAAATATTTTATTATTTCTATTATCTTTTTTTATTAGATATTTTCTTTATTTACATTTCAAATGTTATCCCCTTTCCTCGTTTCCCTTCCGAAAACCCCCATCCCATCCCCCTTCCCCCTGATCACCATCCCACCCATTCCCGCTTGAATTGATTTTTGACCAGGTTGAGCGATACGGATCGGATCTGGTCTCATGTGGACCTGCCGTGTTCTTGGCACCCTTTGTCTAAGTGCTCTCTTTTCTCGAATACTCGCTGACCACAGCTTTGTCAAGCATTAAGTAGCCATGTGTAGATTTATTCCCCGGAACACTATTCCACTCCATTGGTCTATCTATACATCTGGTTCTTGCATCAGTACTATGCAGCTTTTGCCTCTATGGTTCTGTAATGAAATTTGAGAGTGGTATGACGATACTTCTAGCACTTTTGTTCAAGAGATTACTTTGACTGTTTAGAGATATTTGTGCTCCCATGTATATTTTGGTACTGTTTTGTTTTTCCCCTAGTCATTGGGACTTTGAGGAGGATTGCATGGAATCTTTATGTCACTTTTAGATGTAAAGCCTTTTTACAATGTTAATTCTTCCTGCTGATGAGCAACTGAGGTCTTTCTATCTTCTAGTGACTTCACTGAGTTTTTTCCTTCAGTATAAAACATGTTTCAGTGTATAGGTTTTGGGCTGCTTGGTAGGTATACTCAGAGGAATTTTTTAGACTGTTGTGCATGGGATTTCCTCCCATTTTGATTTTTTTTTTTTTTTTGGTTGGAAAGATGGTTGTTAGTATACAGAAAACATGCTCGATTTTATATATTGATTTTTAATGCTGCTATTGCTAATGGTGTTTATCTTTCTGGTGAAATATTTGTAATTTAGTATTATGTCACCTGAACTTAAACACACACACACACATACACACACACACACACACACACACACACAGACACATGAACATGCACACATACACATACGTGCACACACAAGCATGCACACCAAATAAAATAAATAATTCATTGAAATTAGCAAAATATTACTGTATCAGGATCTATTTACCTTTTATGTCCATGAGTATTTGTAAAAGTGTGAGTCACAGTGTTTAGTGCATATATATTTACAACTGGGGCATTCTGATGAAATGTTCCCTTTATTAATATATAACTGCCTTTGTTATCTCTTTTAACTTTCGTTTGAAATCTGTTTTCAGATACCCGAATAGCTCTTCCAGCTTGTTTTCAATTTCTGCTTGCTTAAAAAGTTTCCATCCTTTAACTCAATCTGTTGGGGTCTTTGCTAGTGAAATGTGTTTCTTTTAGAGACACAGATAATGAAATCAAGATTTTTAATCCAGTTGGTCTGTGTCCCTTTATTGGTAAGGCCATTTAAATTAAACGTTATTCCTGAGGGATGTTTACTAACTCCTGTAATTTTGTCGGCCTTTTTCCTGGTTGGTTGAATTATTACTTGTTCTTCCTCATAACTGTTAGAGGTTTACAGTTTTGTTTTTCATTGTGCTTTGCATGGTGTATCCCTTCCTGTATTTCCTTTTCTTAACAATTCCTTTCAGGAGATGATTTCTCTTCTGTGCCCTTGTGATTGCGTCTGTCTTTTCCTCTCTCTTTTGCATTAAGTCTTCTCTGTGCTGGGTTGGTGGTCATAAACTGGCTTACTTACTCTTTGCTTGTTTTGAATGCCATTATTTCTCTTCTCATTTTAAAAGGTAGTTTTGCTAGACACTGCAATGTTGGTTGGCATTGGTTTACTTTCCTATCATGACACACATGCCTTACTGGCTTTGAGGGTTGATATTTTGATGTCTCTGCCTTTGTCAGCAAGTTGACATTTCTCCCACACAGCTTTTAGCACTGCCTCTGTGCTTTGCAGTTTGACATTTTGACTGTAATGGCGTTTCTTCTTGGATCATATCTATTTGGGGTCTTGAGTGCCTCTTGTGTTTGGATGTCTCTATCTTCATCTGGATCAGAGGATTCCCTGGTATAATTTCACCAAACACATTCTATTCCTTGGTTCTACTTCATGTATCCTTGGACTACATTTCCTGTTCATATTTTTGAGGTTGGAGACACTGTGACCATCCCTACTTTTTTCCTTATTGATATTTGGATACAGCGCTTTCTGTATCCAGTCAGCTTTTCAGTCTGACGTTCTCTCTTCTGCTCAATGGAGTCTGTCGGTGGTGCTTTCCACAGTTGTTGTTGTTTGTTCAGCTGTTTGTTGTTTAGCTTGTGCTTCTTGTTCCCAATATTTCTATTTGGTTAAGCTTGTTTATTTTTCATACAAAATCTCAATTACCTTGTTGAATTTCCTTCATGCTTCTTGTGCCTCCCTAATGCCCACTTACACATCCATTTTGCTGTTTTCCCTCTGTATTGCCAACTCTCCTCTTCTGTCCTCTTTCAGGTCATGGAGAACAATTTCTTACATTTGTTTACTGGCCTTGTGTTTGGAGGTGGTGTGGTATACCACAGTGTCTGTGTGGAAATCAGAAGACAAGGTTTTGGAATGTGGTTCTCTCCTTCTACTACAGGATTGCGTTCAGGTCATCAGCCTTGCCATCAGGTGACTTTTCCTGCTGAGCCATCTCACTGGCCTTTATTGGCCATGATTACCAGAAGACAACAACAACATCAACAACCACAGCAACACACCTTGACATTTTACCTACTTCATTTTTCCTCAACTATTAAATTCAAAGATACCAAAAAAGATAAAATTTTAATTTTTTTCTGTGTTGCGAAATTTTGTATCTGTTTGTTTAGAGATCACATCTGTGTTTTGGAGGAATCCTCTTACTGAACAGACTACTCTTGTAGATTCAGTCCCCAGTACCACTTAGCAAGGAGAAAGTAAACTGCAGCAGCCGCTGCAGCAAACTATTTAATATATACGAATATATTTAAATCAGTCACGGCTCACTAGTACATCATCAGTGACCATAAAACGGAACGTGGCAAGTGTACTGTAGGATGTGCTGCGAAGCCAGAAATTGTTCAGGTAAATGGAGAGACATAAGTGAATAAGTGGAGACAGGAAAGAGGGAAGATAGAGGAGATGTAGGGTTAAATAATCTAAAGGAAAGGGAAGAGAATTGGAGAAGAATGCTAGGCAGGAGGGGAAGAGATTAGAATAAAATTAAACAAAGGAAAACCAAGAAATGATTCCCCAATGACGGAAAAGTTCAAAACCAAAATTAAATAAAATGTAACAGGGAGAATAAAGACCACTTTTTGTTTTATTTTAAAATTGTGTGTGTGTGTGTGTGTGTGTGTGTGTGTGTGTGTGTGTGTGTGTGGTATGTGAGTGCAGGTGTCTGTAGAGGCCAAAAGAAGGTGTTGGATTCCCTAGAGCTGGAGTTGCCGATTGTTGTGAGCTGCCTGACATGGGTGCTTGGAACTCAACTTGGATCTCCTGAAAGAGCAGCAGTGCTCCTAACTATTGATTCATTTCTCCAGCCATCAGACAGGGTATTTTACAAAGTAAATTAGGGCTAGAGACAGTGCTCAGTTGTAGGAGAGCAAGGGAGAGGTCCTGAGTTTCAAATCAGGTGTGGTCTTAAACATTTGTAATGACAGCACTTAAGAGGGGGGCCAGGGCATCAGATGCTGAAAGTCATGCTTGGCTATGCAGTGCATCTGAGGCCAGCCTGGATTATATTAGACCCTGTTTCAAACAAACAAATAGGACAAGTTGGGTCTGACAAGATGGCTCAGTGGGCAGCAACACTTGCCTGGAAGTCTGAAGACCTGAATTTGATAGCAGGATCCCACATGGTAGAATGAGGGAACTGAGTCAGGCAAGTTGTCCTCTGCCCTCCATCTCAACACACGCAGACAGACGCACAGAGACAGACAGACACACACATAGATATACACAAACAGCACACACAACAGACACACAAACACACACACACACAGGTATACACCAGATATACATACAGGGACATATAAACATACAGAGACATATACACACAGACAAAACACACAAATATACACACACACAAACAGACATACATGTACATGTGCAGACACACACACACAGGTACACAGACACATGCACACACAAAACAAGTAGACAAGAACAGTGGGGAGTCAGAAGGCTCACAACAACAACAGAAATGAAAGAAGCATTAGAACAGTGTCTCTCTGGGTCCTCCACATTGGAGATGCCGGTTAGACACTTGGAGGTGGGAAGGACCAGTTGAACAGTAGAGTCTCGTTCTTCCTGTGGCTCATGCTATTGCTGAATCTGTATTGAGCAAGAGTCTGAGGTCTTGCTGAGTTGTCCTCACAGTGGTAAGTTTTACTCTTAGTATATCAGGGGCCTCTGCTCGCTAGACTTAGCTTTGCACTCCGTGAGCTGGGCATATTCCCTCATCCTCCAGAGACTCCCCAGATTGTAGCCCTGTGTGGCTAATGTCTTAGCTGCTGTGTGCCTCCCTAGTATGTGGAGGTTGTGGGTAACACCACCACACTGAGACTGGTATAAAAGGAGGACATCTTTTCATTCTTGTAAAACATTGATTACTTAACCTGCTAGAGAGGCACAGCTGTGGGGGACATGTACACCCCTGGAACTTCAGATTTCTTGGGCTCTGGAGCTGTGAACGACATGTGGGATGTTCTAGAATGTGACCCAGCAATGGCCCTGGGCTCAGGTATCCACCTGCAGGCACATCCTCTGTGGCTGTGCTTTGTCTGGCCACCTGGTGGGGCCCCTCTGTCCCTAAGCACCTTCCACTCTACTCCCTCCCACACCTGTGTCCTTTAGTCTGCCTTTTTCTGGCCTTTCTATTCTCTACAGCTAACTCTCTAGGCCTTGCCTCAGCAGGGCTTGTCACAGTCCAAACTGACAATCCCTGACCTGTGTGGTCCCTGGCCTCAGACTCTCAGGGGTGCTCAGTTTTGAGCACCACACTCTCTTAGGATGATGCCAAGTCATTACCATCCAAGTCAGATAGGGAGGGTGACAAAGCAGAATTCCTTTCTAATTCTGAGCCATCTGCTCAGGAGAAATCAATAGTTTATACACATTTGTGTCTGCTTGAGGCTCGTGAAGGCTGCAGGCTTGTACAGAAGCATCACCTTGGCTTTCCTCTGGCTTCCCTGTCAGACATGGCTTCTGTTCCCCAGCCCCCTTCAGAGAACTGAACTTTCATCAGTCTTCAGGAAGAAGCCGCACTTCCACAACACCTTTTCCAGAAAGCCTGGACAGAAGAAGCATTCGTTCACTCATCATTGGGCAAGCATTATGTGGATCCCCAAACAGATGCTATGCTAAGAAAAGAATATCACAGGCAAGCAATTCTTGTGAATAGACACAAAAGAACAACAAATACTAGCAAATCAAAGTCAGTGGTGTCTAAAATGGTAATAAAACATGGCATTCTTAAGACTGAAAGCTTACTTTTAGGATTCTAAAAGTAACAATTTGTAACACTAGGAGATTAAAGGGGACCGTTTCATGATCATCACAATAGATGAAGAACTCAATTTTATATCCGTGATTTTAAAAGTGTTAGAAGACTTGTGGGAAAGACTGTCCTGGGACACCAGCAAAAGCTCCATGGCTGGAACTCTCAGAGGAAGTGTCGATGTTTTAAACCCAGCATGTTTTCACTTAGCAAAGAGCCAGATTTTTATGAATTTTTTTTAATGGTGCTGATTTCATTTAGGAGTCTTTGATGGCTCCCTCTCCCTAAAGGCAGAGCTGTGCCTTAGAATTGGGGACCTAACATAACTAAGGTGGAGCTTAGGGTGTCGACCAACACTTAGGGTTTCTTTGTTAACTTTATTAAATAATGACATATATTTTATAAGATGATCTTGTTTGTTCGAAATATCTGTTTACATTCTAAATTCCAACAACATTGTGTTGGTAGCGCTAAAAAGGTCAGAAATTGAGCATTTATTCAATATAAACAGCTTTGTCTAACATTTTCTCTACTGATGAAATGTTGACGGTTTTCTATCAAAGATTCTAAACAAAATAAGAATACATGTTCTCACTATGCTAGTCAGCAACATTCTCCCTGGGGATTGTGACCCATTGTAATAACAAAAAAAGAAAATGAAAAAAAAAAGAAAGAAAGAAACACAGTACCATGCATTCTGGAAAAGGTACATCCACCTCAGCACAGAAGACAAGATCACCTACCTCCAATCAACCAAAAACCAAAACACTGTTTATCTACCTCAGCACAGAAGACAAGGTTACCTCTAATCAACCAAAAACCAAAACAAACAAAAATTCTTATCAAATGAGTGAATTTAGCAAGATTGGTGGAAACAGGAAGTCAGTATATAAAAATCAATTATATCACTTTTTGACTTGGGGTTAATATCATTTGGAAAAATCAATTACATTTCTTCAGTCTGGCGATGAACAACTGCAAAATACAGTCATTGGGAATAGCCCCAGCACAATAGAGAGATGATGGTAATGTTCCTAAATTACATTTTCTTTAAATTTATTCTCAAACCTCTACCCAGAAAAGGACAGAAGGTTGCAGAGAAGAATAAAATCAAAATGTAAAGAAATGGTTATGCACACCACATTGGTGGATTGAAAAAGAGAGGAGGAAGAGAGAAAGGGGTGGTGGTGGTAATCAAGATCAACTCTACTGCAGGTACTCGGAAGAACCACTGCAATCCTGGTGAAACTCAACGGAAGTCAACGGACTAAGAATACCACATATACAGAAATGCAAAGGACTGAGAGAGGTAAACAGTCTTCAAAAGGAAAAGGCAGGTAACTGGCACTGAAACGTCACAGTGCTTAAGAAAGTGTGCTGTTGCCAAATGGATAGATACACTTCAGCATGGAATATACATACAGGTAGAGCTCAGAGCTGGCCACTCGCATGTGTCCAGCCAGGTGACTTTTTGCAGATGGACCAAAGCTAAGCAAGGAGAAATGGAAATTCTTTTCAACAAATAGTTCTGGAATGATTACCCAAACTAAGAAGATGAAAGGACCAATGTCTAATTCTCATCAAACACAAAACTGAATTTGCACTGGGTCATAGACCCAAACAAAATTGAGATTCCAAGCATCTGCAAGGAAACACCAGAAGGGTCTTTGTGATGTTTTGGCAAATAAAACTGTCTCAGAAAATAACGAGAAGATATAAAAGAATAGGAAGCTGGACTTTACCCAAATTTAAAACAGTACTGAGAGAATTCATAAAGTATGGGCCATGAAAATAATTCTATAACTCAGATGTGCAATAAAGGATCTATGCCTAAGCAGACAGAGAGATCCACTGGTTAAAAACTACTGCTCTTCCAGGGCCCTGTGCCCGGATCCCAGAACTCACAGCAGGTAGTCTTTAATTTAACTTTGGCTCCAGTCTATCCTGGCCTTTGTGGGCATGGCACCTCTTGGCATAAATCCACACTCTGACACACATATGTACACAGAATTAAAATTAAATTGAAAAAACCATGTCTAGAATTTATTTTAAACATTTATACTTTAATAACAAAAGAAGAAAATCAAGTTGGACATTTGACTAAGTTGTTGGCAGAAAGAATGAAATGATTGTAGCATGAAAGGTTCATTATACTCAGAGGACAACAGAGGAAACTAGTCAGGTCCTTTATACACCCACCGAAACACTAGTTGGAGAATCCTGGCTGTGGCAAGAGATGGAGAAGATAACAAAATCTGATTTTCATCTTTAAGAGTTTCACTGTGCAGCCTAGACAGCTCTCAGTCTCATGATTCTCTTGCTTCTGCTCCCAAGCGCTGGGATTACAAGAGTGTACTGCCCTACCCATCTTAAAGCCTAGAAGTTCGTGCTGGAGAGATGGCTCAGTGGGTAAGAGCATTGACTGCTCTTCTGGAGGTCCAGGCACCCACATGATGGCTCACAACTGTCTGTCATGGGATCTGATGTTCTCTTCTGGTGCCTGAAGAGAGCTACACTGTACTCACATAGCTTAAATAAATAAATCTTAAAAAAAAACAACCTAGAAGTGCCATAAACACCTATAGATATGTAGATTTGTACAGCTACTCTGTAAATCTAGAAGCTGTCCTTAAGTCAATTATGCATTCATTATATGACCTAGCAATGGCACTGTTTCATATATACCCAGGAGACTTAAAATGATTTAATCAACATTGTTCACAGCTCTTTTCTTAATACCTCAAATCTAGAAGCAACTCGTATGAACATGATAAACAGTTTATGGTATTACTGCTACATCTCAGAACGTATGTACAGTAAAAGCTTCAGACACAAACAAGTACTCTATACCAACACGAATTCCTAGAAAAATGCACAGAATATGATAGTGAAAATCCAAATGTTGACTAAAGTTGGGTTCAGATACCCTGAGAGGACAAGAATTTCTCCAGAGCATCCAGGTTGCTCTGTCTTCATAGGGAATAGATTAGACAGGTGTATGCATTTGTAAAACCTCATTACTTACGTAGCTGTATAAATTCCATTTTAACCTGCCTTTGATGAGCTCTGACAAACTGAAGCAGGGTGCCATCTTCTGGACTTGGCTCTGGGCGCCTTGGCGAAGGACTCAGAGAAGAAACTTCCTTCCAGTCCTGTCTCTCGGCTCCCTATGCAGAGCCAGTGAGGAGAGAGTGTGTTCATCCCATGCCTTCTAGTGTAGAGCGCAGTTATCCCATTGCTCGCCAGAGAGAATCGGGTGCAGGCATGTGATGAGTGTCTAGGGTGAGCGCAGGCAGTGCCCTGGAGTAGAGGTGGGTTTTAGAGAATGACAGCTCTGGATTCCACACATTAGCACTCATTCAGAGGTGAATTGATTAATTGCAAAACGAAGATAGTCAATTGCCTTGAGGGCTATATGCGGAGTCCTGTCCGACCCTCCCTCCCTCCTTACCTGCCTCTTCTGTGAAGCGTTCCCCAATTTTCCTAACCTTGTCAACCTTCTCATGGCACTGTTCTTTTAAAGCAGACACCATGGGTATCTTGTTTTTACTGGCACGAATAGGTGGTTAATGTTGTTGTTGTTGTTGTTTTTAACCTCTTTCCTCTGCTAAAGACAAGAGATTTCTGCTCACTAGTATGATACCTGGTATCCCATAATTACATAATGAATGTTTGCTGGAAAGATGATTGGTTGGTGAGCTTGGATCTGTTCTGTGATAAAGCCCTCTCTTTGGTGAAGGCAAGTGGAGTGGTAAACCTTGGTGGAGTCTTCTCTCCCTCCTTAGTTCTACTCCTTCCCACTCCCAGATGACCTCTGAGTACATCATTTCTCCCTTTGCCTGTGCCCTGAGTTCCTTAGCATTGAATATGCCTTGTCTTATACTATACATGGGAAGGACCAGAGAGAGACTGTTGTGAGGAGGCCTTTGTGGCAGCTGGGGAGATGTGACTCCTAATGACAGCCTGAGAGATAACTCCATCATTGGCTTTTACATGGTCTTTAAGGAGTCTGCAGTTGTCTTCACTGCTTATTAAGCTTTCTCTCCTGGATGCCTAGTGATTCTCTACATCAGGGCCCCCAGAAGTCATGTGTCAGTTGTTTGCTTATGTGCCCCAGCCCGGACCTTTTCAGGAGTCTATGAAACCCACCAATCTTTTGGCAAGGCTTGCAACATGGCAGTGTGCTGGGCCTCCTGCCATCACGACTGCTTTTGCTTTTTGTCTTTTTCTCTGCTTTCTCCTTTCTTGCAAGATGAGAGAAGAGGATTGTGGCTACTCAGCCTGGGAATACCTGTTGCTCTAGATAGTCCTATAGACAGACTGTGTCTGTTATTGGCTTTATTGCTCAGGTGTCTAAAACTTTAAATGGGAACATGATTATTTTTGTTCCACAACTTTTTGCTTGGGAATACAGATGCTCCTTAACTTTTGATGGGGTTGTGTCCTGATAAAACTCAAGGTCAATTGAAACTACCAGGAGTTACAAACAAAAGATGAATGCAGCTTCCCCACTGAACCTCAAAGCAGTAGGGCGGTCTGTGGTGCCAGTTGGTCACCCACCTGATTCAGTGGCATCTATGTTGAAAATATTGACCATGTCTTACTAACTCATAAAAAATATCAAACATCAAAACTGAGGCAACTTCCACCAATCGAGTATTGCTTCTGCCATCTTGAGAAGCTAACCATCCGAACAACCATTGTAAGGACTATCTGTAACCATGGATTGACAGAGCATGCATATAGCAAAACTCATTCGGGCCAGGGACCTTTTATGCAACTGTTGGCTTTCCCTTATCAGTTCAGTGCATGGACATTAGAATACTTCAAAGAGCACAAATGTATTTATAATTGAGCCAGTTGCCATGGTGCATGCAACCCCAGCACTTGGGAGGCAGAGTCAGAAGGATCACCACAGAATGAAGACCTGGTCTACTATGAAGTTCTAGGCCAGTTGGAGCTACAGTGTGAGGCCCCACCTCAAAGCAAACAGAGAAAAAACAAAAGTTATTTATAACTAAGTCTATATCCTTCTAAGACATTTTCCAGCCATAAATGTATGCACGGACCTGCTTGGCCTATTGATCAAAAATGGAATCATGTGAGACCGGTTTTGTGGTACACACTTTAGATTTCTCTGAGTCTGCAGCCAGCCTGGTCTACTTAGTTAGCTCCAAGAGAGCCAGGGCTACACAGAGAGACCCTGTTTCAAACAAACATACACCAGATTCGTGCTATCTATCAACCATTTTTAACCTAGCCTCAAAGAGAAAATCCCCCTATACCAGTTGCTATAGTTGCTACACATTTCTGTAGGCAGTCATAAAAAAGAAAAAATGTTTCAAACACATATTTTCCAGGAAACATGCATTTGATTTTGAAACTCAGTAGAGAAAAGTTGGTATACTCTCAGGTGAACACTCTTTGATTCCAGGCCAGGCCTCTGTTCCTGGTTTTAATCAAATTATCCCTTTCTGGAAACAAACACCTTCCTCCAGGAGAAACCAGGAGTGGTTCCCATCATCACTGTAGGAATCCACTTGCATAATGAGCTGTTTCCATGCCTGGAAGTACATAATCTTGTTTGGGAATGTAACAGAAAAAAAAAAGTCTGCTACTTGTCTCCAAAATGTCCTTTTGTCTAGTCTGTGGGGACCAAACTCAAGGGAGCCCTTAGGGACAGGGCAAATGGGTTAAGATGAAACCTTCCAGGAGGCAGTGCAAAGAATGCTGGGACAGTTGCTGGGTAGGTGGGAGGCTGAGTCCTCCCCTGTGAGTAACTGCTACCTACAGCATTCATTGCCCTCTGCAGCTAGCATCACTGGAAGGAGACACTTAAGCAATGGGCTCAGGCACTTGAGACAAGGCAAAGCTTCATGTTGGTTCCCTGCTAAGCTCTGACCCTTGAGGATTCTGCTTCAGGGAACTGCTCAGTCTGAGCTTAGAGGGTGAGGGGAAGTGACTCACTGGATAGCTACAAGTCCTATCCTGAGTCCCAAGGGCAAGATAAGCTGGACATCATGATGAGCTTGGGAGTAAGTATTCATCCACGAGACCATCACCGCCATCACCAAGGTCATAGACAGACCCACACGTGATCCAGTGACATCCTCACAAACACTCATGCAGGATGGTGCTTTCAGTCCTCCTCCACAGATGAAGAACTCGAGGTTCACAGAGTTTGAGTAGATTGTTCAAGCTTACACAGATAGCAAGTAGCTAACAGGAACCCAGAACTGCTGTCCAAAGAGGAACACTTATCTATCCACTATGTCATAGTCTACTGCTACATTCATGTATTAGGGCTCGTGAACACAATTACATAGAATGAACACCAGGGTTTAGAAATCCCAAATAAGCTGAATGGTGTAATTAAATGGATTTCCAAGTAGCATCTAAACTTATGGCCTCCTGGGGTCTAGTTACTGAGCAAGGGTGGTTTGAGCTGTAGAACCTGATGAGCGTAAGCTTCCAGCCTTGGGCATCTACACCAGGAAAGTACAAGAAGCTGGCAGGAGCCTGAGGCTCGGAGGCAGCTTGGAGTCCCCTTAAAGAGCACTGCAGATACCACAGTGTCTCTCTCACTCTTACTGTCTGCCTTTTTCAATTAGTTTTCTCTGAACATTTCAATTCTCTGTTTCTGTGACTCTCTCTCTCTCTCTCTCTCTTTCCCTCCCTCTCCCTCTCTTTCTCCCTGCCTCTCCTTCTTCCTCTCCCTCTTCCTCTCCCCTGCCCTCTCTCCCTTTCTTCCTCCTCTCCCTCCCTTCCCCCACTCTGTGTGTGTGTGTGTGTGTGTGTGTATGTGTGTGTGTATATGCATGTGAGCGTGTGTGCATGCATGAAACTTATCTCCGACGCTTTTGTGTAGGAGAAGGGAAATGTCCCCCCCCTTCCTTTCATTCTGTTTTAATTATCACCTGTATGATTTGAGTCAATAGGGGAAGCTGAGATTAAGGAACCTGTGACAGACCATATAACTAGTGGGCAACAGGGTGTGACAACCCTGTGACTGTGACCCTGGTCCCATGTCCATGATTGGTCACCACACTCCCAGCTGTTAGAAGACAAGAGGCTATGAGTAGTTAGGGTAGATCAAGGCACGTTCAGGGAGAAACTCAGCTACAACCAGTGCTGGATTTGGGCAGAGGGCGCAGCTTGCCCGACCAAGGCTGTATTCTGATAATGTTCTGGAACACCAGCAGTCCAGCAGTTCCCTTTTTCACTTGTGCCTTCAGAGTTTAAATGCGTTTTTAACTTTCCGGTCAGCCTTCAGGCCTGCACCGGATGAGCAGTTCAGGTAGAGGAGCCATTTACAACTTCCTTCTGCCTGAGAACCCAGACATTCCCCCTGGAAGGCACCACAGGACCCTGGGTGGAGCCTGGCCACCATGGATGCGCCTCTGCTCAACTCTAGCCCCAATTATAAGTTTGTTGTGTCTCGTCGTCCCATGAGCGAGAGATACACAGCTCTCACACACTCGTCTGTAAGTGCCTACAGCCTCTACTTCCCCTGGCTTCTCTTGTCATCTCATCATTTCCCACAAGTCACCAACTAATTAAAGGAGGGTCTCCCATAGAGCCAGTGAGAAGGGCCCCTCTCAGCAGATGGACCAGTGTGCTGGCCACACAGCATGCCATGCTCGTCAAAGGATTCTAGGTGGAGTATAAACCATGGAGAGATGAAAGCTTTCAGGCTGTCATCCTAAGCTGGCTCCTACTCCTGAAGAACCCTTCAAAGGAAACATGGCAGAGATGGCACAGAGGAGTTGGCCTTCCACTCAAGAGTACACAGAGAGGAAGGCATGTCAGAGCTGACTGGAGGGGAGGGGCCAAGAGGCCAACCATCAACTGCAGGCCACACATCCATCCCTACAGGGAGTCCTGGATCCAAGCTGCTGCTGGTCTAGCACAGAATAAGGACATCCCTGTCTGGACATCTCTCTCCTGGGCAATGCCAACCAGCTAGATCTCCTCCTCGCTGGCAGGACATTGGGTACACACAACTGGAAGCTGCAGGAGACTCTGAATGATTTTACCAAGTGGCCACTGCAGCACCTGGTACACAGTAGGCACTGGACATGGTTGCTAGGGTCCATGAAATTTAAAATAACTGTCTGTGATTACCATTAGTGGCCTTGGTACCAAAGCATTGCTCAAAGAAAATCTACAAGTAAGTCTTGAAGAGGGAACAAAGGGATAGAGGAGAGGGCTCTGGTAGGGGGAGGAGACATTGGGGGATCATGGGGTATTTCAAAGATAGAAGCTTGAGTGAGGTATCCTGGTCTCCAGTCACCTCTCCTGCCTAAGATTTAAAAACCCTAGTGGAGGAGGGGGGTCACAGAAGCCCCTTGTGCCAGGAGGTTGAAGGTGAGCTAGTTCTGTAAAAGCCCTTCTGCTGCCAGCCCCAGTCAGGATACCTTAACTCCCAACCTGTCTGTGAGTGTCCCTGACATGTCTCTCTAGGTGAATATAAAATACTCAAAGGGCAGAGCTTCAGCCTGGAAGCAGCTGCTTCTCATTCCTGAAGCTCCAAACTGTAACAAGTTGCTTTGACCAATCTCACTAGATGAATGGAGAGGACAGAAGATTCGGGTAATGCGGTGACTTCCCCGTTCCCTCTACTCAAATCAAACAGGAGGTTGGCCCTTTAAACTGTGTGCAGCCAACATGAACCCTAAGCCTAAAAGACTGGCAGAGATATGGGCAGGGCATGTGAGAGGCTGGGTGATAAAATATCAACACAGAGAGAGCTTGTTGGGCCTTGCTGGTACTGTAGGGACCTGAAGTTCTGTGGCAGCCACTTTGCAAAGATGTACTTGTCTGTATTTTAGCAAAAGAAAGAGTTGTGTCAGCTTGTCTTAACTTGGATTTCTAGTTGTAAGATTTTCTTCGCATTATTCAGATTTTTTTTTCTAATTCTTTGGGAACTTGAGGAAGGAGGGGGGATGGAAGGAAGAAGGGAGGGAGGGAGGAATGGATGTATGGAGGGAGGGAGGGAGAGAGGGATGGAGGGAGAGAAAGAGGGAGGGAGAGAAGGAGGGAGGGAGGGAAGGAGGGAGGGAGGGAAGGAGGGAGGGAGGGAGGGAGGGAAGGAGGACAGGATATTAGAAGCAAGTTCTTTTATTAGTAATTAGTCACCACTCCCTGTATTTGCTCCCCAGGAAATCAGTGCCAAGCCCAGAAGGAGGCAGAAGGGACCCCTTTGAAGGGTCAGCCAGAGAAGCTCTAAAGTCACACAATGCACAAACCTGGCCCTCATCTGCCTCGTTTTTTTTTGTCAGGTCTTCCTGTTTCTGGGTCACCTTTGGAAGGAAGGGAGCATCGAACAGGGTACTGTCCTGACTGAAAGCCAGTTCTCAAAGCTGACTTATCTTTGTAAACTGCCTGGCTCTTCTTGAACAGTGATTTCAAAGAGTTAAACTGTTTCCATATGTCCAGCATGAGAATGGAGTTTGTAGCCTTTGGCAACCTCAGCTGAATCCAGCTGCAGCTGCTACCTGTGTGTTCCACTGTGTGTGTGTGTGTGTGTGTGTGTGTGTGTGTGTTCTCACACGCACACCCGAGTGCTTCATGCCTGTGTGCAGTGACATATGAACCGTGTTCCGACTATGTCAATGAAACTGTTATGTCTTTGCTGGGGGAGATATTAATTCTGAGCAATTACAGCTCCCTTTCCCTTCTCCCCTCCCTCCTACCCCTCCCCTCTCTTCATCTGCTCAGCAAGGACCATGGACCATGTCAAACAATATACAACAGAGAAGAATGCAAATAAACTTTAGTCTGCATCGCCCAGCAAGGCAGTTAGCCGCCCACTTGCAAGATACTTAACTCTTGTACACATGATACACAAAGAACGCTAGCTACTTTCACCAATCCCTTTAGACCAGGAAAAAAAAAAAGAGGCAAAAGAACTGATCCTTGTCCTTCTATCTGCGAAGTTGCAGTTCCTCCTGCTAATGAAGGAGCTTTTCCCATGATGCAGTGTGATAAGGATTGGCCTACATGTAGTCCAGCAAGCCACTGCTGATGTTTTCTCGATTAGGTCTCTTATCTTCCATGGAGCTGCCTCTGATGAAGGTCGCTGACAGCAGGATGGCTGGGAAAACGTCGGACAGCTCCATCAAATGGCAGCTTTGCTATGACATGTCAGCCAGGACCTGGTGGATGGTGAGTTTGGTGTGATAACCCTTTTCCACCCTCCCTCCAAATGTCCCCCTCCCTTCTTCCCTTTGAGCGCCTCCTTTGTTGTCCCGTGCACGTGTTAGAAAGTTTGCTGCCGGCTGAAAGTTCAAGCTCAAGTTGTGGGAACCTGGAGTGCTCTGCACACCAGTGGGCTAGATAGGATTTCCCACTATTGTGGCCAGGGGCATAGGCCTTCTCTTTGAAAAGGCAGGGAGAGTTTTTTTGTTCACTTTTAGGAAAGAAAAAGAAAAAAACAATAAAGAAAGAAAAAAATGCAAATATTCTGATGGGCCACAGACAGGCTGGCTGCCGTGAACTTCATGGAGGCGGGGCGGGCGGTCAGGCTGTAGGAGACTGGAGCCGTCTTGCCTAATTGTTCTTGCATTGGTCTTAAAACAGAGCAATGCACTTCTTTCCTCGGTGTCTTGAATAATGATTTAGATGGTGTATTGTAGCACGTTGTGTGCAGCCCCCTCATCAGTATGCGACTGTCCTCCATGCTTTGCCTTAATTTGGAATCCACCTCCCTTTCAATGAATACTGTAACCGGAGCGACCACTGATTACTATGCCACTCAGCGTAATTAAATTTAGTTAATGAGGATATGCATATTCAGTTCATTATTTTTCTTTGCTCAGGCAAATGTGTGTGGGTTTGTTGTCGCTCCCCCCCCCCCGCCACACTTTCATATTTGTCCAGCTGCAAATGTGGGGAGCAGAGAAAAATAAGCACGAAGCATGGGTGAACCCTGAAATCAACTTTAAAAGTAGCTCAGGAACAGACAAGTTCTAGCTTTCTTCTGTCAGGTCGCTGGGACGAGAGGAGTTTGGGGAAAGAAAACCTCTTCCCATTATAGAGCCGCTACATGATAACTTTCAATATGCTGGGTCCTGTGTGTGGACAATGGTCTCTTGTATGCTGGAGCCGTGACATGAATGGGGAAATCTTCCCTAGCCAGCATTTAATACAACTATGAAGTTTGTCATTGGCTAATTTATCTGAGCAATTTTTTTTTCTTTTGTCACTTTTTTCTTTTGCTCTCCATCAATTTTGACCCTCGTCTTTGTGCCTAGATAGCTTCGGCTCAGTGGCTTCCACAGCTATTTTATATTTTATAGCCCATTTTCACAATAAGCACACGGGGAGACAGTGGGCATTTTCTCCTAGGTGGGGAGGGGTATGGCTGCCCTGGTGGTCAGTCCATCTGCAGTCCTAGGACAGAAGGCAGCTCCTCCTAAGGAGCTCTGACTTCTGGCATTGCTAGGCAAGAGGGGGCCTTATTAATGTGTTTAAGTTTCTAGAAGGTGAGTGCAATGCCTGTGGGCTCCTTGCGAGGGTCCCCACGCAGAGACTTCACTGCCTGCTGCCTTCCTTCTCTGTGCGCTTTCTCGTTAGCGTGAGATATGGGGCCCAGAATTCCGCTGCTACTTGTTGCTGTTTCGAGTTCTCCGTATCAAAGGGGACGACTGATCCCTGTCTCTGTGTGCCCCTTCTCCCTCCCTCCCACGCCCTTTATTCTCATTAGAGTACATTTTACAACTGATCTAACTCTTCTCCAGTGTTGCAAAATGCTTGTGTAAGCGACTTGCCGTGCGTGCCCATACTAAGGCTTTGAAGTGACATTTATTAGTGACCCTGTCTCCTGAAACTCATATTCAAGTAGTCTGAGAACTAGGCTTTAAAATTAATATTTTCACTAAGTAAAACATTTACTGTCAGAGGGAAAAAATCAAAGTTTGTGCTAAGAAATTTTACTTGAAAATGTTTCGGTGTGACATAGCAGACTGGTTGCTAATGTGCCCTTAAATTTCACCATCCTGCTCCACAGTCAGTGTCCCATAGACGCACAGGATGAATCCTTGAGTTCAAGACTTGCACAGCTGATTGTTTATTTACTTTTTAATTATGTTATCGTGTTGCCCGAGAAGATACAGGTGATAGACAAGGACATGTTTGGAGACAAAGTAGCAAATTGAAAATATTTGCACAAGTCATCTTTATATTTAGACTTAATTATGTCTCAGGAATGGTATGTAAGGGTGTTCTTAGGATGATGCGGTTTTAATGGACTCTGTTAATTTGGGACTGAAGAGTTTAAGAGATTATAATTTCATATGTCATCAGAAACTTGGGGTGACAGGTGCTTTGTCAGACACCTGATTAATCGAGTCATGTTATTGCTTATCTTTAGAAAGGCCCTTGAAGACGCAGGAAGCACACAAGGGCCGGCCGGGTGTCGGTGCCCTGCTTTCGTAAGGTCTAAGAAATATTTTTAATGGTGCTTTAAAGTTCTTACGATCTCTTTTGCCGTGACTCTCCTCTTACCCTGAAACCGATTCTTTCGTTTTTATAATTACTTCAGGGTTTTGTATAAGAAAGGATATTGTATCCTTTTTCGGCTTAATCAAATGAAATTTTCGTAACCAGAGCCTAAATTCCAGAGCCCCAGTATCAACGCACCCCGACAGTTGCTTCCTGACTCATTGTCTGATCCACTTGGTTCTCTTTCTGTGTGACAATGATCATAAATTCTTCTTGACAGGGAGGAAAGCCCAACAAGACGTGGTTGTCCAATTCTACATCTGTTTCCCTTCCTAGATAGGCATGTTTTGGTAAAACAGAGGGAGAAAAAAAGCATCTTATTGAGACAGCTCAATAAACAAGTGTAGGGAGAGTAAACTCTTGTGAGTGTGCGTGGTGTATGTGTGTGTGCTAGCTGTCATCTACATGTGTCCTGTAGGTTTTACTTTTATGGGTGTGTGTAGTGTGCGTTAGCTATCACGTGTGGAGTTTTAAAATCTTGTATATTTTACTCTTGTGAATGTATATGGCTGAGTTAACGATCATGTCCATGAGTGAGGCTTTTAAACACTCAGACATAGATGACTTGTTCTAGTGTGTGTAGTGTGTATTAAATGTATGTACATAGTGCACTTTTTAAAATAATAAAGTTCATGGTTTCCTTCTTTAGATAGTTTCCTATGTGATCTCTTTCCAAGGGCGTAAGTCTGAGAGCAGTCTCAATGACAGTTGGCCGGCTATATTTAGAGTTCTGTTGGTGACCTTTCCCACTATTTGAAAATACCACTCAGACTGTATTAAAGGTATATCTCATAAATAACACTATTTCACAACTGGTTATTAAAGGTGCTGTATGTTTCCTTTTAAACCACTGATTAATAAAACTTGCAAGAGCAATTTCAAGAATTCTTACTATTTTCTGTGTTGTTTATTTAAAGCTCTCTGAGAGAGAGAAATTTATTAAAACTTCTTTGGTAGCTGTTTGGAACTTCAAGGAGGCAGATCTGCCTGCACCAGACATAATTTTCTTCCCTCTAAATTTCCTAAGTCTAATCCTTTGATCCCATCAGAACCAGGCCAGAATGTTAGCAAGTTTACCTTAATTGTTAAGGCTAATTATTTAAATATTAATCCATAAAATTAATTTGAAGAACACACTACTTATCTTTGCTACTTGAAATTCTTTAAATATTAATTAAGGTAAATGGATATATAAGCACAAAACTTGAAGTAGACCTCATATTGGCAAAGCCACTTTTGTTGAATGTTAATCTGCTTAACTCTAATATAATTTTAATTTTTCTTTAAAGAAAATAATTTGCCTATGTTTTAGGAAGTCAAGTCAAGTACCTTTACACAGCTTCATCAATTGATTTAAGGCAATGATAACAAAATAACAATGCTGCTAAATGACTTGCCTTTTGTTTTATGGTCTTAACATTGTTCTCAATGTCAATTTTAACTGATAGTTTGACAACAAATGTCATCATGCAGATAATTGCATTGAGAAAAACTATCTTCAAAGAAAAATATCTTTCTAAATTCATTGGGAAGTAGGGTTAAATTCAGGTTTATAATTGTCTATTTTTCACCAATAGTTCTAAAATGAATATCTTCTTATAAATTTAATTTCTTTTAATATTTGTAGAAGTATTTCTGAACCGTCTAATAAATATGTTAAAAAACACATGTGAGTATAGCTCTTTCCTGGCTACAAGAGTGGCCAAGAAGGACCCACTGAGTACTGACTAGTGTGGATTGCTGTGGTGGTCGCTGGCCCTGTAGACATGCATCTGAGAAATCAAAATGCAGTCTTTATTTCATGTTAAATTCTATTTAATCTCTAGACATATAGCAGAAATTAGCAGACTTCATACAAATAATAACCTCATCAAGTAGTTTCCACAAGACACCATGTCCGTGGACAGACTGTTTATAGGGCTACCAACTCTGAAGTCTTTGTTTTGTTCAACATTGTTAGGCCCACACTGCATGCCAGGCTCTGTTCCAGATGCAGGCACAGCAAGCCTATCTACCTTCACTGGAATCAAACCCACGTCACCGTGTCAAAGGAGGATGTCTGTCCTATTAATGTGCTTCCCCGAATGTTGGGTGATGTAGGAGAGCTGCAGTCCTAGGCGTGTCCACTCCCCAAGCGCAGCCACGCATCTTTCTGATATTCTTCCCCAGACTCATGGGTGAGTACTAACACGGCCATCACCTCTAAGTCACGTTCTATTCAGTTAACAGCCTGGGGAAAGAGTAATGGTCAGTTCTAACTGTTCTAAAAGCCAGCTCTGAGTGGAGTAGCCACCACAGTGCTGAGGGTGATCGCGTCTGCAGGGAAATGGTTTCACACTCGAAATAACGCACTTCTTTTTAAATATCTCAAGCCCATCACCCGAGGCATACGCCTTTTCTTTACCCTTTCCATCCCTTTATTCTTTAGTGACATAGTGCCATTTATAATAGTGTTTTCAATATGTGAAACCATCTTTAGGTGCCAGGGCACTGTGCAGAAGATGAGGTGAAGTCCATCAGTAGATATTCTAAGAGAGGGAGGCCCTTCTCATGAGGGACTGCTTCTGTGCTGTTCTCCATGGCTTGTTTTCACTTACACACTTGCACAGTGCTGCTACACATAAACTTTGGATCCTATCTTAACAAGCAGTGATTAGATGGCATTAATTTAATCAGAGGGTAAGGAAACACAAGGGCCTATTCTCCTCTGCAGCTCTCTCTCCTTTTTTTTTCTTTTTGGAAGCAAAGCATTGTGTTCTCAAGGGTGCTATCGCTTCCATCTATGGGAAAGCTGGTGTTGATTTTCCAGTTGAGGGGCTGGTCAACAGACAGCTATCTGATGCTTCAGTGTCACTGAGACTGTGGTGTATTTCACTAACATGGCTGAGTGGTGTCAGTCACAAAAGGCATTTTTCTATTTGCTGAAATCTTGTGACATTGTAATAAATCGTCTCCTAAAGGGCTGAGTTCTCAGACTCGGCTACAGAAAGAAAGATTGGTATTCCTTTGTCACATTTCAATGTGTAAAACAGCCAGAGAAACTGTAATCGTAAAAGCAAGGAGCTGTGCTAAGGGGCAGACACAGCTATACTGTGTGCTTCATCACCTGTAAGTTATTTAAACTACAATGCTTGACAGAGTGAGAAGACTACAAAGGGCTCTGTGAGTGTGGTTATGGTCATTATTATTATGTCAACTGACACTAAGTCCGACATGCCACAGGACACATTCAGTGTATCTCATACCAGGCAGCTTTAATAACCATTTTCGTTTCTCATAGTTCTAAAATAAATCTTAACATTGTACTTCTCCCTAAAAATGACTTTGTTCAGTGAGTGGCTGTTTTTCCTCATACAGAGTGTTCCCGTTCCAAGTTTGTACATAATGGATATGTTTATGAGCACGGGGCTGAATCCTGGGAAATGTAGATCCTGTGACCTCTGGCAAATGAATTTGCTCATCCCGCGGCTGCTAGAGCCAGCTGTAAAGTGCAGATAATCATTCTCATTACTTGTCTCTCCAACCTGTCGTGAGGATGAATGAGACAGAGCCAGCTAGGCGCCTGGTGAATGCAAGGTTCACGACACACACCCAAGGGGGTGAACACAAACTCTATTTATTCAGGCTCAGGTCCAAGCACTTAGTAGGTGCTCACAGGATGGGTTAGTTAATGGAAGTGTAACATTTTCAAGGTGGCTTTTAGAATCATGGTAGGTATTTTTTGAGTTTACATAAACGTTTTTGGGTGTGTGCATGTGGAAATTGTGTTACAGCCAATGAGCTATATAAATTTACGGTTTTCCATTTCAGATAGTTACAGATTTCTTAAAAGCATTGCATCCCAAAGCATCTTTGAATACTTAACATAGTCTATTGGCTAATGTTACATATTAGCGTAATTTTAATTTTAAACATTGACTGCTATGATTTTAAGGCTAAAAAAGCAACGAATTTTGAGGGGCTCTTATTTGCCAGGTGTCTGCCAGGTACTTGGGGAGGCAATTTATATAAATCAACTCAGTCAAGCTTCAGCACAGCACAATAAAACAGGCATTACCAGCTCCACGCTACAGATGAGGCCACTCGACTCCGAGGCTTAGCAACTTGGTAGAGAGCACTCCACTTAGAGGGAGGAGGGACTGAGATGGGGTTTAAAAACCCCAAGTGCAGAGCTTCGGTTTCCCCCCTCCCACTCCCCCTTCCCCTCCCCCCTCCGGGAACCTAGTCTAGGGCTACCTCGCCTGTATGACCTGGGTTCCATCTCATTTTCTGCAAACATGATGACGCATTTGGCTGTTGTCTGGCTTGTATCTGCCCAGCTCTTCACTTCTAGCCTCTTTTTGAGGCGCCGCTCGCTCGTCCTTGTGACGCTCAGCAGGGCTCACTTGCTCGGGAGCTGCCTCTGAGAACTGTAGGCCTGTGGACAGGGAGGTGGAGGGATTCATTGGAAATGTGATTCCGTTCATCTTCCCTCGAAACAATTAGACTTGCTATAGTCACAAGCCATCTGGGGGAAATTTCTGGAAATCCACTGGCAAGTGAAGCGTTTGTGCTTTTTAGGTTTGGTGTCTACTAGCACCACGCAGCGCTCAGTCTAGTGAAGCTGCAGTGAGGTGATGCTCAGGAAACAGGCTAAAAGCTTCAAGGAAAAGGAAACCCAACGTATACACCCTGCTTGCTGCTGCAGTTCTACCCGAGTAGGTGACGGGACACTCTCAGGATTTTGTCCATATCCTGGAGTGTATAGAAGGGTAAATTTTCACCAGACAATGGGAAAACTCCTGGTGTCTAAAGCATCATGTGGCATCCTTTGCAGATTATGTGGCCAGAATTCAAAAGATTAATTCTTCAGACCACAGGCTAAATAATCAACTCCCCGTGAAACAGCAGGGCCCGTGCTGCCTTTTGTAATGTTTAATAAGACAGGAAGAAGTAAAAAAAAAAAAAAATTCCCAGAATGCAATCCTGCACTCATCGTCATCACGATGAATAGCTTTACTCTTAAAAGCTCTATCATTCTTCCAGGTTGTGCTTAGTGCCGCCTTGACACAGGAGGATTTGGCTTGTTACAAAGTAGATGGCACATGATACTGTAAATCATTTTTCCAATATTTTATTCTACTTTATGTGCACGAATTTTTTGCCTACATGTATGTCTGTGAAGCATGTGAATGCCTAGTGTCCAAGGGGATCAAAAGAAGGCATCGGATCTCCTGGGACTGGAATTACAGATGACTGTGAGCTACCATATGGATGCTGGAAACTGAATGCAGGTCCTCTGCAAGATCAGCGAGTGCTCTTAACCTCTAAGCCAGTGGTTCTCAACCTTCCTAATTCTGTGTGACTCTTAATACAGTTGCGATGACCCCCCAACCATAAAATTATTTCATTATTATTTCATCACTGTAATTTTGCTACTGTTGTGAATCATAATGCAAATATTTTTGGAGATAGAGGATTGCTAGAGGGATCTCCACTCACAGGTTGAGAACCTGCTCTAAGACGTCTCTCCAGACTAATTTTAGGATTGTTAGAAATAACAACATCACCCACTACTATTTGAGATGAAAGACTAGCACAATTTAGTGTGTATCTATGCTGTATGTGATATGCTTGTATGATTGTTCAGTGTGAATGACCACATGTTAGTAGTATACAACATTGGTTCTGTGTTAAGATTTGCCTTATTTGGTTGCCTAGGTATGGACACAAACTTACAAATCCTAAGTGAATAGGGAGCAGGAATTTTTCATCAGCCTAAACAGTATTGCACATGAAGGGCTGCTAATAAATCATGGCTAGATTTCATCAAGACAGTTATCACACCCTTTGCTGGTGGGATCCTGCTGAGCCCTCAGTGTCTGAGCTGATGGATTATGATGGACTGCCAGGCTGTAGCCTGAGACCACCCAGGTTATAGGTTCACAATGAAACCTACATGTGTCTGACGTATGTTGGGGTTATGATGAAATTAATAAACTGAAGGAAAGAGTGGGAAGACACCCAGCGGCAAAGGCAGCCAATTTCGTGTCCCCTTAGGAGACACATTACTGAGGAAGGCTGAAGATGAGCAAATCATGCTGAGAGAACACTTCACTCCCATGTTCTTGCGCCACTATCCTCATGATGACTGGGACATCTTAGAGAGCCTGGGGGAGCCTAATATGCTTTACCATGATCAGGCAACTGGCTATAAAATTTGTGTGGTTTTTTTTTTTAGCTTCTTATTTTTTCTGGAATAGAGTTGACTTAATAAGATTTATTTCTTCTGAGCAAGGAAGAATATCCAGGAGTTGTCTTGTGCCTATTAAGTTAAGTGTAAGACTTGAGTTTGAGCCTCAGAATCCACACACAGATCCAGGCATGGTGGCATGTTCTTGTAATCCTGGAGCTGGGAAGTCTGAGACAGGAGGATACCTGGGGAAGCTGGAAAGCCGATGTAGGTTCCTTGGTGAGAATTCCAAGTACCAGTAAGAGACTATCTCAAAAAAAAGATATTCCCTTCTGGCCTGCACACACACACACACACACACACACACACACACAGAGAGAGAGATAGAGAGACAGAGACAGAGAGAGACAGAGACAGAGAGAGAGACAGAGACAGAGAGAGAGAGACAGAGAGAGACAGAGACACAGAGAGAGACAGAGACAGAGACAGAGACAGACACAGAGAGAGAGAGAGAGAGTCTTTTTATTCTAAATGTTGGGTTATTTTCCATGTCTGTACCTTTATGGAAAGGTCTCTGTTATAGACTGGCATTTTGACAATATTTTGCTGAGGGGTCAGAAGAATGAGCCAGGAATACTAGAAACCTAAAATGAAACAGAGAGGGGGAGGGGAAGAGAAGGAGGGGGAGAGGAGAGGAGGGAAGTGGGTCTCTGGAGGAAGTTGGAGAGAATATAAGCAAGCACTTGGTGAGCACTAACTGCTTCTACAGAAGCCCAAGAAGGGGATCTTTATAGTGACAGGGGCTCAGCCCTGCTTCAGCAAGGTTCTCTGGGATGTGATAAAAACTTGGAGTCCTGCTGCTTATGCCTGCACCCAGTGTGCTGGCTATAAATACCTCAGCCCCAAATTTAGCTCACCAGGAAGTCACTTGCTCACCCCTGTTTCCAGGGACTCCCCTCCCACCTGACTCTCACGAAACAAACTAGAGTATTCTAGGAGCCTCTGCAATTTTTAGCAGGTTCTTCTTTGCCACACTAGCCCATCACGTAAGAATGACAGTTACTTGGTGATCAATAATGTTTCTCTACGAATCATCCCCAGGTGCTTCTGTGTATTTTACCGTATAACGGCAATGGGGAAACATGAGAGGAAAGTCATCTGTGGACAGATGTCTCTACTCCCACCGCAACCCCTTCACAGAAGACGTCAAAGCCACTGCTCCGCCTTCCCCAGCAGAGCTTCTGGCTCAAAGGAGCAAAGAGAGAGCTGTGCTGATAGGGAACTAGAATTGACTTCTCCTACCCAGGTGCTTTGACCTTTCCCACCAAGGTCAGCATTCAGTGCCAATGCTGACAGCGAACCTGGCAGAAGTTACTCAAAGTAAATAGATTTGCATGTTTCCAATCTGGACTTTAGGCAGGTGAAATAGTAGCTGTGATTAACATCATTTATGGTCTAGCATCCATTGCAGAGAACGGTGGTGGCAGCAGTTTTGTGGAATCACACATAGCTCCTTCTTGATAGAATTGGACGATCACACACAAAGGTGTATCATCTCTAAAATTTGCTCCAGCTCATCCTTCCATAAAACTGAAGAATTTTCTGTTATACAGTGATCACCATGACTAGACACAGTCATCCAGAGAAGAATTAACATCCAGTTGCCATTTTATTTTCCGATAAGATATTCATTTTCTTATGTGAGGCTATTCATTATATTGGCATGAAAGATGTATTATGTGGAACCCCACGTAATACAAACCGCATGTTTATGTAGTATGAATGTTCAATCAATTAGTTTATACATACAAATGGTGGAATATTAATGACACATGTTAGCTTTGAGTGGGACAAAAGCCAACACAGCTAATTGATGCATTGATCCTTGGAACCTTCGTGCAGATGTGAACCTTTGACTTCATCGCAAGTGATTTGGCTGACAAACAGTAGCTTGTAATTATTGTCAAGCCATCATAAATTAATTAAGAAATCAATCAATCAGCTCAGCATGCAGTACAGCCACCTTTGTCAGCTGGGCTCCTTCTCTCTAACTTCCCTCCCTCCCTCACAGGAGCTTTCTTATCGAATGTGTGGAAATGTTAGCCCGTGTCATTTTGCTTTTTCCTGAACTTGCACAGAGACTTCCTAATCAGAGCATACATGTGTGATGTTGCTGATGTTTGCATAGGCACTGTCCTACAAACTCTTGGGCTAAATCTAGTGACCAGTTAGAATATTAATCCAAAGAATAGCTATTGAGTATTGATAGGCTTTTGGGTAGAGCTATTTTCCCAAATAAAGAACACAGAAATAGCCCCAGTCTCTTAGCAAATAGGTCCCCTTCAGAATCTGAGTGACTGCCAAAGAAACAGTGATGACCAAAGGATGCTTCTCTGATCATGTTTATATTTGAATGCTATACTTGAAAGACTCCAGTAACTGAGCAAATCGCTTTATTGGACTGTGAGGTGTAGTTGCATTATTTTTCAAATGACTCTATCCTTTAGGCTTCCCTTGTGTCAGTCTGTCTGCTGCGGACTTGGCACATGTCATCTCACCTAAGTCTATCAGCAACACTGAAATGTGTGAGCGTATCTGCTTGCCATTCTACAGCAAAGACACCAAAGTGCAGAGTGAGATACTTCGCTCATGTTCACTCAGCTGAGAATGAACAGCCCCAAGAGTAAAACCATTGTAACCAACCAAAGATATTCAAGAACTTCTCAATGGCCCAGTGCCTCCTGTGTCAAGGGACATTGATGTCATTTTAGCCAAATGCAGAGCTTGGCATTTTACTTATAGCAAGTCTCTCCCTCATATGTATGAGTGATTGCAGGCGTGTGTGTGTGTGTGTGTGTGTGTGTATGAAGTGTGTAAAAGAGACAACTTCAAGGAGTTAGTTTTCTTGTACCACCTGGTCCCCTGGGATTGAAGCCAGGTTGTCAGACTTAGCATTAACCACTGAGCCATCACACCAGCCTATGATCGCTCAGTTTTAAGTCACTGTACAAATGAGTTCATCTGTTCTAAGGCTTTACCTTGCACACACATAAGGCAGATAATATTTGAAATATATGTAGTCTTTATGTTTAGTATTTTAAACTTTTAATATCAATGTATTCTAGTTCATTCTTAAAATACAAATACTGCTTCTTTAAATCGATGTTGTGGCCCATTGGTTACACGGTTTGAAAAACACCTGGATATGAGAAGTCTCCTCAGAAACTGAATTCAATATCTGCCCAGACATACTTCTAATTCCTGTGTTTACAGGCCTTCCATGATTAGAATCTCACCTTTTGAAGGAATTTCCTATTATTTGGAAGTGATTATTTTAAGGACTGTGGTCTTAGGCTATACACTCTTGTAGAACATTCCACTGGGGTCTTCTCTGGACTGTTCCAAGCCCAGAGGAGTCAGTCTGTCCTTGGCAGAAGGACAAACCATCCAGCTTCCTGTTTATGACTGTTAAGTCTTCTGTTGTGAAGTCATACCTACTAAGACATGTCCTTAGTTTTAAAATAAGGTGATAGAATGAAACTCAAGAGTTTTTTTGGGGGAAGAGTAGTGCTTAGTGTTTGGTTGCTCAGTGGGTATGTGAAGAATTGACCTTTTATAAAGATAATCGGAGCAGGTGGATGGTGTGTGTGAATGTGTCCCTGAGGAGGCCTCACTCCTGAAGGTGTCGTGAACCACGAGGGCTACTGCTCTACCTGGAGTCTCATGTGAACGAGCAAAGTCAAAAAGTACAGTTATTTGCTTCAGAGTCTGTTCTCTGGCGTCTTCCCAATCTATATTTTACAGAAGCAGCAAGCTTAAGGGGGAGCTAAGGTTAAAATGGGAGAGACACTAGGATGTAAAACTGTCCTTTGAAGAGTTTCAAATCCTGTTAAGAGGCACAATAGTACTCCACTCGGGGCCCTGAGCTTCTGACATGCCAACTGGTGGTGACCAACTGGACACAGAGAACAATGACAGCCTCCCAGTGACTCAGTTGCCTTGATCATTATTTAGGGTAATGGCAAGGTGCACGTTTGTGAGATCGTGGTGAGGCCAGAAGGGGCTTGTACATATGAAGCAATTCCCTGGACACCAGGTGACCCTTGTGTCCTGATGATAAAGGAAGGGCAGTCAGCGCTTTACTGTACAATGCTTGATAATGAGGAAGGCATCCAGACAAGACAAACAACAGTGACATGAAAAATAGGTTAAAACCCAAAGCTGCTATTATTCTTCCTCCCCACCTCTGCCCATAGAGGCTGCGTCTGGAAATGTGCTCACTGACTCTCAGCTGTCAAGTCACTGGAGAGCTATGGAACCAGCTGGGCAGATTCTCAGAGGTTTCAGTTCCGTTTGCTCTGACACAGTGATTTCTTGTGGCTTCTGAGTCCCCGTCCATGGCAATCCACTTACTCCTCATGCCACTACTCCATTTTGCTTTGAGCTTGTGCACAGCTTGGTAGCAGAGAGGCGGTGGTTCTTTCTCCTGTCTCAGTGCCCAGAGTTTCCTCTGCTTTTCCCAGAGTCGCTCCCCACCCGTGGGACAACTTAGAAATGAGATGAATTGTAAGAGTTCACCATGAGGCTTTAAAGAGACCTGCACTGATGTTCCTCTCACCTGTGTGAACCAGGCACCCTTCTCTCTCTGAGCAGTCAGGGTTCAGGCAGCAGCACCCTGCCCTTCTGCCCTTCTGCAGCCTTTCCTCGGCACGGGGGTCAACCCCACTCCCAGGGGCAGGGCACAAATGCTCCTGCCAGTCCAGGGAGGCAGGAAAACAGGACGTGTGGCTCTGTGTGGCTCAAGGCTGTTGGAGCATCAAACAGACTGGAGGAAGAATACTGGGAAGCAGAGAGGGAGAATAGTTCTACAGCTTCCCTCCTTCCCACCCTCCCTCCCTTCCTTCCTTCCTTCCTTCCTTCCTTCCTTCCTTCCGTCTTCCTTCTACTCCTCTCAATTTCCCTTCCCCAGCATCTCCTGAGCTTAGAAACTGATGCAGATTCGAGGGGCTGGGAGTAAGAACCGGAAGTAAGCCTAATGGATCTCATCCTTCCTTTCCCTCTGCTCATGCTCTCCTCCTATCCCACTAACCCACTCCGATCTCACTCCTGGACACTAGATGAGCTCTAAGGTGGTGAGCTCTAAGAACCCTGGGACCTGGGAGAACAGCAGGTGGCGGTGATCAGTGAGAATCTGGAACAGCCTTGGGCCCATCTGTGGGTGAGGATGGTAGGGAGGAGATTTTAAGAGCCAGCAAAATGAACTCCACCCTCAAGAAGCCTAGCTCAGTCAGCCGCAGCAAGTCAAGAAACGCCTGTGTCCACGTACCTCAAAGACTATCCTTGTTGTGGGAAGCTGGGGATTGAGAGGTTCTCAGTCTCTGCACATGTGTCTGTGAGGATATCGTCACAAATGCACTATGGTTTAGAACTTCCATCCATGCTATGGAATAGAAATTCAAGCTTACTCTCCCTGTCAACACTGTATTTGCAATTCTATGAATCTGTTTCCTGTGTCTAGAATTTCATCAATTATTACAACAAATGCTATGTGAACAAAGCCGACTTAATTCTGTTCCTGGTGACGGATCCAGTGTGAGAAGAAAGTGTGTAAATTAAGAGATGGCCTCTTCCAACTTCTGTAGGACACCTAATCCAGAGGCACCTGTGAACCTTAGAGCAGTGCTACGGTCTCTCCAGAGGAGAGAAGGAGAGGAAAGCACTAATTCCTAAAGAGGAATGGTCATGTACAAGGCCCTGGCTTTTGCAGGGAGAGAGCATGGCTCTGGACCCAGAAATGGCACACTAATGGGAGCATGATGGTGTAAATGAGGCACTTAAAATAAGCAGGAAAGTCCACAGCCCTGCCTTGTTGCTGATTGATGTCAAGAGAAACGTCCAAGAACAGGACTGTGGGCTGTTAAATTACCCCTCTAAACCCTTCACCTATGCACCCAGCACCCAGCACCCACACACCACCACCACCACCACTACCATCACCACCATGCATCTGCGGTAGGATAGGATCTCATTATAGCGGGACTTCACAGACATAGATCAAATAACCTTGGATGAGGGTCTAAGCTCACGTGGCTGTTGTTTCTGCAAGTGTCTGGTGCAGTCAGCCTCTGAGACTGCAGCCAGATGTACTGCGTTACCTCTGTAGCCCTTATCAGCAGCATTCCATCTGTGTCACCCAAGTAGCAGGAATTAGGCAGGCACCCTTTTGGAAAGTGGCCCAGAGGGTAGAGAAAGCAGGTATGCCTTTAAGGCATGCAGCCTGCATCCCTCCACTCAGGAGAGAAAGAAAAAACACATTGAGTTTGTCCCAGAAACCCTCAAATGGCTCCCACATTCCAGAGAGACAGTGTGTGGGGGAGGGGGGTGGATTTGGAGGTTAGCTGTGGGCCTCGTAGTGATGATTACTTTGTAATGGAACAAATTAAATTATGTGAAATTTTAGATGCTTTCCCTCTGCCCTGGTGGCTCCCAATCTATTTAGGGGTAGTCAGGAAAAGGGGACCTTCACAACAGCTGCTTAGCTGCTTGAGCTCAGAGAGGAAAACCATAATTTGTCTGTAATCCCTAATGCCAACAGTTGTTCATTAAGAAACAAAACTAATGTAATCTTGATTATTTGCTCAGATTTCTACTCTATCATGTTTTGTACATCTGGCAGCCTAATGTAATTTTCCTCAGAAACCCAAAGCAATCTGGTGCTCAGACAACACCATGCAGATTTAGGTAAATTCCAGGCTCAGATTAGCATAATACTAACTAATCACGAATATCATTTGCATTCATTAGAGTGTTGGGGAAAAAATTGTTTCTAAATGGCAGAAAATTGAAAGAAAGATTAAGGGCAAGAGCTTGAAAATCCTCTTTGGCTCGATCTGACTATATTACAGATGATTTTTCTCTTACAAGGCCTAATATTTAATGTGGAAGTATTAATTAGAGTATTGGAAAAAGATTGCATCTAATTGGAAGAAAACTAGAAGAGATTAAGGATGGGCATATAGGCCTGGTTTTGCATGAATCAAGTGGGGAACAGATAATTTTCCATGCAATGCCAAGGAGCTTAAATGTGTAAAAGATAGGGTGATTAATATTTTTCAGCAAAAAAAAACGAAGCCTTTCTCTGAGATAAGGAAGAGAGGCACAATTACTTTGCCTTGTGGAGTAAGAAGTTATCAGTCACTTCCTTTGTTTCTAGGATCAAGGAAGGAAGATAACCCCATGAGAGTCCCAAATCTGAAATATTACCAAATAAAAAGAGACTATCCCACAAAGCCCCCACACCGGGCAAACCTGAAACCATGGTAATAGACCCCCAAATGTGCTGATTAAAAACAAAACAAAAAGATCCGAATCCCCACCTCCCGGTGGCTAGCTATTTCCCTTGCAGTTTCCCAGGGCCAGGCATTTGGCAGAAACTGAGTTGGTTATAGGCTGTGTGCCTGACTGTGGTTGCAGGCAATTGTCTGTAAATCCCGTCTCTCCGCAGCTCGGCTGCAAAGGCCTAAATTCAGTGCTGGCTTCCTGAGGGCTGGAAGCAGGTGCTCGCCAGAGCCCTTGGCTTCTCACTCTGACAGATGAACAAGCCGAGGCTGCTCCCTGGCTTCCTGCCAGGGGAGCAACCATTAGCAGCTCTGGTCTGCAAGTGCCCAGGCCTCTTAGCTGCTTGCAGAATCCTGAGTATTTAGGATTCAGGCTCTGGTGTGAGCGTGGATAAGTCTAGATACGGTGCCGGAACACAGTATTTCTCATATGTCGTACGAGGGAAAAGGTTGTCATCTGGAAGCTTGGTCACAGTCTCAAACTCTGTCATTTCCTATCAGCCCTGAACTATGTGTAGGTTCTTTAAAGTTTGAGAAGCTATGAGGTCAAGGACAGCATGCCTCACACCCACAGGGGTGTATCTACAGCCCAAACCTTTACTACCTTACCTTCCTCAGCCCAAGCAAGATTCATCCTCAAGAGGGGGGAGAGGAAGCCCCAGATGAGCCGGAAACAGATTACCGGCACCATCTCGACTAAGAGGTGACTTTTCTACCAGTTTCCTTGATAATCAAAGATAATTCAAAGATTTTAGCTGTAGACAATCAATCCCAGAGTTAAGACAAGTCCTGCTAAAGTTCAGAGGAGGAAAAGCTGCTTCCTTAGACATGCTCTAAAGGCAACCCATAGCCGTGAGTTCTTAGTAAGAGCCATTTCAACTGGGCTGGGCTGATGGAACTGGGGCTTGAACCCAGGGCGCTGCACATACTGGGCAAGTACTCTACCACTGAGCTGTATCCTCAGTCCCTTCTGACGTTCTAGAGATTATTTGTATTGACTTATATGTGTGTATGTCTGTCTGTGGGTGTGTCAGTGCAGGTGACAGAAGAAGCCAAAGCTGTTGAAATACCTTGGAGCTGCAGTTACAGGAGATTATGAGCCTCCTGATACGCGTGCTAGGAACTCAGCTCAGGTCCTCTGGGAGAATAATAAATGCGCTTGACCACTGCGCCATATCTCCACCACTCTACCTCTGCCTCTCGATGAGCCATATATGGTTTTGCTCTGGTACTATGGAATGGGTGGGCTGTTTCATCACCCCCGGCCTTTGACAAAGAGATACCTTCCAGATGACTTATGGACAGAACTTGAGTTACACAGGGCACCAGAGAGTTTTCTTGCCATATTTGCTTGGATGGAAAGAACGGGCAGAAGGCCATCTCCTCCTCAGAACATGTGTGTCTATCCAGTGAAAGATATCCGAGTTCTAAAATCAGTAGCACCAATTGCTGATGTTCTCATTATCCAGAAAGAACGGGACACCAGCTCCGCAAGGGCAGGGATTCTAGTCTGCTTTTCGGTTGACAGCCCTGTGCAAAACAAGCCCTTATGGAAGAGATAACATAGGTCAAGAAAACAACTCATTTCACACATGTATTACCAATCACGCCCATCCTCTTTCCTGTAATATAGCTATGATTTTTTTATTTGTTGTTGGGTTTTTATTGTGAAGGTGGTTTTGTTTGGGTTTTTTGTTGTTTATTTATTTATTTGTTTGTTTTTGCTTTTGTTTTGAGGTTGGATCCTACCTATATTTGCTTTTGTTTTGAGGTTGGATCCTACCTATACTTCTCCCTCCCTTCTCTCTCCAGTCTTCTGAGCAGTAGAATTATGGGCGTGTCACATACTAGCTGGCTATGTTTTGATACCTTTTTTCCCATTGCTCTAAATAATCAATCTGTAGAAGTAAGAGCTAGAGGAAATAATCATTACATTCAGCACATCAATTTTCATGGGCAGAAAAAAAATATTTTGTGAACACGATTGAGGTAGAGAGTTTCCAGTTTTCAATTAATCAAATATTTAATTAAACAGCAGGCAAGACAGGACTTCTTTGGTAATTAGTGATCTAAACCAGTTTGAACCAATGGAGACAAAAGGAGGCCTTAGTGGTTTGTGGAACCCAAGGAAATGTGGAAAAACCAACAGGAAGGGGAGAAGCTCACAGGAGGATGGGGTGACCAGAAGTTAAGAGGCACACCTCACTGGGTCACACCCCTGCTGGCTTCCTTTACCTCACGGCAGGTAGACTTCTCTCCCAAGGTAGGATACAGGAAACAAAGTTGTTGGATTCTGTGTCAAACAGTTTTTAACCAACTGAGAGGAACTGTCAACCATCAATTTTAATTGTATTTAAATTTGTGGGAAGGATTTTGATTAGAATGGCTTGATTAGATCCTCTCCTTGAGACCAAACAACAATTTCCAGAAGGATGTGATGTAAGATGAGGTAATTTTCCAGCGGAGGTTTTCAGGTAAGGAGTGGGTAATGGAAGGGAAGGATAGGAAGGCTCTGTCTGCTGAGCCTGTGCTCCCTGCTCACCCGGGAGGTAATGGCTGTTTTCCTACATAAATATATGTGGAGGCCACACTGTTTGGGTGCATGCACTTAACCACTGCCACAAAGGTATTAGAAATATGTGTCCCCTGTCTGTTCTTCAAGCAGGCAGCCTTTGTAATGGCAACCAGACTGCAAATCTCAGACCCGGAGTTTGGTGGATGAGACAAAAGCACCCTGTACTGTTTTAATGGCTTTTCCTCCCTCTGACACTTAATCAAGGAATAAATTTCAGTACTCCATCTTTATAAACCCCTATATTTTCTCCTAATAACAGTGACCCTCCAGAAAACTCTTTTCTTCTCCCCTTTCAGCCAAGTAACACAAGTCTTTCCTAAGTTATTGAAAATTATTCAGCTAATTTTTTTTTTTGCTTAGTTGATAATCATTGTTGTTTTAGGGGCCAGTGAGGGAGAAAGGAAATGAGGGAAAGTTAAAGATGAAGTTGTATAATAAATCTAATTTGTGTGTTTACATTTAATAAGCACATGCTTCGGGCATTTCCATATTTATTTACCTTCACAGATTCTCCCAAAATAATCTCTCCCAGTAATTATTTATTATATGTTATAGTCTCAATGTGGAATTCATTTTCAACATCTCTGGAAGGCTTATTCTATTAATTTCTTTACAATAAAGAGGAGGGATGACCAAAACCCTAAGAATTAGGAGCTATTATCAGGAGACCCCACCCCCACCTCAGTAGACAGTCTCCATTTGCAGGGTAAAGGGGTACAGGCCACAATGATGAGCTCTAAGAAATCCTTCCACACTCTTGAACATCCACTTAGCATGGTTGGGGACTATCTGGTGCTGTCCTGGGTGTCAGGGCTGCATGCTTCAGAAGGGTAAGTCTTCCATGAAAAGCCTTCTCAGACAACTGCACCTCTCCAAGTCGGAACAGGACATGATCCAAATGAAAACATCCCACTGTGTCAAACGGTAGTAAGCCTGGGAAGCAGTATGAGTTACCTATAACACCTAAAGGACATGCCATTTGAGCCCTGCTTGAAAGATGAAATGGTGACAGGGGTGGCATTCATGGGTCCTTCCCACATAAACAAATAAACAGCAAATGCAATGTTGAAATTAGAATAAAATATAAGTACAAAGTTAGGTGCAGAGTCACCTTAAATAAGAAGGAAAACAGAAAATTTCAACTTCTTGTTAGCAACTGCTGTAAATCTCACAAAATTCAGAAAGATAACATTTTAGTCAGATGTGGTGTGCTTCTGTGCTTTTCCTTCCTATTCTGTCTGCATTTTATTGCATCTTGCATGACAGCAATCTTATACCATTTCTGTAGAGAAAAGGAAAAAGAAAGTTCGAACACTAGAATCACCGCTCAAAAGCAGTATCATTTGCTTCCTAGAGAGGTTTCATTGTTAAATCCTATTCACAGTGAGGGTGCCTTTGTAATGTCCCCTGAAGTTTCTTCCTCTGGTACCATCTCTGGGAGGTTAGCTGACCTTGTCCCCAGACAGACCCCATGGAGGCTGCTGTGCACGGTCCATCTCTAAGGCATCCTTGCTGCCTCCTGCTTCCCTCCTCAGGAGTGAGCATCCACTGTGGACAGAGCATGGAACATAATGAGTGTGCTGGCAGGCCTGCCCTATAGCCATCCCTTGTCCCCAGGGATTAGGAGTAAGCCTTAATCTAGGGTAGCATCATGCTGAATGTAGTCATTCTCTGGTTCCTGCTTCCTGCCTGCATCTCAGAAAAGCCCCCCAGACAAAAACTGTGAGGTTCCAGCCCAAGCCACCCAACTTCCCTCTGGGGTATGAGGAGGTAGAGTTTATGACGAAATAGAGGACCCCGTGGACAAGAGCTTAACAACTGCAAATTATCTGCTGTGTGCATATTGCACAACTAGTTATGTAAATCACAGCAGTGGTTTCTTGAATTAGCGGGAAAGGCTCTGAATTACTTACTTCCCCACACACTCGGTTAGACTTTCTGCCCCTAGGGCATATTTTAGGGAGACTCCTTATCTTCTTGGGCCACTTTCAGAGAACTGGAAGCTGTCATCTTAGGGAGTCCCATCTTACTTTTCCCATGTCTACCCTTCTAACTCTCCTTGGAAGTTCTCACTTCCAAGGTGCTGATGTTGCATGATCATCCTTCAACCTCTGTTCTGCTCTTTTACCTCTGGCTTCTTTCGCCTCTGACTTCTTTCGCCTCTGGCTTCCCCAGGGAGGAGGGAAGAAGAGGACCGACCGAAGATTCCCCTGCTCCTGTCGTGTTGTGGTTCTAACCCTGTAATGAGTCGGTCATCCCCTTGGCATTTTCGATGCAACCCTGACAGAAAGAAGTTCAGGGGCAGGGAGAGCTGGACCACATCCTGCTTACACGGAACGTCATCCCTACTTCAGCCACCAGCCCTTGCCACTGCTGTTCTCAGCTTTGGAGCTTCAGTGGAAAGAAATTCTTGTCTAAAGCTGTTACAGCGGGGGCTGGAAAGATGGCTCAGTGGTTAAGATCACTGGTCCTGAGTTCAATTCCCAGCAACCATGTGGTGGCTCACAACCATTTGTAATGAGATCCAATGCCCTCTTCTGGTGTGTCTGAAGACAGCAACCGTGGTGTAGTCAGATATATAAAATAAATAAATCTTAAAAAAAAAAAAGAAGAACTGCTACAGAGCCAGACATGGTGGCTCTCGCCTATAGTTCAGCACTCGGGAGGCCGAGGCAGGAATGTCACTTTGCTTTGAGTTACAGAAGCCCTGTCTCAAATGTACTTAAGTAATTAAACTAAAATATAAAATCATCTTTAAGGTAAACTATGAAGAAGATATATCCTATATGATTAATTTAAAAAGTCTCAAATAATAAAATAGGGGCTAAAATGTACATTTAGTCATTGCCTGATTTCAAAAGGAAGGAAATTAGAATGCTAAGATTAAGAAAGCAAAGATCATCCGCTGGAGGCAGTGTATAAATGAAATAGAAATAAAAATAAGGAAAGCAGAGATCACAAGGAAACAGTTAGGAAATCTCTATAGCAAGGAGGCCAGAGCAAGGGCTTTGAAGGGATTGGTCAGCTTGAAATAAAACAGCCTCTCTGAAAGGCTGGGGTAATGTTTGCCTGTAGAGTATACCTATGGGAGTGGAATGCAAGCTCTACAAGACCACATTTAGAGAAAAAGACACAATGATCAGAGCTATGCAGCCTGTCTTCTGGAACTTTCTGCTCCCACTCACCACTCAAGGAACTCAGAAAAATCTGTAATCTTTAAAAGTCAGAAGTCGGGTCGGGAGCCATCGGGATGAGTTTAGAAGCCTCCATTGTGCTTTGAGTGGGTCTAAATTTGGAAATAAACTCAGTCCCACAGACTCATTATACAATTGGCATGCCCAAGAGAGGAGCTGAAAACTTTCCTTGTCTGAATCCCTCGCTTCCTTTGAGCAAGAGACTTAAACGAGAAGGGCTGACATTTCAGAGACACAGCTTCTCTGAGTTTAGAAACCCGGGAGTGGGAGGTTTTCAGAAGGCACCTGTAAACACCATGCAGATCCGCCATGGGAAATGCGTGAGAGTCCCAAGACGGCATGAGGAGAAACAAAGCAATATTCTCCTCCCACCAGGAGCAGAAAAAAAAAATGTGCGACTCCAGGGCGGCAAGGAATGTTTCATTCACTCCCCATTCATTCAAGGAAGACTTCTTGAGCTTCGAGGTTCCTTTGTTTGTCCAGCCATGGGTTGGTTTGTTATCAGCGTTGAGCACTAGGATATTGAAGAAGACAAACTATTATATGATAAATCACAAATGGGTATGTGATTCATCCTGAAGACTACATAGAGACATGATAAAGGGAACTGATCCCGTAGCAGTTGCTCACACGGGACGTAGACTTTGTGTGATAAGTAATAGTAAAGGTTATATTATTCTTTGACTGTTTTTACATACATAAATAAAATTGTGCAAACCTTTCGGTGACTCCAGGTTTGGGAGTGAACATATACTTCAGCCTCTATGATTTTTTTTTCTCCACATGCCTTAGACATGATGAGTGGAGTGAGCGTGGGTTCTAACACTGGGCTTGCTGGTTTGGAATCCTCACTGTCCTTGCCTCTTGACCTTCTGAGCATTACCTGCCCTCTCTATGCCTCATCTAACTTGCTAGGCCATGTTCGTGCCCTTGTGTGCCAGAGGAACTTAACACACGCTGTCGTGACTGGTGGCAAGCTATGAGGTGTGTCTGGAGAGGAAGGCAGGGAGGTCTTGCACTGACTGGTCCTGCCCTGAAAGTCTTCCCCATAGTATCTCAGTTGAGTTGCTTCTCTCCAGTGCTCACGAGCCAAATCATCAAATTCATCAAGCCTAGTTGGATACACTGCCCTCAGGCTGGGCTCCTCCTCCACAGAGGAAGTGTGCCACCGTAGTCTCTTGCCAGTTCATTATTCACACAGCCTCCTCCAGCAGTAGAGATGGGGCAGAAGAAAATAATGCAGGAAGATGCGGGCATGCATTTACACTCAACCACCCCACGCTCCGGCTCCATGCTTGCTATGCTCCAGCCTCTATGGTCTCAGGTAAACCATCAGCTTCATTCTGCGCATGGACAAAACAGATAGCTAGAGCTGCCTCTCCAGGTTGCTACAGAGATCCCATGAAATATCGGACATGACAACCAATGTTGCAATTCAAAAAAGCCACACCTAATGTTGGTAGCCACCAGCCACTCACTTTAGAGAGTGACTTTTTTTTTTCCAGCCCCTGGTCGCTGATTGTGTTCCAAATTGAAAATCTCATTCACCAGGATTACTCTGTGAGATGTCATGCCAACAAGAAGGGCTGACAGCTCTCCTGTGTATCAGTCTTCAAGAAGCTCTTCCATGCTTTGGCCGAGCTCTCTCTCCTTTCTTGCCCACTATCCCGGGCCTCAGTCCACAGGCTCCTGGAAGCACTCAGGATTTCTCTTCAGCTGTGCATGATTAATTAATAATTTTCTGTTGCTCTATTGTAAAATCTTTAGTATCGACTTTCCAGATCCCGTTCTGTCTGTTACACATGAGTTTGCATGTGGGCATTCATGCAATTGCTAATGGGTGGCACATATAACCTCATCACTATAGTTGACCATTAAATCTTTGTGCGGGGGAAATGAGTAGGGGTGTGTGTGTGTGTGTGTGTGTGTGTGTGTGTGTGTGTGTGTGTGTATGTGTGTGTGTGTGTGTATGTGTGTGTGTGTGTGTATGTGTGTGTGTGTGTGTATGTGTGTGTGTGTGTGTATGTGTGTGTGTGTGTGTGTATGTGTGTGTGTGTGTGTGTGTGTGTGTGTGTGTGTATGTGTGTGTGTGTGTGTATGTGTGGGTGTGTGTGTGTGTGTGTATGTGTGTGTGTGTGTGTGTGTGTGTAAACTAGAATATCCACAAGTTTTGCTGTCTGTGTTTACAGTTTGTAGACTCTAGCTTCTTAGCCTCAATTTTCAGCATCTCTCTTCCCACTCAGCACTCCCTAGAACTCCCTGTGATATGGAACTTTCCCAAGCCCCAGTTTTCTCTGAAGTTTGCACCCTATTCCTCTATCCATCCTTGATATGCAATCTGGGCTGACCTGAGCTAAGTTCTCATATGTGAATGTTCTTGGACATACCCTTAAAATATTTACTCCATCTTCTTACTTGAGCCATACTTACTACCACACTCAGACTCAGTGTGTGGCTGGTCCCTGTCCTCTGTCTGCCCAACCTGCCCAGTGGGACAGCTGAAGTCCTGAGTGCAGGAAGAACCATCAGTTGGTAAGCTCTTCTAGTTACAAGTATGTTGGCTTAAAACAATGTGAAGTCCATAGCAAATGCTGGTCTGTTTCCATCACACACAGTCTTGAAAAATTACGACATCTGGAAAGTGTTCCACAGCTTCTGATCTCCTGAGGAGGCACCAAGGTATTTGGAGACAGAATAATCTGGATTTAAATCTCAGCCCTGCCATTTCTGAGGCAATAGAATATTCTTCTCTAAGATTAGTTTGTCCTTTTGTAACGTGGAGGTGATTAAGCTCCTGGTCTCATGTTGGCCAAGCACCCTACCCACCACTAAGGTACATTGCCCAGCACAGCTTCTAATTTTTCTTTTCTTTTTTTTTTTTTTTTTTTAGATTTATTTCTTTATTATACGTGAATATACTGTAGCCGTCTTCAGATGCACCAGAAGAGGGCATCAGATCTCATTACGGATGGTTATGAGCCACCATGTGGTTGCTGGGATTTGAACTCAGGACCTTCAGAAGAGCAGTCACTGCTCTTACCCGCTGAGCCATCTCTCCAGGCCTTTTCTTTATTTTTTGATGATGCTTCTAGATGAAAGTGATATAGACCCAATTCAAATAGGCTTAAGAGAGGTTTAAGTAAAGGGAGAATGTCCCTAGCAGTCTGAACAGCTTTAAGGGAAAAAAACCCACAAAAACAAAAAACAAAACCAAAAACCATCCAGGAGTTACAATAAATCTTTTAAAATTCGGGTACTTTTCCCTTCTCTTAGTTCTACTCCTTTGTCTCTCTGTGTGACTATCCTAAGGCTGGCTGTCAGCAAATAGCAGGAAAGTAAAACTGCCATCCAAGCCTTGGCTTTTATTCAGCCAAGAGAAAAAAGGAGATCTTTTTTCTCTTCTAGTTGGAATAGTTTATAGAGGAGATTTTCTCAGTTCAGCCCAGATAAAATACCCTCCTTGATGGTGAGGAGACTGAGGTTACCAACAGCTCTCCAAGGTCCATGGAGTAGAGGTAAGAGGCTATCCATGAAAGACACACTAAAGGATGAACACAAGCTCCCCACACAATTCCCTGGTTAGAGTTCTTATGAGTCCTGTGACGTTGCCTCTTCGGTTAGAAGACACACTGAGGCTGGTCTCTGTTCTTTCTCTTTTTCTTTACCTCCTTTCCAAGGTTGGAAAAGCTCAATTCCAGATTCCAAGATGAACCGTCAATTAGTGACTCCCCAGTACGTGACATCCTAGACATTGAAAATTTCCACCAAAGCAAAGATACCAGGGCTGCTTTGGTCTATATAACTTGATCTTTACAAAATTACCTAGAAGGAAATTTGCTGATACTATCAGTACAGAATCACCCTGACCAGAGTAGCACTGAACAGCACTGCCTCCTTCTAACAAGATAAAAAACAAAAGCCTGGAATTTTGGAATGTGGCGCACGCAATGCAGCTTCCACAAGTTCGTCAGTACTTGTAGACTTTCATGACTGGGTCCCTTGTAACTGATGGATGGTGTTTAAATGGTTCCCGTGATGGTTTGAATAAGAATGTCCCTATAAATCCAGTGCCTCAGATGCAAGACCGTTCATTAAAGAGTTAGCGTTCAAGAGCTGAAAATCTGTTACCCAGGATGGTGAATGCTGACATGGACGCAGTTGATGCTGAAAATCAGGTGACACTGGAAGAAAAGACTCTACTTGTTAATCAAGTGTTGGAACTCCAACACACACTTGAAGATCTTCCTACAAGAGTAGATGCAGTTAAGGAAGAAAATCTGGAGCTAAAATCGGAAAATCAAGTTCTTGAACAATATATAGAAAACCTCATATCTGTTTCTAGTGTTTCTCAAATAACTGATACAAAATGCAAAAGGAAGTAAAGGGTTCACCTCCCTCTCTTCTATGGATTGCTGCTTTTTTCCTTCCCCCCTTAAGGCATGGATATGATCCAAAAGTTAGAGTATCTTTGTTTGCTTCCCTGAGTATTTATAAAGAGAATGTCAGATCTAGGTAACACTAATGCTTAACAGGAGCATCTCTAAGTTAACGTTATATGTATTCATTAGTCTGTGAGAATGTGCACATGTAGAGACTTTATATTAGAATTACAGATATTTACAAAACTTGAAGATCGATGTTTTGCCCATTGAATACACACACACACACACACACACACACACACACGTTTAGCACTGTCTCTTATCATAAGTCTAACTAGTAAAATATACAAGAAAATAACCATGTTGTGAAAAGTGACCAAAACCATGTACTGAATGCACAGTTTCTGTACCTCGTGCACCGTCCTGTGCCTCTCCTCCATCTGCCTCGTCCCTCCTCCTTCCCATCTCCCTTCCTGACAGTAACTTCAGTAGTTATCTCCTACAAGAGTAACCTGAACTGTAATGGTTAACACTTAGCCAAAATAAGGTTCTTCCTTATCTCCATTTGTGATATTTAGTAATAAGATAGGATTGCTGGTTTCTCTTTAATCAATTGAGAGTAGATTGAAGCTATAACAAATGAAGGGTTTTCTTAGAAATGTATACTGTCACACTGAGAAGCTAAAAACTCCCTATTGCATAAAATAGTCCATTTGGTGTTGAAAAGATAGGAATGCTGGTCATATGTGTGTGAGAAATAAAAAAATAACTTGAGGAAAGATAGGAATAAGAAGGAAAACTGGATTAACAGAAATAACCAACTCCCAATATTTTCCCTCTAAATGTGTGTTACCTCTGGCCCACAACTGCACTTTTGGGACATATATGAAAGTGGACTGAGTCTAATGTAAGTGGATTAAGAGAGACCAGTCAAGAGTTTGGCCTCAAGGTTTGTTTGTACCCAGGAGATGAACTTTTGCAAAATTAATTGAGAGTATATTAGTATCAGAATCATGATTATGAGTTTTGTATACTTGATAATTATTAATCTTAGTATTTTATCTCAGTTATTCCAGAATTTCTATAAACCCAACTACTTAGTTTGAAGAATTTTAGTCATTCTTTTAACAAATTTTGAAAATTTGGTTTGTAGCTTCCATTGATAAGGAGCTGCTATCAGAAATAATAGTAAGATCTTATAATAGGAAAGATCCACTAATGCAGCTGGTGGCTCTTAGATTGGGCTGCTTTGACTTGTGGAATCATCTAATGTATTAATGTAAGCCTTGATGAGTGAAGTTAGCTATATGGATGTGTAATCCTCACATTGCAGACATTTTGCAACCCTTTTGTGATCTTGTTACAAATATTTAAAATTGTGTTCAAGTTCTGCTTTGCTGTTTAATAAAAAGCTTTTTTAGAAAAAAAAATAAGAATGTCCCTATAGACTCAGGTCTATAGGGACATTTGAGTACTTGGCCCTTAGTTAATGGTGCTATTTGAGAGGGTGTGGGTGTATAGGAGGTGTGGCCTTGGCAGAGGAAGTGTGTCACTGGGTGCAGGCTTTGAGGTTTCTAAGCCATGCACCATTCCTAGTTGGCTTTCTCTGCTTGCTGCTCCAGTCACCATGACAGCCTCCTGCCAAGCTTCTCTACTGGGACGAACTTTTATCCTCTGAAACAATAAGCCCAGCTAAGCCCTTCCTTCTATATGCTACCTTGGTCAAGGTGGTTTTTTACTACAGTAATAGAAAAAGAACTAATACAGCTTCCCTCAGTGTTTAGGATATCATATAGTTTGTTCTGGAAAATCTATTGTATACTGAACTTTGTTGGTGTGAGGAGCAGCTCAGTTTGTATAAAAGGACATACATAGGGCTCATTGTTGTATACCATAACTAAACAGGATGCATAGACCTGTTTTTATGTTCATAGAAAATAAAGGAAAATTTAGTAACTGGCTCTTTGTGTTCCAAGGTCTAATGAAGTCCCTGCCACAATTCTGAGTTAGAAGGCCACCTCGGGAAGGATATATTGTGGTGTAAAAAGAGATGTTCAGTGTCTTTACTAGATTTGCTCTTTGCTGGGGAGTCACTGCTATGGGAATCATGCCCATATCTCATGGGTTTGAGAATATGAAATTGGTTTGGGTGGACTATGAGGTGCTAGGGGGATGGATGATGAAGGCCAAGACATGAGAGCTCCCAGGTCATGACAATGCCATGCACATAGACTGTTTCTGCTAATGCCAGCAGCAAACACCCACATCAAATAATAGGGACAGTAGGTTGTGCTCATTAAACGCCTTCCAAACCCACAGCAAAGCAGCTACATGGTCTCATTTAATTGACAGCAAACCTATACAGCACCTGTGACATGTTCCCGTTACCTCGGTGGAAAGATGGAGACTTGGAGAACTGGAGCATATTGCCCATCATCTCCCAGCTGGCAAGGGGAGGATGCAAATTCAAGTGGTGATTCTAGAGCTTACCCACCACACCAGAACAGTTTCTGGGTCCAGAGCAGGAAGGGGTTAAGGCGTTCAACCTGTGAGAACATCAGATTCAGGAAAGTAGACCAGTTATAGAGTTTTCCAAGCTCTGGTTTTTTTTTTTTTTAAAATATGGTTGTGGTCTAAGAACAGACTTTTCTTTTGTACAGGCCTCTGTTGCCTTCTGTGCTTTTAATAAAGATAATTAGGGTCATCTTGGTTCAACCCGATCTTCTTTTTAATTACACTGCACTTGGAAAGTAGAGTGAATAGACAGATTCATCTTTGCCCCCAGCCTTGTGATGGGTGGATTTAAGAGACAGGGCGCCTCTAGTCCAGGAGAAGAGGTGTTGGCTGAGGGCATGTGGTGCCACAGTAGAAACGGACCTCTACCTCTGCTCTCTGGCTGTCTCCGTGGCTCATTCTTCTTTTCTTCAAATCCTTGCTGCTTTGGTGTTTGTTGAAGCACTGCGAGAGAATGTGCAGTTCCTGGGGCCTCTGAGACAGGCTTGGGGTGTGTGAGCTTAGCCTTACTTTCCTTCGCTTGCCCTGGAATCTCTCAGAACTGAGTGTGTGGTCACATGCTCTGAGACATGCCAGCTGTGTGCACAGTCTGAGGCAATAGGACCTTTTCTTTTTATTTCACAAGCGGATGGGTGTCAGCAGAACTGTTGTGAATACAGGTAGGGGAGTGATCATATTTGGCCCTGCCACAGACCTGAAGTTTTAAAATGATTTTTTTTTCATTAAAGATGAATGAAGAGTACATTTGGTTTTGTTGTATTGTTTGTTGGTTGGTTGGTTGGTTATTTTCAAGACAGGGTTTCTCTGTGTAGCCCTGGTTATTCTGGAACACATTCTCTAGATCCAGCTGACCTCAGAGATCCAGCTGTCTTTGCCCCCAGAATGAATGCTGGGATTGAAGGCATGCACCACCACTACCTAGCATGTCTGCCTATCTCTGTGAAGGTGTTGTGTCCCCTGAAATTGAAGTTACTGACAGTTTTGAGCTGCCACTGCAGGTGCTGGGAACTGAATCCACGTCCTCTGGAAGAGCAGCCTTAACTCTGAACCACTGAGCCATCTCTCCAGCCCAAAGAGTGTATTTGTGATAAGGAGAATAAATTGGTTTTCAAAAATGTGAGAACAACAGTGTGTGTGTGTGTGTGTGTGTGTGTGTGTGTGTGTGTGTGAGTGAATTGGGGTACATACAAGCCATGGATGGTGCACATGTTGAGATCAGGTGAGTTTTTACCTTCTACCTTGCTTGAGGCAAGGTATCTGGTTCACAGCTGCATTCATCAGGCTGGCTGGCTTGGGGGCTTCTGGCTAGTCTCCTGTCTCTGCCTCACATCTTCTGGTAAGAACATGCTGGGATTACAAATGCTTGAGACACAGTGTCTGGCCTTTACGTGGTTTCTGGGGAAACCAGAAGCCAGGTCATTAGACTTGTTCATTGAACACTTTGACCACAGGTTGTAAGGGGACTACCTCACAACCACATTTTAAAAGAAGAAAGTGAAGTGCCATAGTAGTGTGTGTGTGTGTGTGTGTGTGTGTGTGTGTGTGTATTTTGTGGGTATTGTGACTGGAGAGGATTTCATTGGTTTAATGGGTTTGGCAAGATAAGGAAGGCCAGATTGGATCACTCGGATTGGATGGAGACCTGGGCCATTGAAACGGACCAGCTGGGGTACTCTGAGACACAACATTAAGAGGCATAAGGAGATCACTTCTGTAATATGCATTTATATAAGGGTGGGGTATGTGTCAGGGGAGACCCAAACGGGCAGCTGTAAGAAGGAAGCTGGGTATGAGAAAGTTCTCAGGCATCTCGACTGCTGAATCCACTCTAGGGATCTATGTTCTCCCGGCTTTGTCACACTCATCTTAGAAACGCCTCGAATGTGAGGAATGATCCTGCATGAAAGAAAAGAGTTCGGGCTGAGAAGAGCTCCACATACCAGGCATTACAAGAGCCTTTAGTGGTCCACAGTTCCAGAGGAAATAGAAGGATGCTTATGACTTTGGCATATACTGATGAGCTGTTACAGTTGCGACATGAAAGTTCCCTGTAGACTCATAGTAACACTTGATTTCTAGCTGGTAACATGATCCAAAGGCTCCATGGTCTTCACAATAGCTACAAGCCGCTGCTTTGGGACGTGAGGGCTACAACTAACCCCATTTCCAGTCTGACTTTGCTTCCTTGTTGGTGCCAAGTACAAGCTACACTCCAAGTTCCCACAATTCCAAGCTCCTACTGCTTCAAGCACCCCCTACTACAGGTCCCCTCTGCTCCAAGCTCCCACCACTGCAAGCTCCCTGACTTCAAGGATCCGCCACTGCAAGCTCCCTTACTCCAAGCTCCCACCCCAACAAGTTCTCAGCACTTGAAGGTCCTACCACTCCAAGTTCCCCCTGCTTCAAGTTCCCACAATTTCAAGCCCCCACCACTGTGAGGTCCCGCAGTGACCTCCACTACCAGTGGTATCTCCACTACCAAGGCAAAGACCTACTTCGGCTGTTTTCCCTGCTAGAATGAACTGCTCCCACTGGTCTCTGAGCTAAAAGAAGCCATTCTTCCTTTAGGTTGTTTCTGTCTAGTATTTTATCACAGCAGTGAGGAAAGTAACTAGCACCGGAGCCAAAATAAAAATATCAAATTTGACACAAAGCCCAAAGAACGTTTACGAAATTCCAAGTTTCCTCATTCAGACTTTCAGAATGCAGAGTCTCACTAACTGTATTCGTTATTTGCATGTAACTGCACCTTCCACAAAAGAAGATCTTTTGCTGTTTTGCTTTCTGCTGAATTTAAACCTAGGAACACACTGCCTTCCTCCTTAAAGCAGAGGACCAAAAATGACAAATATACCCCACCATCAGGAGCTCTTAAAATGAGAACTAAAGAGGGAGGCTACTCCCTGAGGACACCACTCAGGCACCAGGCAAAACAATTTTAAAGAAAATATGTGGTACTCAGGTGCACCCAGGAATGCTGCCTTTAATTGATGTGAGATCTGATCTGACTTAAAAGAAATGATCTACTTCAAAGGAAAAGCCAGTCCTTTCTGATTCTGCCACTTTAATTAATGGGAAATAAATAATAATCCCTGGTGCCTCAAAAGACCTTTTCTACACTGTGAAACATTTACTTGCAGGGGGAAGAGAAAAGAAGGAAGGGGAAGTTAAACCTCCGTGTGGAGATTAAATGAAGCCTTTCATGTTGCAGAATTTGCATCAAACATATGTAATCCATGCAGTCCTGAGAAAGGTGCCTTCAGCCGTGGTTTCTGTCCAGAGTTCATATTCACCCTAGGACCTGCTCAGAGCAGGAACACTGAGCTGAAGAGATCCTAGGAGTGTGGCAACCCAGTCCTCACCCCAGGGTCTTTATTTCATAACGTAATGAAGCCTTGAGTCAAATGACATCAGCATTAAGGTTATGTTCGTGACTCTTCTTTTTCAACAAAACAATGATGGAGACTGAGAAAAATCCCTTTTTCTTTCTGAGAAATCTGTGAGTTCTGAGCTAGTGAACAAAATTGCTTCTTCCCCTCATGTGCTCATTTCTGGTGATTCCAAAACTAAACCAGAGTGTGTTGCCTCTTGCCATTAGCATAACACTGAGTGACTATTTAAATCAAAATCAAGACAGTATCTTCTGAAATCATAGGTTTTATTCTTTTCTTTTCTTTTCTTTTTTTTTTTTTTCGAGACAGGGTTTCTCTGTGTAGCCCTGGCTGTCCTGGAACTCACTTTGTAGACCAGGCTGGCCTCGAACTCAGAAATCCTCCTGCCTCTGCCTCCCAAGTGCTGGGATTAAAGGCGTGCGCCACCACCGCCCGGCTTTTTTTTTTTAAAAAGATTTATTTATTATTATATGTAAGTACACTGTAGCTGTCTTTAGACACACCAGAAGAGGGCCTCAGATCTCATTACAGATGGTTGTGAACCACCATGTGGGCACTGGGAATTGAACTCAGGACCTTCGGAAGAGCAGTCAGTGCTCTTAACCACTGAGCCATCTCTCCAACCCCTTCTTTTTTTTCCAAATGACTAAAAGGGGCTGGAGAGATGACTCAGTGGTTAAGAGCATTGACTGTTCTTCCAGAGGTCCTGAGTTCAATTCCCAGCAACCACATGGTGGCTCACAACCATTTGCAATGGATCTGATGCCCTCTTCTGGCATGCAGATAGAACACTCATATATGTAAAATAAATAAATCTTAAAAGAAGAAGGAAGAGGAGAAAGATATACCAAAAAAATGACTAAAAATAGGAACCTGGTCACATGTTAATAAAAGAGGTCTGAGTGCCTCCCTGGTCCCAGAGCCTGAGCTAGGACCTGTGTGGGATAAAAAGGAGGGCACACACTGCCCTCACACAGGGAGAACGGAACATCAACTTGATCTCCCTCTCTGAGTGACAATCATAGTCAGGAAATGCCTTCTGGTCTACCATATGTCAGAAGTTTACAAAAACCCTGTGGTGGTGTATCATCATTTCCCCAGCTAGCATCTGGAATAGAAGGGCAAGGTTTAGGCTCAACACTGACCAGGTCAAAGTTCATCAAAGCGAGCTTAACTCCATTTATGTGAACTAACAAAGCTTCCTGGAAAAGAATGCTGCACATGTAATGATGACTTACAAAACATTTATATACAGTAATAGTCAGATGTGTTGCTATAACAAAACAGTTTATAAAAATGTGAGGAAAAGGGTTTACCTTGCCTCTGGTTTTCGTGGTTTCAGGCTGTTGTAGGAACAGTGTGACAGCAGAGAGTCTCACATGGTGACAGCCTGCAAATGGAGAGATAGAATGCCTGCACTAGCCTCCTCTCTCTTCCTCCCATTTTATTCCATGTGGGCCCTGACTATGAGATGGTGCTTCCACACTGAGGACAACCCTTTACTCCTTAGTTAACCCTCTCTGGAAACATCTGAAGATACCCAGAGCATGTTCTGTTTAATCTAGATTTCTCCAGTCAATCAAGCTGATGATCAGAATTAACCACCACACACTAAAACATGGATACTGATTATGTGTGGGAAATATAAGACTGAAATCAGATCTCATTTGTTTTGAGATTCAAAAGAAAACAAAACAAAAGAAGAGAAAAGGGTAAAGGAGCTTCTGTTAATAATTAGACTTCTGGCTGGTATTGCTAAGACAGAAGATAAAATAATTAAGCCAACAAAAAACGGATCAAGAACAATGCTGTCACAAGGTAAGGAATAAGTTATTGATTCTGCTACCAGCAGGACTTTCCCCTTCTGCATGCAGGAGGAAGGTGTTGAGCAGAACCAATGCTCTCAGGTCTGGTGGGATGACTGTTTTCCATGCCTGCCCTGTGTCATCTGCCCTCGTTCCCACTCACTCTGACCCGCAGTTGTCCAGTTGTCCCTGTACTCTTGCATACTTTTGGTCAAGATAATAATTTATCTTCCTGCTTGAAGTCCCTCCTACCATCTTCATCCTGTTGCTTTCCCATCTTATTTTCCCTCATACTTCAGCATCCTACTCAAAGCCCGCTGCCTTTTTAATTTAGATGGATGAGAACTTTTGTCTTACCTTTTCAATAACAGTAGTTAATGTGATGGACTTTCTGTGTAGCAGATCCAGCATTCAGAGCAATTATCCATTTAGTTAGTCTTCACCATAGAACTGGGAAACTAGAGTTGAGGAAATGAGATACAGAAAAGTAACTTATTCAAAATTATACTGTTAGTGAGTGGAATCAACAGTGTTTAAATAAAATGAAAATTTAAACTTATGATTTGAATTGCTTTGTTTTTCATACAGTAATCCACTGTGCAAAGGTAAATAATTGTTCATTGTCTAATCTATTGAACATGTGACTTATCTCCAGGGTTTTGCTATGGACATAGTTTGCACAGGTCTAAAGGTTCTGAAACTAGAAATACAAAGTATAAACCTCCCTTCACATAGTGTAGTTGCTAGTATTTCCAAACGGTTCTTCAAAGTTTTATATAAGAACCCAACCCCTATTAGCACAAACTATTGGCAGATAATGAGATAATATTTCATTGAGGCCTTAATTTTCATTTTTAAACATTAAAGGGCATTTTTACATGCATGCTTTACACTCCTACTGCCTTTACTGTAAAATGCTTGTGTTTTTATTTTCTTTTCTACTGTTTTTTCCCTATTGCTTTGCATGCATAACTAGCATATAGATCTAGATGCTAAATCAGACAGTTCTGTGTAACACAGTCTTCCTGCAGGCTCATACCCTTTAAGTTCAGCATAGTACTTTTCAATGACCAGGTGCTGTAAGATTTTAATGTAAACAAGGTTAGCTATCTTTTATCATTCCTTATTTGCATTGTCTTAAATTGCTTTCTATTGCTGTGAAAAAGACCATGCCCCAAAGCAACTTTGAGAGATGGGTATTTGAGCCTACACTCCATTATGAAGAAAAGTTATGGCAGGAACTCAAGGCAGGAATCTGGAGACAAAAACTGAACCAGAGGACATAAAGGAATGCTGCTTTCTGACTTGCTCCTTGTGACTTGCTCAGCTTACTTTCCTATAGCACCCAGGACCACCTATCTAGGAGTAACACCATCCACAGTGGTCTGGCCCCTCTCACACCTATCATTAAGCAATAAGAAGCCCTACAGACTTGCCTCTGTTCAATTTGATGGAGGCATTTTCTCAATTGAGGTTCCCTCTTCCCAGATAAGTCTAGCTTGAATCAAGTTGACAAAGACCACTAGCCAGCACATACGTTTAAATTAGAAATCTGCCTTGACTTGATTTTGTATGCTTATGTGTCCAAACACAAAATCATCCCAAACCAGATAAGAGACCGTCTTCCCCTTTCCACCCATCAACACTATCTTGGAGTCATATGAAGTGTAAATGCTTCAGTCACCAGGCTCTTAGATTTTGATAATGTGCCAATCATTGAAAATGTTGGTTAATAGTCATTATTGCTTGAAGAGTACTGAAGTAGATAACTTTACTGGGGAAAAAATTGTTTGTTTTTAAGTTATGAATGGTCCCTACTTCACTTTGAGGACTTGTTACTATAGACCCACTCTCAGATAGAGGCATATGTATGAAGATGCATTTTTGTGTCCTCTGTAGTATTGTAGCAATAATTGCAGCAAATGCACTGAAACTAAAAATGGCCTGAGTGTTTATTAGTGAGGATGCAAAAGTGATAGCGTGCAATGTGCTGCTGCTTAGAAAGCAGAGAGCAAGGTGGCATCCTCTGAGTACTTGGTAACGCAGGACAGTTGAGCTGGCATGGTGGCTCACACTGAATCCTGGTACCAGAGAGGTTGGGACAGGAGGATTTCTATGAACTCAAGGACAACTGGCTATATAATGAGTTTCAGGCTAGTCTAGGTTACATACTGTGAGACCCATCTCAAAAACACAAGCTAGGCAGTGGTGGTTCATGCCGTTAGTCCCAGCACTCAGGAGGCAGAGGCAGGCAGATCCCTGTGAATTCACGGCCAACCTGGTCTACAGAGTGAGTTCCAGCACAGTCAGGGATCTGTTGCACTAGGAAGCTGTGTCTCAAAAGTCCCAAACCAACCAACTAATCAAACAAACAAAAGCCCTCCCCCCGACACACACACTTAATGTATGTACACAAAATAATGCATACATACATGTTAAAATGTGTGGTGTTTTATAAAATGTAAAAGCTGAGCATGAAAGCCAGGTGTTACATAACTATTATTGTGTAAAAACAATTTATATTTGTATAAAACAGCTCTGAAAAAGTACATAAAAATTTAGCATAGTGGCAGGCCCTCAGTAGAGGATCTGGGGTGGTCATCTGCCTCTTCTGTAGCTTTATGGTCGTTGATCACACATATATTACTCACAGATTGTTTTAATCTCAGTTGAATAAGAAAATGAAGGAATGATTGCAAAGACAGCTTCTGCTTTCCACTTCCAAGGAATTTATTTAAAAGGCACAAAATCCACATGACAGTGGGAATGATGGGACTCAGGAGAGGGAAGATGTCTACTTGCTGGGCTTCTTCCAGCATTGTGTCTCATTTATTCTTTCTCTGGCATTATGTTCAGATAAACTTCAGCACACTATCTACCTGCTGCTGTATTTTGCCATTGTTACTAACATTTGCATGGCATGACTGTTGCTTAAAACCATTTTGTGTAAATTCTTTCAGAATTTTCATCTTGCAGACAAAAAGTCAGTTTCTTACTAATCTGGGAGCTCTGTTCACGGAGGCAAAATGAATATTTATGGACCAAATTGGAATGTCAGACTTGGGGCCGGGGTTTAACCAGCATTAGTCTGCGTATGCCTACAGCAGTTCCAGAAGACACGTGTCACTTTGCTTACATTAGACGAGGAAAGTGAGTAGATGCACTACTACCCCCCACTAAGAGAGTCTCAGGTTCTCCACCGGAGTCAGAGAATGGAGAAAGAATATCTAGCTACAGGTCTAGTCCAAGGCAGCTTGTTGTGGGTTTGTATTTCTTCTTTGCTTCAATAAATAATATGTGTCCCTAGATCAGCAATGATAATTGATGCTCTAGGAAGTTGAAGCTGTGTGGGCTGGGAGGTGACCCTTGCCTCACACCATGCACACCTGAAGACTTCCCAGGAATAACTGGGCATGTTTTGTCTCTCAGACCCCACTGATCAAAGCAGTAAGAACACTGGATGGCATGGTGATTTTTAATCCAATATTTCTCAACACGTAGAGTCTTGTATTTGAACAATCTGGAATGCTATAAGCAAAGCAAATGCCTGGAGCCCATCTCATACTTAACTGAACTTGATCTGGGCATGGTGACTGGGACCTTCTCATTTTTTAAACAAGTTTTAATGTGATTCTTTTGTAAACTGAAGTTCAAAAAACACGAATTAAGTCCTCCTGGTCCTAGTATTCCTTTCTGGGTCTGTCTGGAAGTCTAGACTCTTCAAGGCTGAATTGGGTCATGTTCTCTGGATTTCCCCTGGCTTTCAGACCAGAGGTTTCTCACTTAGACCACGTGGTAAGGCCTGAGTCCCAGGAACCCTGCTCTGAGACTCCTGTCTGAACTTCTTTGTCACTCGAAGAACATGTATTGACATAGCTGAGGAGGTTGGCTATGAGTCACAATTCCAAAAGAAGATAATTTTATCCAAAGATTTATAAGACCTAAGGTTCAGCTTCGAAAGTCACAGACACAACTGATGTTAGCTGAGGCTGGAGCAGGGGCTGCCAGGGTGAGGTAGGGGGCATGTGTGATTGACTCAGGCAAGAACTTGAGTTCTTTGATTTTTTCCATTTTCCAGTTGTCATTCCTTCTTGAATTAGGTAAGTAGTAGAACAGGGAGGGTAGAGACTGTGTCAGGAGTTATGGTTTTGTAAATTGGCAGGGTCCTAACTGCCTTTGCTCTACATGGAGTGCTGTGCCAGTTTATTTCTGAAGAGATATTCAGTGTTAAGGGACTATTTTATTAAATATGAAAAGTGTTTCATTCTATCACTTTTATTATTTCTGTAAATATTCAAATTGAAAATGATATCTGTGATACAAACTGGTCATTTCTATTTTTCTACATTTTTGCTCATTTATTTTTACCGAAATGCAAATATTCATGTTATTCCTTTTTGTTATTTTTAAAAAGAATTATTTATTTATTTCATGTATATGAGTACAATGTAGCTGTCTTCAGACACACCAGAAGAGGGCATCAGATTCCATTACAGAGGGTTGTGAACCACCATGTGGTTGCTGGGAATTGAACTCAGAACCTCTGGAAGATCAGTCAGTGCTCTTAACCACTGAGCCATCTCTCCAGCCCCTCTCCCCTACTTATTAGCATCTAATGTTAATGTATACTGTTTGTTACAATTGATGAACCTTTGTTATTTACTTATTTGGTTTTTCAAGACAGGATTTCTCTGTGTAACAGAGTCCTGGCTGTCCTGGAACTAGTTTTTGTAGACCAGGCTCTCCTGAAACACACAGAGATCTGCCTGTCTTTGCCTCCCGAGGGCTGAGATGAAAGCCGTGCATCACAATGCCCTGGCAGGCAAATTTTCGATATATAATCATCTCAAACTGAAAGATGTCCCTCATCCTAATAAAACCAGTCTGAATCCTAGTGTCCACTTTTGTGAGACACTCATAGTTCCAGAACAAAGAAAAGGCAGAAAAAGAGGCCAGAGAGATGGTTCAGTGGGCATCTATTAACAACATCCTGAGTTCTAGCCATAGGACCCAAGAGGTGGAGGGACAGAACAGACCCCCATAACTGTCCACTGACCCACACACACACCAAACAAAGGAATGAACAGATGTAAAGAAAGGTCAAAGAATCATAGAATCATTTGGGATAAAATAGTGTCCTGGTTTGAGTCTCCATTGTTATGACGTAGATCCGGCAACTTGGGGAAGAAAGGGTTATCTCAGATTACAGCTTACAGTCCACCATGAAGGGAAGGCAGGGCAGGAACTCAAGGCAGGGACCTGGAGACAAGAACCAAAACAGAGGCCATGGAGGGGTCTTGCTTATTGGCCTGCTGCTCATGACTTACTTGCTCGGTCTTCTTTCTTATACTACCCAGGACTGCCTACCCAGGAGCCGCATAGCCTCCAATGAGCTAGGCCGGCCTTCACTAATCACTAATCAAGAAAATGCTCTACATATTTGCCTCCTGGCAATCTGATTGGGGCATTGTCTCATTTGAGGATCCTCTTCCCAGACAACTCTAGCTTGTGTCAAGCTGACAAAAAAATTAATCAGGATGGTTACAGCCCTCCTCAGTGCCCCAAACAACGCAGTTAGTAAAAACTAATGCATCTGTTATCAGAGGTGTTCCTTCAGGATGCTATAGAAACATTGTCTAAAAGAAAAATAAGTTGAATCTCTTTTGAGTATAAAATAAAGTAACTTGACCCTCTTCTGCAGTTTGATTTGGTTCAAATGTAAGTTCGAAATAGCAAGTGACTTGCAGTACAAACATTAGCCTGGCTTGAATTTGCAACATCTTTTGCCTAGAATTCTTTCAACATTGTACCCAACTCTTCATGATCTCTCTGCTATGGACTGAATGTTAAAGCTCTAATCTTCATGTAACTTGTGCTGGTGAAAAGATCTTGGGATGATAATTAAGGATTTATGAGGTCATCAGGTGGAACATTTACTCAAAATAACTGTCAACTTATCAAAAGAGAAAGATCTCTTCCCCTCCCTCCTTATTTACCTCTCTTCCTCCTTATCTTCCCTATATCTATATCTATATCTATATCTATATCTATATCTATATCTATATCTATATATATATCTATATATACTGTCTCCCTCTGGTTCTCACTCTGTGTGTGGGGTGGGTGTAGGTGTGGGTGTATATGTGTGTGTACTGTCTCCCTCTGGTTCTCATGATGGCACAGCAAAGTCTGCCATCTGCAAGTTAAGGAAACTTAACAGGTTGGCACCCTGTACTTGGGGTACTAGCCTCCAAAAGCTGAAAACACAGATTCCAGTTGCTATAGTCATCAGTAGATGGTATTTTTGTTATAGTGATTAGAGCTAACTAGTACGGTTCCATATAGACACAGGCTCCCAGAGACCCAGGTTGTGTTGCTAGCCATGAATGGAATCTGGTACATTGCATGTGCTCAGTGAGTGTCTAATAATCAATGGCTGGCTTTTGGCACACTTTCACTATGAGTCTACAGGTGGATCCCTTTGGGAAGCAATACAAGATAACCACTTAAGATGTAGGAACATAATTATGTTATTGTATTTATTATTTATTTATTCATTCATTCATTTCTTTGATTAAGTAATAAGTTAATTTTTTCCAAAAATTGCTGAATGCAGTTATCAAAATATGTATGTAAAAATGATGAAGATATCAATGAGAGTTGGGCAGGGGACAATAGCAAGATAATCCAGGAGCAAAGTTCATGCACAGGACTATGCCATGAGACTATTTGTCTCTGAACGTCCTAGAATCTAAAACAAAGGCTTAAACTGAGTTATTCTTAAGACTAACAGTACTAATATCTACTCCCATATCTACATCCCCAAATGCTATGGAGATATGAGGTGAACACCATCACTCAGAGTGCCATTGTTCTCTGCTATGTTTAATATTCTGTCCTGTGCCCTGGATGTTGCCCAGTGAGGGAGAATGCACAGTTTTTAAGTAAGTTAGTAAGTGCGGCATTTGCCTCATTTTAGCTGGGAACAGATCCTCACAAAAGGGGAAGCCATGTGACAAAGCAGGGAGCATCCTCAAGCCATTCCCAAGACAAGTTAAATATTTAGTGTCCCAGAAGCTGTTTTCTTTTAACTTTCAATATAACATGTTGGTATGAAATACACAGAAAAGCTAGCCTTAGGAGAGTCACTTTGTGACTTTGTCAGTGTGACTTCCTGATGCCCCCTGTCTTAAGCCTAGAATAACAGGTAACCTACACTTAGGCAATGTCTGCTATGATGCTTCCTTCTGAAGGAACAGAAGTACACATGCATACATTGGGGCTGGCTACCCATGATCTGCCAATCAGCTGTCTCAAAAGAAGATTATGCAACTCTTAGATATTTTTATTGTGACATTGAGTAATGTCTGTGTGTCAAGATCTAGGCATACTCATCATACCATACGAGGTAGGTGTTATTATTTCCACCCAATCCATAGCTAAGAAACCCAGGCCTGAGGAGCTATGATGGTTTGTATATGCTTGGCTCAGAGAGTGGCACTATTCAGTGTAGCATTGTTGAAGTAGGTGTGTCACCGTGGGTGTGGGCTTTAATACCCCCCATCCTAGCTGCCTGGAAGCCAGTATTTTCCTAGAAGCCTCTAGATCTAGATGAAGATATAGAAGTCTCAGCTCCTCCAGCCCCATGTCTGCCTGGATGCTGCCATGTTCCCACTTTGGTGATAATGGACTGAAACTCTATTCCTGTAGGCCAGCCCCAGTTAAATATTGTCCTTATAAGAGTTGCCTTGATCATGGTGTCTGTTCACAGCAGTAAAACCTTAACTAAGGATGCTATGAATAGCCAGAAAGAACCCAGATGTCCCTTAACAGAGGAATGGATACAGAAGATATGGTATATTTACACAATGGAATATTACTCAGCCATTAAAAACAATGAATTCATGAAATTCTTAGGCAAATGGATGGGACTAGAAAATATCATCCTGAGTGAGGTAACCCAATCACAAAAGAACACACATGGTATGTACTCACTGATAAGTGGATATTAGTCCAGAAGCTTAGAATACCCAAGATACAATTCACAGACCAAATGAAGCTCAAGCAGAGGATGGTCTTGTTGGACATCAAAGGGAGGAGAGGCCTTTGGTCCTGAGAGGGCTGGATGCCCCAGCATAGGGGAAGGCCAGGACAGGGAAGAGGAAGTGGGTGGGTTAGTGAGTAGGGGGAGGTGGGATGGGATAGGGTGGTTTGGGCGGGGAAACCAGGAAAGGGGATAACATTTGAAATGTAAATTAAGAAAATATCTAATAAAAAATAAAAATAACATATGTAAATTTAAAAAAAGAATAAAAAAAAAAAAACAAAACAAAGCGAACAAACAACCTTAACTATGACAGGGGCTAATGATGAAAGTTACAGGGTTAGTGTATCAGGAGCAGGGTTTGGCCCAGCATGTCTGTCCCCAAGGCCTCCTTTCCTAACCATTCTTGACACCTTTGTTGGGAGTAATGAAACTATGAGATGTAGCAGAATTCACCATTTTGCCTCTACTCCACTCGGGACAATCAAACTTGACCCATATGCGAAGCTCTGGTTTTTGTGGAACCCCATGCAGGACCTGAATGTATTCAGTAGGCTCTGAATGTACTACCAAGGGAACGTCACATCCTTCCCACCTTATTTTGTTGCTGAATTTTAAAATAATTTTAATCATGAACTAAATAAAGCTGAAAATGCTAGAAACATACTGTTTTGTTTATTTTCAAACAGCCTAAGCAGGAGTTTACAATTCAGCCCACAGCCCAGGTCCAAAGGAGCTGTTTTCCTGAGCCTTTTCCTTGAGTAAATAATGCACGAGATTGTCATTGTCTGGAAGCCGCACTACAATGGCTTGTGTTTTTATTCGAATTTTCATTTATTGATTTTGTTTCTCTTCCCCATGAATAATGCATCCTTTCAGGCGGCATCCAAATTCCCGTTATTTGGCACGATAGATAAAAAGACCTTTATTTTGAGCAGTTACAAATACAAATTATGCAGGCAATGTGTTTTTTAAACTGTTTAAATATGTATTTGCTGAGCTGAGGCATCACGGCGTTTGTTTGCATAGAAGTGAAGTACAGTTTTCAATTGTCCAAATATCGGCTCATCATAATAAAATAGCTTTAAATGAGGCTGTTGTGGTTCATTTGGGGGCAATAGCGTGTTTAAATATTGATATAAACAACATTCCCTACAACAGCTAGAAGGAACTGTAGTCGTGTAGGTGAGCAGTGTGAGCCCTTAGATGCTTCACACAGACTGATACACTTGAGTAGTGTGCTGCGTCATGCTCCCTAAGACTCCCTTATGTTATGGATGATCAAAGGAGGACTTAAACCCTGGACCGTGTTTACTCCTGACTTACCTTCCCACAAACAGGGAATTAACTCTGTATGTCTGGGGTCTGAGCCTGCTGAGAATGATTCTTGATGAGGCAGTGTTCCAGTGGGAGGACATAAGGCTGAGGAGGAAGGGGTGGGTGTTCCACCCTTTTCTGCCCCAGTGTGGTTAGAGTAGGAAAGGAGGCCACAGTCTGAGGAAGGAGAGGCTGCTGTACTATCTCTTGCTGAGGGTGGGGCAGAGGTGTGATTTCTGGCTCACTCTGTCCCTGGTCTTGGCACTTTATTCAGTGGGATTTTTTTTTTAAGGGAGAAAAACAGGGGAGCTGCTCCTATGGAAGAGGCAGGGTGAATGTGTTGGAGCTAGGAAAGTGTTCAGCTCAGGGGCAGAAGAAATCATGCTCATGGGGGTGGGGGAGCAATGTCCCAGGACATGATACGTAAGGATTCCAACAGACTTTTTAAGACTCAACCTGGTACCTACTCTTACACTGCGGTGAAGTCAGTGGAGGGAGATGACAGGGAGGGCTTCATCACAGAACTAGAGGGGATGATGGGTGAATGTGGCACCCATGTAGGCAGAGGATGAGAAGAATCACCACAGAGGCAGGTTTGAGGACAAAGGTGCACTCTTTCTACCTGAGATGAACCTCTTTGGGAGTCTTCAAGGCCTTGAAGGGTATCTTTGCCCTTTCTGCCCAGAAAGGGCAGTGCTATCTAACACTGGGTGTTTCCATGCTTACCTTTTAAAAAATATATTAATACCCAGAAAGAAGCAGTGAACGCTTCATCTATCTGTAGGGATGACCCTGAAGAGAATCACTTGGTTCCCAGGAGGTCAGAAAAACCCTGATACCTCTGAAAATTATTCAGTGAAGAAAAAATTCCAAAGAGATGAAGCAACCTACAGTTAGCACGAATGCGTAGTGAGGAGGCAAAAGCTCGTTTTCTTAATGATTCCCCTCTTTCTCTTTTAGACCGTGTGTGTCTTGCTAGGTAGCTTCTTCTAAAGGTGACGTAAACTAGGAGATTCTAGTTGTGTTTGGAGATACAATCAGGGAAACAGGAAGAGAAGAATGGAGACATGAGATAGGAAATGGCAGGACACTGATGGAACTTCTTCCCACTACAGATAATTGAGTCTCCAAACTGTGAGGAAGATGGAGGGCACGGAGTTAAGATGCTGAACTCCTTATACAAATGAAGTCTTTGGGCACTATTTACCCATCAAATTAATTGTCTATCACCTCGGTCCCTGGATGGGAGCAGCCACTGTATGTTACCCTCTAGCTCTTCCTATCACCTGGAAACCCTGTCTATCACCCTTTCCCCAGCCTGACAAAACCCTCACGCAGAGAATCAGCGGTTTACAGTAAACATTCACGTCTGACTGGTGACATAGTAGTATCTGCTCTCCTTTACATCTGAAACACTCACTTAAAAAAACCTGCACGTGAGGGTTTTTAATTCCCCTTGTTATAAATCGACGCCCCCATCCCCCCAGAGCTGTCTCGAAAGACAGAAGGGCTTTGCACCAGGAAGGTATGGTTAAAGCACTGGCTATCCACAAAACAGATTGTGCTCCAGCTCCACAGGAGGCAGCCACGTTTCTCGAAGTGTTGATTAAACTGTTCCCCCATGGTGGTTCCCTTGTTTGTCTCATTCATGTTGTTCTCATTTACCTCCTTTTGCTTTGGGAATTTGCCAGCGTGGTACTTGTTTCAACGTCTACACTGATTAGATACGAGCTTATGTTAAGCTGGAAGCCAATAAACATTTGGCTAGGGAACGTGCGGGCCTCATTAACCCAAAACAGGGTTTTGGACTCAAAATGCAAATAGACCCAGGAAGGTTATGACAAGTGTGTAAACACTCGATGCATAATGGACTGTCCTTCTCTGGCGGCCACACTTAACTCAACTTTTCAAGTTGCTATCAAGGAAAAACGCTTGTGTTCCTCCATGTGGAGTCTGCGAAGGGGAGACTGAACTTGTGGCTCTGGTGGTTCTGACCTGATCCTTTGATTTTAGTTTTCAGCTGAGTCAAGGAGCCTCAGGTACAGCCGAAGGACTTCAATTTAGGAATGAGGAAAAGCTAGACTCACATTCTCAGCAGAGTAACTAGTGACCCAGCCAAGTTGTCGAAACCCTCACTCATTTCCCCAAAACACATAAGTAATCTTTTGACATCTCAGGTTATAGGGAGGGTTAAAAAATGGCACTATGTCTAAAGAACTGAGGGTCTGACTTACCAAATATATCCAAGAGGTTGTCTCCCCCTACCTTTTATCATACCTCCTATTCAGAATAATTTCCTTTTCTCTTCCAATCACTGTCTCTCCCCTTCCATTCCCAAATGCCACACTCCCCTCACATCTATCTCTCACTTCCTTCCTCAGTAGGAGTTTCCTTCTGAGGGAATACAGAGACTGGGCTATGGAGTGCGTGGAGACTGTCCTTCTGTCCGAACAGCGACAGTGGAGGAGCTATTGTCTATATTCCTTCTGATGACTGGCCCATGGCCATGTTACTGAGGCTTAACTCTAGAACAACGTGCTTGGTGCAAGGGACAATGCTCTGAACATGCTGCCAACCTTCCAGGGTAAAATGCTCCCACTATCTTTGGGAATGGTAACAGAGGACTTGCCGTCTTGGTCAGAGGCTGAGGCTCACTGACGCGCGGTCCTAGGTCACCTCTCAGGGTCTTACGTCTTCATGCATCAGTGGGCATTACTATAGACTCGATCACAAGGGATGCGATGAGCTGATGAGCTGGTGAGCAATAAAAATCAGTAAGAGATGGCATGTAGTGCGGAACGCTGTCTCACGGTCTGAACCAGGACCGCTTGGACATTGAGTAGCATGCCAGACACTGGAAGCAAAGTTTTCCAAAAGAAAAAACAAAAGCAAGTGCTGTTTGTTTGTTTGTTTTTTGCTTTCTTCAGGAGACAGCCACATTTGGAGACAAGAGAACAAATCTCATATCTACATTCTATAGGACAAAGCTTACGAGTATTTATGGAATGAGGAAAGAGAGAGGCCTAAGGGGTGGGGGGCGGGTGGGGACTGGAAAAGGATATTGGAAGTGAGGAACATGCACAGCTTGAACAGCTTTTCGAAGGTCAATGAATGGAGTAACTCCCACCTCAAAGGAAATGAGACCGTGGCCCAGGAGCAACATTTATTGTTTGATTTTGTTTTTTTTCCCAAAGCATTTATTTATTTATTTAATTTATTTATTATTGCTTTTTTTACTTATTCACTTTACATCTCACTCACTGCCCCCCTCCTGGTCACCCCCTCCCACAATCATTTTCCCCTCCCCCTCCCGTTCTCCTATGAGCAGGTTCCCCCCCACACATGTCCCCCACTCTGGCACATCAGGTCTCTGTGAGGCTAGCTGCATCCTCTGAGGCCTGACAAGGCATCCCATCTAGAAGACCATATCCCACATACAAGTAACAGCATTTGGACAGCCCCCATTCCAGTTGTTTGGAACCCATGTGAAGACAAAGCTACACATCGGCTACATATAAGCAGGAAGGCCTAGGTCCAGCCTGTGTATGACAGGAACAACTTCTTACATTACCAGAACCAAATCACAAATCAAGACACCTATCAACTACAATGAAGGGTATATCAGGTAGGCAGGCTCCAGAAAACTCAATTATAGGCCTTGGAAGCTATCTGACAGCATTCCTATCCCTCTGACTGGGGGCAACCAGGGTTTGGTTAAATTAATACACTTCAAAAGTTTTTTTATCTGTTAGTGACGGGGTCCTAGGCCCACAAACAGGCTGTTTAGAATCCTGAAGACAGGCCCAGATAAATTACAATTCAGCCTGTGACCTGCACCATTCCAACCTCCCCACATCCCTAAGTCCTACTCAGTCAGTTATTCATTGCAGACAGAGCTACTTTCCCGGAATTCTCGTTTTCTAGTACATGTTGGGAGATGCACATTTAGCACAATCTGGAGCAAGAGTTTGCAGTCTTCTGGACTTTACTGTGTAAGACTCTAAAGAGCCTTGACTTACCGGAGACCCCTGAGTGAACCACGTGGAGACAGGAATCAACGCAAAATACAGGAGGAATTTTATTTAATATCTAGTATGCTGGGGTTGCCCTGCACATGGAGAGAGAATGACCACATGCAGCCCGCACAGCGGGCCTTTATACAGGTCTCAGGGCAGCTGCCATTAGGCACAATGTGATTGGCAGAACAGTGTTACCTTTAAACTAATTGGTTGATAGGGAATGAGGTAGGTGGCCAACGGACTCTGGGCCTTTCCTAGCCGCAGGAACCTCCCTGTGGTCTGAGGAATATAATTTAGCCTCTTGCTTCTGGGAGGGGCAAGTGTTCCATGACCTTTCTAAAGTTCCTGAGTTAACCCTTTCAACTAGTAAGTCACCCATCAGACAAGTTGTACAGGCCGAAGCAGAGGCCAGTTTTCTCACCAGTTTGAATGGCACACAACCAGCTTCCAACTTCCTGCAAAGAACGTGAGCATCTGTCACCCTCGCATTATAAGCCACTTTATTATTTTCTTTACTTATTTTACTATAACTATACTTTCTTGTAAATATGGATCACAGAGTGAACATGGTTTGAGGGTAGGATGGACAGTGGTAAGCTTCTTCCCTGTGATTCCGCGAGTGAGCAGAGTCAGGGTTTGACAAGTGAGACTATTCTGAGAAAAGATAGAGAGGAAGATTCCAGGTCATGAGGCTAAATGTCACAGAGAAACAGAAGCACCATGCAGAGAAAGATAGGGAGCTGTCCCTATGTGAAGCCTGACTTCCTGGGGGAAGATATGGAACCACACTGAGAAGTACAGCTGCAGAGGGTGGGCTGTCCTGGTGGCAACGGGCACAGGTCCAGCCACATGGGAAGCCCAGTGTTCTCAGGAGGCAGCCCAGGGCTATGGTGTGGCAGGGATTGTGTATGTGTGTGGTGGACTAGCTCAGGAGAAAATGTCAATTGCTTTACTTCCCATAATTTGGAGTGTAGTTGGCCAGGCACCACTTAAAAGAAAGCTTATTGTTTGAGACTGATCTTATCTAGGTATCTGTAAACAAAGAGTAATCACGAGGCAGGGAGCCTGGGGACACACAGTGGTAATGTCTGGATGCAGAGATTGGGGAAGCTCTGGAGCAGAGCAAGTGCCCAACCCACAGCCCACAGAATCCACTGGGATCAGCAGTGGCTTCCAGGACACAAAGAGCAGAAGTCTCTGAAGTGACTGCTTCATAGAACATGGCTGGCAAGAGGCAGGTGGTGTAATTTGGCCAGCCTGGCCCTCAGCTTTCATGGTACCAGCATGATTGGTTTCCCTTTTGTGACGAATACTTTAGATCATACACTTAGAAAGGTAAAATAAGCAAGCAAACAAACTAACAAACAAAGAAGTCCATATAAAACTGAAAAAAGATTCATCCCATCAGGCGCACAACTTAAAACACAGATATACAACTGTAACCAAAAGTCATCAACTCTTCAATAGTCAGAGATAACAAAATGGTTTAAATACCAAACCAAAAAATAAAAATAAAAATTCAAAAGCGTAGTATTAAAACTTATCAATGACCTCAATGAGGATTCAAATAAATAGATGGGGTGAAAACTAAAATCGATTAAAGACTTAGGTAGAAAATTCAATGGTGGAGACACTGGGGGAGAGGGTGGATCATGGAAGTAAAAGCTCAATAAATAATATGGAAAGCATCTCTGGGCTGGGGCAAAGGTGGTGCTGAGGGTCAAAGATTTCCTGTGTAGTTACGAGCACCCCAGCTGAAGTCCCCACAGTGCATATTAAAGACAGCTGTAAAGCACACGCATCTGCACTCCCAGAGCGCTGGGAGGGGGAGGGGGACAGAGACAGGGGGAATCCCAGAAGCCTACAGTCCAGTTGGCCTGTCCAGTGTATGCAGTAGAAAAACAACGAAGAGACCCTATCTAAAACAGGATAAAGATGAAGATTGACACCTGAAGTTGTCCTCTGACCTACACACACATACACACACACACACACACACACACAAACGAGCATTCACAAACAGAAATGTGCACACATACATATATATTGTACACATACGAAAACACAAAACAAAACCAAAAAACAGAAAGAAAAAAGGAGGTAGTGTCACTAATGGAAAAATACACTAAACTCTGTGGAAAAATGAATATCAAACATTGAAGACAGGTTGAGCAATTGCTACATGTCTATAACAGCAAAGAAGACAAGCTACGGTGACCAAAACTGTCAGGACAGCTAGGACACAATGAAGAGAGTAGAGCTAAGACAATTTGATGTAGAATAAGGAACCTAAATCCAGACTGAAACGAAAGAATACCTATTCGATGAGATCACAGTGGAAAATGCGCCATATCTAGGGAGTGGGGGGTGGGGGTGGGGTGGGACTGACATCCAAGTACAATAGACACTTAAAATCCCAAAGGCATGCCTAGGAAAAGATTGACCAATTATACTATAGGTCAAACATCAATAGCAAGAAAAAGTGCAATGGGTTACAATATAGGAGCACCGAGTTCTTTGTAAAATCAATCCTACAAAATAATAATCTACTTCCCAGCAGAAATGACAAAGTACAGAAGAGCCGGAGACTTAACAGATCAATAATAAGTAAGGAAACTGAAGCAGACACAAAGATTGACTAGCCCAAGATAGAGTCATTGCTGAATCCTACCAGCCTGGGGATCAATGCTTCTCCAACTATTCCATAAAATAGGAAGAGAAGAGGTGCTATGGAATGCATGGTACAAAGCCTGTATGGTTCTGAAACCAAACATAACAAAATAAAATAAAAACAAAATAAGAAAGAAAACTGTAGCCCAACATCTCTGATGAACATGGATACAAAAATTATCAAAAAAAAAATGCTTGTTACCAGAACTCAACAGCACAGTTCTTAAAGGATCATAGAGCATTATAGTTGATTTAAGTCCAGGGATGCAAGAATGATCTAATGTGCACACAAAGTAAAGTGTATTACAGCACAAAGATAGAGCCAAAGATTAAATCTGCATCATCTCCACAATGCAGAGAAGGTTTTGACGAAATTCAAGTCCCCTTTATGAGGCTCCATGCTCATGGGCTGGAAGAACCAGTGCTGTGGAAATGGGGATCTTATCAAAAAGAGGTCCTCACATCCAATGAAATTCCCAAAATACTGTCAAGAGAACTAGAAACACAAAATCCTAAAATTCACATGGAAGCATGAACGATACCAGGTAGAGCAATACTGAGCCACATGAACAGTGCGAATGGTATCAGGAGATCACAAATCCTGAATTCAAAGTATATTACAGAGACTTATTTAAAAATCTGCATACTGAAGTCAGAAAAAAACAGAAACGTAGACCAACTGAGTAGAACAGAGGACTTGGAAATAAATTTACGAAGCTACACATATTTGACTTTCAACAAAAGGGACCAAACATTTACACTGGAGAAAAGACAGTATGTCTAATATATGCTTCTGGGAAAACCTAACATCTACATAAAGAATTAAATTAGATTATGTTCAGAATAGATCATAGGCCTTAAAGTAAGACCTGAAAACTTGAAAGCACTACAGGAAAACACTTAAAGATATTGGGATAGGTAACAAATTTCCAAATGAAATTCAGGCAGCTCAGGAAATAATTGCAATCATTGAAAATGAGAGTGTTCTGAATTAAGAAGCTTTTGGACAGAAAAGGAAACAGTTGTCCGGGTGAAGGGACAGTCTGCAGAACGGTAGATTGCCTTTGCTAGCTGCTAATCTAATACCCAAAGAACTATACTGAGCTCTTAGAAGTAGCAAAATGTTTGCATCGTATAGCCATCTTGACTGTTTGAAACCAAGTTACACTGAGATTCCATATCACTCCAGTCAAAATGACTATGGACAAGAAAGCAAAGCTGGGATTGGAGTTAAGAGCATTAGCTGCTCTCGCAGGGGATCCACACTGCTAGTGTGAAGGTGGATTAGTTCTGCCATTGTGGAGATCAGTGTGGAGGGTCCTGGAAACACTAAAGGCAGAAATATTGAAACTACTATATGATCTATACCATGCTATATTGTAACTATAACACTTCTGGGTATACACCCAGAGGAAGCTGAGTCAGCAGATATTTCCATACCCATTTTCCTTGGCACCATTCACAAGAGAAAAGTTGTTACAGGCTTAGAGGGTGTAAAGAAAATGTGCTATGTGGGCTGGGGAGATAGATAGCTCAGTCAATAAAGTGCTTTTCACTGAAGCCTGAGGACCTGAGTTCAATCCCCAGACCCTCCTCAAGACACACACACACACACACACACACACACACACACACACACACACACAGAGAGAGAGAGAGAGAGAGAGAGAGAGAGAGAGAGAGAGAGAGAGAGAGAGAGAGAGCATGGTAGCAAGCACCTGTAACCCCAGTACTGGGAAGGAGGCAATGGCACTTCCGGGCCTGCTGGCCAGCTTGTCTAGTCTACTTAGGAAGTTTCGGGTGAATATGAGACTCTGTAAAAATAAAAGTGAAAAGTAATTACACTCACAGTTGTAGATTACTCCTGAGAAACAACACCTGAGTTAGACCTCTGGGCTTCACACACACATGAACTCACATTAATGTGCACCTACATCCATGTGCACCAAAGGAAGAAAAGGAGGGAGGGGCGGAGGGAAGAAGATGTGGGAATAAACACGATATTGTAGAATATTATTCAGTCATAAAGAAGAGCTGTCCTGGAGCCTGTAGGAGAGTGGACGAAACAGCAGCTCATTGTGCTACAGAAAATAAGGAAGACTTAGAAAGACAAAATCAGTATTCTCACTCACATGTGAAATTTGTACTTTTGTTTAAAGATAGGGAAATCAAAGGGGGACTGTTGAGAAAGAGGAATAGAATAGAGGGATAAGACAGAGTAATGGAGGTTGAAAATGATCAAAGTAGGTGGTAGGCATGTATGAGAACGTTACAGGGAGATCCACTATTTTGAACAGTGTATACAAATCGAAACTTTTAAAATTTCTAGTTTTAAAGAATGAGGAAGAAGAAAAGCATTTGCTCTTCACTATAGCTGATACTCCTCACCCTCCCACAGTTGCGTCTCTGTGCTTCAGAGGGTTTTCTCATCCATATCTTCTTTGGAAAAATGAGGTGGGGTTGAGTTTTCTGGTGTTTTCCTCAGACTAAGGAAGTCCGTGGTGTTTATATGAAGCAGTTAGACCTTAATAGCTTAGCTGTCACGTGCTGGATCCTAAAAGCCTGCTGTTCTTAACATACTTATTCTCATCATTGTTACTGGGTTGGAGCACTCTTGTCTCCTCTAAGAACGTGCCAGAATTTGGCAAACCTCAGTTGGTGCTTGCAGACACTCCTGGTTCTCCTAATGGCTCACTCTCAGGACCTGTAGCGTTTTCTGGTCATGCCAGTCATTGACTTCAGTGAGCTTTAATTCAAAATCCCAAGCTCTCTGTGTCCAGTTACTGCCTGAGTTACAAAAGCCTTCAGGGAGTTTCTGTGCTGACCTCACAGACGGGAAGGCCCAAATGCAATGAAAAGCCTCCAGAAGTAGCCAGGACAAGAGTGCCTGAGATTCTGAGACAGGCGCCCCTATCAAGCAGGGACTGATTGAGACTGTCAGGCGGGCAAGACAATGACTGACTGCTAGGATAGGCTTCGTGTACCAAGCCTGAGAAAACAGTCATGCCTGAGCTGGAGGTCAACGGCATCTCTATCACCCACAGTCATCAATATATAAAGATTTATCTGAAAAGATTGTCTTTATACCAGTCTGCTAAATGTGAGTGCTTTCCTCACCCTGCTCTCTGTGAGTAAGAAAAGAGTGCTGGGGAAAGCTTCAGAGTATGGACCGCACACTGGCCACACTCCACTCAGTCAGGAAAAAGTGCCCTTGCTTTCTTTCTGAGCCATTTAGATGTTTGCTTTAGAGAGCTTAGAAGTCTCTCCCAGAGGGGGGGGAGGGGGCGTCCCCAGAAGTTAAACTCCAGAGAGGCAAGTAACCCTATTAAAAAATGGGGTACAGAGCTAAACAAAGAGTTCTCACCTGAAGAATATCTAATGGCTGAGAAGCACCTAAAGAGATGTTCATCATCCTTAGTCATTAGGGAAATGCAAATCAAAACAACCCTGGGATTCCATCTCACACCAGTCAGAATGGCTAAGATCAAAAACACAGGAGACAGCAGTTGTTGGCGAGGATGTGGAGAAAGAGGAACACTCCTCCACTGCTGGTGGAATTGTAAGCTGGTACAACCTCTCTGGAAAGCAGTCTGGCGGTTCCTCAGAAAACTGGGCATGACACTCCCGGAGGATCCGGCTATACCACTCCTGGGCATATACCCAGAGGCTTTACCTGCATGCAATAAGGACACATGCTCCACTATGTTCATAGCAGCCTTATTTATAATAGCCAGAAGCTGGAAAGAACCCAGATGTCCCTCAACGGAGGAATGGATTCAGAAGATGTGATATATTTACACAATGGAATACTACTCTGCAATTAAAAACAATGAATTCACGAAATTCCTAGGCAAATGGTCAGAACTTGAAAATATCATCCTTAGTGACAATCACAAAAGAACACACATGGTATGCAGTCACTGATAAGGGGATATTGACCCAGAATCTCGGAATACCCTAGACACAATCCGCATATCAATAGATTTCTAAGAAGATGGAAGGAGAGACCCCTGGTCCTGGAAAGACTGGATGTAGGGGAATGCCAGGACAGAGAAACGAGAGGAGGTTGAATGGGGAAAAGAGGGAGGGAAGGGGGCTTATGGGACTTTCGGGGAGGGAGGAAACGGGAAAGGGGAAATGATTTGGAATGTAATAAAAAAAAACTTAGAAAATAAAATTTAAAAAAAAAACAAAAACAAAAAAAAAAAGAAGTCTCACAGACACAGGGCTGCCTGCATTGTTGGCTGTTTCTGTCAAATATGCCTCCCATCGACGACTGTCTCAAACTAACTAGACTCATAAGTTAACAGATACATTTCTTGAATCTGAATGTCTTAACTCCAATGTTGTAACTACCAATGGCCCTGGTGACACTGTTGGTGTGAACCCTTCAGAACTTGGAAGACAATATAAATAACATATGGAGAATGTGTTGAATGAGCTTCCCTTTCCAATGGTGATTCTGCTTAAAGAACAAAGGTGAGTTTTATTACCTGGGTATGTGGAAGACAGATGCGACAGCAAGTTTAAAGTCACTACATTCCTTGAGAAATCAACTCTTTCCCAAGGTGTGTTGGAAGGTATTGAAACATACACCATTGTTAAGGTTTGAGAAAGTTCAAGGAGATGGTGTGTGACATTGGGTACAAAGTCTGGAAGAAATGGAGAGTTAATGTTGTTTGCAGACCTCCGTCAACGATCAGTTCTTTAGCCTTAAGGTCTGCTGGAATTTGGCCATGGAGTTTTGACTTTCCATTCTTCTTTCCAAGTTCTGTCCTTCGGAATGGAAATATTTATCTGCTCCCTAGCTTACCATGGTAGTTGGGAAGGACATAACTTGTTTGGTTTCACAGGTCCACAGCTGGAAGAGCTTTGCTTCAGGGTATTTCATGTCTTGAATCTCACCCACATCCAACTTAAACATTGTTTTGATGAGATTTTGGACTTAAACTTTAAATCTTGAGTAAGTTAAGATGTTGCAGGCTAAATTGACAACCACTTGTAAAAGAAAAATTAGTTTTCCCCAATGGAGTCTCACTGGGTATACAAACCACAATGAAAGGCAGTTGTCACAGTCAACAGTAGATGGTCAACTCAAAATGAACTCAATGGGATATATATATATATATGCTTTGTCTGGGCATTTTTTAACCTTTCTGGTGTCTTGCTTATATATTATAGTTACTGAATTTGCATTTCATCGGTTTTATGCTTGTGTGTATGTGCTTGTGTGTGCATGTGTGTGTATGCTTCTTTGTTTTTTGTTTTTCTTTTTTATTTGCCTATTTGTTTTCTAAAGAGAGAAAAGGTGTGGTATTGTATGGGTGGGGAGGATCTGGGAAGAGATGTAGGAGGGAAAACTATGATCAGAATATATTGCATAAAAAAAATCCATTTTCAGTTAAAACTGTTTTAAAGGCTATTGCTATAGGAACAATATATGTATTTGCATAAGAAGGTTTGAACTTATGAGAAGTGAGGATCAAATGTTCAATACAGTTATCTGTGTTGCTTCTGAATACATCTGCTGAAACCCAACCTTCACTATGGTCATATTTAGAAGTGGAGTCTCTGAGAAGTGATTAGGTCAGGAAAGTGGACATCCTAATGGGTGGAGACAGTTCATGCTGGTTACAGAAGCGACCACCCGAGAGTTTCGTCAGCTTCTCTGGCACATGAAGACAGCATAAGATAGCTATCTTCCCACAAGCTTGACAGCAAGCAGCTCTTATTCCAAAAGGAATTAAACAGAGTTTATTCAGAGCCAAATGTGAATGATCACTACCCAGGACATAGATGCAGGTTTCCCTGAATGACATATTCCATCATGGAAATGATTAAATAAAACTTTCAGAGTCATAGCACAAAAGAGTCATAAAGCAATGTACTTGCCAAACATATTGTTGGAAACATCATGTTTTAACAAAGCAAAGGAAACTGTCATAGGGTTCAGATGCCACCTATATCTCTCTAGCTTGGGAGGTAGAAGTTAGTGGTCCGCTAAGAATACATTACAAAGGGTTCGCTGAAAGAGAAAATAATGTTAGACTAGATACAGAGGTGAGTAAAAATGTCTTTAAAAAGAATAAAGATAACCCAAGATAATGTGGGCCCTTGATCAGTATCTAGTAGTCCAATTCTCTACAATCAAGAAGTCAGTCACTCTGAGGTAACACAGGTATGACCTTTCAGGAAGTAGGACCTCACAGACACCATGTCTGCCAGCAACTTAGTCTTGAGCATCTCAGCTTGTATGAAATACATTCTGTTACTTTTAAGTCACCTACTCAAAGCATTATAGAAGCCCAGATGGCCTATGGAGATTAATCTTGAATTTTAGCTTGATTTGCTTGAGAAGTTCTTAGGCTGGTAAACCCCACCAAAGATTGTGTCTGTGAGGTGTTTTCAGGGCTCAGTCAGCTCTACATGGGGATTTCTACATGGCCCCTGGATAAAAGGAAGGCTGGAAGGAAGCTGACCAGTGTAGACACTTCTCTCTTGCTCTCTGCTACCTGGACACCATGATGCAAGCTCCCTGCTAACTCTTCCACCATGATGGATGGCAACCTCTGAAACCATGACCCAAATAAATATTCCTTCTTTTAAGACCACTCCGTAAAATCCGTATCATGCTTCTTAACTCAGAATGTAACCACTGTGGACCTGACATCATGAATTATAGCACAAGATACTGATCACAGTATCTTGATCTGCCTGATCATGCCTTAGCCTCATCCCCAACCTTTGTTCCCCAAGTTCCCGGCCTTTTCTACTGTGATTCCTCGACTGTCACTTGTTAATTAGCCTACTGACAACCATGAGGCCCTTATGAGATTCATCCACAGATCACCCACAGATCACCCATAGGTGACCATAGTTCCTCCTTTAGGAGGGTAGACCCAGGGACAGAGGGAAGTTACATTTGAACATGTGATCATGGAGTCAGTTAAAAGAACACAACAACAGGAAACCACTACCATATACACTTTAGAGCTGTGAGCACAGAGAGTCAGGAGCATGCAGGAGCCAGCCAGGAGACAACTGCCACAGCACCTACTATCTGTCTACACTGCACCTGCTGGTTCCCAATCGTGTCTTCTTTTCTAGCCTACAGAAAGTGTAGCCGTTTAATAGTGCCAGTGGTACCATTGGTTAGTACCTTCTACTTACATGAAAGAGTAGTTATTTAACTCCAACACAAATGAATAATTTAGGTTGGGGAATTAGCTTAGTAGGTAAAGTGCTTTTTACACAGGCCAAAAGACCCAAGTCCATACCCAATGCCCATAAAACAACAACAACAACAACAAAACAATAACAGTAATCCTCCCCCCCCAAAAAAAACCCCACCTAGGCATGAAGGTGTGGCATCTGTACTCTAGAACTGCAGAAGCAAGACTGGCAGATCTCTGTGACTTGTGGACAAGTCATTCTCACTTACTCAGAAAGGTCCAGATCAGTGAAACTCCCAGTCTCAAAAAAAAAAAAAAAATCCAAGCACACATATGCAGCACCTAACCACCCCCCCCCCACCAAAAAAACCAAAACCAAACAAACAAAAAAACCCTGACCAGGTAGCTCGGCATGATGCACACTTATGCAAATGACTGGTACATGTGTCCTCCTCCACTCTCACTAATGAATTTTTTTTTTAGGAAAATTGGCCTGGAAATCTCCCCTAGGAAGAATGAAGTCATTTCTACCATTCAGTTCTAATATTCCTTCACAATCTTTTACCTGAGTTAGTTTTAGCTGAAAACTTTCCCAGGCAGAACCACAGTGAACAGTCATTAAAAAAGACAGGAGACCTGGTTGAAAATTAAACTCCGTGGAACTGATGTCCCAAAGGGAGTGTTAAAGCAGAGGCAGGAAGGGGGGCGAAGCAACGAGCTACGCACAGACTAGCCCGTGCTTAGCACAAGCCAATTAGTGTCACACACCTACTGATGAGTTAGTAATGCTCAGGATGAGGGAAGAGGCACAACCCTGTGATGTCAGGATGTGACACAGGCAAGAGCACCCACTGTAGCACCAAGGAGCCTGTGGAGTCTACACGGCTCCAGTACAGCAGAAAAGCTGCCCCGGGAACCAACTCATGAATGTCATGTGGACCACCACACTCTGGACACCAGGAAGTTTGGAAGCATCTCACTGCCGATCGGAGTCCCGTGGTGAGCTTACCACACTTACCTCTTTGCCAAATGAGAAACTGAGTCTGAAAAGGATTCAAGGCCCCTGAGGGGTTCTGTGTGCACAGCACACACATCCCAATTGACTGTGTACCTGCCAACTTTGGAAAAATAATGAATATCAAAAAAAACAAAACAAAACAAACGAAAACAACATAGTCTTAAAGGGGGAAAGGGGAGGCCAAGGAAGTAGGCACAGGTTGTGGGCACTGCACTTGGGGTGCTGATCATTGGCGTGTTCCCACATCCCAACCCCTCTTCTGATGTCTGGATCTGTGACTACAGATCATAACAGGCAGTATTATGATGAGCAGGGGAAAGAAGATACCAGAGGAAGAATCTACCAGTAACGCTAAAATTATTTTTAGTCCAGATGCCAGGCCCATCTCCCCTTCTGTTTGAGAGGCTTTTCCTGAGCGGAGGCTTCCTTGCCTGGTTTCTTTGAGCCAGTGCCCCAACCCCTAGGTGTTTTCAAAATCAGAGCAGATCATGCCGTACCCCCTGCTTGTCAGCTCCAATACAAACCAGGATCCATATATATTATTATCATCCAGTTAAAGTGAATACTGAAGGTGGCCATACAAGAAACGGGAAGGAGATATACTGAAGGGAGCCTTGGTCAAGGAGAAAGGGAGGGGAAAAGGAATCTAGAGGGCTCCTCTTAGGGAGGCTGGTTGTCCACCATTGTGTGCAAAAGGTGAAAGCTTGTAAGTAAATGAGAGGCCTGAGTGCTGGTCAGACCTTGAACTCCATTTTCCATTTTAAGGATCTCCCTCCATGTCCACCTCCCCCCACCTCCACCCCCAGCCTCGTGCTTTTTGTAGCCAGGAGAACAGGGCAGGTGCAAGCACAGGCCCGAGGGCAGAGCTTCAAGACCTGCCATCTTAGACCTCCCATCTGGACACTCACGAGCTGGTGCCTGGAGTCCTTGGTCTGCTTTCAAAGCAGCCTACGTTTGCTTCCCCCTGAAACATAAGAAGAGACATGTCCTCTGCCTCGGTGTTGCCTGCTTGATACCACTTGGCAGCCCTTCAGGATTTTATGACAAATAGTAATGAATAATTAACTAATCATTTGAGCTGCTACCAAAAGCCTGAAGACAACGGCATCGCCTGAGCTCAACACCACCCAGAGGGACCGTGACAGTGCTCCTCTCTTTATAAAGGCTGGCCAAGACTCCAGCTCTCTGATGCCTCCTGCCAGGCTGGCTGGAGACATATCAGTCTTCCTAGATCTGCTTGTCACCAGGCTGTTCACACAAGAGGGGCACAGATACAGCTGAGGGTTTCTCAACACTGCCACACTTCTCTGTGAGGGATCAGAGGTTTGGGGGCCCATAAGCTCTGGATGCCTCACTAAATAGTCACCCCTGCCTAAGAGTGGAGAGGGACATTTGGCAGTGTCTTGTGACATTTTGATCAGCACAACGGGGATATGGGAGCATTGTTGCTATTGGCAACTAGTGGGCAGAAGCTAGAGAGATGCTGCTAAGCATCTTATGGCACACAGGACAGACCTTGACAACAAAGAAACCAGCTCGCCTGGATGTCCACCCTGCAGCAGAGTAACAGAAGGATGTGCCACTCGACCAAGCCCCCATGTGATTACAGTGAGGCCAAGACCGAAGACACTTGGGCTCCCTCGAGTGGTGAATAACACTATGACAGCCAGGAAGCACCCCTACCTGCAAGGGTGTGTGTGTGTGTGTGTGTGTGTGTGTGTGTGTGTGTGTGTGTGGTTTCAAATATGCCATTTTATCCATCACAAAATGTGCATCGGTTAATGGTGACAGTAATCTTGATGAATTATTAATGAGTCATTTTCTTCTCTCCATGTTGTTAATACCAGTGCAGGAGTCTTTTGCATTGACACTGGATTTTTTTATGATTAATCAGAAATATGTCCTTCCCATTTAGTTTAGAGCAGTGCTCGAGTATGAATCTGTGTGATTCCTTTCTGGGTGTGTGTGTGTGTGTGTGTGTGTTATTTTGCTTTTTGTTTCTTTGGGGTTTTTTTGTTGTTGTTGCTGTTGTTGTTTTGCTTTCCCTTGATGGAAACACAAGAGTTCCTGTCATGTTCTGTTGTCTCCCTTTTGGAAAGAGAATACTAGCGTTCCTCAAAGGGAGAGGACACAGGGCGGTAGGCAGCTGTATGATTCTGTTTCCCCATTTCCACTTTTCATCTCATAAGGCCATTCTGTAACTTCCTCTCGTAATATCCCCATTTTTCATTAAACTTGAGAGAAAAGTTTCTTTCACTGACTTAAGGACCTGCCAGCCTGTGTCTAGACTAAGATTGTAGGACATTATGTTGTACTTCTGTTCAGTAAGCCAGTCAGCTTTCTCGTGAGGAAGCTGATTTCCTTCAACTTTTGATCCAGAGTAAGGAGATGTCTGAGTAAGTGATTCTTGTGGGAATTCTTAGCACCATTAGAACCAGAAATGGTGGTGGGGTTAAATGAAACCCGCAGATGGAGATGGGGTTAGCTCTGAACGTTAGTACCCCTGGGAGAATCTCACAGGCTGAAGCCAGTGTCAGCAAGACTGCATTCCTTCCAAAAGCTTTAGAAAAGAGCCTGTCCCTTTTCACTCTCCAGGGTCAACAGTCCTCCTCTCCCCTTTCATCATGTTTAAAGCCAGTGATAGCAAATCTCTCCCTGGGCATTACTCAGTAGCCATCTTTCTATCTTAGATTTTCTTTTTAAATGCTTTAGTTACTCTACTCACGGACACCTTAATAATATTGCTAGATTTAGTCTTGGGTTGTTGTAGGTTTTCTTGCTATCACTGTAAGCTGTTTTTAATTTAAATTATTATCACAGAGTTCATATCTATTGGTTTTTGTAGAAACTGTATCATTATCTGAAAATTAGCATTTCAGGAACAGCTGTGGTCAGCCTTGGTGACAAATGAACATGTTATTCTCTATGCTTCTGAGAACTGCTGCCAGACTTTTGAACATGATCATAACTAAAAGTATAGTTAAATACTATACCTTCTATAAAAGTATAGTTAAAGACCATACCATGCCTCCTATAGCCTTGTACTGGAATCGCCAGTGAGCTCTGGTATCTGGGAATATTGTTTTGTCATGTGCTGAGGGCTTCCAGGCCTGCTTGGTGGTCAAAAGCATCTATCTCACTTTCAGAGACCAGGAATTTCTCTCAATTAAAAATGCTAAGAATCAAGGCTGGGCACCATGTAGACCAGCTGTTCTTTTGTAGTTACTTCACTACAGAGGAATTCAGCAGTTTGTTGTGTGGAATGCTGAGCTACCCACTAGAAACCCAAGGGTGTGTTTTTGTTTCAAGCTGAAGCACTGGTTAGATATAAATTTTTAGCCAATTTTAACTCACAAATTAATAAAAATAAAACATTTATATTCTGATAACCACGGGCCGGCCATTCATCCAGGTGGCCTAGAGATTCCCAATCAGTTTTCTTTGCCCTTGGTCCTGTAGAAATCATCCAGAAGGTAGTCATGTGACTCATGTGGGCCCAGGCCTCCCCTTCCGTTGATACCCCCAGGATAGCAGAGAACCGTTCTGGAAGCTATCCTAATGATTTGGGTCATATCTTTGAATCAGTAATTTCTACTCCAGTGCTCCTCCAGCACCCAATTAAGAGCTGACTGTGGCTGCCACAGGCATTGTGCTGTGAGCTGCTTTCGAGCATAATCGTGATCTAGTAGTGAAATGGGGAGGGATGTTGCTGAACAGGAGAAGTGCTGGCCTTAGGAAGAAACCCTGATGACCCCTGCTGCCTGCTGCTGCTGCTGCTGAATGCAGACCCATGCGGTTGTGTGTGGCTAAGAACATCAATATAGGGCTGTGTTTGGGGTGTCCATTCACTGGTGATGGCCTAATCCTGTTACCAGTTTGTACTCGTTTCTTTTGAATTATTTCTTTTCCTCATCTGTGTCTCACCTCCAGTGTGACTTCATTGATGGAGTTCTTCAATAGATTATTTATGGCTTCTTTCCTGCTTACAATTCCCTCAGGGAAAATCACAGTCTATTGAGAGGTCAGGGGAGTGAAATATCAACTGTCATCCAAGGAAGTGAGGAATGGACAGAGAGAATGAGTTGTGTGGTGTACCTCAGGACACGGAGAAGATTAGACTTATCCAGCTTTGGAGGCCAAGGAGATATGTTCTTTAGTCAGATGCAGAGAGAAAAGGAGAGGGGGTAGATCCCAAAGCCAATGGAAACCCGTTCTTAAAGACAACATGAACTCAGGATTAATGAAAAGAATGAGGAATGAGGTTGGAGAAACAAGGTGAGGCCAGGTGAATAACGGACCGTGTAGTATGCATTAAGGAAATTGAACCTTATTATTCTGAGGTAATGGGGAGCAATGAAAAGATCTAGAGTAGGAAGATGATGTTATCAAGTTTGTGTTCTAGAGAGCTCTATCTAATTGTGGTGCTGGAAATGAATTATCTTACATACTCATTTATTTAAAATGTAATTATTATAATTTCATATAATAACGTAACTACACAAAGTATCTTAGTTATTTTTATATCGGGTCTGAGGTTTTATGTCTGTGTTTTTCTTTTTTCAAGACAGACGGATAAGTCTCTGCAGTAGGTGTAATCCTCTTTCAAAGACTATTGACATAAACTACTTTTAGCCAAACTAACATTTTAATTTTTGTGAGGAAGGAACATGGGAAAAGGGATCAAAGCTCAGGAAGGAAGGGAAGATACCGTGGAGGGTGTAGCTTCTTCTTGTTTCTCTAGAAAGGCAGTTTCTCTTCTTACAATCACCCGCCTTCCTGGTTCCTTGTTCTTCAGCAGAAATTTTATATTTACAAAACTGTACCTTCATGTAGTCTTTATTGACCTTTTGAAAGCTGGTGCCCGTTGTTTTTACCTGTTCTCTTTCCATGTGACTTTAGCATGGACATCTTTCTAAGTCAGTCTTTAAGAGCATCTCATTCATGGTGGCAGCTGTGTAGCCTGCTGGTATGGGCCGGCCTCATAATGCACATAGTCCTTTTCCAATAACGGCCATTTGGATCTCTCCTCATCTTTTGATTTGGCAAATAGTTACGTAATTAATAATGATGCCATTGTCATTTCTCACATGAGCAGGTACCTCTGTAGGATAACTCTTCCAGAACGGGTTGACGGGAGCACAGTGTGCCTTTCAGTAACCTTGATTGATATGGCTGAAGTGCCGTGCACTGAGTTTTCGTTAGTTCACAATCCAACTGGAAATGCATGAGTTTGTCAATGCTGTACATTCTTCTGTGGTTTCTGCAGTTTAATTGGGGGGACACTATTATACTCTAACTTTAGCTTGCATCCGTGTATTGTAAGCAAAGCTGAGCATCCGTCCTTGTGAATATGATTTAGTGGTCTGTACTGTCCTTCGAACTCGGTTCTTATTCCATTCTTACCTGAATAATAGGCTATTAGTAAAATACCTAACTGGTCCTTAAAGGGCATTTATAGAAGTTCTTGAGATATTAAAATCATGTGATCTGCATTGAAATCATTTGTTTTTAGGTTTATCATTTATCTGTATTTAAAAAGACATTTTTAACAGCAAAATAATTGTATTTAAAAAGACTTTTTTTTTCAGTGTGTGTGTGTGTGTGTGTGTGTGTGTGTGTGAGTACGTGTGCATGCATGCAAGCGCATGCATGATCGAGGGCAGCATGGCAGCTATGCAGAAGTCAGAGGACAATTTGTGCAGGTTGGTTCCCTCCTCCCATACTGCACATCCCGGCGACCAGGTTCTCAGGCTTAGATGCAGGTGCTTTGCCCTCACGCTGTCTCTCCTTGTCTGTTTTAAACTCCGTTTTGTTTTTATATATCAATAAATATTAATATGTAGTATGTTTGTAAACATGTATGCTTATTATTTTTCTTTTTTATCCTTTAAAGGTTTTATGATAATTTTAACCTTTTCCGAAAAGGTTTATTTTTAAAGGGTTGAATTTAGGCTTTGGATTCTGTTACAGTTTGAGAAAAGTCTTCTAATTCAAGATTACAAAAAAAAAAAAAAAACACATTACCTCCATGACTTCAGTTATATTCTACCACCAATACTTGACAGTTTTAGTCTATAGAAATGGTCACATGGTTATATCCTTACAAGTAACACTTGGTGTTTATTCATTTGTAAGATGTGAAGTCACGTCCAATTTCATAATTTGCAAAGAGGCCCAGAGAGACAGGTCTGAGGTGAAGAGCCCTTGCTGCTCCTGCAGATGACCTGGATTCAGTTCCCAACAATATGGCAACTCACAACAAGCTGTGATTCTGGTTCTAGAGGATCTGACATCTTCTTCTGGCTGTCAGGAGCAACTGCACACACATTGCACACAAGCATACACCCAGGCTCACAGGTTAGGTAAAGAAATCTCTAACGTTTCGCAGGTGCCAGCCTGACTGAGTGATTCTTCTCTTCCCCCTGACTGTGCAGCCTTCTCTGAGCATTCCCTTGCAAAGGCTTCTGATTTTCGAAGTTCTCCCACTGTTCTGCTTGCCCATTCCAGCTGCTGTTCTTTAAGTTCTACATAACCTTACCCTTGCCTTCCACCTCTTGTCCTGTACTAGGAATCAAAGTGAGTTTCTTGTACATGCTGGGCAGGAACTCCATGACTGAGAGTCACACACACACACACACACACACACACACACACACACACACACTTTTATAAAGGCATATTTTTAAACTGGTTTCTTCACTGTTTGCAAGTTTTCAGGTCTGGAAATTTTTTTGAACTGAGTGGCTTTTGCTATTTGGCTAATGGGCCTCACATATCTTCCTCATTAGCTTCCATCCCTGAACATCCCTAATCTATACATTGTCTTTGCTCTAATCTCTCTTTAGAAATTTGCCACCTCCTCCTCTGCAAACTGAAGGCCTTGTTGATAAAGCCTTGAGGAATCATGTCCACCATGCTAGATCCTCAAGGGAATCTCCCATCAGCCTGTCACGACATTCCACATACCTCTCCCTTCCATGAAATCACAGCTTCATCCTCCATAGTAAACACTGAATTATTCATGACTTTTATTACTCCACACATATTTAACCTGCATGACTTAGGCTTCAAAAGTAGATGATTAAACATTTAATTACATTACATTAAACCCAAGATCTTTGTGGTTGACATCATGATGCACAGCGATTTATATTCCTTTGGGCTTGGGCATAACATTAAATTCTTGTGTATTCACATCATACATCTGTGTCCATTCATTCAGTCCATCACCAACTGTGTACTGCAGGCCCGTGTGTACCAGGCACTGAGACTCATCAGACACTTATATCAAGCAAAGCTATGTTAGCTATCAATAACTAAAGGTTGCTGGTATCATATCTCTCCTCACAGCTCTGTCTGTGCTCCACTGTTTCAACTCAGGACCCATTTATCACCTCCCTGGAGAGAGGACCAGCCCTGTCCTAGGCTCAGGGTACATCAGAAGTAATCCACTCATATTTGGTGGATTATCACCTTGTAAAATCAAAAAAACCATTTCAGAGATCCAGTATTCCAACACATTTTTGTTAGCATGATTCCCATGTGGCAAGTCAGAGATAAGTTCCACTACACATTATTATGATGTCAGTTTGCATGATTTAGGGTGACACCTTTGTACAGGTGGCAGCATATACCTTGATCTTTACAACCTGGATGAAGATGTCTCATAGAAGTCTTGATCTGTATTTTTAGCTATGTATTTGTTATATATATATATATATGTATATATGTGTATATATATATACATATATATGTATGTGTGTGTTGTGTATTTATATATTATATCTTCTTTGATCTGAAAACAGCACTGCTTTCAAAAGATGTAATTATACAACCAGGGAATGTTATAATCACTTCAGGTAGGAATGCATCCTTATCCCAAACATATAATTATTAGATAACTTCCAGGTTTCTAAGATGACATTACTCTTGGTTATTTACTAGGAAATAAATGAGTAAACTAATAATGGCAATGGGGTCTTAGTCCTTCCTTCTTAACGGATGCTTCAGAAGAGATCCTTTGTAATTCCGTCTCCCTACCATATGTCTCTGTTGACATTAAAGTGCTTAGTTCCAAATGAGTTGGCTTCATTCAGGCATCTTAATTCAAGAGTGGATGATTAGATCTCAAGCTAAAACCCTATTAGTATGGAAGCACTTGTATTTTTGAAAGGTATTAAGAGAACATCTGAGTGTGGCTGCAGATAAATCTTCCCTATCTCATAGTAGGCTGACAAAAAAATAATCTCATTTGATCCTCAAATGAGTTACAGACTAGCTCCTTGTTCCAATTAAGTGCCAAGGAAGAAATCTACCCAGGGTTTGTTACACGACCTACACACTATGAAGACTCGAATTTTATTATTTGCTAGTACTCATTTTAGAGATCCTTGTCCCCAAGCATCCAAAGTCTGAGAGGACCAAATGGCTTTTACACATTGAAAGAAAAAAGAGTTGGAAGATTCAGAGATGAGAGCAGAAGCCCATCTCTCTAGGACTCATAGTCTGAATGTCACCTAGCGGCAGGTTTGTGGGAGCTCAGGGTCTCTTTAAGGAACCCTATGACAGAAAGCAATCTGTATAAGTAGAAGTGGACAAACCACATCACACATGTTTTCAAACCCTTTGGGGAAGCTTGTACTGGTACATATAAAATGCAGTGCTATGGTTTTATTTTATATTATTTTTCCTTTATTTAAGCACGTGGGTCCTAACTAATAGGATTCATCCCCTTCTCCTCCCCTCTTCCAGTTAATTTGCTTTAGTCCCTGTGTAATCCTGTCATCAGCAGGGTACAGGGATCTTCGTATGGGGAATGTGAAAATCATTTGATAACCATCTGCCTAATGTTTTGGCAGATATTTGTCTAGCTAACAGGACTACTGCCACGTTGGGATGCCTCATCAGGACTAGGCATGTCTACGAGGGAATGGGGAAGAATATAAAGTTTCAGGATTGAGAGTTCCTAATTATGTTTTGACAGGTGACCTGACGCGCTCTAGCTAGAAGAAAGGAAGGCAATATTAATCTATCATTATATGATTTCAAAGGCACCTGTTAGCTTCCTCCCATCTCTCCCTCCCTTCCTCTCTTGCCCCCTCTCCTCTTCTATTTCTTCCTTCCTTCCTTCCTTGTTTTTTTCCCTCCCACTCCTTGATTTCTTCTCTTCTTCCCTCCCTTTTTCTATTTTTATATGAAAATATTGTAGAGATAATGACTCCGAAAAGATGGGCTTTGACTAAAGTGCCTGGAGAGTTTTAGAAGCACAGGCTTCCATCTGTACAATCCCTGGCTGTTTTTCTTCTGGTTCTCATCATTGTTGACAGATACTTTATTGCTCTCTAGAAACACTGATAACAATGAATGAAGAAAAAAAGAAAAGATGTTTTATAAGAACTGGAATGAGCCAGGAATGATGACACACAACTATAATCTTAGCTCCAGGGAGGGCAGAGGCAGGAGAGTTACTACAAGTGTGAGGTCAGTCTGAATTGGGATTCTGGTTTGTAGTTTAACTTAACTGAAGGACTAAATCAACCTGGAGTTAGTCGAAATTGCTCCAGTCAGACACTCAGTCTAGAACACTGGTTCTCAACCTGTGGGTTTCGATCCCTTCAGAAGCTAAACGATCTTTCACAGGGGTAGCATACCAGATACTCTACATAGCAGATGTTTACATTATAATTCATAACTAACAAAAATACAGTTGTGAAGTAACAATAAAAATAATTCTATGGTTGGGTGTAACCACAACATGAGAAACTGTATTAAAGGCTCACAGAATTAAGGGTTGAGAACCATTGGTGTAGAATGCTATGTGATTCTGTTATGGAAGGTATTTGTAGACTGACTATATATTTGACTAAGATAAGATAAAAAATTACCGTTAATTTGTTATTTACTATTGGTTATTTTATTAACTGACATGCTATTGTATTGTTTTTAATTACTTACCCTTTCCATATACATGTGTTTAAAATCTTTATCTGTTATAGATATATACTAACTTGACTAAGTCAGTTCTAACACTGAACAAGGACACATAAGGGACCAATATACTTGCTATTTTTGTATAAGGTTAAACGTGCTTCATAACAAAATTTAAAAGAAGAGAAACTATTATAAAATATGTCATGTGTACAAAAAATAACTTAATTACAATTACCTATTCACTAACCAGCTGAAGATTTAAAACATATCAGGGTATCTGAAGAAAACAATAACAAAACAGCTTTATACTGTTTTTGCCTCAATTATCCAGCTGTGTTTGTGGAGTCCCACCGGGAGAGTAGCTGCTGGTGTCAACTCATTAGAATGAGTAACACCTCACATGTTCAGTCCAGCTGGCTGGAGTGGACCTGGCTTCAGGCTTCACTGTGTTATCATGGAGCCAACTCAGGCTCGAGAATCAAGAACACCTGGACTAAAAACCCTGCCTTAAAACACAACTGTCCCTCCCTGAGTCCCTCCCCAGACTCCAAGTCCCGTGACCTCATCTGTAAAACTATGATTATTGACATCAGCCTTGAAAATGCAGTTGAAGCGTTACAAACAATGTCTGTGAATTGCAAAGCCATTACCCAGAGAACTGAAACCGTTTCAACCTAGGTTTTAACATATACCTCTGAGTGAGCAGTAAGCAAAGACCTGCAGGCCAGCTGCTGAAACAAAGCCCAATCTGCTGATCTCTTAAGAAAACAGAATCATCTCCCGGGAAGTGTTCTCGAGGATGGGAGGACAAGGTCAAGACAGGTGTAAGATTGGAGGGAGGAAGTCTGATTTCAGCTGTGTCTTTAGGGTGAAATTGGAGAAAGTTTACTGTATTAAGACTGAAAGTAAAGAGGGGACTATCTCTGCACCCACCAATCATCCCAAGAAGGGGCAGTGAATGGAAGAACAATGAATGGATCTGAGGGGCTTTTTATGAAAATTAAATACAATTACATTATTTTTCCCTCCCCTTTCCTTTCTCCAGTCCCTCCTGGGTACCTCTTTTGCTCTTTTTCAAAACCATAGTCTTCTTTTTTTTCTTTGTTATTGCCATATAAATATAAATGCCTAAATAAATAATGTGCTCAGTCCATTTAATGTTACTTGTGTTTATGTGATTTCAGGTATTGGATAACCAATTAGGGGGCTCCTCCCTGGTGAGGACTTTTTCTCCGGGTCTTGGCATTCCTTAATTGCATCCCTCTAGTTCTTTGACTAGGCGTAGGTCCAGTGAGTTTCCCCCTCCCATGCCAGCATGTCTGACGGTGTAGTTCTTATAGGTCCTGTATAGGCAGCCATACTGTTGAGCTATCATAGTTGACGCTATCCTGTCATCTCTAGGAAATAGTCTAACAGCAGATCTCTGTCCTCTGGCTCTTACAGTCTTTCTGTCCATCTTCAGAGATGTCCCCTGAGCCGTAAGTGCAGGGGATGTACTGGAGGGGTAGCAACTGGGGTTGGGCACAATGAGAGGAGTTGTCGAAAAAAATACTCATTTTTCAACTTTAGTTTCCCCATGGGCAGGAGTTTCTTAGAAAAAAATGAAGTTCAGCCTTGTTCAGAGCTTTGAGATGCTGAGTGGCCAGGATTTCTTCTCATACATGGGGCTTTACAAAACACTTTTATTATTTTTTTAACTTCCACCTTCCAGCTCTGCTATGAACTAAGGTTGTGTAAAACTGCATTTCATCAGAGTTAATGTGATTTGTGCTCATCTTTCTCACCCACACTCGCTGCTTTTGACCATCTCATGTCGCCATTACGCAGCACCTTTCTAATACCATTGCGGTCCTCGGACGGCCGGACTCAACGTTGTCTGCACATTGGAAGACTTCTGTCTTGATCCCAGTGTTTCAGATCAACTAAAACAGAGCCCCTAGAGTGGAGCAAGGGAGTCTCAGCTGCCCCAGGAATCCCTTGTGCACATAAACTTGAAAACCACAGTTTGAAGTAGAGCTAGAGAGCTAATGCCGTGGCAGGGGGGAAGATTGACTTCTTCCTCAAAGTGGGTAGACCCTGACAGTGACTTCTAACTGCTGAAACCTTTGAAAGTTGCTAAACTTGCTACAAACATTAACAGTGACCCAAGGGTTATGTGCAAACATCTGCTGTTGAAATTCTGGATTGAAGTCCATCAAACTTCTCCGAGAGTTGAAGTTTCCTGGTAGCCACTTTTTGTTGCTGTTGTTACCTGTTCAACTGGTTTCCTCTTCTTTACTGGCTTGTCACAGAGTTGTTCCATTATTCAGCTTTGGCACTAACCCAAACAGGGAGCAGTTTTCTTTGTACGATTTGCACATATGTCTCTTCCCTACCCAGACAAGACTTCTGTGAATGTAGCTAACTTTTCTGGAGATTGGGGATGCTGCACACGCCAAAAAGCTTGAAGAAGAATACTAAGTAGCAGATATTGATGGTGTGGAAAGTCCGTTGGTCACCTCACCTGTTGTGTGACTAACCATACCTCCCTTCTTTCAAACTCCTGATCTGCCTCTTTGCTCTTCTCTCCAGAGAGAAAGAGGCTCCCTCTATGTCTTCCGAGGAACTTGGCATTCATTTCCATTCACATCCCCACTCTCAGCTTTGAGATTTTCTTGCAGATTTTCTTTCTTTCATAAAGACCTTTGATAACGTATCAAATCTTCCAGAAAGCCCCTCTACATCTGGACTATGTCCTTTAGATAAGGAAAGTATTGAAGAAAGGGTTACTGACAAAAAATAACAATTATTTCTTCCTGATTTCTTCTTGTGAACAGTTAAATCAAATCAGACATTAATTTAAATATTTTCAGTTCCTTGATTCAGTTGGTTTTACCCCTTTGCCCCACCATGGTAGATACTGAAGGAAACATTTCTAAATGGCAAAAATGAATTCCAGAAAGAACCAGCATAGTTGGTCACAAGACAGACACCCAACAGACACCGGTCACACAACTGAGTTATAATACAAGAAAGGAACAGAGTGTCCAATGAGCTCAGTCTCCAAGCATCCAACCTCACAGACATTGACCTGCTGTGATTTTTATTCTCAAAGAGTGTGATATTTGCAAAGGTACAGGCTTTTTAACTCCAATTTATTCCTATATATGATTATACAAGTGATGTGTATGTGTGAGTGTGTGTGAGTGTGTGTGTGTGTGTGTGTGTGTGTTGACTTAATCTCCAGACTTACTGTTCAGAAGACTACAGCACTACGAATTACAGAACTGACTACTTCTCCTTCCAGGACAAGGACCTGAATGAGTCTTCCTTCTGTGTACAATTAGAACTCAAATCTAAACGAGTATATGAAAAGCCCCATCTTAAACTCACAGACGAACTCTCATGAAAGGAGAGAATATCAGTCCACAAAACAAGGTAACTGTTCTATCAGTAGAATGTGAACTCCCAGTTTTACAAATTCCATTGTATAGGGAATATTAAAAAATTCTCAGATGCCACTAAAGTGAGGAGGCCAAAAACCTATGTGTCAAAGAGTTATCCATATGGGTTAATGTGAACTAGAAATAATCTTGTCATTTCTCTTCATTCCGATCCTTAGCCAAGGGCTGTAAAGAAAATTTACAGTGTTTAACCTTGACAGTGAGTGAAGGTAAGAAAACAATAAATTACCACTGAGAACTCCTAACTCCAGTTATCTCAGATTTACTGCCTGAATCCACATTCTCTGAGTGGCTTGAAAAACCTCAAGCCAAGAATTTAATCGGGAGTGACGTCTAGAATAGTCGTGCCCCCAGATGCTTGGTACAAACAAATGCACATCCTTCATAAAGTACATATCTCTGTGCCAGACCCCAAATAATTCTCGTGAATAAGATTCCAAGAATATTGAACATCCAACAATAAAAATCAACTAAACGCACAAGGAAATAACTCTCAATGAGCAATAACTTGAACTCAGCAGACACAGACCCGTAAGGACTTCAGATCATGGCAGTTTCAGACAGAATACTTTTTTAAAGTATGCATAATATATTTAAAGAGATATATTATAGACTTGAAAACATGTGGAAGAAATAATGAACTATGAAATGGCAAATGGCTGAGAATATTTCTAGAGAACTAGATTGAATTCCTGCAAATGCTGCATACCATTCCTTAAAACTCGCACACATGCACACACACACACACATGCACAATCTGCCTTACTTAGTATAATGATAGCATGTTGGTTCTGTTACACACACAGATAGACATTCAAATCAGTTAGAGATGTGAACTAAGGTACTTTCAAATGGAATTCCATTTCATTTGGAAGTACATACTCTCAAAAATTCTCTGTAACTTTTTCTAAGAAAACTTGTTTGAAAGTATGCAGTTGAAAAAAAGGTTAAATGATAATTATTAACATTGGATAATTGATATATTAAGGTCTTTCTTCAATACTTTTCTATTTATTCTTGCTTATGCATAATTTTATGTAATCATTAGTTTATTTAGGAAAAGAAAGTGTATTTAACCAGCTAGCTTTGCCAAAGATATTGCACTGTTTATTAAAGCAAACCTTTAAAGTATAATTTAAAAATACATAGCTATTTTAAGTGTTTTCATATCATTTTACTGTATACATGGTATAGATATGAATTTTCATAGGCTGACACAAACTATGACTAGATGTTATATAGGAATAATGGAAGTGGGCAGGCTTGGTCGAAGAGATATATAATTAATTATCCAGGAAACAGCACAAGAAACACAACCGTGGTGGTAACTAATGAAAACAGAGATTTGGTAGGCTCAACTAGACAACGTGCAGGCTTCAGTGGAGTCCCAGAAGGATAGGAGAAGGATGATTAAGCAGGGACAAAGTCTGAAGGGCTAATGACAGAGAACTTCCAGAGCTGAAGAAGCATACCAATTCAAGTTCAGGGAACTTTAATGGTCTAGTGGGGTAAGAGCACTTGTCAAACAAGCCAATCAAATGTGCCCAGTCCCTGAAACCCACAGTAGAAGAGAGACAACTCCTGAAAGTTGTCTTCTGACTCCACACATCCACTGTGGTGTGAGTGTTCCTGCTCTCATAAGCAGACACACACACACAACATACACAACACATACACAAAACACATCACACACTCCACACATACCACACGCACACCACACACACACACACACACACACACACACACACACAATACACACCATACACATATAATAAACAAAAATTAAAGACTAAATAAGTAAGAAACCTCACAAATCCCAAATAGTCTAATTAAGATGAAATCCATAGTTGGACACAGTATAGTAAAACTGAAAACAGGGGAAAAAAATCACATAAACAAAACAACCAAAACCAAGATAAAGAAACAGTCTTACAAGATCTGGCAGGTGGGTCCCACTTCTCAGCAGCTAACTCTTTGAGAGCAATTTTCTTTGATTATTTTCTGTGTGTGTGTGTGTGTGTGTGTGATTTGCAGGTGGTAATGGTAATAAAGAACAAGGAAATGCTTGGCCCGGAGTAAGTGTGTCAGTTACTTCTGAGAGAAGTCAGACTGGACAGTAAGGGCTTGTGGGACCAGTCCCTGCAGTGTCCCTCTCCCTCGCCCTCTCCCTCTCCCTCGCTCTCTCCCTCTCTTTCTCTCTCTCTCTCTCAATTTGTTATTTATTCTTTCATATATTAAATCCCAACTACAGTTTTTCCTCCCTCCTCTCCTCCCAGCCCCTCCCACAACATTCTCTTTTGATTTGATTGAGCCTATACTCAGCTAAGGATTATTAGAAATGTGCATATGTCCTCATATTCTTTGGACATGTTTCATAATCCTTAAAAGGTCAAAGAGTAAATGGATTTCTGGCATTTAGAAAATGTTAAATGCTTGCCTAAGAAAACAGGTGTCTGATTAGTTAAGGCTGCCTCTCACAGTGTACAGTTTTTAGTGCCCACTGTCTAATTGTCGTACAAATTTCTCTCTAGCATGAGGCCGAGCATACCTATTCAGAGTATTTGTCCATTCTCCGGGATACACCAGTCATTATTACGTTTGTGGCATCCAGATCTCTGCTTTCCTTGCTCCTTGTCACCTGTGTCCATTGATCAGTTCCTTTTAGATGCTGACTTTGGAAAGACCTATTATTATTTGAAACTTTAGATCCCTTTCTATGGTCTATATTGAGTTTATAAATACTTAAACCTGCACTATCTGTCCCATGAGTTCATTTGTGCCATTTGTCTTAGTATTATCAATATCTTGCATCTACCCTAATCCACATAGTAATTACAATTCTATATATCCAACTGCCTACCTGAAATCTCAAGTCTCTCAAGACAGTTCTGTCAGATTTATATCTTAGAACTCCTTTGCAAAAGTGGCAGTTGAGTTCAAGAGCAAAACTAGAGAGAAAAGGTAACAGATGAGAACTCTAAGCTGCACTAGGGATTCCCAACAGAGCTCACAGAATTATTAAAGTAACCAGCATCTATTTCAGACTCTCAGCTCACAGCCCAGAGAGGAGAACTCGGGGGCTCTTCCTTGCCCCCGGAACTATGTAGTTAAGCTGCTATACTTATATGGTGCTGTTATGGTGGCCCCAGGAAAATACTGTATGGCTCTATATTGCCTGCCATTCTTCAAATGCAGTTTCCTTTGTATGGTTCTCACATGATCCTCACTGTGACCTCCTGGGGGAAGTGTCATCTGCAACTCAGGTGCCTGGGTGGCTAGGCACAAAATGTCAATGAGGACAATGTTAGGAAAAGTCACACATGATTTGGAAATTTTTTTAAGATTTATTATTATTATTATTAATTATTATTATTATATAAGCATACTGTTGCTGTCTTTAAACACACCAGAAGAGGGCATCAGATGGTTGTGAGCCACCATGTGGTTGCTGGGATTTGATCTCAGGACCTTTGGAAGAGCAGTCAGTGCTCTTAACTGCTGAGCCATCTCACCAGCCCCAAAAAGTGACACATGAGCACACGTGAGTTTGTTAATAGTGCTAGAGCAGAGTGTAATGTGAAAAATGCACTGTGCATGCACGTGTAACACAGTCCAGGAGTGCAGGGCATGGTAACCATGGCTAATGACATGGCCGCTTGGTAAATCTCCTCCAGGGCCAACTGAGTTACTCCTGAGGGTTCTCGACTTGAGTTAAGCCTCCCAAGAAGCTTTCTCTAGTAGTAATAGGGTTCACCACATTGTTAGATGTTGGGTGCGTTAGGGGGCAAATTGGAAGGAATGTGCAACTGGGAATTAATCAGTTAAAAGGTCAGAACTTAAAGTGTGGGTTTTAGTATTAGATGGATCCCACATGCGTTGAACTTTAAAATCATTGCATGAGGTTTTACTATAAGCAAGTTCACCATAAAGAGGTTTCACCATGCAAATAATGGGTAAAGAAATGCAATCTCCATCCTGAGTTTTAAAAACACAATTAAAATTGGTGCAGGCTCGCTGAGCCTTGCCAAACCCTGCTTTAAATAACAGTTTGGAGAATCGCAAACTTCAATTACTTTTGGCAGTGCCTTGGCTTTCCATGAGGCACTATAGGTTATTAAATGCGTAGCTATTTAGTTTGCTAATGAATAGTTTATCCTACATTCAATTAGGCTAGTTTTCCCTTTTTTCCCTCCTTTCTCTCTTGATTTTTTTCCCCATCATCCAAAGAATCGATGATAATCAAGAAAAAGGTATCAGGGTCCATATTTTTTATCCAAGATATATCTTTATGACCAGAGGGTTTCTAGATAGACACCTGCCTTGTTCTTATAACCTTAGTATCTACCTTCTGTATCAATAACTGCTATATGATGATAATGGAGAGAATAATTGCAGTCATATATAATCTATGCAACACTGTTCAAACTGTTCAAACCTTCTATTCATTATTTCACATTTTCTCTCAACACCCTCATATAGATAAAGAACCTATTATTTGCTATTTTTAAAGCCAGTGAAGCAAAGGAGGTTAGATGGCTTTCCCAGATCATGAATGTCATCATGAGGAAGGAAGGGCACAGTCTGAGCTAGCAGGATGAGAGTGTTCACTTTGTGGTCCTTGAGTCTCACTGGCTACTTCCTGGTTCCTGTCTCTGGTGTATGTGGTAAAAGAAATGAGAACAAGGCAAGCTATAGTGCTTCTGGGTAATTTTGATGGCCAAGTTATCAAGGTCTGATCAGTTAGCTTGCCTGTTCAGATTTAATTGTTTTTCCATTCTCTCTCTCTCTCTCTCTCTCTCTCTCTCTCTCTCTCTCTCTCTCTCTCTCTCTCTCTTTCTCTCTCTCTCTCTGTGTGTGTGTGTGTGTGAGTGTGTGCGTGTGTATGTGTGTGTGTGTGTGCGCGTACATTCCATAGAACACATGTAGAAGACAGAGGACAACTTGAGTAAATTAGTTCTTTCCTTCTACAATGTGCATTTCGGGTCATCAGCCTTGGCAGCAAGTGTCTCTACCTAGTAAGCCATCTTACTGGCTCTTGTTGGGATTCTAAATCCACTCTAGTTTGGAGAGATTTGGGCCTTAAAGAATTTGATATTCACTGGGCTTGGTACGTACATCTTTAGACCCAGTCCTTGGGAAGCAGAGGCAGGTGGATCTCAGAGTCAAAGGACAACCTGGCTTACCGAGCCTTCTAAGACAGTTAAGGCTACATAGTAAAATTCTCTCTTGGAAACAAACAAACAAACAAACAAAAAAGAATTTGATATTTATACAGAAGATCAAAATTGACCAAGTACTCTACCAACTTAGTATACATGTACCTATGGCAGTCTTCAGAAATGGACAATGTTAAAACTAACAGTGGCAAAACATTTAACCATTAGTTAAGGAAAGCTTTTTGCATTTTTTGACACAGGATCTCGTCACATAACCTAGGCTGGCATCACATTTGCTATGCAGGCCAGGCTGGTCTTGATCTCCTGATCCCCTGCCTCACTCTCTTGAGGTGATGTTCCACAGGTGCTGCCACATCCAGCCAAAAGCCTTTACACATACGTCAGCTTCTTCTGAACTTCGAAAGTGAGGCCACACTTCAGATTTCAAGGCACACCCAGATACGTTTGACTTCTGAAACTAGAGATTAGTGACAGGGTGCTCCGGTTCTTCAGTGAAGAACGGAGGGGCAGGAAACTAACAAACTGCCTGGCCTTTGAAAAGCCATGGGCTAGTGACTGCTCTCAACCCCATATACCTGGGGCCCGGTGCCTCCTGTTGTGACAGCTCAGTCATTTTTAAATGCAAACTTGTTAAGAAAAAAAATCTAAAGAAAAAAAAAAGGTCCAAGTGATGAGCCTCTCACCTCAGTCAGTACCACAGAGGGCGTGACCCTAGTTCCCACCTACCTACCTACCTACCTACCTCTCCTCTCTAACTCTCCCTCGCCCTAAAACACCTCTTACTTCCCGCTTCAGGTACTAATTTCTGGGCTGAAGTGATTCAGATATTGGCTAATCTAGGGCATAAGGTCAATAAATCAGCTAGAACCCGGTAGAGATGGCTTCTGCCTTGGGAGCCTTCTCCACTTCTGTTTCTTATTCTCACCACAGTTTCCAGTTGGGTCCCTCTGATCCTGAGACTGGAAGCACCTTCCCAGGCCCTGAAGCTCTCTTCCCTGTGGAGAACAGCCATACCCTTCATCACAACCACTCAGCAACATGAAGTCAGGAAACGTCAGGCCACTGTGGGCCTTGCCGTGAGCCTGCTCTTCCGGTCTCTTCTCGTGCTGACCTGAGACTCAGGGCAGCAAGCTCTGATCCACTGAGGTCCACAGCCCTCCGTCCTAAGGCCAACCAAGTATGCACCACACAGTTTGCAGCATGTTGCACATTGAGTTCATCCTCACAGCGTCTCTATAAAGTAGATATTATCTTCCCCTGCCTCCCCGCCCCCAATAAGAAAGAAACAAACCCAAAAAGGTCAAATGATCTGTCCAAGGCTTTTAGCCTTAATGTAGATTATGTCCCATAGTGAAAAACCTGAATAAGATGTTCAAGGTCCTGGATTCAATCCCTAGCACTCCAGAAAACATAGCCTTAAGAAATAGAAAAGAACAGTAGTTCCTTGGTGAATCTGTCCAAGATAAAAACCCAGACTGCTAACTGGTTCCCTTCTTTCCATCGCTTCTCTTCCCACAAGCCTCAGGTCTTAATGTGATGGAGGGAAACTTGCTGTCCATCCTGAGGGGTCCCTCTCCCACTTTATGGGGTCCTCTTCCTGTATGCAGAGCCTGACTCTCCGAAGCTGGAGGCTTTCAGCTGTTTGGGGGACTCTTTGATGTCTCACATTATCATTAATAGATCACCCTCTTCGGGAGGCTTCCAGAGTCCTGGACTGCCAGTCATAGAGGTCAGGCCGTATGCTCCGGAGTGTTATGTAGAGGAGGAATTCTATTAGAGAGCTTTGCATCTGGAGTTTTATAATGGTGCCTTCGGGCAAAAAAAAATTAAAATGAAACCAACAACCAACAACGCCCCTGCCCCCACCAACCCACAGTTCCAGCTTTCCCCACAGCAAGATTTCTGACTTGGTTAAATAGAATTCATTAATAAGCAGAGGGAAAATCACTCCAGGCAGTTTACTCTTGAACATGTAAGCTGTTAAAACATTTTGTGGTTACAAGCGTTCTGAAAAATCATGAGTTTTCTCCAGTGTTTTGTGATTTCTCAGAATCAGAGATATTCCGATGCAGGACATGTTCAAATCCAAGTCAGTCCACCTTCCTGCAGTGTCCATGATAGAGGCTCACATGGAAGTGTGACACTCAAAGCCACCAAGTGTTTGGACTTCTCCCACTTTCAGTTGTTTGAAAATACAGCTTATTCTCCGAGGCATGTGCTGTATACATGAAATCCTCGGTCCCTTATAGGTATCAGATTGTCTAATTTTAATTTCTATCTCTTGCTCTCTCTCTCTCTCTCTCTCTCTCTCTCTCTCTCTCTCTCTCTCTCACACACACACACACACACACACACACACACACACACACACACACACACAGCTTCCTAGGATGGGGGTAGTGTTCTAGAAAGTGCCCAAGAAGGACCCTAGGAGGAGGGGGCCGTGGAGCCTTCTTTGTAGGGGGGTTCCCAACCTGTCTTTGTCTGAAAACTGGGCAGCCAGCCAGCCTCAGCCCAATGGGTTGGCGTGCTTGGCCTCCAGCCCAGTGAGGGTCTGACTGTCATTTCCCCACCCCCAGTGAGGCAGGAGGCAAACAGAAAAAGAGAGCGACTGGGGTGGAGAAAACAGTGGAGTCTGGGGAGGAGGGAGGAGGAGTGACAGAGGAGACAGGGCTCAGCTGGGAGGTGGGGACCCGAGCAGTCCCTGGCCCCTTGTCAAGCCCCTTTCCTCTGCTAGAATCCATTATGAAGGACCAGAAGATAACAGCTCCATCAGAGGGACACCACCCCAGTTGGGCAGCAAAGCTGTTACGCTAACAATGAGACCCTGGTAAACATCAATCTTCCTCTTAAAGACTCAAGAAGGGAAGTCAACAGTTAGTGTCTTCCAGGAGAGAAATCTGTCATTTAGTGCCCCTCTAAAAGGAGAAATACTGGTCATCTTGGAACACTTTGCTGTTTGAGCCTGTAAACAATTTGATCCACAATGTGTGTATGCATCTGGTCTTATATTATTGTTCTTTCTTACAAAATAAAACTGTATTCAACACTTACTAAAGAAAAAGAAATTCTTCCCCACACTCAGCTTAAGTCACTCATCCAAAAGACCAATCCTGACATGCTTCAAATATGTCCCTAGGGGCAGGAGACTAAGACAACAGGACAGTGTCTGTGACCTCCAGGAGAAACACGGACTGTAATGGTGATAGCCATTTCTCTTTGAATGGTTCTTCCCCCCAGCCCCCCCCCCCGCAAAAGTTTTGTATTGTACTATTGTCCATAAACATATAATAAGCTGACTTTGTGGCAAGTCAGAGACGCAAATATTTTAGAAGACGTCTAGCTCAGTTACCCTGACTTTTATGAGAGGGATCAGTGAGCAGCTCTGTGGTCAAGCAGGAAGAACAGATGGAGAAGGTGCTAGAATTCAGGAAAAGCATCTCCCCTCCCCCTCCTCTCATCAAACCTTCTCTGCCTTGATCAACTGAGCAGTTTGTTTCTCAGATGTATTTAAATGGAGAGTTTGCTCTTGGGCATTTGTATTAAGATAGCAAAAGTCAAATGTCCATGCATCCTATTTAAGAGGCCTCAGTACTGCCAGATGCAGTTGAAAGGGCCTTATTTCCAGCTGGACTATGCCACAAAACCCAACACAAGGTGAGCCCGGCATATCATGGTGACCTTCCCTCAGGCCCTTGCTCCTTATTTTACATTCTTCCCGGTAGGACTGCATTTTGGGAAGTCATAAGGAGTTGATCTGTAATGGAAGCTGAGATTGTGATGGTTAACTTTGGCTGTTGGAAACGGAGTCAGGATGATATCATGTATAGCTTTCGGGTTCAAGAGGATAGCGGAGCGGAGATGAACTGCCTTCCCATTGCAAACCAGCAGCAAAGCCTATACAATATGGTCCCCAACAAGTCCCAAATACCCAATGTCTGCTTGATGACCATTATATACCATATTTAAAACTCATATTTCTCTCTCTAAGAGTTTGACCCCCCACCCCAGGGCAAGAATGCATGGTTCAGCTGTTCAAAAGAGCTTTTACTTGTTCATTTCAGGATCTCCAGAGCTTTCCTCCCATTTATCAAGCAGTGCACAGTCAGCTCCTGAGAGCAGTTGGTCCCATCAGCCTGGGACCCTGAGTGCGGAGACATAGTAGGGCCCTGTGATAGCACAAGCAGAGGAAACCTTATTTTGGACATTGTTGCATGGTATATCCTAGATTGACAGATATATGAAATGGCTTACAGAGGAGCTAATGGGATGTGCTTATTGAAACTGTGATAACTAAGGCTTCTGCCGTGCTTAGCCTGAGCCAGGCCTGTTTTAAATACTGACATAGACCTGTCTATCTGTGCTCAGTCCTGTGGGGTAGATGCCATTATTGGTACCTAATTAGAAAAGCACAGAGGTTAAAAATGGCCTACTCCCCTGTGGGAAAAGAAAAAGAAAGCGGGGCCTGGCGCGGGCGGGCACAGGGGCACACGCTAGGCCGGGCCGGCGGCGCGCGCGGGCCTCACTCTAGGGCCAAGGCAGCGTACACATGCAAAGGACACAGGCGGAGACGGTTCCGCAAGGGGGTTTTGGGGAATCAGGCAAGATGCACGCGTGCCTCGGCCTAACCGGGAGCGGGCGGTCACACTGCCGGCAGGTCCCGCACATGGTGCGCGGGGGCGCAGAGAGATCCTGGATCTCTCTGCGTGTTACCTGTGCTCAGACTGTCCGAGTGACTGAATCCCAGAGTCTCAGACTGCGCGTACCAGTTAGCTCTGTGTGGCGAGTTTAATAAGAGGCGGCCCATCGCTTTGATGTTTTATTATTAAGAAAATAGAAAGAGAAAAGAGATAAAAGGACAAAGAAAGAGGAGAAAATAGATAAGAAAAGCCATGACCACGTGAAAAGGGGAGAAGACAGAGAGACAGACAAAGAGAGGGCCGGGAGAGAACAGGCAGAGAGAGAGAGAACACGCGCTGAGGGGTGTTATTTATAGTGAGTTGGGCGGTCAGGTAACCAGGAGGCGGGGACAGTGTGGCTGCAGGCAGGTGACTGCCTAGGCGGAGTCAGGCTAGAACCTGGGGCGTGGCCACACGTCTCATTAAGGTCCCACACTCCCCTCCAGTGACAAGCCACAATTTAAAGAGAATCTCATTTCACAATTTGTATTATAGGAGTCCTTTTCTTAAAAATAGTATTTTGGCTAGTAACAGAACCACCCTAGTAACCAACCAACCAACCAACCAACCAACCAGCCAGCCAGCCAGCCAGCCAGCCAGCCAGCCAGCCAGCCAGCCAGCCAGCCAACCAACCAACCAACCAACCAAAGCTGATCCACTCAAGACTGGGCTTGGAAAATAGTTATTTCTTTTTCACCAAGAGATTTGTTTTGTCCCTTTGGCACCTAGTGGCCTGCTAGGCTTCATTTACTATTGTTTGCCTTGCTTCCTACACTGACCATTCACAGCTCAAGACGGTGGGCAGCAACACTCTAACACACCACAGCAAGAAAATGTATCCATGAAAATGTGAAGAAGAGAGTGGGGCTGTAGACCAGAGAGGAGAAAGTGATCTTTTTTATCTGAAGCTTACCTCCAGAGACACGCTCCCCCCCCCGCCCCGCCCCAAACCAGAAAGCTCCCTAGCAACCAATCAGCACATGGATTTGGTACCACACCCACCATGCCTGCTAGCCCAGCTCCTAGGTTTCTAAATCTTAAAAGAGATAATTCAATAACTGCCGGTTCTATAGCAACAGACTCTTGTAGGCACGTTCTTGTAAGAGTCTCAGCCCTTCAAATATCTTGTGGAGAATAATTTTTACAAGAAAATTTATAATAAATTTTATATTATTGGAAATGTATAGACTACAGATCAAACTATTTTCCCTGTCTTTTGGTTGCTGGCGCCAAGGGAAGCCCTTTTCGATTGTGCCTTTTAAACCTGTGAATTGGGCAAAGAGTAGCTTCGGGGATCAGTGGGTTTGGCGGGAGCCTTTCCTCTTTTGGAATATATTCTGTTTCTCTACTAGGAAAATGTCTCTCAGATCCTCTGAATTTCAAGGCATTTTTGTCTCTGCCATATTTTTTATGGTGGTGCTACCTAAGCATGTGGAAATAAGATAAACAGCAGAAAGAACACAAAGAAACTCACTCCAATTGGTGTCATTCAGTATAGCATAGTAGGTGACCGGCGGGATAGGCAATGTGCAGCCTTTCCTGCACCAACGGTGGGAGACATGAATCAACCCGCCAACTTGTGTCCTCCTTGCTACTTTGACTACCATTTCCTTGGCAGTGGATCTGGTTTCTCCTTTCCTGGGACGACTTTCCCAGTCAGTGAAGAAGGCAGAACTGCTTCCATTGCGAGCTTTGGTGCTGGGCCTCTCAAGAGAGGAACGGAAGCACAGCTCATCCTTAGCAATATCAAGAAAATGTACACTCTTAGGCAATAGATGGCAGTGTTTCCACAAATTTTAATATTGCAGTGGCTTTTAAGGGAAGCATGGCATTCAGTTCGTCAGTAGCTCGCCGTGATCGTATAGTGGTTAGTACTCTGCGTTGTGGCCGCAGCAACCTCGGTTCGAATCCGAGTCACGGCAGGAATGAGGAGGCTTTTGGAAGAGAAATAAAATGTGGCCACATGCTGTATGGTATCCAGGCTAAATTTTGCAAACAGACAGAATCATAAAGATCAACTAAAACCAGGAATCAGCCTAAATACTTTAAACTTTATGAAGATGTCATCTATGTCCTTGCTTTATTAATGTACCAACCCTGCTGCAAGTGTGTTGCATTGGGGATTTTTTTTATTTGCATTGACGAATAATATGATAAAACTGGAGTGTAGTGGGCATGTAATTATTATTAATTACAACTACTTAAGCTGTGCTTTGAGCAGACTCGTCAAGTCTGCTTGCTTTTGAGCCTTGCCAGGGCTATACAGTAATAACAGCCCTGAATTATTTGGAAAGATGTCAGCAGGAGATGTGGAAATCCTGTTTAACCAGGCATGAATTGTTGTTAGGAGGGTTTTTTTTCCAGGATGACAGAGAGAAAATGAACTGTCCCTTATCAGTAATTGCAGGAAACATTTTGTTTCTATGATATGAACTGGTTGTAATTTAACTTTCCTGCATCATTGGATAATGTAAGAAGCCAGTTGTTGCTCAGAATGATAATCTCTGAAGTGGGCATTTGGGTCTGATAAAGGGTATATTATAAGTAGACAATAGGACTCAAGCCATAAATAATGTCCATATATGGCAAAACTTTTTAAATGACATTTTCCAAAAGACTGGGGTTTGTATTGTAAGTAGCTAAATGTTGAATTAATGTGGGTAACAAGGCTTTAATGGACTTTTCTCTAGGACTTAAAAATATGAACAACCCAGACTGAAAATGTTAACTGTAAGTGTGTTATAATGAGGCTCTACTGCTCACCCATTGTAGCTGTCATGTTTTAAGTAAGGGGCCACTAGAAGATTCTACATTAATGCCTCCATGTCTGTCTCCTTGACTACATAGCACTAGCATATTGAGTTTATGGAATGCTAACAAATTTTCAAATAAATATATCCAGGGTTGATCAAGTTCTTTCAGAGCCAGTGAGTTATTGCAAATAATATTGTAGAAGGACTAGAATAAATACCATACCTCCTCTTTCTAAGCCAGCAGTCACCATTTGATTATGAACCCCAAAACATTGGTCTCCAAGCACCATGTTATGGAAGCAGTAAAATGTGTTTATTGTCTCCTCTAAGACTTCCTTTCAAGATCATTTTTCACTCTGAAATCTCTTCTGACTGCTGACTTCATATTCCTCCTTTCTTTCCACTGTTCCCACACATTTTCCCTGGTCTCCAAAGGCCCTGGCCAAGCTAGCCTTTACCTCAGGCCCGCTCCTACTGCTAGGACTTATGTTACGTCAAGCATACTGCAGTCCTTTAGTTAAAACAGGAGGGTCCCAGTCAAAGTTCTTTGTATTTTAGTACATGACTGAAAGTGCAACAGATGGCTCATCTAAGGATGTGTCCCAAGTTCACAAGAATTCAATGGTTGCAAGCAACAGAAAACCAATCTGGAAGAAGAGAGGCATGAACTGAAGCATGAGTTTGGGAGGCTTCAGAAACTATCTCGGGTCAGGCTCTTGAGGAGAACCAGAGCATGCTAGCTCCATCTCATATTTCTTCCAGAATGTTACTGTGATTCTCTGAAACTTACGTCTATGTAGTTATGTGTCAGGTCCTGCTCTTTATATCGGAAGCATTGTCTGCAGTGGAGGGGCAGAGGGTGCAGGGGAATCCCCTCTGTTTCTTTTCAAAAAACCCTGGACAGGATGAAATAGGCTTATCGTCAGTCAGAGTCCATCAGCTATGTCATGGGGACAGTCAGATAGACAAAGGAGAGCCTTTATCATCTCAGGAGGTCAGTCTTGGAAGGAGAGGACAGAACTGACAGCCTTGGAGCCGCTAGCATCTTTCCCCGCTCTGCAGAGCATCAGTGGTTAGCTGTCTATTTCCACAAGCTTGCCTCCCACACAGCTAGTGCCCTTACTGCTCTGTTGATCACTATTCTATGGCTGTGATAAGAAAGCATGAACAAGAAACTTATTGAACAAGAGTCTATTTGGAGGCCTATGGTTCCAGAGGGATACGAATCCACCGCCGTTGTGGCAGGGAAAGTATGATAGCAATCAAGGCAGAAACAGCTGAGAGCTCACAATTTGAACCAAAAGCAGGAACCAGGGAGAGTCCGTTCGGAATGGCACCTGATCTTTGAAACCACAGAGCTCCTCCCCAGTGAGGTTTCCCTTCTGAATCTAACCAAGCAGGCTGGGTACTGCCTATTTAAAAGCCAAAGAATTGGGGGGGGGGTGTCTCCTTTAAACCACCACGGTTGCCTTTTGGTAAATGAAAATAATGGCAAAATGGTAAAAATATAATGAGCCTGTGCCTGACTTTGAGCCTAAACACACACACAGTCTGAAGAGTTGCCTAAACAGACGACATTTCAAGTTACCTCTTCATTGTCTTCACCAGAAGGGGGCCTTCTTGAGTTGCTGATTGACTCCCTGCTGGTGAAACCACTTAGGTGAGACAGGTTGTCTACACGCTCACATGGAAAAAAAAAGAGTGGAAGGGACTGTGAGAAGAAAAAAAAAAACCCACCTAACACATGAACATATACAGAAAGACAATGCTAGCACTTAGTAGGGCTACAGCGGTAACATTTACCCATATCCTTCCAAGATCACTGAATGCCCTCAGGTACCATCTGGCCCTCGTTGAGTAGAACAACCAAACTGAGTTTCTTCTGGGAAAAAGGCTCCGTACCACAGATTTCAGAAATTTATAAAATATGACACTGTAGACTCCAAAACCAAGGGCAACCCAAATCAACATCCCCAGAGAGACGGCATCCGGACCCACGTTTGCAATACCAGCTTTTGCCTCTTCATGTGGTTTCCATGACTGAACACCATGAAAATCAATGGTTGCTTTCATCAACGGCTTGTTGACGCTAAAGTTCCTTCTTGCTGTTGTGAAAACGTGTCAAGTTTTCACTCTTTTTTTTTCCCAGTTTAGTCAGTTTTCTTTTTTTTTTATTAGATATTTTCTTTATTTACATTTCAAATGCTATCCCCTTTTCTGGTTTCCCCTCCAAAAACCTCCTATCCCATTTCCCCTCCCCCTGCTCACCAACCCACCCACTCCTGCTTCCTTGTCCTGGCATTCTCCTACACTGGGTTATAGAGCCTTCTCAGGACCAAGGGCCTCTCCTCCCTTTGATGTCTAACCTGGCCATCCTCTACTACATATGCAGCTGGAGCCATGAGTACCTCCATGTGTACTCTTTGGTTGGTGATTTAGTCCCTGGGAAATCTGGGGGTACTGGTTGTTCCTCCTATGGGGCTGCAAACCCCTTCAGGTCCTTTGGTCCTTTCTCTAGCTCCTCCATTGGGGACCTTGTGCTCAGTCTAATGGTTGACTGCAAGCATTCACCTTTGTATTTGTCAGGTACTGGAAGAGCCTCTCAGGAAACAGCTATATCAGGCTCCTGTCAGCAAGCACTTGTTGGCATCCACAATAGTGTCTGGGTTTGGTGACTATATATGGGATGGATCCTCAGGTGGGGTAGTCTCTGGATGGTCTTTCCTTCAGTCTTTGCTCCACGCTTTGTCTCTGTATCTCCTCTCACGAGTATTTTGTTCTCCCTTCTAAAAAGGACCAAAGTATCCACACTTTGGCCTTCCTTCTTCTTCAGCTTCATTTGATCTGTGAATTGTATCTTGCGCATTCCGAGCTTCTGGGCTATTATCAGCTTATTAGTGAGTGCATACCTTGTGTTCTTTTGTGATTGGGTTACCTCAATCAGGATGACATTTTCTAGTTCCATCCATTTGTCTAAGAATTTCATGAATTCATTGTTTTCAATTGCTGAGTAGTATTCCATTATGTAAATGTACCATATTTTCTGTATCTGTTCCTCTGTTTAGGGACATCTGGGTTCTTTCCAGTTTCTGGCTATTATAAATAAGGAGCATGTGTCCTTATTACATGTTGGAGAATCTTCTGGGTATATGCCCAGGAGTGGTATAGCTGAGTCCTCTGGTAGTACTATGTCTAATTTTCTAAGGAACCGTCAAACTGATTTCCAGAGTAGTTGTACCAGCCTGCAATCCCACCAGCAGTGGAGGAGTGTTCCTTTTTCTCCACATCCTTGCCAGCATCTGCTGTCACCCGAATTTTTGATCTTAGCCATTCTTGACTGGTGTGACACTGTCAGTAGGACAAAATGGCAACCAACAAATTGGGAAAAGATCTTTACCAATCCTACATTCGATAGAGGGCTAATATCCAATATATACAAAGAGCTCAAGAAGTTAGAAGTCAGAGAATCAAATAATCCTATTAAAAATGGGGTACAAAGCTAAATAAAGAATTCTCAACTGAAGAATACTGAATGGCTGAGAAGTACCTAAAGAAATGTCCAACATCCTTAGACAGGAGGGAAATGCAAATCAAAGTTTTCACTCTTTTTTATTTTTTTGAGACAGCGTTTCTCTGTATAGTCCTGGCTGTCCTGGAACTCACTCTGTAGGCCAGGCTGGCCGCAAACTCAGAAATCCACCCATCTCTGCCTCCCAAGTGCTGGGATTAAAGGCCTGCAACACCACTGCCCGGCCAAAGTTTTCACTTTTAAAAACAATTTTATGTCAAATTTGTTTTCAGAATAAATTAAGTCCCAAGTTACGAGAGGAAATGAATTCTTGTCTTTAATTACATTAACGTGGAGACACTACCTATTTTAATTTTTATGGAAACACTTTATAAACACCAAAACAGACCCCATTATTATCTTCATGTTTATTTAGTCTATAGTTCATTATTCAGGGACAGTCCCTATTTTATAAAAAAGTCAGTGTTTGCTAGTGAACAAACGGGTAATTGTGATATATGCTTCAAAAATCACCTCTCTAAAAGGTCAGCTACAGGTCATTTCATGGAAAATGAATTTTTAACATTGATGCAATGCTTGAGACTTGAATCCAGGACCATGCAACAGCAGCATTGAAGGCTATTGTTTTAATGAATTAATCACATTCTTTTACTGTAGATTTAATTAATAAATGGCATTCTGTATTCAAGAGGCTTAACTATAATGGCAAGAGTTTATTTTGTTTGGTTTCAGTGAATTTGACTTTTAAAAAATGTTTTATTAGTTCTTCAATCATATTTTACCACCCTCAATTTTTGCAAGATCCACCCTGTTTCTCCGTTCACTCAACTATGTGCCTTTTGGGTTTTTTTTTTTTTTTTAACATATCAGTTCTTCTTAGATGTGTGACCTTCTGCTGGAACAGGGTGGTTGTCTTACCAGGGGTTATATTCTTGGAGAAACCTGACTTGCCATTAGCTTCTTGGCTAGGGGTTGGGATTTCAGGCCCAACTCACCTCTCTGTCCTGGAATTTGATGTGTCTTGGACTGGCAGAGGTCTTGTGTGTGATGTCACCACCTCGGTGAGTCCTATGTGCAGCTGCCCAGATGTTTCCTTGTAGCATCCACTGCCTCTGGCTCTCACGCTCTTTCAAGCCCCTCTTCCTCAATGATCCCCATGCTTTGGAAGGAGTGACTGTGTCGTATAGTTAACTTGAGGGCTGAGTATTCTGCAGTCTTTTATTTTCTGTGCCTTTGGCCAGGAGTTGTAGCCAAATACATATTAATTTGCTCTGTAACCTAAAACCTCATGTCCCTCATATAGGTCTGTCTGTGTGGTCTATTAGAGGTTGTTCAAACAACATGATACGGTTACCTACGTGACTGTAGCTGAGTGCCTGGTTAGAGATCCAGAGGTACACACGCTTACTTCATTACTCCCAGCTGTAACCAAATGTTCTTTCCCTCTTGCTTTCTCCAGTACAATGGAGCAGAGCGATTTCATTGGGTCCCATGGTTAACACTTTGCCCCGAAGAGGCTTTACAGTCCTAGATAATTTTTGTTTCTGTTTCAATCAACTTTCAGAGACAAAGGAAGTCTACATTTATTTTTCTGACCAAGTAACACACACTGAACAACCCCCAAGTAAACTAGCTATTTAAAAAAAAGAATGTAGTTTCTTGTTTTACAGTCATTCTCCATTCTCCAGTTATGAAGACTGTATTTTAAACGTATATTTCCACAATTAAGGCTCACTAGTCCATAGGAGACGATTTGCTGAAACAGGATCTGACAAGCTAGAGTTCACTTTTAAGGAGCAGTGCTGAGGCAAGAAGCCTGTGGCTCCCGTGCCCTGAGGATGCCCTGAGGCCCAGGGCAGAGCCACAGCAGGAGAGGCGGTTGACTTTGCAAAAAGCAAGCAAATATCCAACTGTTGTGCTTTAGTCTCAAGGATAAGGGCAGTGAGAGATAAAGGCCATTTCTCCCTCGGCACCTCAGCCCCAGGAACCATGATCTAAAATCCTGAAAGGGCCCCTACCTCTGCTAAGGTGGTACTGATAATTCAGCAGCTGACAGTCTGTGGGAGACGGGATGGGGACGTTGGCCTCCAGGAAGAAAAATTCTAACCAAAGCAGAATCAGAAAGAAACTGTAAAGAGACCTGGAGTTAGCCCCGCCTCTGTCACTTCCATGCTTGATTTCAAACATGACCTCTCCATGGTTTGCTCATCGGCAAACCAGTGACAGTTTTAGAGTTAGACAAGATGATATGCAGTTGGCAGGAGTGTTCCCTCTTGCTTTCCTCCCTCTCCCAGGAAATTCTTTGTTCTGTATGGTTCATGTGGACTTCCCAGACTGATGAACCCAACAAACCCAAGCTGATGAACCATCAACAAAAGGCCTGCCCTGGACTCGGCCACCTTGATTGGTGGCAGTTCTATGACACTCTTGTCTCTGTCGTTTAACTGCTTGACAAAAGTGGTTGTTTTTTCCAAATTCTGAGAACGCTAGCTGGGCTGAGAGGCCCCTTTCTCATGATCCAGGATAAAAGCAAATTGCCACTAGATGGCACTGCTCGTTGTTGGTCAGAGACAAGGAACTCCTTTCAGTTCTGGGCAGGGAGGGGCCAATTTCACACATTACATCAAGATCTGAGAACCAAACAGACCCCACCTAGGAGCTGGGGAAATTACCTCCACAGGTTGTCTTTATCCAGAGGTGATTTTAAAGGAATATATTGTGTTTGGATGTCAATGTTCAAAGGCTCCAAGGCAGAAAATTCCATTTCAAAAGAAAGTGTGATTATGAAGCCTCATAAATCCCGCCAAGCCGGAGCCTCGTCAGGGACCACACCACACAAATCAGACAGCTGGGAGCCTCTCTCACTTTCTCCCGTTCCCATTTCTATGTCGCTGCATCCCTTGCTTCCTCTTTTCTTCTTTGTCGTTTCGTGAACACACGGATCCCCAAATCCAAAACAGGAGGAATTTTGACTCATAGTTGCAGCTGCCTTCAAGCTGGGGCCTGGCCATTTACGCTTTCTTCTTTCCCTAAGAATTCCACCGACTGACAGAGGCAGTAACGACCACAGCCTCACTAAGTGCCTGCTAAGCGTGAGTCAAGTCCGAATCTTTACATAGCCCAGTCTTACTCGGAGACAAGACTGAACTAAAGGATACTTACTGTAGCTCCGTACTAGAAGGGTTTTAGATGAGGTCTCGGCAGGTTTTAGTGTGCCTCACTAGGAACTTTACCCCAAAATCTCCTTGAGACAAGATGTTTCTGTCTCTTTGGAATCCTGTACCTCTACTAGCTGCTACCTGTGCCCCATGCTGTCTCGGATTTTTCCATTCAGGCACACAGCTTACCTTTCTCTCTCTTGTATACCTAGCTCGCATACTTGTGCCTTATTTACTGTGCTAGGAGTCCCCTTAGTGCACTGAAGACGTAGTTTCCTCTGTTTAGTCTACAGCATCTGCTTCCAAGAATGAATCCAGTTCCCAGAGTGACAGTGACAGAAGGTTACCATGCTACCTAGAGTAAGGGGCATGGTGCAGTCTAGTTGCCAAACATTAGAGCCCTAGGGCAGACGCCTCTTCTAAACTACAAGCTACTTGATGGGTGTCCATCATAGGCAAGTAATTTGGTCTCTTCTTGCCTCCCTTTGTCCACATATATGATGTGACTGACAAATACACACTACAGAGCGAATGTGTGGACAGCCTGAGCTAGTAAAGCAACTGTACAGAGGACGGCGTGAAGGCAAATACTCGTTACCACCCTCGTTACTAGAATTTGGTTTTTAAGTTTTTAAATTAGTGTGTGTGTGTGTGTGTGTGTGTGTGTGTGTGTGTGTGTGTGTGAATGATGTATACGCTTGGGCACTTGCATTGTGGTATGGCTATGGAAGTCAGAAGAGTACTTTGTGGAGTCAGTTCTCTCTTTCCACCTTTATGTGGGTTCCAGAGGTCAAACAAGATTGTTAGGCTTGCTCAGCAAGTACCTATAGCTGTTGGCCTTCTCGATGGCTTATAATTATTATAATTATCACCATTACAATATGCTAGGCACAATGGCAGTTAAAGAAGTTACTAGACTAAATGAAATAAGTAATATCTCTGCCTTAATGGAAGAAACAAAATTCATCTGACAAAATTCAGTAAAAGAGTACGAAAAAAAAAGCAAGTTATAAGAATGATAAAGATATGCACAACCATTTAACCCCATTTGGGAACCTAGAGCAAACTTCCTTTTATGACCAAGAGCCCAAAAGACTGAGAAGTAGTCTTCACAAAGATAACTACTGAAACCATACGCTCTGGCTCTTGTATGAAAGGCACAGAAAGGAAAGAGACTTGGTCCCCTCTTGCAGTCTCAGCTTGGCTCTGCTGCAGTGGGACCTGGAGGAAACTCAGCATCATTGTGCAACTTGAAGAACTTGCATCTTCAGAAGTTGTCTTAATGTCTAGGGGATACTTTTGAGTGCCTGTGACACGGCAGAGGCACACACTGAATAGCAACTTCCCTTCTTTTCTTTGGGACAGGGTTCGGTGTAGCTCTGGCAGCCCTGGAACCTGCTTTGCAGACCAAGCTGGCCTCGAACTCACAGAGCTCCACCTCTCACGTGCTTGGATTAAAGGCATGTGCCAACATGCCTGGACCCTTTTGTTCTGCTTTTAAGGAATAAAAAAGTATCTGGTTTGATCCATACACTCCATGCACACTGTAGGCATCATCATTATAATGTAATAATGAAGAACAGGGCTGTCAATGAGTTTAATGTCCGTAGGAGGAATTTGACATGCAAATGGGTTGCTATAATCCAACAAACTCTGTCATCTTATAGGTACAGGCAAAGGCCTTGGGAGAATACAGGACCCATGGTCTATAGAGAGACTCTACTGGTAGAAGGGACAAGCATGCAGGATGAATCTAGAGGAGAATCCGTGGCATGATCGCAAACACTCTCAAGCTATCAACGGGAGGCTGTTTCCCCTTTAAGCCAAGTTTAAACTTTTCCCAAGTCACAGCTCAGGAGGAGTTAGAACTGCTCAAAGACCGGACCACTCCTGTCTTCTGTCAGCCAACTTCATCTCCGAAGCATTTACCCAGGAGAGAGGCAGTAGGGTAAGCAAAGAGTTGAATAGAGGTGAAAAAATGAGAGGGAGGGAGGGAGAAAGAGAGAGAGAGAGAGAGAGAGAGAGAGAGAGAGAGAGAGAGAGAGAGAGAGAGAGACTACCTGGAACAGATGACTGCCAAACTGCTTCACATTTTCTCCTTTAACCAAAAAGATACACAGATAAATTCACCAGAAATTATCCTAAGGTTCGGGGCCCAAGCACATTTCATTCCTTCATTCTTTCATTTTAATGAAGGTTTGTTGTTGGATGTATATCGAGTGTATTAAACTATGTGCTATTCTGTGTTGGGAGAAATAAGGATTGAAGCTGGGCATCTGCAGGGAATTGTCTCCTTCCCAATAAATGGGAAACTCCAGCAGTCCATTCAAGCTATTGTCATGGGACGGCCATCCACAGTTGGGCTCATATCATAACAAGTGTTTTCTGAATACCCAAATCAAGATGGAGCAGAGCCTGAAATTGCAAGCTAAAACTCTCTCTCTCTCTCTCTCTCTCTCTCTCTCTCTCTCACACACACACACACACACACACACACACACACACACACACACACACACGAAAGAAAATACAGTTCTTTTCTCTGGTTTCTCTTTCCTTCGTGATGACCCGTACTCTACAGGTATGAAGGCTAATAAGTAACTAAATGTCTGGGTGAATTTTATTCCAACCTAGAAGTATAAATATGCCACGTGGCCAAGAGTTTGTCTTTCCAAAAGTAGTTCAGTATCAATTGTTTTTGACCTGGAGTCTCCCCCAGTTCTCAGGAAGTACAGAGTTGGGGGATGGAAGGGGTGTTGGAATTCATCAATTCTCACGGGTGCGCAGTGAGTGGGGCACAGACCACCCACAATGCCCCTGGATATAGTCTGTCCCACTAGAGGCAGACTGTAGTCTGGCTTTGCTCTCCTTTGTTGGGGGTCTCCTGGGCTATTGAGGTTGACTCTACCTCTCTCCCCTTGGCCGTCTGATGTTATTAGAACTCGTGAGTATCCTCCACACCATTTTCAAAGCTAAGGATGAGTTGTGAAACTGAATCCTAGACATCAACTCTGCCTATCCATACCTCATCTCCTAGGGAGGAGCCAGCCGCTCTGGCCTCCATATCTTCCCAGTATGCATCCCTATTTTGTAGACAGTAACCCCTCTAAGGGTAATCAGATCAGGCTTCATCAGTTCATGTTCTGCTTTCCACATTCTCTGCAATCATTCTTCAAATGTTGCCAGCACCAAAAATGTAGTTTCTCTCTCTGTCCCTTTCTACCTAGATACTCCTTATGTAAAATGCTATGTGATCCCCAACACTTATCCCCAGATGCACCTAACCAGCAATAAAATAATAAAAATTATAAAAAACAAAAAGAACGTTCAGAAAGCCCTCCTGTCCTTCTCTAAGAAGCTGGTCTTGTTGAAACAGCCAAGAATTCATCTACCTCCAGCTGTTGGACCAGTGCTCACTGTGGCCCTGGTCCATGAGATATAGCAGTGAACATCGATTAGAGAAGGAAATTACGTTCATATATTTAATATCTACAAAGAACATACCACTTTTAAGATAATAGAATGTATCTCTTTGTCCTCTAATTGAGTAGCTCAAGGAATGTGGCTCTGCAGGTCGCCTCTGGGTAAACTGTGGCAACCTTTTCAAGCTCAAATAGGTTTGGGGAATGCTGAGTTAAACAAAGTTAACTCAGTTTATTTAATGTGAAACTATCAGCGCCTCTAATATGCTAATGCATTCTGTGAATTTTGATACCATGTTTCCCAAACTTATTTGCCAAACTTATTTCCCAAACTTATAGGATACTTGTTTATAACTCCTGGAAGCTGTGATCTGCAAACTTCAGGAGTGAAAGACCTTGAAGATTCTTTGCCCTTAAAATCCTGAATGTACCCATTGCTGCATTCTTTCCTCATAAGTAAGCACAAGCAAGCATCAAAACAGTGTCTACTTCCGATTTGTTTCCCGCCTTTTTTCACCTCCCCCAGCCTGGGCTTCCCTTTCAGCTACAGTTTCCAGGACATCAGCGTGGCAAGCTTCAAGAACCTGGGAGTTAGTCAGTTAATGACTAGAACTTAAAAGACTATATCCCAAAGCAAACAAATAAGTGGGAGCCCTGCCCCCCAAAATCAAAGGACCAGATTCCCAAGCTTCTCTGGGAATTCTCTAATGGTGTTGCCAACCCCGGTTACCCTTATAAAGGATGGGAAATAGAAGATGGCTCATAGTTAAGGAATGCAAAATAAGGATCTCATGACTTTCAATATAAAAATACATATGGTGTAAGATTACCGCCTAGTTCCCCCGCAATAAGAAAGAATGCTAATAAGCCCTGCATGTGGGAACAAGGAAACCAATCTGGGTGGATGGAAAGCCTGGATCAACAGGAACGCTGTGGCCAAACAACTTCGCAGAGAACATAATGATCTTAAAATAGGTTCTGTAAAAGGAACATTACCTAAGGAAAAAATAATGGGAACTCAAGGGACGTGGATGAGTTTCTAAGGAGGACAATGATGGATGAGAGGAAATGACAGGAGAATGCCATAGACAGCCAGGATAATGGGTCCAGTGACCCTTTTACCTTCCTCAAACTTTTCTCCTGCCCTTGTGTAAATAGAGAAGTCTGACCTGATAGAGTAAAAAGTGTATTGGGGGGTGGGATGGGGAGTGGGGGATTGATGTTTCTCGTGCAGACACATGTGGGCTGAAAATACAACTCATAAAGTAAAAAAAAAAAAAAAAACAAAAAAAAACCCAAAAATACCATCCCATTGCACATATATCTGTGAAAGGGGATTGATTTACATGTGTGGTGTGGGCATGAGAAAGCATCCCACGTCCACAGGAAAGTAGGGGCTAGCTGCAGGGCACCAGAAGGAGCCAATCTTCTTGGACAGTCTCAGCTTTCCTGTCTAGAAGCAACAAAGCCCTCTTTAAAATGAAGAACACTGTTTGTCCCTAACCCTTGCCATTCTTGTGCCTCTGATCTTCCCCAAAGAAAACCATGATATATGCATTATTTTCTAAATCATGGTGACCTGTTGATAGTGCTCTGAATATAATGGCAACATACTCCTGCTGGCCTGTGAGCATACTGTTTCCTAGCAGAAGCCTCAGTCACGATAGGATGGTACCTTGAACTGTCATTAATCGAGCTGACTCTTACAATGTGAAGTAAGTTGCTCATCCTTAGGCTATCGCTTCTGAGAATCCAGAACTTTGGAAAAGCCTGTCTTCTTCCAGACCAGATCAACTTTTTGGCCACCGTTTTTGTCTGTACCTAACACCCTACCCACGCTTGTTCCTACTTACTACTGCTCCACAACACAGGACTGTAGATGAGTGAGGCCAGGAGGACAATGCTTGGACCTCTTTGGCCACAGAAGTAGTCCACCTGATTCAGTCTGGGCCAGCTTGTTATGGCATTTTGGGTATGGCCAAATGACCAAGGCTAAACTAACCACAATCCTCCCTCCAGATGTCTGTGGGTTTGGGACTAGAGAGAGAACCAAGTGGATATTGTCTCTTCCAAGGCCTTAAGAAGTCTTACTGTCTTCCTAAATCTCAGGAGTTTGATCTCTATCTTTATCTCATGCTAGTGAAAAACTTCCAGTTAAGTCAAAGACCTTGGTGGATAAGATGGGAGCCTCAGTTTCTCTTTCTTACTCCGTAAGAATATTGACAAAAACCGTGTAAGTCCCAGACCAGAGGGCACGGCAGTGAGATGTTGACATTTGGAAAGATCATGTCCTGTTGGGATAAATAAACATCGAGGATAGCTAATAACTAGTGAATTTCAAATGTTCACTCTTCTGTAAAAGAAAGTAACCCCAAATAAGAAGTCTAGTATCTGGGGAAAGGAAGGGCATAAACAAGCAACAAGGGTGGGTGGGAATTCGCCTCATGTTCCTAGAAGCTGGCTTTGCCATTGAATCCTGCATAGCTGGATGTCTGTTTTCCCTGCTGCCTAACAAGCTGATAACCAGCTTGTTCATTTGCTACTATCAGTGAGATATACTTTGGTACTCTTCATTCCTCAGACTGAGGCCTTATGAAGTAGCAAACGCATAAGGCAAAATTTTGTCTAAATAAAATAAAATGCAGGAAAATGAGACAAAGAGCCCATTAAGGGGGAGAAATAGTTTAAATTCTACTCTAATAACTTTGGAACCCTAAGTATATCAAAAAATTTCTTCTAAATCAAAACTCATGGAAATACTAAAATTTTAGTGATGGTGTGTTTTTTGGAGAACATGCTCTTTTGTTGAATGAACATAGAGGTTTATCAAAATCAATCTGTTCTGTTATGCAAATTAGCACTGGGCTAGCCCTCCCGGGATATTCTTTGCTTTGTTGAAATGTTTCCAAGTGTAGTGAGGCCACTGTCCGCTGGTTTCTAGCAGGTAATTCACATTTGCCAACTCTCATTTGTTTGTGGCTATGGTAACTCATATTGAAGGCCTGTCTTCTTATCTTGCTCAGTGGACGAGCTAATCCAATTACCATTTTTTACAGCATACACTATGCATTTGGTGTCTTAAATCCCAGGTAGCCTTTGAATGGCTCCTAATATGAATGACTGTACAATTTATCTTGTGAAAGAACATGAATGTTCTTTGTATTCAGGTACCACAGCTGCTAGTTTTTTAAAATAGCATTTCTTTACATGCCGAAAGTCATCTCATCTAATAATAATATTGATAACCAGTTTACAAATCTTTATTGAATCTTCTACATATACTTCAGAATTTTGGAAATAAATGACCATTTCACTTGATGTGAATAGTCTTTATCTCATTTAACAAGTGGTAAGAATTGTATTCTATGCAAAACGAGATTTATATATTTGTGAACTTATATTTATGAGTGCTACAGTTAGTTCACAAAATAAATACATTTTTTTTGGCCTATGACATGGAGTCTTTAAATTATATGATAGTATTCCACAAAACAGCTGAAGGCAAGCTATGAAAGGAAATAATGCAATTCACTTATAATTAAGACTAAGTTGAAAAGTGAAAAGAAATTGGCTTACTCTCGGTGGTGCTGCTGTTGAACTGTCATCTCCTAGCTTATATAATTAGTGAAAGCATGTTAATTGAATTATGGCAATTAAGTCTGTCTTGAGACAAGAGGGTCCCTTCTGATTGAGAAGACTATGGTGGTAGTACAGCCATTCTCCCCTGTAGGAAAGTTTGGGGCTCTGTCTCATCTTGCCCTTAGTAATTCAGTCACCATGATGTAGCCAAATTTGGATTTCTCAGGTGTTAATTATCCACTTTGTGGGTTGTTGGGCTTTGGATTCTCTCCTCCTTTCTACGGGGTTACAGGGTTGATGGCATCAGTGTGTAGGTTGAATCCCAAGAGACCGTGTGATTGACATCTGTGAGTTTTTTTGTTAGCACATAGCTTCATCAGAGTAAGATAAGGCAGTGGGAGGAAATGAAAATATTTGGGGAGTCGATGTAGAGAGAGCAGTTATCTCTCCAGCCCTTTCTTTAATAAAGCCATTGTTGATTGAAGTATTGAGAACACAGTGAAGCAGAAGTTCACATGAGTCCAGCGCTGTCTGGGAACTGTAATTAGCCAGGTGAGCTCCTCTTTACAGATGCTGCAGAGTGAGAGAGGCACATGGACCTTAGGCCTTGCCCCTGACCGCTACTAATTAAGTTGCCTTGGGAAATTTCCTTCTTCTCTGGGAATACATGTATGATACAAAAAATGAGATCACCATAGTCCTTTTAAACTCCAAACTTCCACACTTTGGGCCTATTCACAAATTCAGGGCCAAGTTTTCTGAGGTTTTTGGAATGTGGATTGTGAGTGTCCTACACTCTGGTTTTGTGGGTAGAATGTGTGTATACACCAATCAGGCTGGTGGGAAGCGAGACGCTTCGACGACTGCCACCTGGATTGCTCTGGAAGAGCAAAAGTGCCAAATTTCCAGATGGGGATCATTCATCCAGGTCCCAGAACAACTTCTTGAGGGAAATTTTGTAAGCAGGGCCAGCTACCCCACTCCACAAGTCTCACCACCCATAAAATATGGGGCCCTTAATCAAATAAAGTTTTAAAATGGCAGAGCATTGGACCAGACACCAACCCTTTGAGGCAGGACTGAGTGACCGTGCAGGTCACACATCCATGAACTCTGTGTTTTGTGTGATTCTGACAGGGGTGAATCCTGTGTTCCACGGCTGAACCAGCAATGTCTTCCCCTCAGGGCTCCCCAAATCTGCAGGGCTTCCTCCAAGTGAGTCTGCTTTTCATTCAGTACAGTTCCCTTCTTGCTTTTTTATTTTAAACAATGTTGCTAGCTGTATAAATATTTTACAGTTCCCCTAAGAAAAGTTTCCAAGGGGCCCACATTGAGGGGGCAAATCTTTGAAAGGATTTTTCCATAGCAATTAAAACCTTTCAAAGCACCAAGAACTCCCCAGCCCCACTTTTGTGCAACAAACCTCTGAGCTTTTTGCACTGTTTGGATGGCTCTGGGTCTGAAAGTAAGCCAGCCTCTTTGTTTAGTGACTTTGTGGGTTTCCGATAGACATTTGGAATTTAAATTCATTAGATACACGACAGAGCTGTGGATGGAGCCGGTGGAGGGTTTAGTAACGCTGTGATCAGAAACTCTAGCTCCCATTTCCTGTATCTCATTTACAGGGGTAAAATGACTATAAATCAACCCAAAGCTCATTTTAGCTTCCCAGATGAAGCTGAACATACACTCTGACTTATGCATATACCATTTTTAGTTAACGCACCAATAAAAATAATTGTGCAAGCCTAAATTTGGAAGTGTTCCCAGCGTTTATGACAAAACTTAATAAAGCCAGGCGCACTGAATGTAATACGGGAATTTTATTGAAATGAAATTAGTCCGTCGTGTAAGCGCCACAGTTTCTTCAGATTTCTTGGACTTCATATGAGAACTCTCCTGGGGACCCTAATAGAGTCCTGCAAAAATTCAAGCACAGTCCGTAGACGAAGCCTGCGGGGCCTAGCACGGCCTGCACTGAGTTGAACAGCAGCTCTTCCAGCGCTACTCTGTTAACCCCGGGGTGTAGGCAGCAGACAGGCTGTTGTGGTTCTACTCAAACCATGGGAGTCCTAGAGAGATGGGAGTGGGACTTAATTGTAGTGTTAGGAAATAGCGGCATGTGGGGAGATAGCACGGCCACAGCCCGTGGACGTGTCCGCGTCTATGTAGTGCGCTTGCTTGCCTGGATTTAGAGACTAAAGTCAGGGTGCAGTAAGTTGCCTTTTTTTGGCTGATCAGCAGAGGAGATACACAGATGCATCTTCGGAATTTAGGGTTGTGGGTGGCAGGGTAGAGATAAGGGAACTTAAATAAAAAATTTCACTTTTGATGTGCTGTTTTATTTACAGTAGCTCTCACACTTCAGTAGTCACATAAATACTTCCTGAGGTGCTTGTTTTAAATAAATAAATAAATAATGATAATAATAATAATAATAAATAATAATAATCCACCATCTATACCTAATCCCCAATTCAAAATACTTCAGTTCCTATATCTATATACTCACAGACCCAGGAATCTGTACTTGCCTGCATACAGGTGGTTATCAGTAGCAACCAACTTGTGTATTTAATAAAAATGAGGTTGGTTGTACTTGCTTTTGTACCTTTGAGATAGGGTCTTGCTGTCCAACCCAGACAAATCTCAAACTCATGATCATTTGCCTCAGCCCCCCCAGGTCTGGGATTGCAGGCACGTGTCACCATGCCCATCTTATAGTTCTTTTCACGAGGGAGCCATGTGAGGGACCTGCAGGATGATTGGACCAATCTCAGGGTAGTTTTGTACCATGTTTAAAAACGACTCAGGGACAAGTATTTCGGATCCATTTCATAGCTTGTATTGGTGCAGAGTTACCATCGGGAGGTCTACACAAATTCTTTCTTGCTGAAATGTGAGCCTGTTCCCTTTTTGGAAAGGAGAATGCTTGAGTACTGTGTTGTTAATAATCCCTGTCTTTTGAAGGGAGCTTAGAATAATTTCCCTATTAGTCTGTCAGGCAGGCAGCTTTGCTCATGGCTTGAAGGTCCAAGGATGGCTGAATTAGGTCTGCTATGTGGATCTCCCCAGAATGCCTTCCCCAGAGCCATAGTGGCGGGGCCCTGAGAATTTAAAGAGCTACCTTTGGACACTGACATCACCCCTGCCACAGTTCAATTAGAGCACATTATTTTCCTATTCACCCTCTATTAGGCCTTCTTCTTTCCATTTTGCCTGTGCTTTGCACCTCTAGTTAACAGACTATAAAACCTGTCCAGACTGTGAGGCGAAAACAGAGATTGAGTTGGGCAATTATAATGGAAAGTGAATAGTGTCTTTCCTTTGAACAATGGATACTCATAGATAGTCTTTGAGTAGGCCCCACACCATTTCCACTTGTGTGTTCATGTCCTTTTGAGTGTAGGAAGGACTTGTGACTTGACTATAATCAGCAAATATAGTCAAGGCGATAGAATGTCACTCACCTGATTTCTACACTTAAGACATTTGACACATGTTAGTTTTTTATATATGACTAACTTGCTAGAAAAAGTTATCATACAGACTTTTCCTGATGATCTGATAAAGGAAATGGCTAGGTTGGGAAAGTCCATATGGCAAAAGACCACGATGAAGGCACTCTCTTGGCAATAGACAGCTGTGGCCCTCTGTCCTACTTCAAGGAAATGAAATATCTTAACATCCCCTAATAAATTTTGAAGCAGATTCTTTTCCAGCAGGCCTGACCATTAGCACTCATCCTGGATAGGCACTTCACTGCCACCTTTGGGGATCCAAAGGACCTGATGCAACTGTTTGTATTCTAACTCATTGGAATGTGCAAGATAATGCATGTTATTGTTTTAAGCTTCAGATTATTAACCACTGTATTATTTATTTTCTATTGATGGGATAAAACACCATGGCCAAGACAACTTATAGAAGAAAAAGTTTATTTGGGTTTATGATTCAATATAGTTGGGTCCAAAATGGTGGGGACTGCAAGGCAGCAGTTGGCAGACTTGGAGGCTAGAGCTTAAAGCTGAAATCTCAGAGCTCTTATCTCAAACCACAAGCACGAAGCAGAGAGAACAAACTAAAAATAATACATTATTTTTAAAACTTCCAAAACCTGCCCCAGTGACACACTTTTTCCAATAAGGTCATACCTCCTAAACTTATGTAAACAGTGCCACCAACTGGGACCAAGTATTTAAACTTGAGCATATAAGAGACACGGTCATTCAGACCACCACATTCCACTCTCTGCTCTCCCATAGGTTCATGGTTATATCATAATGGAAGATGCATTTATTCACTGTCTTTCAGAATCAGCACTGTTTAAAAGTCTAAACTCTTTTCTGAAAGTCAAGGCAATCTCTTAACCGTAACTCCCTAAAGAAGCAAATATTCTTCCAGCATACAATGGCACAGAATATTCATTACCATTCCAAATGGGAAGAATGGGAGCACAATGAGGAAATAATTAATCTAAGAAAGACTGAGAGCCACCAGGACTAATAACAAATTCTACAGCTCCATATCTGGTGCCAAATGACTCAGATGACTATATCTTTATACTTTATCTTTGCTGCCTGTAACATACTATTTTCTCTTGGTCTCATCCCACTCCCTGTCTACAGATCTCCTCGGCAGATATTGCATGGCTCTGGCATCTCAAGCGTCTTGGGGTCTGCAGTGCAGCTCAAGTTTTATGCAATAGCCTCTTGGGGCTTCCCTGCCACATGTTTCCTGGCTATAAGGCAGGCCTCTCCTTAGCTCACCAAAAACCCTGAATGAAACCTTAAGATTTCTGATGTATTCTTTCTCTTCAAACTGTATATTCTATATTTCTTTGTACCCCACCTGGTCTTTTTCACTGTAGACTTATGTAGTACTAATTAATAATAGCAACACCATAGATTCAATATGTTGCCTTGAAGTTTCCTCTGCCAAAAAAATTAACTTATTACTTTTTAATTTAGCCATCAGCAAGTTCTTAGGACGAGGGCAGAAGGTAGCCAATTCTTTGCCAAACTATCACAGAAATATCCTCTAGCCCAGTTGTTAATATTTTCCCACGTCCTGAAACCTATTGCTCTGGGCTTCCACAGTTCATGTGGATCTCAGCACTAATACCTTACAAGCTCCCATAAGACAGGTCATTAAGCCCTGCTCATAGCGTTTAACCACTTTCCTGCCCCAAAGTCTCAACATTGTCCATATTCCTCACATACAGAGTGATAGATCTGTCACAGCAATAGCCCATTCCCTAGTACCAATTTCTGTCTAAGTTACTCTTCTATTGTTATGTAAAACCAAGGCAACTTACAGAAGAAACTATTTATTTGGGCTTACTGTCCCAGAGGGAAAAGAGTCTATCCTGTCTGGGAATTGTGGCAGCAGGTAGAAGGAACCCCTAAGAAGTGAGAGCTCACATCTTGAACTACAAGCACAAACAGTGAATGAACTGGGAATAGTGTTGCCTTTTAAACTTCAAAGCCTGTCTACCTGTGACTTACATCATCTAGAAAGACCATACTTTCTAAACCAACTCAAATAGTGGCACATCTAAGCCTACAGGGGGCGTTTTAACTCAAACCACCACAGTCACCAAAAGAAAACTACGGCATTGGATTTGACTTACTTGGCACTATGTGTGGGGAGTATGGTGGTTGGAATAAGAATGGCCCCCGTAGGCTCATCGATTTGAATGTTTGGTCACCAGTGAGTGGCACAATTAAAAGGTGTGACCTTGGAGGAAGTGTATCACTGGGGGGAGTGGGGGGGTGGGGGGTGGGTTTTGAAGTTTCAAAAAGTTCAAGCCAGGCCAGGTTGCTCTTTCTCTTTCTGCTGTCTGTGGATCACGATGTAGAACTCTCAGCTCCTCCAGCACCACGTCTGCCTGCATCCTGTCACGCTTTCTGCCTGATGATAATGGACTAAACCTCTGAACTGCAAGTCATTCCCAATTAAATTTTTCCCTTTATAGACGTTTCCCTAGTCCTGGTATCTCTTCACAGCAATAGAACATTGATTAAGACAGGGTGTGTCTGTAGCTTTTGAAGAAACCCTTTCTAGAAGCATTTGACCTGGTTGTCAAGCTCCAGAGGTATACATGCTTTTAAACATTTGGGGTCATGTTTTAAATAAATGTCATTTACATAAAAGCTGTTTTCCTTTAAAATTAGTTATTATTGTAATAGCAATTATCATTAATTTACTGTGTGCTAGTCACACTGCTAAGTGTATATTAGTAAGTATAAAGTAATAATTTAATTCTCCTAATGATCCTGTTGGGTGGGGCAATGTTACTAATTCCATTTTATGGATGAATTAGCAAGGCACTAAGAAGAAGGTCAATCTTTTCGAGGCCACAAACTCATAAGTGAGTTTTTCAGGAGGAAAAGGATAAAAGGAAAAATGAACAAAATGGGGAAAAGAGCCAGTCTTTAGGCACAAACCAATGATCCCTGTTACTACTTGGAAATGCTGAGGCAGGAAGATCACAAGGTGAATGCCAGCCTGGGCTACAGAGTAGGATGAAACCTAGCCTTAACTTAGCTAGACTTGTTTCAAAGTGAAAAGTTAAAAGGGAGGGTAGAGTGAAATCTAGGTCTGTGGTGGAGCATTTGCCCAATATGCATGAGGCCCTATGTTCAATCCTCAGTATTGAGGGAAAAAAATAAGTCTTTTCCTTTTTTGGTAGCCACTTTGTCTCTGTATATCTTCCTTTTATAGTTATTACAATGTACTATGAAAATTTGGCAAGGAGCAGGTCTCATGTCTCACTATACTAAAAGAGACTATGAGAATGCACCCTAGATATATTTTCACTAATGAAACAGCAAGGACTAAGGCAATGTAAGGGAATACTACTAATTTATAAAGGAATTTTGGAAGTTCAAACTTCTGAGACACATGGACTATCAGAAAACCTATTAACTTTGGGCAAGTTGTTTGCAAAAATCTCTCTCTTTTTTTCTCCTCTCTCTCTTTCTCCTCTCTTGTTCTTTTCCTTCATTGGATGCTGATTTTTACTAAATATTCATTTGCAAATGCAGAATTAAAAACTGAGTTTGTCACGGTCAGTTGAAGCTTAGTATTGGGTCTATGCATGTGTCCTGGAGTGACACTATGTTATCTTCAAAAACAGCAGCACAGCATCCTAAGCTGGCAGGAAACCTCTGAGTCACCCCTTGTATTCATAGACCCTAAATTTAATCAAACATTCCAAAATTCTGCTTACATCTTTTAAAAATGTTGTTTGACCTCAAGAATCCCAGTCTAATTCAGCCGACAGGTTTTCAGGGAGTCCTGAGGGCAGGGGGGAGCTGCTAAACACCCCTCACTTTGTAGATTAAAAAAAAACAACAAATCTAAGACTGGGGTGAGCTGAACTGTCTGTGGTTAAAACACAAGAAGTAGCAAATGAGGAATTTGAAGTCTTGCTCCTATGTTCCACATGCAGGTCCTGTTTACCATAGTAAGGGAATGTTATATATTTCCTTCTAAAAGGTCTGTAATGAGAAAACGTAAGATGGGACATCTTTCCTTACTCTTTACTCTCGGGTGTACAGAAAAATATGCAGTCAATATTACTTAGCGTTTCCTGACAGCATGCCCCACACTGTGTGGGCTCCTCAGCACAATGGAAGACGCTGCCTGCCCAAACATTCCTCCACGATCAAACCTTCCCCTGGACACTTCTCATGTTGTGATTTATTTTAGCGACTTCTTGTTCTTCCTAATATACATTCAGACTTTATCAATAGAGGATGCGTGTGCAGAAGGCAGGAGCGGCTGCGGACAGCATGCTCGGGGTTCTTTTAAAAGGCTGGGCTTATTTTCTTCCAGTTAGCTGTGGCCCCTGAAGGACTTCAGATCACACAGCAGAATGGCTCTCAAAGAGGGCGTGATGAGGCCTCAAGGAGAGATGTCCGTCCCAGAACATTTGTAACCAGACACCACACCACTTAGAGTAGCAGCTGAACGTAAGCCTCCTCTAGACCGACTTATTTTTAAAATCAAAATAAATAAGCAAATTCCCCCTCCACCCCCCATCCTTATCCTTACTGCTTCTTTGTCCCTATGTCTGTCTACTCTAATTTCCCATCTCCCATCTCAGCAACGTTCTCAGGGAGCGTCCCCATGGTCTGAGCTTCTCGTAGCTGGGGGAATTGAAGCAACTGTTCCTTCTACTTACAGCCAACTCAGAGAGACAGGGAGGGGAGCAGAAAGCAAAGTCACAAAAGAAGAAAGAAACTTTGTTTTCAACCTCTGGACCTTGGAGAGAATAACTCAACTTCAGCTTCACAAATTTGTTCCTCAGCCGGCAGGTCCCACCAGCCCACCTAACACTGTGACTATTACTCCACCTCGTCTTATTCATTTTTGCAGTGACATTGAGTGAGTCCTTCCTGTGTAGTAAGCACTACCCTTGGCACTGAGGATGAAATCACCAGCTTGATTTCTTTCTTCAAAATATAAGTATTTCCATGGAGGAGCCAGCCCAGTGAATAAGTGCTTGCAGTCATGAATGAGTTATATGGGAACGCAGAGAAAGACAACCTCAGACTGTGTATAAGTTATTTATTGCTGCATAACAAATTGCTCCAGACTTGGCAGTTTAAAACAACAAATTCTGATTATCTCATGCAGTGTCTGAGGGTCAAGGGCTTACTGGATAGCTTTGGCTCCCAGTCAATCATGAGCTTGTTGTCAAGATGTCATTTGGGACCACAGTCATCTACAGGCTTCACTGGGATATAGAAGAACCTCCCCCAGCGAGGTCACTCACATGACTTCTGACCTTAGTTCTCTATCACATGGTCCCCTCCTTTGGGCCGATCACAACAAGGCAACCATTCTTTCTTCCTCCTAGCATGCAATTTAAGAGCACGTGGGACAGATGTCAAGGTGTCTCTGTATCTATCCTCATAATTGTCTTATCACTTCTGCCATATTCTGTTGGTCATGATGCAACCATCGTACAAGGCATCTACACAAAAAAAAAGTAAAAGCTAGGAAAAGGGCTTATTAGGGACCATCATGAAACTTTACCACCACAGTCAGTCTAGGAAGATTAATCAAACCTCCACTCTCCCCTAATAGAAGCTAAGATTACAAAGAGGAAGAGAACTCTCATCTATGGTTCATGCAAATTCCTATCAGCTTGCCAACCTTCTAAAAAGGAGTGGGTTCTCTCCCAACACAATCTCTTTCTTTTTCTGGATGCCTAAGGTGGCTAAGTGTCCCTTTGTTGGCCTCAACCAGTCTGAAAGACAGCCATTTTCTGAGTCAGGGGGAACCTGATATGAGAATATGCTAAACTCTGGCTAACCCATCCCAAAGAACTTTATTTGAATTTTACTAAGAATTCTATAGCATAGCAGACTGTAGAGGCCCTGTAATGGCTAATCTTGGTTGTCAACTTGATTGGATCTGGAATCAACTAAAATACAAGCTGCTGGACTCTCCAAGAGTGAGGGATTTTCTTGATCAGATTATCTGAAGCAGGAAAGCTAGTAAGCAACATTTAAACCATTGCTTGTGGTGTTTCCTGTCTCTAACCATAGAACTGATCCCTAGGAAGAAAGAGCCCTGTATTGCTGAAGTTTCTATCTGGGTTGGAGTTATAGTAGATGGGGCAGATTCTGGTGTCACTGCAAACCTCAGTGTGCAAGTAAGTCCTGTCTGCTTACAGAACTCCTGTGGTCAGTTGTTTCTGTCTCCAGGCAGGGAGTACCTAGCTCTGGGCTGAAACTGGATTACTCTAACTTCTAAGAATGGGTTGCCATATTAACCAGGAAACTGGCCAACTAGCTGTGAGACATAACCACAGTTGAAAGTGAATTATAGATGCTAAAAAGCAAGCTAATGAATACTCAAAACTATTCACTTGGGAGTTGTTTGAGTTTTCAGGTTATTTGCCTCTGTTGGGTGTAGTGACACCACGGTTTCAGCAGCCTAAAGCCTGGAGCTGTCAAACGCAATGTGTGCTGCGTTTCTCCACACATCTTCCTTGAACTTGAACCACACTGTTAAGGTTTGTGGGACAAACATTAAGTAGTCTCCAAGCAGTTTGCCTTGGTGTCTGTGAACTCATACATACTGTGTGGTTTGTTACACAGACATAAACACTGAGGACTGCTGACACCCTCTTAGAGTCTACCCCTGTTCTTCTCTCCACAGTTCTTGGGAATCTTACTCTACTCTCTCTACTAATAAAATGCCTATTTTTCATGTTGAACGTGTAATCACCCAAATTAAAGACTTTTTTTTTTAAAAATGAGGCTTCTGAATTTCCTATTAATAAAATTAATAAATTATGACCAAGAAAATGTGAACGTAAGTACTATGGAACAGCATCAAGAAACCAATCCTTCAATAATAGTTTGGGAACTTTGCTCCTTCTCTTCTTATCTACCTTATCAATTATGGTCCTTGAAACCTGGATAGAATAGCTATGTATGTAGCTGCCCATGCAGGACTATGGAGAGGGAACCCATAGTCTATGAATAATAAGTGGAAGCTTAAGCAGAGAAATAAAACAAGTCAGTTATACTTAAGGTCAAAAAGGTAAAACTGGCCGAAACAGCTACTGTTTAGAAAGAGAAGGAAGATATCTGAATTCAGATCCTGAAGATATAGACTCCAAATTATCTTTTCATTCCGAATTCATGAGACTTTGATACAGTGGCTTATTATTTTGGATCTATGGAAAATGCCATTCCTCTTTTTGGCCAACTGAATCTTTAAAATGAGCCTCCCTTACAAGGGTTAATTTGGTCACCTCTTCCTTGAAGAACACTAAAACTATGTGGTCTACAAGAGCATCCCCAAAGTAAAGCTGCCTTCAGGGCCATGTTCTACAAGTTACTGTTTTCTTGTGCAGATACACTTACACCACAGGTTTTCTGGAATGTTTGACACCCTAATGTCATCCCTGGGTATGAAGTTTTCTAAACAGTCATCTGTTACTTCCATCTTAAAAGACACTAAACTCTTCTTTCTGTTTACATGTTTATATTGATTGTGATTAGTGTTGTTCCCAGGGAGGGGGACTAAGCAAGTACACGTGTGTCTTCTTCCCACTGTTTCTGTTGCTCATTAAGTTCTGAGTTCACACGTCTCTCATCACAGTACATCAATTGTATAATATTCTTAGTAATCAGTAAGCAGGGGGCAACAATCTCATTTGGATTCTATTGTTGACTCAGATGGGGGTTGAAACTGTTGCCCTACTGCTCAAATCAAAAGAAAACTGTTATCTATTTATGATACCTGTCAGACATTATACTAGGAGAAAAATTAAATTTTATAACTGATACATGAGGCAAAAGTTTTTGTTGCAATCCAAAAAAAAATTAATTCCTGGTAAAACAGAAAATAAATACATTGAAAAGATATTTGGGAGTACATAGACCCATCTTCTACCCGGACATATCAAGTAAGAAATTTTAGAAGCTTAAAAGAATGTTTCTCATGCAAGATCATTTGGTACTGGAGGGAAATGATTCAAAGCCTTGCTTAGTGCACACCTTGAGGAAGTCAGCCTGACACTGGCAAGGGATTTTCCCATGATTGTCAGGACCTCCTCTAGCCTCAACATTCTGTAAGCATGTGGGGCTAAAGGGTGGATGAAGAGGCTAGTTTACCTTAGTAATTCTTCAGCTCAACTGTGATATGACAGAGACACATATTCACTGGTAAACACACAGGGCAGCCACTGATTTGTAAAGATGTCCTTATGCCTCACTGATTTGAAAAATCTATTCGTTAGGATGAGGAGAACCTGCCTTGTGGAGAAACTCTTTTTGCCTGTTGCTCTCCATGACAGCCAGGTCCACCATGTAGACAGTTTCAGGACCATACCATTTTAGCCGCTTCTAACTTGAAGAGGGGGATCAAAAAGCCTTCCCTGGAGAATGTGTGGTCTTCAAAGCCCACCTCTTACTGGTAATCTTAGGTAAGCTTTATAAGCTTTCTTGATAAGCTTTAGCTTATTGCCGTGGTGTCCAAGCTTATAGATTCCCCGGCTATACAATTCTGTCACAAGCCTGATAGACTTCTAATCTATTTGCTTGCAGTCTGCTTCTTCCTGGTTAAAACTCTCCAGTATGAGTCATGTTTTCTTTCCACCCTTACCCCTGCTCCATTTCCTCATTGCCTTGGGGGCTGTCTAGCTGAGATGGAGAGGAGGCTTCACTCCTGATTTGATCTTAGATGCAAAGCTGAGTCTCATTCACTCGTATCCCTTACTATTTGGGTTTTAGAAGCAGTCAAATTTCACAGCTTTTCAACACCTCTCGTTTCTGGTGTTCGGTTTTATTTTTGCTTGAAAAGAAGCCAACTCTTGCCTCAGTTCATCTGCCCTTTTGTGAATTGCTACCAGCATTCTGTTTTCTAGCCCTTTCCCCCAGAACTAAAGAACCAGCATGCACCTGGTCTATCTTCTGAGTTGTATCAGGGGGCAGTATCATCAAAGGATTTTGCCACTGCCTAACTTATCTTCATCTTTTCAGCCTCCAAAGTCCATTCCACTGCTGTCCCTGCCCTTTTCGCTGAACCATGCTATACATTTTGCGTTTGTGATATGGCAATATTCCAGCTAGAGTTGGAGCAACTTTAGCTGCTATGAAGATAAACCCTGAAATCTCAACAGCATAATACCACTGGCTTATTTCTTAGTCCCTGAAATCTGATTAGTGAAGAGGCTCAGCTCCCTGCAGCCGTTGAGGAATGAGGCTGATGAAAGCCACGCCATCCTCGCCGTGTGACTTCTAGTTTATACTGCAGTGCTAGCCAGCTCAGAGATGGAGGGAAAGAGATTATAAGCTGGCTGCTGAGAGGTTTCCATGGCTTAAACTTGGAAGTAGAATATGTTCCTCTGACCCATGACCTACTAAATAACTAACTGTAAGTAGAAGATAAAAGAATCGGTGTCCAAAAATAAAAGTATAGCTGTGTCCAAGAGAAAAAGAAAAATGGATGAGAAATAGTGAGTTTCATTTCTTAAATTTTCTGAATCTTCATCTTTCATAAAGTACATTCTAAATTTTACTGTGACAATTACAAATGGTCTTTATCCAAAAGGATTCCTGATATTGGTCCATCTATTTGCAATGTTCATCTTTAGGTATTCCTTTTCTCTTAGGCTTACAGGGTGGAATAAGTCTCATGGAAACCTGTGTTTATCTCATTGCTTTGTAGAATTTTTCTTCTGAAACTGAATAGTGATATCTATTTGACAGAGAGATCTGCCTTTGTAATAAGACATTTTAGGTGACACTGAAATTACATGACAATGTTTTAAAAGACAGTCAGCTATTACAAGGCAAAATGTTGAGTCCTTTCCTCTCTGGAGGACAGGTCCTTTCATCGGTGTCATACTAATAAGAAAAAGTGTGATATGCAGAAAGCTGCCTACAATTTTGTTCTTATGTAGATGTGGTTAAAGAGTCTGTGTCGAAGGCAATCTTTAGAAAGACAGTGGGATGGGAAAGGGAAGGAGAGGGAACAGAAGAGGGCAAAGCTACGGAGGAAGAAAAGAGGGAAGAAGGAGGGGGAGAGAGAGAAGAGGCTTTCTCTTTCCAGTACAACTTAGATTCAGATTAATTCTTTGGATTCTTAATGAGCCTATAATTTACAAAGTAGGGATGTTGGACCTACACACACACTCCTCTGTCTCTGTCTGTCTATCTGTCTGTCTCTGTCTCTCTCTCTCTGTCTCTGTCTCTGTCTCTCTGTCTCTCTCTCTCTCTCTCTCTCTCTCACACACACACACACACACAGACACACAGACACACATACTCTTTCTCACACACACACACAGATGCGTGCTCACACTCACACACACACACACACACACAGTGTTCTACATCTTCCATCACTGGGAACACTGCCACCTGGCAGGGGTAACATTCATTGCCTGCAGAGGCTGGCTGAAAACCATCTCCTAGTTCTTAAAGAAACAAGATTGTATTTTTAACAGAGCTTATTTCCCCTGCCCCCGAAGAGGGGCACCCTGTCTGTATTATATTGTGGACACAGATGCTGAGACCCCCAGAGTGTACAACTGGGTGATTCTACACACGCCATTAAAAAGAGAGCCTCAGACACGTGTGTAAGGAAAAGACAAAGGGAATAACAATTCTGCTCTGTAGCAATGGACAGTCTATATACATATTCCAAAACAGTTTTAATTAAGACAGAAACCGTTACTTACAATGCTCTTGTCCAGACTGAGTGTCCTAAATACTTCTGGTTTTAGCAAATGTCTTTTGTTTAGGCACTGAAAAACTATAAAGTTGATAACCTTTTGTTATAGAACAGCATGAAGAATAAGACAAAATGGAAGGGAGAAAGGAAGGGAGAAAAATGAAGGAAGGAAGGGAGGAAGGAAGGAAGGAAAGAAGGAAGGAAGGAAAGAACAAAAGGAAGGAAGGAAGGAAGGAAGAAGCAAGGGACTTTTTTTAGCATGTTTTTGGCATCTAATATTTTGTTCCAAGGCTACTGTGCCTTGCCATCTGCCCAGTTACCATGTCTTTATTAGGTTGCTATGGTATGTAAAGAGAAAAATGCTTTGTAAAGGGTCTGAGCGGTGTTTTTATTTCCCTCTTCAACTTAATAAGCTTTTTTTTAAAGGTGATAAGATTTTGTTAAAAATATTGCAACGATGCTACCCACTAATAGTAACACTGTATTTTACTTTATGGTTTTACATTTTTTGAAGCTGAAAATAATCCTGAGGTTTATAGTATTTTAGATTTGTAAGCTAGCAAATTAAAAAAAAAAAAGACCTCAATTATATCCTCAGAACTAGAGGGGAGAAAGGGGCCCTTGCTCACTCTATTTAGATTTTGCATGAACTGGGAATAGAGGACAGAAGCTTGGTGAAGGAAGAGAGCGGCACTTGTGAGCTTTTTTGGCAGAAACTGATGAGTGTCTCTTTGTGGTCTCTTCTGACTATCTGACCTCTGCCTCCTTAAATGGATCCTGCTTCATCCTGACCTGAGAGCAATTGCAAATGTCTTTAAGGAGGGTGTATGGTTTTGTGCTTCTCTTCCTCTGCCTCTAAGTTTTCAACTTTTCTTTCTTCTCTATATCTTACAAATGAGAATTTAAGGCTGTGTCTAATGGCACATGCACATGTTCATACACATACTGAACTGAGAGAAGCAGCAATGATCTGCAGTGTGTGCGTGCGTGTGCGTCTGCCCGTGTGTATGTGTGTGTGTGTGTGTGTGTGAGAGAGAGAGAGAGAGAGAGAGAGGAGAGAGAGAGAGAGAGAGAGAGAGAGAGAGAGAGAGAGAGAGAGAGAGAGAGAGAGAGAGAGAAAGACCTATGTGAGAAGCCAAAGGAAGACATCAGCGGCCCTTCTCTGTTATTCACTGCCATGTTTGCTTGATATAGGGCCTTCCATTGAACTTTGAGCTAGGCTGGTAGCCAGTAATCCCAATGACCCTCGAGTCTCTGCCCCAGACATCGCTGGGCCAGGCACACACAGCCATACCTGGCTTTGTAAGTAGGGGCTTGTGTCTGAGCCCCAGGCTGTCAGACTTATGCAGTTGCAGCAACTGTACTTGCTCACTGAGCCATCCCACCAGCCTCAGTAGAAGGTGTTGACAACACTTTGGAATTCATGTAGCCAAAGGGTGGGAGAAAAGTTCTCTGGTCCACCCGTTCATTCTTATTAATGGGAAAAGACTATTAAAGATTTTTCTGGAGAAGAGCTTCTATGACCCATGACCTAATGCTCTTGTTACAAACCTTAAAATGTCATCTCCCCTAGATAATTAAAATGATATGGCACTGAACATTTCTGGGATGCCCAAATTATTTCTTGTCCATTCAAACCAGTATTTCTAGGTTCTGTTCAGATCTGTCATGGGGAAGTCTCATTCCTAAGAGCAACCAAGGGGATATAGAATACAGAAATATCAAGGGGATTGCAACCCCATGGGAAGAACAACAATATCAACTAACTGGACCCCACCCCCACCCCAGAGCTCCCAGGGACTAAACCACCAACCAAAGAGTACACATGGAGAGATCCATGGCTCCAGCTACATATGTAGCAGAGGATTGCCTTATCTGGCATCAATGGGAAGGAAGGATCTCGGTCCCGTGAAGGCTTGATGCCCCAGTGTAGGGAGATGCTAGAAGAGTGAGGTGGGAGTGGGTAGGAGGGTGAGTGGAGGAGCACCCTCTTAAAGAGGCAAAGGGGAGGAGGGGGAATGGGATTGGGGAAGTCATGGAGGGGAAGAGGAGGACAATATGTAAATAAATAAACCAAAAAAAATATACAGAACTATTAAATTGAGCCAGAAGGTATTTGTTGAGTATCTACTTATATAGTGAAAACTGTCCTAGGAAATGAGAAGGAGGCTTGAGAAAGATAGACACCATCCCAAGAATCTTACAAGACAGTTAGGAAACTGGTCTTGGTAAAGATAGAAAAAGTAGGATGCCTGAGAATGGAGGCTGGACGCAGTGGCACATGTCTTTAATACCAGGACTCCTCGAGGTAAAGGCAGGCACATCTCTGTGAATGCTAGGACAGCCAGTCTATGTAGTGCGTCATAACCAGAGAATGGAAACAAGACCTCATGAGGATACAATGTCACAAATCCAGGGTCTGTGCAGCAAGACAAGTTCTTGTTGCAAAATGGTGCTGGTGGAAGAAAGATGGGTTGAAATCAAATCTAATTAATTCATTATATTCTAAAAGTGAATATCTTCCAACTGGGTAGCATATTGGTCAGTATTTGAACTAGAAATTACCCTTTTAAAGTAATTTATCCAGTGAATCTTCTGGTAAAACCTTGGAATTCCCGTTCAAATTTCTTAGCACCCAGTTGACCAGGGTTTTAGCCCTCTAAGTGGAATCTACCTGCACAACATTCTCTCCTTGCTTAGAGGTGCTTAGGAAAATATTCCTGGTTACCAGGGCTAAACATCAAAGAGAAAGAAAGGGAGGCTTTGGTAGAGGGTTGGCTTCTTTGCAAATGGCTTTCCGGAGAGGCTTTTGCCAAGTCCATGCCTCCTCTTAGCTCCAGTCACAGAGCATCAGTGATTTGTTCTCCGAGGATCTGGTTTCAATGGGCAACATCTCATTAACCAGACCAGCAGATGTCAGTCCTGACCCACTTTTCCTCAGGTTTGAATCAGTACCGCTCCAGCTGGATTGCTGTTCCTGTCTTGTTTCTTCTTCCTGAGGTGGAGGGCACCCGACTTGGTTCGCTTTTCTAATATTTGCATTATTCAGTAGTCATTATGTGATAAGCAGGGTGTTTGCTTTAGGCTTGCCTTGGTTTGTTTCCTGGTACTTTTTATCTGTAGCTGGTAGCTTAACACAGGTTACAGTTGTGAGCTACTTGTTATTAGAGTGTGCATAGGACACTTTGAATAGACTTTTGCCCAATGCCTCAAAAATCCAAACCTGGGTCAAAATAAATAAGTAAAATAAATAAATACATACATGAATACATACATATACATACATACATACATACATAACCAATCATTTTGAGGAACACACATAGCTTTTAACAACTCAGTGTCATTTTGAAAATATGAGTGTGAACAGGCTAAGGTTTACAAGCCCATCAGCAAAAACTAACATATATATTTTTTTTCTGTGCATTTGTTTCTGTACATTTATTGAGCAAGTATCTTATCCTTGAATAAAAACATCTTGCATGTTATGTGGACAAATTATGTCATTAATCAGCAGTACAAATGGAACTACTTTAAAGAAACAACATAACCCAATTTTATGGTCTATTCTGTCTCCAAGATCCTGCTTACTGTCACGGCACACTTTCGATTGCAACTGAAAGATGAGTTAGTGAGGGAAGATGTGTGTGTGTGTGTGTGTGTGTGTGTGTGTGTGTGTGTGTGTGTGTGCACTGCTCTTGACAAGGCATTCTTTGTAAGGACTGATTAGCTGCTGTGTATGCCAAAGTCAAATGTCTTAGAATCCATACACAGGACCAGAGAACTGGAACATTGCAAAGAGGCCAGATACAAAACAACACCAGGCAATATTATGTCACTTACGTTATATGGTAAATGTTTATTTACTGAGTTGATTAGCTTAACCAACAAGAATCTCTTGATTTATTAAGAATAGCAATGCAACCTATAATATGTAGGTAATTTTTAAAAATCCTACCAAAGATTGTAATATTCTGTGTCTTTTCAGGGCAATCCCTCTAGTAAGCAAACGTATAATGTTGCCTTTTTCTTCACTTGAATGTAACTTGTGAGTTACATAAAAATCTAATCTAAGTAAATTTATTTTAATACTCTTTTGAAGGCACTGTGAGTAAATAAATCATTGTTTATAATTCTTTTAATATTAAATATGAAAGTTATTTGAAAATTTGTATTTCAAGTTGTTGCTTCAAAATTCTTTGCCTTTTTTATTACTAAAGAGACAAAATGTGCTGACAGCTGACAAAAATAATTCTCTCTCTCTCTCTCTCTCTCTCTCTATATATATATATATATATATATATACATATATATATATGAAGTATCTTCTTACATTACATTTAGGATTTTTCTGTTACTGTCGATTGCAAAATTAAGAGCAAAGCAAATGTGATTTGTAAAGATTTATTATCCTGGCCTGTAAAACCATATCCTGGTTCATCCTCCAGCATTCTAGACTGCTGCTTTTCAGTGAAATCATATAATGTGAGTAATAACCAGGCACCCATGCTAAACTTCTATCATCTACACTCTAAAAAGTGAAATTGATTCCAATAATATATTTCCCAAAACCATTTTGTCATGCGATCAATATTTTAAAATTGCACATGCCTTTCTCTCTGTGAGCATCCATGCTTACAAATCCCCCACTGTTTTGTGCTTACCACGCTTCTCCATCCATGCTAGCCTTGCTTCAGGGGTGTGGGTTAGAGGCCACCACACTAGATATTGAAGGTAAAGGTGATCAAATCCTACTCTGAAGACCCGGGGAGCATCACTGCTGAACTGATGGCCATGGAGAAGATTCATGACTGTTCTGCTAGTGGAGGAAACTCCTCCACTGCACCGGAACCCTTTGTTCATGCTCTATTTTGTTGCTAACACTGGCCTTGCACTGTGAAACTCCACCGGTCACTCTCAAGCTGTCGGACCCTCTGCATGCCATGGCTACACAGCTGAATTTGCTGAGGGGGTTACTGGAGAGCACAGCTAGAGTGGTTTGAAGCTACCTAACCCGGAGAGGCAGAATCCACACAAGTTTCATCAGAGATTTGTTTGAGATGTGAAAAGAATGCGTGTCTGTGGACTTTTGGGTTGTCTAGTGTGTAATCCTGAACTGTAACCCTGGGATTCCAGAAAGAATGTCAATTCTATGCTTAGGTTTTTTGGGAGCAACTAATTTTTACAAAGTTCATCTGATTTTTGTAGTGAATAGGCCTCCAGATTTTTAGACAAATGTCTGGTCTGAACTTTAGAAGCCAGGGCCTCCCTAGAAAAGGTTCTCTGTCATTGCCCGCGGGTTCGTCCAGGCCAGAGTGACTGCTCCGGGAGACTTTGCAAAGCTCTGTAGGGAGGCCTGGATGGTAAGTAAAGAGGCAGGCCAGGGAGTGAACTATAAGTGTTTCTGGGGGAAAACATGGATTAGGTATTCTGAAATGTGTTCCTTTATTAAAGGTACCAAGTTTCTGCATCATTAGTCAAGAGATCATATAAACTAGAAAGTGGAGAATAATTCACAAAATTCAGATAAATGGACACTTTCTCTTTTATTACCTCTCTCTGTTTTTACTGCACTCAGTATCCCTTATCAAAAATAAGTCGTAGCCACTGGTCCTCGATGTTTTCAGTCATGTAACTCCTAATGGAATGAGAAATACATGTATTAGGTGAGCATGTTGTACCAGACTAGAATATAGTACACATTGAGTGGAAGTCATTGCTAGAAAGTCTTGGCTGCTACTGAGCTATCCCCGGGCACAGAAGAGAATGGGCTGAGGCTTCCACCTCAGCCCCTCTCCCGTTCTGTCCTGTTTGTCCTAATAGTCAGGGCCTGCCTCGCCTTGCTGCCCGCTGCATGAAATCATTTTTCCTATCTTATTAGCATACCTTAATTAATAGAAATATGCTTGTGAATCTCCTAGGCCAAATCACCTCCCCGGGTAAAGGTCTTGGAGGTTGTCGCTGTCTGGTTGCTTCTCTATTAAGTTGAAGTAGAATCTTGTTTTTTAAAAAAGTACCAATAATTATCACTCAGTATGATCTTGAATACAAATTTGTTTTTTAGTTTTTTGTTTTTTTTTTTTAAATGATTCTGTGCTCCTCTTGTTCGTTTCTCAGATAAAGGCTCGTGAAGAATTTCTCAAACTTAGGGATTTTTTTTTTAAAGTCTAATTTTACTTGTTTGCCTATTTTTGAGCTCATAAAGAAATGCAATATATTGAATATCTTCACATTTTCGGAAGCAAGAGATCTGGGTTGTTTTCTCCAAAGCTGGCCCTCATTAATCCTTATTACTCTTAATACTCCACTGGTTAATATTTCCACAAAGCAGCTCAAGGTGAGCTACCTGCCGGTGGGACAGTTAGTGTGGCACATTTGCTTACGCCACCATTGTTGCTTGTTTTAGCCAAAGATGAATTTAGAAGAAACCAAATATAATATAGCAGGACCAGTCACAGTTGCCACAGTGACTGCGGTGCTGTTAAGGTTACATTTTGGTGACAGTCTTTGTCTATTTTATATTCCTACTGTTGGTGTCAGAGCAGTGGGGCCTTTTTATTTTAAAAGAAAGAGAACGAGATTTCGACAGTAAGAGAGAGGTGGCTATAAGTAGTTTACTGTACAGAATTCAGGTCTCCCCATCTTTGTAGATACGGATGTCAATGCTTCATCAGGACTTCATACCCCACCTAACTGGAATTCAAATTACATCTGCTTCGTGTTACGTACGTACGTACGGCAGCCAGAACAAGCGTCTTCCAAAACTTCTCATCCCCCTGCCTCCAGGAGTGATCGCTCCTCTTCCTTTGTCCACCAACAGCTCAACACACCAGAGGCCCCTCAGACACCGGGTCCCAGTCATACTCCTGTGACAATGACATTTTCTGGGAGAGTTCTTGCACAGCTGTGTCACTATTAACTTTTAATGAACATCCTTTCTTCCTTTGAATTTTGGCGAGTTAAATGGACATGCAATTTTTTCTTTCATCCTCACTTTATGTGGCACACTATATAGTAATTATGGGTGGTGAGATAGTCTGAGATGCCTAACTTGGGTGTTCCAAAACTAATAACATAATTTGGCCCATAGTTACACACAAATGTAATATAAGAATTTTTTTGAAAGCCTGGGGCTGAAAATATATTTTAACCTATAATACGCCAAAAAGCAAAGAGATGCACGTAGGCCTGAATTTGGGCCCCACTGTTCATTTCAGGGACTGAGCCTCTGTGGAGAACTCAATGGAAGGCGTGCCCAGTGGTTCCCGGGACAATGAGTGGAACAGAAGCTCCATGGCGGTTATTTTGGAGCAGTATTCTTTCTTGGTCTCCACAATAGCTGGAATCTGATAATTTAGCATTAAGCCTCTTTTCAACTATATGGAACTGTAATAAGGTGATTTAGTCAATATGCCTGTCCATTGTCCCAGAGGCTCTGTCATCTAGTATGCTCCAGTGTATAAAAAGAAAGAAAAAAAGAAAAAGAGGAAAAAGAAAATGAAAGAAAGAAATATCGGGGGGGGGGGGGACATAAACCAATTAATTACCAGAAACATTAAAAGATGCTCTGAGAGAGCTGTTGTTTATTGGCATTTTTTTTGTTATGAATCAAGATAGATATAGGAATCGACTGCAAAAGCCTCTGGGTACATTCACATAATGAAAGTCCAATTAATATCCCCAAGCACAGTGCACGGCCGGCATCAGGGAGCTGCAAGGACAATCACTGGCTTCTGCAGCCAACATCGACAGCTGTGGGGCCCTGATAGAAAACAGCCTCAAAGGCCCGATCCCCTCCCCCAGCCCAGCCTCAACTGCACCGGAGCTTCCTATCTTGCCTGTACTGAAGCAAGGGCTGCAGGAACAGATGGGACACCAGAAGCAACCCGTGGCTATTTGTGATGTCACCAAATGAGGCATTCTGGGATGCTGTTGGGTGGTCAAAAATAATATCAAAAGGAGGACTGAGGGAGCATCATTAGGAAAACTAGGTGATAAATAAGACAGTGGGTTAGCAAACCTTCCGTCAGGTGCTGGAAGAGGTCATGCAGCCTTGCGTCCAGATGGGCTTACATTTCCACTTTATTTTGTGTGAATTAAAGGAAGATTGACTTGATCTTTCCGTAGAAATGATTTACCTAAAGACGAGATAGAAGAGATCTACCTAAAATTGCCAATTCTCATAGTGACTGAGTGGAACAGAAGTTGAAAACAAAACATAATTTTCTTCCTCTTGGAATAATAGGCCACTGATGATATAATTATACTCTTAGAGAGCAAAAGCTCCAAGGAGCTCACAGAGGTCTGCCTTGTGGTCTTCCCTGTGAATTCTAGGAAAGGCATTTTCAAGCAATGATGCTATTCTGCAGAAGTGGAAACTGCTCAAGGCCCCTTAGAGCCTTGCTTAGGGGCAGTGCTAGGAGAAGTCAGAGGTGAGGCTTCATTCTTATCCTTCCAAGACTTCTGAAGGCTATAGAAGCCATTTGAGGAAATCATGGAAATAATGTGTGTCTATTTGGTTTCAAGTTAATAATTATTGCTTTCTGAACATCTTTCCTCAATTACAGGGTCCCACATAATTTATGGGGGCCCCTCTCATATGCTGCATTTGTTCTAACCTGTGTTTCCTCTCTCTAGAACAGGGAGCTCCTTGAGGACAAGGGCTTTAATCATTGTTGCATCTTTAATACCTAGCACGATATCTGGAAAGCAGTATCCATCAGTAATGTCTGTTTAAGTAGGATAGATGGATGGTTGGTTGGATGGATGGATGCATAGCAAAAGTCTTATTTTAACTACTTGCATAATTTAGTAATCATCAGCTTAACTTAAAAACTTTCCTTGGCTTTCAGGAAACGGAATAAATTGAGTTTAACCATTTCTACATTTAATTTGCCAAAAGTACTGTAGTTGTTACTAATAAGAAACAAAAAGAATGATAAGTAACTCTGATAAATGAAGGAGAATTATAATTAGGTAAAAGCTAATGGGGGTGAAAAGGCACTCACTCTAGATGTTTATTCATTTATTTTGTTATCAGTTCTTAGGAATTTCTTCTGCAGACAGCACAATAACACCCATGCTGAATTTCTCTGCTGAGTAAGAAGAGTCCTCCTGGTAGATACATTTGTTTCAATGCTTCAGTAACATTTGTGAATGGCTTCCAAATAAGTACCACTTCACCAAATACAAACTAGGTCAGTAGAGGTGTTCCAGTGTACTAAATGTGAAGAAGGTTATCAGGTGGGACTTGGCTTTAGTCACAGAGGAGTTGAAAACCCTGGAGAAATAACACAGAATTCTTGCAGATACCTTCAAGATAGGGCTATGTCTCCAGTGGTCTGGGGAGGGTGATGCTAATGACCTACTTTGGGAGCAGGGTCAAAAAGGCTTGATGAAAAAAGCTGAGGGGATAGATGTGTCAGTAGAAAGCAGATGTGGAGACATTATAAAGCAGACCCCAGATGGTGAAATGCATCCCTGTAAACCACATCTGGGCTGGAGCATCTTAGAGATGCTCCAGGAGTGTGCTGGAGGTGTGTGCAGCACGTTTTCTATCAAATGACTATATTAAATTTGTTGGAAACAAAGACAGAACTTTGGAAATAACTTTGTAACTTAGTAACTTTGGAAGAAAGTTACCAGAGGAGCATTTCCCAGCTCTTTGCAGAAGTATGAGAAAGTTAAATAACCCAGAATCATTATCTAATTCACTACTCACTCGAGTGCAGGATACTGGGGAACCACTTGGAAGAGTACATTCGTTGAGCTAGGATAACACTGCAGGGTTCCCAAGACCACATGATCCTGACAAGAATCAATGCTCAGTGTAGTATGTATAAATCAGCATATCATTCTCAATAAGCTTCCAAGAAACCTCTATAGGTCAGGAATTAAATTAGCTTAATAATATCAGATATTTCATACTCTGTGTGACAACATGCTATTTGAAACTTCATTTTAAACCTAATCTTTGTAACTACTCTATGAGCTACTATCATCTCTAATAATTTTTTTTAAATTCTTTTAGGCTTATTGAAGTTGTGAATTGATTCCTGATTACCCTATAACCCACTCCTCTATTATTAACAGCTTACATGATATGCTACCTTTTTTATTAGTTATGAAGTGTTGTCGACACACAATTCTCAGGTCTGTATTTTATACGCATTTCTTTAGCTTTCATTTAATGTCCCTTTCCAATCTATCTTGCCTACTGGGCTAAGGTCCCTTGTCATTGTCGCTTTCTCTTGGCTGAGGTAGTTTTTCCATCTTTGCTTTTGTGAACCTTGAAAGTTCAGAGAAACCAGTTGCAGTGTTTTTTAGACTGCTCTGTAGCTGGGTCTTCTTGTGACTGTGTTGTGTGGCGAAGGAGGTCCCAGAGACATCTACCATCCCGTCTTATGTCTATGTGCTTTATTACTCAGTATATTCACCTTGAGGCAATTCTTGTCAGGTTCCCGTACTGAAAAAATTGTCCCTGAACCACATACTACACTCTTTGGAAGGAAACCATCATGCACAACCCATTAAAAGGAGAAGTTCTGCTCCATCTCATAGAGGGCCTCCCTCTTTTTATATGAATTACTCAAAAATATGTATGTGAAAGCCATCTCTACTCTTCTATTTTAAAATAGTATACAATGTGATCTTCATAGCAGCATGCACTCCAAAGTATTTGTTTCTTACTTTTGGTTATTCTGAAAGTGCTAGCCCATTCAGGCCGCCCTTGGGATATCTCAGAATTCCAGAGGCTGCAAAAACCTAAAACTCAGATCCCACAGAATCTGTGTCAGCTGAAGGCTGCTTCCTGGCTGTAGACTGGCATCTTCTTACTGTTTTCTAACAGGGCCAAAGATGTGAACAGGACGATTTAGGAGGGCACTAATCTTATTCATAAGGACTCCACCCTCAGGACCTATGCAGATCTCAAAGGATCAACCTTCAAATACTGTCACATGCGGGACAAGATTCCGGCATTTGGATTTGTGGTAGAGACACACAGAAATCCAGTGTGTGACCTCTAACACTGCATTACTTTTATTACCAATATGGCCACTGTTGATCAAATGCCTCAACTCTGAGCACCTGCAACTCTCCCAGTTGCCCCCATGTCCCTCTGACAGAACCCCATTGTTTTTGGTTGTTTTCTTATTTTCTGAGGTGACTTATTTTTTTAACCATATTTATAAGGAATTCTATTCTTTTAAAATAAAAAGTAAAAATCTGGATGCTGGGTGTGAAAGGAACTTTTTTTGTTTGTTTGTTTTCAGTTTTGTTTTAAGGGGGTGGTTAATAAATCTGCCCACCAGTCATGCTTTAGAGAATTACAGAAACTCAGAACTGCCTCTTGATATAACTGCAGCATGATTGCTTACCTTTCCCCTCTGGGGACATCAGCCTTCTGCTTACAGTTACATTTAAGTGCTGGAGCTATTCCTGGCCTGTTGGCATGTCTTGTATCTCAGAACCATGCTTTGTGTCCCTACGGTTGAATTTTGTGAGGTTTTATTCAAGACAGTGACTCTTTCACTAGTGGCTCTGCTCTAGAGTTGATATCCTGGAGGTAGTGAGGAGGGTCTGAAAGTGATTTTTCTGTATTTTGAGAAACCTAATGGAAATCGTATGTTTGCCGCTGGCATAGTCACCCAGGCTGGGGAGAACGTCATGATTCTCTATCAGCTCAGTGTGCCTGGCTACGTGGGTTATTTCAAGCCAGTAGAAACTCCGATTGGTCGATGATGAGTTCACGTTCAAGTTGGGAAGGACAATAAAGTGTCTTTGGGGGAAACAGTGTTGGGAAAGGCCACATTCATTACTATTCTACTTGTGATCCAACTCCACTTGAAGTGGGGCCATTGTGTCTCTGTGTAGATGGCAGGGAAAGAGTAACTTTTTTGGATATAAAGTAGACATCTATATATTTGGTTTATGTTTTACCAATTTACTGTAATGTTTTAATGTTCAGAATTCTGATCCAGATCACTTTTAATTTCTGCTTCATTTTAGATGCCTGTTTAAAATACTGGAAGTATACACATTGGACTGATTTTTTCTGTATTCCATTTTCTTATGGAAAAAAATCTATATCTCAGTGTAGATAAGCATATGGATCTATTTAATATGTTCAAAAGCCATGCATGAGAGTGACTCAGAGCTTAAATTTGTGGTGCTTAACTAAATTGCTTGTTGGATGGACTCAGAAAGGTAGGAGAGAGGGAGAGATCAACAACTTAGATGAAGGAAGAGAAGGAAAACAAAGGAACAGAAGGAACACTGAACATTAGTGTTTGAGAGAAGGGACAGCCATGTGAGTATTAAGACCCTGGCTGCTTCTTGTATTTGTTCACATGAAGTCACATGAAGAATAATATCATTTTAATGCTGAAAGACAGAAAATATTGTTTGAGAATAATTTTAAAGATAATATGAGCCAGCAGTCTGAACTCTTAGTTGCACACTAGACCCACAGGAAGATTTTTTTTTTTTAGTTATATTCATTTAGCATGTGCATGTACCAGCATGCCACAGCGTGCTTGTGGAGGTCCAAGAAGTCAGAGCTGCGGGGATCTGTTATCTCCTTCTACCATACAGGTCCCAGGGATGGTGTCCAGTTCATCGGGCTTGTTGTCAGACAACCTTACCCGCTGAGTCATCTCACCAACCAACAGAGGTCATTTTTTGGATGATACATGTGTCTAGGCTCATCCCCTTAAGAGAAGATCAAACCCAGACCCTTCTACATTTCTGACAGGTGCATTCCCATCAAACAACATCAGTTCATCATCCCCAGCAGTTCTGATGAGCACTGAGACCTGAAATCATTGACCCTCTGTCTGGCTTTCTAAATTATGAAAAAAAAAAAATGAAAGCTATAAGATTTATAGTAAAAATAGATTCAAAATCTAAGTATCTGCCATCTAGATCTATCCTATGAACCTATGGTCACCTTTGGTTTGTTTGCTCATAGATGTCCTGAGTTCCTCATGAACCATCAAATCTAATTGCCTTCCTTTCTTGTCCAGAGGCAATGGCTATCCTGAAGTCACAGATAATCTCTTCATCTATATATCTCTATGTAGTTTTACTAAGTGGGCACGTATAGTTTTGTGTGATTTAAGTTTTTATTTTGGTTTGGATGTAGAGCTTGTTCATGTGTTGTGATCTTTAGAGTAGTGTGCTGGGAGATGGTGCAGGACCGTTAAGAAACAGAGCTGGTGGGAGGTCTTTAGGACAGTTTTGGCATGGCGTCAGGAAGGACCATAGGACCAGACCTTCGCCTGGCTTTCTGTTTTGTGTACAATAGCTTGCTTCTTCATAGACTTCCGCCATTCTGATATCATCTACCCACATACCATTAGTCTCTCAGCAGAGGTAAAATCAATGGGGTCACCTGGCAGTGGACTTTCATCTTCCAGAGTTGCAAGCTAAACAAACATCTTTTCTTCATAAAGCTCTGCTTCTTTGGGCATTTCATGATAGTGACACAAATGATACACATAGAATCATAATACGTGTCAATTTGTATTTTGTTTTTCTTAATTGGCATTCCAGTTTGATCCATCATCCCTGAAATTCAAGTTCATTAGTATTTTGTTTTTAGCCAACACACATGAATTTTCATATTTATGATGTTTTAATGTTGATATTGGTAAATGCTCATATACTTATTAGATTTATCACTCTGGTGAGGTTACAATACCACAGTTAAACAGGAGACATAAGTCCTAATGTTCTACTCACAGAAAGTGGAAAAAAATCCTAACAATGTAGTATATATTTCCAAAAAGCTAGAATAACTTAAGTTCATCATTTTCAACTGCTAGGTCATATTTTGAATCTATTTTTCATTCCTTTACTGATGAGAATTTGAGTTGTTGATTCCATTTGTGTGTGTGTGTGTGTGTGTGTGTGTGTGCGCGCGTGTGTCTGTGTGTGTGTGTTATCATAAAAATCCTATGGTGGGATCAGAAGATGCTGAGGTGGGTAAAGGAGTTTGCCACCAAGCTAGACAATCTGAGTTGGATCCCTAGTGCCCACATGGTGAAAGGCAAAAACTGACTTGACTATACTGTGATAAGAAGCACCCAATGAATGCACGGGTGAAAAGGGAGAGGAGAAGAAGGAAGGGGGAGGGAGGAAAGGAAGGAGAGAGGGAGAGAGAGAAGAGAGAGGAGAGAGAAAGACAGGAAAGAGGGTTTTTTTTAAGTTTATATTTTTTTAAATTTATATTTTGTACGCTGATCATCAATAAATAAAATGCACCACAGGCTTGCTACAGGGCAATCTAGTGAGGGCATTTTTCAAACTGAGGTCCTTAATGACTTCCAAAATGACTCTAGTTGTGTCAAGTCGAGTGTATAAAACTAGCCATCACCTGTACCTACCTTCATTGTTGAGCAAGCAGATGTTTATAATTATTGTAAAATTGCTCTCTAAATAAGTGTACCAGTCATATGCTCATTTTGCCAGACTGATACATGTGAACTGGTATTTTGTTTTAATTTGCATTTTTCAGTTAAGTCATAAAGCCTTTTTATGTGTTTGTTGGTCTTTTTAGAGCATGTCAGTCCTCTGTTTCTATTCCTTGCTTATTTTTCTATCAGATTGTGTTTCTCCTTCTTCTTGAAGACTTGTATTAACTGTCTGAATTATAATTATAAATTTATATATTAATATATTAGGTTATTGAGTTTGTAAATAACCTTTGCCTATTCTTTAGGTTGTCTCTTAGCCTTTGTTTTGGGGCTAGGTGCCAACTGGTTTTTGTCAATTTGTCACAAATCTAGAGTTATCTAGAAAGAAGAACCTCAATTAAGAAAACACTTCCATGAGATTGGCGTGTAGACAAGTCTACAGGGCATTTTCTTGGTTGATGTGGGGGGCCCAGCTCTCTGTGGGTGGTGTCAATTCTGGGCAGGTAGTCTTGGAGCTATGAGAAAGCAGTCTGAGCAAGCCTTGGGAAGAAGCCAGTAAGCAGCACCTCTCCATGGCCTCTGCATCAGCTCCTGCCTCCACATTCCTGCCTTGAGTACTAACTTTGACTTCCCTAGATGATGGACTATAAGCTATAAGCTGAAATAAACTTTTTCTTTCCCAAGTTGCTTTTGGCTGTGATCTTTTTCACAGTGATAGAAACCCCACAACAGACATTATTCATGAAGTTTTGTATGTGTGTGTTTGTTCTCATTCCAAGTGAAGATACTTGAGGCTTGGTGTTTAGAGTAATAACTTTGGGGCATCAAATATCACTTTGTGCCTGCATAGTTATGTTGCAAAGACTGTTGATCTGAGTCCAAAGTCACAGACACCATAGATCCCTGCTTCCACTAGTTACTGGAAACAGTGGATACTAAAGCCATTTCCCCATGTCAATTAAATGGTTACCTGAGTAAGCCAAGGCATTCACTGATGTACACTTAATCACCTAACTTCAAGCCCTATTCTGAAATCCAACACTATCTCCTGGAGTATGCTCAGAGTCCTGAAGTGTAGAGCCATAGTCCAAGGAGGAAGGAAAGTGAAGTAATACAATTTCAATTAAATTTTGTTTGGTTGTTTGTTGTTTGTTGCCCAAAATGTAGCTGGTAGCCAATTTCATTTTTCTTTCTTTTCTCAAAGTTTCAGATTTTACAGTTTGAAATTAAAAGTTCTATTATGAGCCTTGTGACTAGGCCTTGTAAGATGGATGCCTTATCGAGCAGAGATGCTGTGGGCAGACCTGATAATGTGAGTTCAATCACCACATATAACACACACAGAGAGAAACGTATACATACACACACACACATACACACACACATATACACACACACACACACACACACACACACACCAGAGAGAGATACTTGCATTTGAAAATAGTAAAACTCCCCCCTCTTTTCTCCCTTTTTTATTTTTATTTTTGTTTTTAGATATAGAACCCAGGGTAGCCTCCAATTCCAGTTCACAGCAATCCTCATGCCTTACTTTTATCTAGCATTTTATGAACTTATTATTGCCAGTGGAAACTTTTTGGGGAGCATCTCATAGCCATCCAATAAATATGATGGGGTAGAATTTGACAAGCTCTACTTGAAAGCATCCCTCTCGGATATCCAGGACTACTTTCCTCACGTTGGTCCCTCACCTCTTCTACGGTGTTATCGCATAGAAGGAGAAACCCTGATGTCAGTTGTGTTGGACTTGAAGCGCAGGTAGACAGCAACTGCCTGAGAGCACGTTCTGGTTTGCTTTTCCATGGTTTCAATAAACACCATAACAAAAAGGAAAACAAACAAACAACTTGGAAGAGAAAGAGTTTATTTGGCTTATACTTCCAGGTCAAAATTCATCACTGAAGGAAATCCAGGCAGGAACTCAAGCAGAAGCGAATAATAAAAAAAAAAAAGCTACTTACTTACCAGTTGCCTGCTTATACTCAATCGGCATTCTCTTGCAGCCCCAGACTATCTGCCTAGGGATAGTATTGATGAGGCATTCCCTCGATTAGCAATCAATACAATCCTCACAGACATCCCCTCAGGCCAAGCTGATTCAGACAACTATTCAACTGAGGTTCCCTCTTCCCAAGCAACTCTCAATTGTGTCAAGTTAGCAGTAAGAAATTAACCAGGATACAGCCGAAATAATTGGGCTAACTTAGTGGCCTGATGGGGTTCCATGAGTGGCTGTATCTCCCCCATTTCTATATGTAGGCATCTGCTAAAAAGCTGGAAGCTACTGTGATGTGGAGATTTTTCATCCTGGAAGATAAGAAATGGCTGTTTGGAAGTGTCTGTCTCTCAGTTAAGGATCCAGAATCATGAGGTTGGAGATGGGAACTCAGATTTTGGACTTTTGTTAGGACCAACATTTTCTCTCTCTGGACTTGAATCTGGAATATAGAACACTGAGTTACAAAGCAAGCGTTCATAAAAGGAAGATGTTGTGGAGGTTTGGAGCCTGGGCCTTGAACCCCAGAGGAAGGCATCCTTGAGAGCCATACATTACGAGGCACATTTTTAAAAATATATTTTTTTACGCATTTAAATTTTGAGCAAACACATGTGTTATTTATTCAGAATCTTAAGCAATGGATCATAGACTTTACCTCATGAGTCAACACAGATCCCATTGTGTGTCTGACTCAATACTATGACAACCAAAAGGAATGGAAAATTCATTTGTGGAACATGAGGGGGACATAAGATTCCAAGTCATACATTTAAAAATATTACAGATACATAAATTGCTGTTGGAAAAAATGGCAATAAATGCAAGGGGAAATGTTGCCTACACTGTTATTTAAATTGGTAGGAAAATTGGTGGATTTTTTTTTACTTCTTATATTTAAGAGTTTTCTATTTTACTAATGATAGTATATATTTTTAAATTTCAATTTTATAATTCCACACGTGTACACTTTGTGCCACGTTCACTTGCCACGTTCCTACCACCCTCGGTTTTGAATTATTTTAAGTTATTTTATTTTTAGATGTTCGAAAACAGTTTTATTAAATTGTAGAAGATGTGCCTATAAATTATGATTAATATGTACCCTGCAGAAGCCTGTAACTCTCTTGTGTGTAGTAATTGACCAGCCTTTGTCCATATCATGACTAGGGAAGCAGGTAAACTTGGGCTTAGGTCCTAGATTGGCTGACTTCCATCATCTGACCTTGAACAATGCTTCTGAGCTCCAGTCTCATGTGCTTACTGAGTGAAGAGTGGCAGTTGCTTTTGCAGACTTTTGGTAATGAAGACTTGAGAACTCCTTGAACCCCTGGGCACAGAAACCAGGGTATAACAACTAAATCCCAAAGACTACTCCCTCTGCTGAATTTTGACCCCAAGAATTCTAGCCAAATTGGAATGACTGTTTTCTTGAATCCAGACTTATCATCAGCCTCTATATATGCCCTTAAAGAAAGAGGTAGAAACTGGCTTCGAGTACAGGGGTACTTTGAGTTCCTACAGTATTGCTTGTGGGGAAGAGACAAAACAACCAGGAGATGAAAGTAAAGCCATTGACCAGACAAAGCCAAGAGAGTTCTTAGGAGATGACATAACCAGAAGCATAAATACCTATTAATAACGCTTAACCTTGGATGTTAACCTTCAGGGTAGTCGTTTACAATATCCCATTCCTTGTGGTACAATCTACCCTATGGTCTTTGGGTTTGCTTTAGATTGTTTGTTCTTTTTTCTTTTCAGGAGGGCTTTGGAAAGGAAAGAGAGTAGGCAATTGGAAACAAGACATTGGGGCTTTGAAGGCCAAGGGGGTTCCCAAGGCTTCCAAGTGCTGAGTCTGTGCTATCAAGTATCATGGTGGTGTCAGGTTTGTTTTCTGGTAAATATTTGAACTAATTTTATCAGCAGCCTTTCTCTCCGGCTATTTACTACCTGAATATTTGTCAGGGCCTCTGGAGGAGGCAGCCAAACATGTACATCTGCAGTTCATGCTATTTGGAGCACAACTTGGGTGGGGACGTCTCTCTGGTAACGGGGGTGGGGAGCTGACAGTAGATGTTGCTGAGAGAAAGATGGGGTTTCAGGAGCTGTCATCAGGATTGCAACGTCTGGTTGCAGTCGATATTTTTCCAAATGCCAGCCACACAAGGATTTAAAAGAATGTGCAAAGAAGCATGTGGCATGCTCCTCGTGAAGCAGAAGTGGGCTGAGTGGCTCCCTTAACATCGCGCCCCCTCCCAGCCAATCACAAGCCCAGGCACCCTGGCCTCTTCCCTGCAAGGCCTTGGCCACATGCCCTCCCGTACAATTGTGATGAGATTGGATGAACCACGATGCTATTTAAAGCACTCTTCCATGGCGCTCTTACAGTTGTAAGATTTCCCAAGGGGCCGTTGCCAAGATTATGCTCTTCCCCACTGGCTTTTAATTTGTAAATTCTAATGGGCTCCCCTTTAGATATGGCAGCATAGGTAGCCCTCCTTGAGGTGGCCAGAGGCGTGTCCATGGAAATCTTCAATGAACACTCTGCCACAAAAAGCAGGATGGTCAAATCCTCTGCCAGTCAGCCATGTAGGTGGCAGAAATTCTGGTTTCAAAAGAGATCTGTTATCACCCATGATCTTACAGAAACTTGAAAGCCACACAATTTTGCTTAAGAGTAAACCACCCTTACAAATGAAATGGAACTAGATCCAGCGTGGGGCCATATTTCTTTTTATGTTTTTACCCACCCTTATCATGCAAACCATGCTGGCAGTCTTCCCAGATTCTTAACACTGCCTTGACACTCTTTTCTCCTCCTCCTGGCATAACAGCCTTATTTGAATTATTAATTCTAGAACACCCCCTTCCTCTCAACCTAGGAGGCAGACATAACCACCCAATCTGAGCACCGAAAAGTAACCAACATTTTACTGGGAATGCATGCTATGAATACTATTTTGGCATCAATTACAGGACTGTTACTTTGGAGTTACTGAAGATACCTCCTCCGGTTAAAACGGAACGTGGGCTTGCTAAGCAGTTACCATTTGCTTACACAGTGAGCTGTAGAAATCTCTAAATAAACACTGTTAATGTTCTTCATTAGACAGTGGGTAAGAGTTTCTAAGACAGAAGGACCCAACTACCTTTCACTTCCAAATTTTGTCTCCCATTCTTTCTCCAGAGTTCTGTATAGGCTGCTGAGCTGATATGACACAACCACTTCTCTTAGAGATGTTTTGGATACTGCTGGGAGGTTTACAGGCTCAAGAAGTTCGGAATCCAAGACATGTGCCAACCACAAAGCTTCCTGTCCTTCCTACTCAAGTCTCCTGACAAGTCTGAGTCTCTCCAGAGGACTTGGTCTATAGGATGCCGTTTGTCTTTCTTGCAGCATTTCTTCAGAGTTGTATTGGATGCTTCCTCCCATCTCTGTGGTTTTCCATATCCCACTGGGTAGCCAGGTCACTAGCCTTTTGTTAATCCTGTTGCTAGATCTGCATTTGTTTTCATCTGGAGGCGTTTGCAGTGCTGGTATCAGCTCTCTTGCACATGTAACCTGGCTCACTCATGCAAGAGTTGTTGAGGATTTGTATTTAGAAGTGGAAATGCTATGCTTCATGAAAAATGCCTGTCTCAATAGATAATGCCAAATTGCTTTCCAAAATGGCTACCTCCAAATAATTCCTATTGATCGAGGGTGTATGCCAGGCTACAAGCTGGCCCCATTGCTAATAAGGTGCACTCACAGCCTTTCCATTCACAGTCTTTAAATTCTAGTGGGACAATTGGATCAATAAAGCTGTCTTCTTCCTCTCTGTTTCTATCCTCTTTCTCTACCCCATCTGTATTTTCCTCCTTCTCCTCTCCTTTCTATCTCATTACTTCCTGCCTCTATGGTTCTGTCTATGATAACTGCTCATTTCCTTTTACATTCTTGAACATGATGTGATCATCCATTCTCTCCACTAGCCGTCTCTACTCTTTGGCAAAGGTTGTCTCCTGGAGAACAAAATCTATCACTTTTAGGAAGATAAATCAGTCACACTCAAGTGATGGCTATTAATATCAAAAGCCAGTTGCCTTTTTCAGTGCCTTCAGGTACTTTAACACATTTGTACCATGCCTAGTGCCCAAGTAGGTCAGAAGTGAATGTTGCATCCCCTGGAACTGTATGAACTTTTGAGTGCTAGAAACCCATCTGGGTCTTCTGGAATAGCAATGAATGTTGTTAATCATAGAGCAATCTCCCCAGCCCCAGACTCTGAAGGCATCTTTACACACACACACACACACACAAACTATTAAAAATTAAAAATAAATCTTTGTTTAAAAAGTAAGAAAATTGCTTGGCAGTGGTAGTATAACCCTTTAATCTCAGCACTCAGGTGGCAGATCTCTGAGTTTGAGGCCAGCCTGGTCTACAAGGTAAGTTCTAGGACAGCCAGGACTACGCAGAGAAACCCTGTCTCAAAAAAACAAACAAAAATTAAGTAAAATCAAGATCACCCAAACTTGAAGTTCAGTTCCTCAGCCACGATAATCACATCCCAAGTTGCTACTGTGTAAGATTATGGTATAGGGTACAGATAACTTCTATCAAGGCAGAATGATCAAGTGGGTGGTGTCAGGATGACAACCACTGCGTTATAAGTGGGTTTCAGTCATACATGCATGCTGGAATTGAAGGATATGCACTGAGTCTATGAGTGTAAAATCAAAACAAAACAGTAAAACAGGGAGAAGATATGTGAGGGTAATGGCACCTATCTTCCCTAGGTTCTGAAACCCTAACCTCCTAAGCATTGGTGTTTGAGGTAGAGTGTTATGGAGGTGTTTCAGTCTTGAGGGTGGAGAGCATCCAAATGAAATCATTGTCCTTATCAGGAGGATACAATGAAAATGTGGTCACCTGTAAACCAGAAAGAGAGCACTTGCCCAGAAAAAGAGTGTTGTTGGCTTGACTTTGGACTTCCTAGCTTCTAGAACCACAAGAAATAAATGTGTATTGTTTAGTTATAGTTCTGTGGTAGTAGCCTGAACAAGCTAAGACTGAATAGTTGACTAATGTGCAAGGGTCAGGGTCCTGGAAAGGGTAGTATAAACTGGATTTGTAGGTCAATTGCATTGTGGGTGATTCCGAAGGCACAACCACTGATAGAATTCTTCCTCTGCCTTATCTTGGTCATGTATCTTTGTGTAGTTGCTCAGAGCTCTTCTCTAAGAAACATGGAAGGTGATGATGCCTCCTCTGCAGAGTGGTCATGGGGATTTAAATACCAAAAGTAGTATACCAGCACAGAGGAAGAAGTCATTTCTTGGCCCATGCAAATGACTAGAGACCCAAAGTGCATAACTTCCCCTCCTCCCTTGCTATGACAAACACTTAAGAGAGAAAAATTGCTTAAGAGGGAAAGTTTCTCTAGGGAATATAGTTCCAAAGATACAAGTCCACTGTTTGGGCCCCAGTGTGAAACAAAACATCACTGTTTCTATTGTGTCTAACAGTGCTCAGTGGCAGCCAGCAATCAGAGGTGAGAAGAGCTAATCTGCATTTTGGCTTCCTCTTTCTTCCACATTAATCTATTACATAGCTTATTGGCAGGGCCCATATTCAATTTGGTTCCCCCAATCCCAGGCCCTGTCTCTTATGCTAATCCTCTCTGGATACTCTTGAGAAGACACACCCAAAACTGTGCTTTACTGACTTAGATAAGTTCCTCTACACTCAGGTAGACAGTTAAGATTATCCATCGTAGCCACAGCCGCTCACATGCCTAATGTAAAATATCATGACATTTGCATATACTACACACACACACACACACACAGACACCCTCTCCTATACTTATCTTTGAGTTACTTATAATACCAATATATTATAAACTCTATGTAACTAGTAGTTATACTATATTGCTTAGGAACTGTGAAGGGTAAGCTTGTGTGCATGTTGAGCACAGATGTAATTCTTTTGACTCAAGGTTAGTTGAATCCATAGGTGCAAAATCTATAGATAACAGAGGTTGACTGTGTGTCCCCTGTCACTGATACTCCCCAGAATGACTGAATGTCCGAGACAGCAATGGTGTTCAGGCAAGGCAAGAAGATCAGTTTGGGGCATGTTCTGTTTGCTATCATAAGTAACTTGCTCTGGATAACTATTTTCTGCTTGTACCTCTGTTGTGTGTAGTTTTATGCTACCATCTTAGCTTCAGGACCAACTGAGCTACCAAGCCCCACCCAGTTTCCCTGCCTTTAGCTCCTGGAGGTGACCACACTACCAACCTCTTCCCAACCTCCCTTGAATCTAAAAATAAAAGACACACACACACACACACACACACACACACACACACACACACACGCACACATATACAGAGAGAGAGAGAGAGAGAGAGAGAGAGAGAGAGAGAGAGAGAGTTTTTTCCTTTACAACTTGCCTTCTTGGCACAATTGCTGGGCAAAAAGTGTGCTCTTATTAATATTTCTATCTCTGTCTCTCCACTTGCCCTAAACTTTACTGGATGGTCTCACATAGCCCCTGCTGGACATCCATGACCACCCACCTACAGTGGTGGCCACAGGCCTCAGTTCCACCCCACCCCTACTCCCCGAGACCCCACAAGGTTGCTGTGTTCTTCCTCCAAAGCATGGCCGGGGAAAAAAAAAATCCTCCCTCCTTTTTTGCATCTCCTTTTCCTCCTGGGATCCAGAACTGACAAATCAAGAACCAATTGGGGAATAGGACCTTAGCAGCAGACCTGTCCCCTTCATACCTCAGTGGTCCTAACTCCAGGAAGATTACCATTTCCCCCCTATTTTCTTATAACTAAATTCAGAATCAGCAGATTGGCCTTTCATCCCAACCACTCTGATACAGTTTCTATTTATGTTACAGCTTATTAGGACGCCATTGCCCCTAGTTTCTTTTTACAATTCTGTCTTAGCCCCTGGGCTCTCAGGTTCATCCCTTTGTTAGCCCATCGTTTCTCTCAATGACTGTGCTTGAACTAGCTTTGACTGCTTTCTCATGATGAAGGCCAGGACACTGTAGACTTGGTAAAGAGTTTTCTGCATGTTGTGTACCATTTAAAGTTTTCCACTAGCTTGTAGCACAAAATGGAACTACCATCTGTAGTTGACTCTTGTATTTTAAATGCTTATAATTTCTTTATTATTTGGATAAGAACTAATAGTGATAGATAGGTATATTTTTCTTTTCTTTTTTATTTTAAGCATTAGTTTATTTAAGAGTTATTTCTGAGCCGGGCGGTGGTGGCGCACGCCTTTAATCCCAGCACTTGGGAGGCAGAGGCAGGCGGATTTCTGAGTTCGAGGCCAACCTGGTCTACAGAGTGAGTTCCAGGACAGCCAGGGCTACACAGAGAAGCCCTGTCTTGAAAAACCAAAAAAAAAAAAAAAAAAAAAAAGAGTTATTTCTGCTGAGTATGGTGTTGTGTCTTTAATTGCAGTACTCAGGAGACAAAGGCAGGCAAATCTCTATGGGTTTATGACCAACTTGGTCTTTGTTGCAAGCTCCAGGATGGCCAGGATAGACTTATATGAAATATTCTTTATATATTATTCCCATCGGGTCAAATTATACCTGCTTTTCTTTCTTCTTAATGAAAAAAAAAAGTTCAGAGCTAGAAAGATGCTTTTAGGCCTAGAGCACTTGCTGCTCTTACAGAGGACTTGAGTTCAGCTCCTAGCACCCACACCAGACAGATCAGATACCTGTAACTCCAGTTCCAGTAGTTGAGGGGTGTGGGGGTGTCTGATGCCCTCTTCTGGTATCTGTGGGTACTTGCATACATGTGGTGTATACACACACACACACACACACACACACACACACACACACACACACTTAGACTCACATCCATACACATAAAATGAAAATTAAAAGTCAATCCTTTTTAAAAAAAAAAATCTAACTGAAAATCAATTTCTAACAACTGAGGAAGAAAGTGGAAGGAAATTGGCAGTGTGAAGAAAAATCCAGACTACTCTTTTACACAACCAGCCAGATGACATAATCCCAAGGTACAGAAGGACTAAGACTGAGCAAAGGAGTTAGGTTATTCACAAAGTCTTATTCTTATCATCATTAGCATAACCAGCAAGTAGGGGATTTTTATGTGTGTTCAGCAATCATAACATGCCACAAGTAGTCTTTTATGTCTCAGTTAGTGAAACCATAAAGAGCCTGTTATTCTACAAAACGGCTTTTCATAGAAACCTAATTCAATTTTAAGAAAATGAATATGATGGAAAATACCTGTTCCTGTTCTTTCAATAGCTCCATCCTCCTCTGACTCCCACTGTGAGTCAAACTTCCTTTATCCTTCCCTAGAAGGCTCCAGGAGTTTCCAGGTTTGTCTCAACAAACAATTGTCCCTCATTGTTTGGTCAGCGGCTTCTGCCAGAGAGAGAGAGAGAGAGAGAGAGAGAGAGAGAGGAAGAGAGAGAGAGAGAGAGGAAGAGAGAGAGAGAGAGAGAGGAAGAGAGAGAGAGAGAGGAAGAGAGAGAGAGAGAGGGAGGAAGAGAGAGAGAGAGAGAGAGGAAGAGAGAGAGAGAGAGAGAGAGAGAGAGAGAGAGAGAGAGAGAAGGATTTCAGGGCTGATTGAGAGTACAATAAATGTATGGAAAGTTACAGTTCCTGGTAAGTTGTACTGAGGAAAGAGGGGTGAGTGCATGTTCTCCTAGCCCTGTCTTTCAGATGGTTACTCTACGAACACTCTACAAATACCAAGCCCATTCTTTTCTTTATCTTATTGCCTGTCCCCTCTGCAAGGGATGCTTGCATCCTCTAATGTTATGGAAATTTCAAATAACTTTTGGTTTTTTGTTTTTCAAGAGATGATTTCTCTGTGTATCCCTGGCTATCCTGGAACTCCTTGCTTTGTAGATCCAGGTGGACTGGAACTCACAGAGATCCTGCCACTTCTACCTAACCTTAAATATCTTAACATTTGGGGGAAGAGTAGGGTGAGTAAGATCAAGATACATTGCTTGGAATTCTCAAAGAATTAACTAAAATATCATAATTTTTAAAATCTTAACATCAAAGTCAAAAACCAAATCAAACCAGCAGTACAAAATAGTTCTTTGCTTCGAGCTATAATCTGATTTTCCTGTTCTGTAGCTCTTGGAAGGAGTCAGGATCGTATGAGGTCCTCAGTGGTAACAGTCAGTATTTATGTTTCTCAGAGTTTTTCTTTTCAATGTCACCATAAAGAAGATGCTGTTCACCTGATGAATCTCAAGACATTTGACACACGAGGTTGTTGGAAGGGATTAAAACAGTAATAAACAATAAAACTAGTTAAAATCAACCCTTTATGTGGATTACGGTGCTTATGCTATAACCATGAGGTATTAATCCTTTCAAAAAGCCAAAGAAACTGAAGAGAAGAGCAAATACCCCACCTACAAACTGGTCTGCTCTTAAGAATAGAAGTTAAGTCCCACCGTATAAGGAGACAAGCCCCACCATTGGATGGTGGAGATGGGCTTTTGAGACAGCCCAGCTGATCCTAATGATAATTCACCCTTAGTTATTGCTAAGTGATTACAGATTTGTCTTCCAAGCTGGGAACACTTTGACTATGGCAGTGGAAACTATTAAAGACTATGTCAGGACAACTGGCATCGGTGGAGACTGTTTTAGAGAAATTTGGCTTGTTGTTAATCTAGTTATAAGGAATCTAGAACAGCATTTTCTGCTGAAATGCTGCCACGTGGCTTGTCACTCTCCCAATCAACCCAAGTGTGGCTTTCCACTTGAGGTTTTCCTACATAAGCCCAGGCCACTATTTTATTTTTATACTTATACTTGTTTTTTTTTTTCATTGAAAATAGATTTTTTTTACACAATATATTCTTATGGTTTTTCCTCATGCAACTCCTCCCAGATCCTCTCCATCTCTCCACTCAATCAAATCCATATCCTCTCTTTCATTAGAAAACAAAGAAGAATCTAATAGTGATGATGATGATGATGATGAGAGGAGGAGGATTATGATGAAAAAAGATTAAAAAGACCCAAAGAAAAAGCACAAGAACACATATAGAAACATTATTGCATTTATAATAAAACATTGAGGCAAAATGTCTCATACTCCAAAAATATAACATGCCTCACACTGTCTAAAACTCCAATTTAACAGCAGGCTTTATTTTGTATTTAATATAGCATTTCTACATAATGCTAAAAAAGAAACTTGCAATGAAACCTTAACTTTAATTTTTTTATAGCTTTTATATATTTGCATATGATTATGAGGGTCAGAGGGTAGCTTTAGTTCTAACATTTCATCCAATAAGTGGATTTTTGGGTCAAACAGAGGCCTTGGCAGCAAGTTCCCCAAACCCCTGACTCTTAGCATTTTTTTTTTGTAATGTGTCACAGAATAGTGCATGATATGTTAATTAGTTTAAATAGTTTCTTACATATTTCTACAGTATATGTATGTGTTAATATGTATATTATGCATGAATGCTTATTTACAAAATCACAAATTCTCACTATTGCTTCAAGGACGGAAAGAATCTCAAAATTAGGAATGAATGGGAGACATAGTGTGTCTTCTCCTCAGGCTGGAGTGCTTTGCTATGAATATGTTTTACTTCTCAAGTGAGAAGAAAAACTAGAAAAACAAACACTGAAAAAAGCAAACACCTTCCATTCTGTGGCGCTCCGCCGCAGTCAGGGAAAGCACATCCCGATGAGAGAAATTAGGATGGCTAACAATGTTTTTAGTGACAATACTTCATCTCTGAAGAAACAGTGGCATTTTTAGAGGAGAATATTTAATTGATGGGATTTTAGCAACACAAGAAACAAGTAAAGAACAAGGAGGAAGAGGAGAAAACAAAACAAAACAAAAAAACACAAGAAGCAAAAACCTCAAGCCCTGAGGCCCTTGAGGCCTAGATGCTCATTCCTGCCAGATTCTGTCTCCCAAGCCACTCTTCCATGTCTGCCTTTTTCTCCATGTGTGAGCTCACAGCTCTTAAAAACAGGCATTCAAAAATATGTTTACCCTCCAACAATATGAGTAGGGCAAATGCTATAAAATATGCAACCATTTCCAAATGTCATCTTTATCTTTTAGGCAAGAAAATGTGTTAGCATCACTCAGAGCCCTGAGGCAGGTGGGCATTTCTGCACTCTAGTTACCTACACAAACTTCCCTAGGTTGGACTACTTGCATGACAAAGGACCAGTGAGTGCGATAAGTCTGTTCATTTCTTACTCATGCTTTGAGACACTGCCTTCAGAATTGGGCCATTCTGACAGCGCCTTTCCATGGCACATGGTCCGAGGGAAGCAACTGGGAAGCTTCATGAGTTGACAGTAAGGACACCATACAGATGTCTAGCTTCCTGTGCAGAGCTTGTCTTTCCTTTATCACTATGAACAGAAGCCCCAACCTCTTTTGAAATAGTGTTTCCCCCTTTTAAAAAACTACATCTCTTCCCCCCCACAAGTCCTTTTGCAGTTAGACACAGGCGTGTGACAAAAGTTTGGCCAATGAATTACATAAAATGGTCTGACACAGGTTTGTGCTGAAGCTCCTTAAAGGGAGACCACCATGCCAGGCGAGGTATCCTTTTTCAAGTGCCTTCTGTTGTTTATAAATCAAGACAATATATCATGGTTAGAGGACATTATGGTATAAGAATGAAGGAACAGGGAGTTAAAGTGTATGGGTCCCTAAGGACTTTGAGGAGGCAAACGCAGGAACTCTTCTAGATATGAAATCATCTTGTAGGGTAGGAGTGGTGGCTCATGCCTGTAATCCCACCACTGCAATGGCTAGGTAGAGAGATACAGGGTTGATGCCTAAGTGGGCTACAGAATGAGTTGAAGGCAAGCCTGGGTTGCTTAGCATGTCTGTCTCAAAACCAAAAACAAAAATGAAATAACAGAATAAAATAGGAAAAGAAACAAAGAAAGAAATTTCCCATGTATCCTTAAGCCACTGTAACTCTGTTCTTGCAAAGGATCATAATTCAACGCTAGCACCTATGTCAGGTGGCTCACAATGGCTTGTAACTCCAGCTTTAGGGGATTTGGTGCTCTTTTCTGTCCTCAAAGAACAACACACACATGGGAGAGGGAAGGGAGAGAGAGAGAGAGAGAGAGAGAGAGAGACTTAAAAATAAATCTTAAAAATTCTGTGGTATAAGATGGCCACTCATCACACCCCCTAGTCTGGGCCCTGCATTGTGTCTGGTTTGCCTTCTTTTACTTTCAGTTAGCTCTGGTTTGAGGAGACCCTCATCTTTTAAGATAATCCATGTCCAGAGTCTTCAGTTTTTTGAAGTCTAGCAAAGTTCTTACTTTTTCTGAATGAGTCGTCTTTGAACTCTTACAAACCTCAATTAATAATCATTTGCTCACAAGATGACTCTTGGGGACTCTAACTCTGATCTTGTGACTGTCATGGCAGTTGCTGGAACTGAAGTTAAGACGCGATGAACTATCTTGCTTGCTTATGCTGCACATGGCGTGTCCCACTGAAAGCAGCTCCATTATGAGTTCCCACGCTCTAAACGCATGCTGCTGCGTTATAGATGTTCTTTGAAACTCCTGCTTTCGTTCCTTTGCAAAGGAGAGAAAGCTCAAATAATGAGGGGGGATAGAAAATAGAAAAGGAAGAAAGAGGACAAAATAAAAACCATGCTTCTAACGAAAAGATTGTCAAAGCTTTGGAAAATGCTGTGTTCACTCAAATAAGGCCCCACTGTTTTAAACATATTTTGCTATAATTTTTCCTTCAAAATCCTGACATGCAAAGTTGAACAGAGCTCTTTGAGTGTACAGCCCCAGGAAACAGAGATACAGAATGAGCAATATTCCATCTAACACATGCCCAGTGGGGAACATAACATCAAATGATTGCTTGAAATCCACAGGCTGATCCAATGTCATTGTCCCAAATATGCAAGATATCCCTTTGTTTTCTGATTTAGAGATATGTCCTTGCTCTAGGGCTTAAATATTCTGTTGCTGCTTCTTGTGTGGGTCCCGAGTAAAATGAATGTTGGGTTACTCTTCCCCAGCCCCCTCTAAACCTTAGGTCAGAGACCTGGAGTCTGTCAATCTCTGTCCTACCAGAACCACAAAATACAAATGTCATGCTACCCCTTGACTTCTTCTACAACATGTCCCCCACACTATAAACACACACACATACACATACTACAAACACATATACATGCACACATACACATACATGCACACATATATAAACATGCCACCACACACACTACACTTACCATACACAGACATACATGCAGCACACACACACATACACACAGATACCACCACACCATACACCATAGATATCACACATATACATCCAAACACCACACACCCCCATATATACACCAAACATCCACACACACCACATATATAAGCATATGTACACACCACATATGCACTACACACCCATAATGACACACCACACATCCCCACACGTATCACATATATGCACAACCCCCTTTTGTCCTCTGAGGAAACTCTGAAAGAACAAAAGAGTTGCCATTTCAGAGTAGGCAAGGGTATGTTTAAAGTTCATCAACTTTCCCCCTTAACCAAACAGCAACCAAACAAAAAACTGGCAATGAATCTAAGCAACAAAAGACAATTTAGAGGGAAAATGATCTTGGGACTTCTTTTATTTTTTTGTAGCATGATGTAAATCCAAAATACATCAGTGGTCTGGAAGTGATTACAAAAGGCTATGGGGCAAGATATTCCTAGCCAGACATTGCCAACAGGAGCCTCACTGATCATCAGCACAGATGGGTTGGTAAGGTGAAGGTTCGCTGAAGCTTGAGACTTATGCCCTTGCAGTTTGCCCTGGAATGCTCCAGGAATAAATTCTGAACCCAGGACCTTCCTTATAGAAGCCAGTCTTACTCAAGGTGAATTAGAAGTCCGCATGCTTCTGTTGTCCTTCCAGACAGATCCCCAAAAGAAGGGAGAGCCCAAAGCCCACGGTTCTAGAAGCGTGAGTCATTCTGAATCAGCCCCCACTGCCCAGATAAAGCCCTGTGTTACTCCAGATTCTCAATGCCTGTCAGAAGTGTATCATGGTTTTGTCTGTCCTCAACCTTCTCCTGAGGGTAAAGTTTTAACTTTTCACTCTCAAAGTGATTCCACCCTTGAGTTGGAGATTTCCTTCCATTCACAGAACATCAAAAAATTACACTTTCCTTGATAGAGAGGCATGAGGAACCACAGCCAGCCAGCTCAAACGGACACTGCAATGCCATCTTATAATTAAGCAGGGCACCCGCTGGACCGCATGTTACAACAGATGTTTCTTGGCCTCAGGTACTAAGCAGGCACACAGTAAAACTGCCCAGAGCCTTGCTGAGCCAAGATGGGTCAGCGTCTGAATCACCTCTTGCCTAGTGTCTCTTACTGTAATTAGAGAATGAGACTAGCTTTTGGTCATTAATTCCATTTGAAAAATAGCCATGGCTACATTAAAAATGAAAAAAAAAAAGGAAGGAGAACATCAGAGTGCTTTTTTTAAAATTGAAAAGCCTAACAAGAAAGTGGATAATTTATTTATGATGTGTTATTTCTATGAGTGTTTTAGATCTGGTATAAATTCTATATGGTGCCTTCTCTTCAACATTGTCTGAAGAATGGTCACTCTATTTTTAAAGTGGCTAAAATTAGTGGCACTTTATCCTGAGACTGGAAAGGAGCTTATAGATCGGTCAGTACCAGGAAATCAAATTCAGAAATGCAGAGACTGGCTGGTAAATGAGAAAAGCGACCATGGGAAGAAGGACTATTCTGCCATTTTGTCCTAGGTTTCTCCCATTTTATTACTTTTGAAAAGATACCTGGGAAATGAGACTCTGGACTCTGAGGAGCCATCAGCCCTGGCAAGCCTGGCTCTCTCAGGGTGGGTGGTCCAGATGCTACGTGCGTCATGGTGTACAGATGCCCCTCTGCGCCTGTCCAGCGACACCCATGCTCTGCTCTCCTCCAGCAGCTCCAGGGCCCCTCACGACCACCTGGGGCCGACCAGAGCACTTCCTATCTACTCTCTCACAGAGGATGCTCCCCATATCTTATTCATTAAATGGTTTTAATTTTTCCCAGTGCTGGTGCGTTGACAAACAGCCACTGATATTTTGTGTCTGAACAAAGCAGACAAAAGGGCAACACTGGGCAGGAGGGTATGCACCTTACTAAAGGAGGCTGCTGCTGTGGATGGAGCAAGGATGTGGGACTTATACTGGCTGGATCTTCTCACATAAAGTCTCTCAGCACAGTTATCTGATGCCTCATTTAAATGCTGTTGGGAGGAGCAAGTGTGCCCCAGGTATTCCAAGTTTGTGAACACTTCCATTCCCAAGACAGAGTCTAATAGTAAGAGAGTCAAGGAGCAGTCAATTGCCAAAAGGTCATTCAGATGATTTGTCTTAGAGCCAGAGTTAGAACCTAGAGCCCTGTTTTCCACCCAGTGAAATATGGCTTTCTTTAAAAAATAAATCCTACCATGCCATGGAAAACCCCTGAAGAAGACTGTGCTTTCAAAGAAGCAGGGGCAGGAACTATATATATATATATCTGTTCTGTAGGTTTATGCATTTATACGCGTGTACGTATAGGCTAAAGGTTGATGTCCTCTTTGCCTGCATACCTGGGTGTGTAAGTATCCACATACGTCAGAAGAAAGCATAGAATACCCTGGATCTGGAGCTGTGAGTGACTGTGAGTCAGTCACCATGTGGGTGCTGAGACCAGAACAGGTCTTCTGCAAGAGCAGCGAGTGCTCTTAGCTGCTGAGCCGTCTCTCCAGTCTTCTTCCTTATATTTTTAGGAGAGAGTCTGTCAGTGAATTTACACAAGTGTGTGTGTGTGTGTCTGTGTGTGTGTGTGCGTGTGTGTGTGTGTAGCCAATAGTTGCAGGGATCTGCTTGCTTCTGTGTCCCTTCTAAAAACTCTGGAATTACAGACACATGTGAACACATTCAGCTCTTTTACATGGTTTCTGGGTATCTGGATTCAGGTATTAATGTACGTACTGAAAGATCTCTCCAATAATTACAATCATAATTCTTTTTTTTTTAAATTTTATTTTCTAAGTTTTTTTTATTTACATTCCAAATCATTTCCCCTTTCCCGTTTCCTCCCTCCCCGAAAGTCCCATAAACCCCCTTCCCTCCCTCTTTTCCCCATTCAACCCCCTCTCGCTTCTCTGTCCTGGCGTTCCCCTACATCCAGTCTTTCCAGGACCAGGGGTCTCTCCTTCCATCTTCTTAGAAATCTATTGATATGTGAATTGTGTCTAGACAATCATAATTCTTTATAGTAATTTTTTTCTCCTACCACAGAAAAATGAAACATCACTTCCAAAGCTGACATCGAAGAAAAGATAAAAAAAAGTTTAACAGATAACTGGGTCATTACACAACTGTCAGGAAAAAGGTGGTCGTCTGAGCTTTGGAAACTACTTCCTAAACAAGGAATTCTAAGACATAATGGGGTTTTTAAATGTCCTGCAGTGAAGGTGACTTCCTGCATTGCAAGACATTCTCCAAGTCTAAAGAAACATCACTGTTAGGAGAGACCAGGCTATTCGTAGATTTCTATCTTTATTTGGTCTTAAGACTAATTTGCCTTTTTCATGGTTTTTTCTTACCTTTGTTGAAGGTAAGAAACCAAGTACCAGGGTTGTGTCTAAACCAAGTAAACTGTATTGGACTCACACTGTACTATGAGTCAGCATTGCCAAACTTACCTTTCTATATGAGTTGGCTTCTTCACCACTGATATTGTTCACTTTAATTAAAAAAAAAATGGATGGGCTTTTTTTCTCTTAAGAAGAGAAAGGTTAACTATCTATGCATGTTGGGATTTGGAGCTCCATTAATGAATAAAGTAGTCTTGACTTCAACACTCTACAGACCATTTATATATAAGCAGTTTCAATAAGAAGTGTTGGACAAAGCCGGGCAGTGGTGGTGCACGCCTTTAATCCCAGCACTTGGTAGGCAGAGGCAGGAGGATTTCTGAGTTCGAGGCCAGCCTGGTCTACAAAGTGAGTTCCAGGACAGCCAGGGATACACAGAGAAACCCTGTCTCGAAAAACCAAAAAAAAAAAAAAAAAAAAAAGAAGTGTTGGACATATATGATGAACAGGGTCAGTTGTCCTTGAGTCAGATGGGAGTGGGACAGCGAGGGCCATGTGAAGGGAGCAGGGTGCGAGAGTCTGTTTTGGTGCAAAGAATACGCAGGCCGAAAAGGGGGCGATGCTCATGTAACTGTCAGAGACTGCTTAAGTGGGGATAGAATGCCTGCCTTACAGAGTATTCACACACTATTACAGACTTACTTGTGTAAAGTTCTTTGAGACTTGGCTTCATTTAACTCTCACCAGTTCGTTTTACTCTTATCCGTTCTCCATACCTAACCTCCGAGATAGCTGTTACTGCTGTCCCATTATACAGTTGAGGAAACAGTTTGGAAGGTCTAGCCTAAGTTCTCAGGGAGTAGGCATATGGTCATCTGAGGACATGCTATAATCCTCTGCTCTGCCAGGTACAGATGAATGATACAAACAAGGCTCATTTTCTTTCACAGCCTCAAGGTAGGCTGAGCGGAACAAGTTATCACCCAAACTCAATGCCAATAGATAGAGATCCGATGGCCCAATAGAAGATGGTTAAAACTTAGGCTAGTCGGGGTAATTCTGGGGCAAAGCCCCCACATACGAGTGACCATGACTACACCAGGAAAGCAGAGTTGTTGCAGATGTCAGCACAGTGACAGTCTTGCCTGACATTCCCCAATGCACAGCTTGAGCTGGTAGGCCAAGATCTAACCAAGAAATGCCTTCCCAAACCAAGTCGGTTTGGAAATAACAGAGAAAAAAAATTATTGACTCACCAACTGAGAGTTAAGATGAGAGAGGCAATTTCCATTCAAAATGTAACCCTTCAAGACATTCTGGGACAGGAATATTTACCTCTCCACTGCTTGTCCGTGACCATTCCTTAAGTCTCCCTCTCCCCTCTCTCCTTGCTGGGCTAGCCTCAGTCCCTCAGCACCTAGCTGTTTGCATCCTCTCGACTTGATTATGATGTCACAGTCTTCTAACACTAAACCCATGGGGAGTTCCCCATTGTCTCAAACAATCCCCACCTTCACCTGTGAACACAGGTTGTTCACAATCTTTTGGCATTCATTCCCTATTCAGCATCTGAAACCCTAGACTGTGCCAGGCAATTTCACTGCCCTGGTCCTTCACCAGCACTCATCGACCCTTTTCCTACCATGTGGCGCCTAGTTCAGTCGGCGAGTGCCTACTCCTCTTTACGTACACACATCAGAGTGTCTGAGAAGCCTTCCTCGGCCTTTCCTGTTTGAGTCTGTGTCCCTACCCCAGACTATTTGTGATGGAATCTGGTCACACTAAATGAATTTTACTCATTAGCATTTGTGCCTCCCCTAAGAAACTGATCTTGCCTCTACATCTTTCATCCCTATCTCAAAACTCAGTGACAAAGCAAACAGTCTCAGTAAAAACTGTTGCCCTAAAGAGAATTGAAGGCAACTATCATTGTCATAGCCACTGGCCCATGGAGAGTGAGCTCTCACAGGAGGATAGCTTATCCGTAGGTGCTACATTTGCTGAGATAGGAGAGACAGCAAAGTTCCTTGCTGATTCCAGCACACAAAACAGCTCCAAGTCCAAGCAGCCTACGGTGCGTTTGCTGTGTCATTCTTGGATGCAAAAGACTGGAAATGTACTACAGGCCAAGTCACTTATCTTTGGAAGTTCTAACAAGTCTTGGGGGGGGGATAAAAGATATGAAAAAATTAAAAATGTGTGGTAAGAACGTTAGAGGAAGGAAAGGCCCACATTTCCGCTAGGGAGTAGGAAGTGGTCTTGTCTTCCGCAGCAGGGCTGTCTAATAAATCTGGAGAGTTTTATTGACTTCATAGGCGCAAAAATAACCACCCAGAGAAGACATCGGGTTTCACTTATGTTTTTGGAAAGTAATTTCTCACAGACGCGAGGTTAAAAGAAAGTGGTTGCACGGGCCTCATCTGCGGTGGTGTGTCTTCTGGTATGCGTAACGCAACTGGATCTGAGTTCTGGGACGATGCCCAGACTCGGGGGCTAAAGCCTCTGTTGAAAGCACCGAAGACAGACTGTGCCAAAATTTTCTGTATGCAACTGTAGATGGATTGTCTTAGTGCAAGCCCAGACTTTGATCAAGAGCATCTGGAGGGCGGGGTTTCATTAAATGATGTTTTCATCCCTTAATTCTACAGTTTTTATGTCTACTTGTTCCTAAGTCGACCACAGACTCTGAGTGTCCCTGACGCAGAGAAGCCCCTCCCTAAAACCATGTCTGGCTCTCAGGCTGCTGCAAGGACTGGCACGGAAAGAGTTCTTGGGTAGAAAGGATACATACAGTCTGGGAGGTTTGACTCCACTCAATAGCGGTTGGGTCTCGTATTAGACCAGTCAGAAAGGAAAACGTTAGACGCTCTCTCCCTCCTGCCTTGTGTCTGTGATTCATTAGTAAGACTTGAAAACTTCCCCCTGCACAAAGACAAGCTTTCCTAAGCAAAGGACTGATAAGAATGTGTGTCTGTAGAACGAATTCTCCCTTTGAAAGATGTCTGGCCAAGACTAGAAAACTCAGCCTGCCTCAGAAAGTAGAAATGTATATTTCTGAAGTCTTTTGGGGTGTTTATAGAATTATAGAAAAGATGGCCCCTAAGTAAGATTTCTAAGATCTAGCAAAATTCTTGTTCCAGGTCTCAGGGAGAATCTTGTCCCACGGGACAGAGGAAACGTTCCTTCCATCAGGCTTCTACAAAGCAATGGGATTGAAATTAAGAGTAGCCATGTTCTGGCCACTCTGAGTGGGAGAGCAGAGCCTGTTGCTGTGTGGGAGGGTAGTTTGCTCTCAGAGCCTCTAGCACTGTCCACAAAATTAAGACAGGGTTGGAGAAAGAAAAGAGTCTTTGCACTGAGAAACAGGAAATAAATAAAATGTTATTCAGAATTAATTGCCTCATTTTAGAGATGACAAGAAACAAATTGGTGGTTTCAAAACTTTATTTTAGTAGCAGAATCTCTTTTCAAAGCAAAATTTCCTAATAAAATACCAAACATGTACTGAGCCCTTGGCATGTGCAAGGCTAGGCTAAGCGGTTTGCAAGTAGTGCTAGTTAGTAGCCCACACTGTTATGAAATGGGCATTATTTCATATCTGCCTCACAACTGTGGAAAACGAGAAGCCAGTCTGCTCCAGATGAAAGAGTAGATCAACTGATTATATCACCAGGCAGGCCAGTGTGAGGCTGCTCTTGTGGAATTAGGGATGTAAGACCAGGGACCCTTAACCCCTGTTTTTCTGACTCCTCTGTCAATCTCTCTCTCTCTCTCTCTCTCTCTCTCTCTCTCTCTCTCTCTCTCTCTCTCTCTCCCTCTTCCCCTCTTCCTCCCTCTCCCTCTTCCCCCTCCCCTTCCCCCCTCTCCCCTCCCCCCTCTCCCCTCCCCCTCTCCCCTCCCCCTCCCCTCTCCCCCTCCCCCTCCCTCTCCCTTTCTCTCCCCCTCCCCCTCTCCCTGTCCCTCTCCCTCTCTCTCCCCCTCCCTCTCCCTCTCTTCCCCCTCTCTCCCTCTCCCTCTCTCCCCCTCCCCCTCCCCCTCTCCCCCTCTCCCTTTCTCTCCCCCTCCCCCTCTCCCTTTCTCTCCCCCTCCCCTCCCCCTCCCTCTCTCTCCCCCTCCCCCTCCCTCTCCCTCTCTCTCCCCCTCTCTCTCTCTCTCTCTCTCTCCCTCTCTCCCTCTCCCTCCCTCTCCCTTCCCTCTCCCTTCCTCTCCCTTTCCCTCTCCCTGTCCCTTCCCCCGTCCCCCCTCTCCCCCTCAACCCAAAGCTCCGCAGAGCAGCGTTCCAATCTTCCGACTAGATGACCTCTCGATCCTCTGACAGTGTCCACACAGCCCTGCTGCCAGAGGTGTAAACAAAGTACCCTTAACACAACCTTAGATTGGAAGCTGGCAAATCCTGTTGTTCACTAAGGGTCACTAGATGTCATTCATGTGCTAATAAAGAGTAGATTTAAAAAATACGACTTTGATTAAATAGCCATGAGGATAAAATTCAAGAGTTGTTCACATGTAAGCGTATGCTGTTAGGTCGAATATGCTGATTCCATAAAAACCGCAGGCCAACCATCAAGATCAGTTTGCACTTCTGTAATGATTCAGGCTACAAAGTTTTCTATCTTTGACACACTTTCTATTTACTCTCTGATAAGCTGTCTGTAATAACTTCATCTGGAGACAAGTAAGAGGTTGTAATTTTTTTTTTAACCTCTTAAATTAAGTGGTTGTCTGTCCAGTCGCTGGCTTCCCTAGAGCAGAGTTAATCAAGATAAGAGGACACTTCTGATGTCATTGCTAGCTCCAAAGGGAGAGAGAGAAGAACATAGGCTGACTCTCTACTCCTGATCTACACACACGCGCGCGTGAGTGCGCACAGAGAGGGAGAGAGAGAGAGAGAGAGAGAGAGAGAGAGAGAGGAAGGGAGGGAGGGAGGGGGAAGGGAGGAAGGGAGGGAGGGAGGGAGAGAGAGAGAGAGAGGAAGGGAGGGAGGGAGGGAGGGGAAGGGAGGGAGGGAGGGAGAGAGAGAGAGAGGAAGGGAGGGAGGGAGGGAGAGAGAGAGAGAGAAAGGGAGGAAGGGAGGGAGGGAGAGAGAGAGGGAGAGAGAGGATGGGAGGGAGGGAGGGGAAGGGAGGAAGGGAGGGAGGGAGAGAGAGAGAGAGGAAGGGAGGGAGGGAGGGGAAGGGAGGAGGGAGGGAGGGAGAGAGAGAGAGAGAGGAAGGGAGGGAGGGAGGGAGAGAGAGAGAGAGGAAGGGAGAGAGAGAGAGGGAGGGAGGGAGAGAGAGAGGGAGAGAGAGGAAGGGAGAGAGAGAGGAAGGGAGGAAGGGAGGGAGGGAGGGAGAGAGAGAGAGAGAGAGAGAGAGAGAGAGAGAGAGAGAGAGAGAGAGAGAAAGGAAGGGAGGGAGGGAGAGAGAGAGAGAGGAAGGGAGAGAGAGAGAGAGGAAGGGAGGGAGGGAGGGAGAGAGAGAGAGAGAAAGGGAGGAAGGGAGGGAGGGAGGGAGAGAGAGAGAGAGGGAGAGAGAGAGGAAGGGAGGGAGGGAGGGAGAGAGAGAGAGAGAAAGGGAGGAAGGGAGGGAGGGAGGGAGGGAGAGAGAGAGAGAGGGAGAGAGAGAGAAAGGGAGGGAGGGAGAGAGAGAGAGAGAGAGAGAGAGAGAGAGAGAGAGAGAGAGAGAGAGAGAGAGATTGATTACAGGACTTGACTGCCACTCCAGGAACAGAAGAAAATGGCATTCTCATGCTTACTTTCACAAGGGGTATAAAGAGATATAAAATTATTGGTGGGTAGTGTGATGACAGCTATTAAAATGAAATGTTCAAACTCTTGACCTGATAATGAATCACCTACTGGGAGCTCATCATGGAGAAACATGCTGACAACTGTTCAGAGTGCTCAAGTGGAACGTGATGCTTGCAGGAATATGTGTTTTAGGGAGGGTGGAAAGAACACGTGTGCTCGAATAGGCAATGGTTAAGGAAAATATGGTTTGTCCATACAGTACAGTACAATGAGACCATTAAATGGTTTAAAAGATCTTTTCTGCAGGCTGACGTGAAACATCATTGAGACTAGAATTATTTTTTATTTTGTAAAATGTTAATGGGTATCTTAGGAAAAAAATATCTGCTCTTTTTAGCTCCGCGGGATTGTAGATTTTCATTTTCTAGGCTGCATATTTTTTGTTTCGAGTTACTTTTGTGTGTGCCTGTATATATGTGTGCATAGACATGCAGCATCGTTTCTGTAATCAGAATAACATCCACTGACATTCCTACAGCTTGGTCCTCTGAGAGCTCTCATTGCAGAGTCTGAAAGCCTGGTCCAAACCTATTGACTTTACTGGCAAGCAAACATGCTGACACTGGAAACAGTGAGACCCGGAGCTGAAAAGACGATGCATGGACGTTCCTCTAGTGTTCAGAGTTTATGAGCCATTGTAGCAACTATTACCCCAGAAGGAAATCCTCTTTTAGGGAGGGGCTGATGTGGATAAACTTGAACTCTCGCTAGTTTATGGCTTGATGCTGTAGTTAAGAGAGTACAACTTACAACAGAAGACAAAAGGAGTCTTAGGCAGATGGGGCTGTGCCAGGGGTGAAGGCATGCCCATAAAAGATAGAGGCAATTATATTTAATCATGTTTATGTGTGTGTGTGTGTCTGTGTGTGTGTGTTCCTGTGTGTATATAGCACATGTGTAGAGGTGTCAGAGAGGCCAGAAGAGGAAGTTAAATCCCCTGGAGCCTCAGATACAAGCAACTGTGAACCTCCCTACATTGGTACTGGGAATGGAACTCAAGTCCTCTGGAAGATCAGCAAACACTCTTAACCACTGAACCATCTCTCCAGCCCAGTGATAAATCTTTATGCTCTCATCCGGATAAATTTTGGCATACTTTCTCTAATAGGTCTTCATTTGTGGGGCTTTATAGCTTATATACAATTAAGAGAACTCAGTAAAGAGGACACGAAATCCCAAATATACAATCAGGCTTTGGGAGAAGGCCCGAGAAGGAAGAACCACTAACCTAAGCTTCATTATCTTCACGGTAGGTGTCTCAGGGAATCGTCATCACAGATTTCTGCACCCAAGAAAATGTGGGAGAGCAATAGCCACACCTCCTTTTCCTGAAGGACCATCCTTCAAAGAAGAGATTTATCCCACATGTGGCAAAAGCTCAAGGCTGAATGGTAGGCCCAGAGAGACTGTGGCCTGCCTTTGGGGTTCTTGGTGTTTGCACATAGAAAAGCCCTGGAGAAGTTCTGTTTGTTGACAATGGCAGACACCCAGTTCTTGATGCTCATAAAACTATGGCCGTCAGTGCTGGGAAAGATATATTAGGTCATCAATCTCGATTTGGGTCCAAGGCAGGATGGTTCCCCAGTACAGTCATCCTGAGCCCTTGTCCAGGCAGCTTTGATATGTCTCTAGGGCTTAACTCTGGTCTTCAACTCTAGTTCCTGAGCAAATGTTGAATTGCTTGAATTCAAACAAAAGAAAAAGAGCATTTTAGAGTAGGAGCCACACAGTACTTAATTGTATCCATTCCTAGATTTCTATCAGCCATTTCCACATGAAGAAAACAATTCAGTGTAAAGAAACACATATCTTTGCTGTAAAGTTACCATCAAGAAACAAATCACTGATTTCTTCCCAGTTCCTTATATTTAAACTTCGGTGGTGTGTGCACTTTTAGCTTTAGAGGAAAAGGCAGACTTGTAGGGCTGTTCTAAACCAGTGTTATGGGGAATGAGTGATACATTAAAGTATTTTTGTGTTCATGGAAAGAAAAGTGTATTCTTGTCTCTTCTGTAAACCTTATTTGAGTCTGTTTGCCTTTGTCATTGATAGAGCTGATGTTTTGGCAGTTTTCTAGGTGACAATGGGGCTTATATTCCAGCACTTGGGAGGTAGAGGCAGGTGGATCTCTAAAAGGTCAAGGTTAGCCTGGTCCAGCAAGATCCAGAGCTACATAGTATCCAGAGCTACATAGTATGACTGTACACACACACAGGGAGCAGGATGGGTGGGAGGTTTTAAAACTAAGCTTTTATTTTCTCCCGGTTTTCATTAGCTTCGTAATAAATAATCCTAATCTCCTGAAACATCTCGGTGGCTGGAGAGCAGACTTGAATAAATACTGTTGTTGTATCAATGTATGTTTTATGGCTGTGGAAGAACCCTTCAACTATGGAAGGCCTTATGCTTCCTTGTTCTTAAGAATAGTCTATTTTCTTTTTGGTAAATAATATTTTACTCAAGAAGAAAGTCTAAATAATAATGTGATATTTTCCTCTGAAAATCCATTTCCCACTCTCTCTCTTTTACTTATTCTTTATGTGTGTGTGCATGCATGCGTGTGTATGTGTGTGCAGGCATGCACACATGTGCTACAGGGATAAAAGCCAGGCTTCTCACAAGTTAAGTATATGCTCTGCCTCTAAGTTGCAATTCAGCATCCAAATGGTTTTTGTATGATTTGGAAAGGCATTTAAATATTATCTCACAAAAAATTCTGCATATTTAAATGTATATTAAACAACTTCTTCTTAGGGAAAAAATAATTACATGAATTTAGGGCTGTCCAGAAATCACAGACTCCATCATAAAAATTAATTTTAAAAAATTGTCACATCCACTAAAAGATAACAATGTATATATTCCCCATGTTCTGTGTAAGTAAACATTTTATATGTTCTCTAAAAATTGCTGTAGAGTTGTCTAGGAGATTGATATAAAAGGAAATCAACTCACTCATTTAGTATATGTTCTTACCCACAGTGTCAGGGGCATTCCACTGAGCCGAAGTTTCCTCCCCCTTCATTGTTTTTGTCTTGGGCAATATGGTGGCAGGTGGAGGCACTCAGCAAACCCTGGTAGGAGAGTTTGCTTCCCAGGAGAAGCTGACTTCCTGTCCTTCTGCACAGAGCCAGGTGCTCATCCCCAAACCACAGGGCAAGGCTGCAATGGCATTCTCCCATAGTCCATATCTTATTAACAACTCCAAGCAACTTAAGAGAAAACAAATGTATTCTTTACCCTTTCTGGATAGCACGGGTCTGAAACCAGTGTCTGTGGAGCCACGGTGCCTCTAGAAACTAGAGGGAAGATTCTGTTTCTGCCTCCGGCAGCTTCTGGTGACGCTGGGAATGTTTTCAGTTTGTGGCAACCCCATTCCAACTTCAGCCTCTGTGCTCACACTGCCCCTCACTTCCTCTGCATGTTTATTTCACCTTGCTTTCTCCTTGTCTGATAACACAGGTTATCTCATCAAAAGTATTAATGTAATTACAGCAACAAAGGGCTTTTTCTCAAATGAGGCTCTAGTCACAAGTACTGGGAAATGAGATATAGACATATCTTTAGGGGCCCTCCCACCACAGCTGGCCAATGCTCAGCAATGTCCTCCTTGGGAAAGGGTAAGCCTGCTCAATAGCACTAACCCCATTCCGTCTGTCAGTACCGCCCCATGATGAATGCCAGCCTACTGAGGGGAAGTCACTGATCATGGACTTGAGATGCCAACAGTATGTCACTATACAGTCTTTCCATGGATAGACACTCGTAGCCTAAAGACCCCAGGTGGTGATATAATGAACTGAAATGATGAGGGAGGGGAGGAGGCAGGAGCATTGCTCCTTTTGAGGCCTTTACCTTGGTTTCATTTTATGTGCTGTAAATTGTTCCAGCGATTGAATGTAACAAACGGCTCAGGAGTTCTCTTTCTGTTTGGACCCAATTGGTTCATATGGGTCAACGTAAGCTGGCATGCATCAGCAACCCATTTAACAGGATGTGCCAAGTGATGAAGCCTGAGTCGCTGTGTCTAGGGTAGGCAGCCTATCAGCAGTAACCCAGCATGTAAACTGAAAATGGAGTTATCCCTTCTTTCAGGGAAAGTTGGAGTGTTAGTACCTAAAAAGGGGGGTAAAGAGAACCCCAATATATCAATTTCAGAATCATTTAAATATATGCATTTCTTATGTATGTAAAGATTTGCTTATATTTAACTATGTGCGGATGTGTATGTCTGTGTATGGGTATGCACACATATTATATAAGTGCAGGTACCTGCAAAAGCCAGGAAAGGGTATGAATCCCCTTGAGCTGGAGTTACAGGTGATGGTGAGCATTCAACCTGGGTGCTGGGAACTGAACTCAGACCCTGTGCAGGCTAGTCTGTGTCAACGACACCGCAAGAGTTATCTGAAAGGAGGGAACTTCAATAGAGAAAAATGCCCCTGTAGAATCAGGCTGTAGAGCATTTTCTTCTTTAGTGATTGATGGGGAGGGACCAGCCCATTGCGGGTGGTGCTATCCCTGGGTCCTTGTTTCTATAAGAGAGGAGGTGGAGCAAGCCACGAGGAGCAAGCCAGTAAGCAGCACTCCTCCACGGTCTCTGCATCAGCTCCTGTCTCCAGGTTCCAGCCCTGCTTGAGATCCTGTCCTGACTTTCCTCAGTGATGGACTATGATGTGGAAATTATAAGCCAGGCAAACCCTTTCACTCCCACTTTGCTTTTGGTTATGGAATTTCATCATAGCACCAGAAACCCTAAGACAAGTTGGTACCAGGATAGTGGGGTCTTGCTGTGACAAAGCTGTGTTGTGTTGGGAGAGTTGTAGAAGAACTTTAGAACTTTGGGCTAGAAAACCGCTGGGTGTTGAGAACTCAGTGAGTGGTTGTGCAGCTGCTTGGGAAATAAGAATCTTGAAAGCGGTGCAGACAATGGAGTTCTAGCCTAGGTCTACCCTAGGAGGTTTCAGAGGGGGCGCAAAGACTCTACAGAGCCTTAGGGTTAAGAATCTGTGGTTCTGATTAGCTGAAGAATTGGCTGTGATTAACAAAAGACTAGAGTCAGTGAAGTAAAACCATTGCTTTACTGGGACAATAGAAACTGGTCAACTGGAGCTAAGAAATCAACCTCGATTAAGATGATTAAGAAGAGACCAGCATTATTGAGGTGAATGAAATCTGGGAAGTACCTTCCTCAGAGTCTACACAAAGAAGTTGTGTTTCAGGGGTGGCCAAATTTGCACCTTATGCTGATAGCTGAACTTGGTGGTGTAAGAGTTGCCCAGGTGGTACTGGGTTTGAAGGCATGAAGGGGTCAGGAGAAACAGCTGAGATTTGGCACTGTGAGAAGCCAGGATAGGCCATTGGAGATGGTGCAGCCTCAGTAGCCGTTGAAACCCCGAAATCGAAGGGGATGTGGAGAAAAGCTGAGGTTTGACACCATGAAGAGACCTCAGTGAGAAGCTATTGATGAAAGTGCAGCCCAGTTGAAGCAGAAGACTGCCAGTCATGGGGTGACCACCAAGAACAGCAGCAGCTGCGGAGGAATGGAGCCACCAGGAGCCTAGAAGACAAGCTGTGTGTGCTGCAGAGGCCAGAGCCAGAGAAGTGATATAAACCCTTGGGAGGAGCCCAGAAGACTGAGTGAATCCCAGACATTGGTCATTAAGTTATTTATACTGTTGGAGTTTGTGTGACCATGCCCTGGTTCTTCCCTCTTAAAGTGAAAAACTATTTAATTGACTTTGGATTTCACAGGAGCCCACAGTTGAAAGACTGAATTTTGTGAGACTTTGGACTTTTAGAGTCTGGCTATTTCAAAGAGATCGATTTTTTTTTTAAGACTGTGGAACTTTAAAATTTTGGAATGCTTATATTGTAATGTTTATATTAATGTGTAATCCTGGGGAAGCACAAGAAAGGAAAGGTTATGTGTCCGTGGTGATGTGCTTGTTTGTCAAGCTGAAAAAGGGTCAGTCATGCTGGTGAGCTTTATTTCAACTTGACGCAAGCTAGAGTTATCTGAAAGGAGAGAACCTCAATTGAGAAAATGTCTTCATACAGTCAGGCTGTAGGGCATTTTCTTAGTGATTGATGGGGGATGGCCTGGCCCAATGGGCTGGTCCTGTGTTCTATAAGAAAGCAGGTTGGGCAAGCCAATAAAGATCACTCCTTTGTGGCCTCAGCACCAGCTCCTGCCTCCAGGTTCCTGCCCTGCTTGAGATCCTGTCCTAATTTCCTTCAGTGATGTATTACAATGTGGAACTGTAACCCAAGTAAACCCTTTCTTCCTCAACCTGTCTTTGGGATGTTAAGTCAGAACAATAAAAATCCTAACCTTGAAAGGCCCCTTGCAAGAGCAGTGCATACTCTAAACTACAATGGAATCTCTCTCCAGTTCCCATTTAAATATATTTTAATGATTTTGTAGCAATAAAAATCCTTTAAGTTTGGAGGAGACATAGGTATGTGCATTGTGGGTAGTCATTAGTGTTCAGGTCAGAACCTCTCCAGGAAACCCACTGACTTTTTGGTTTTTGGTTGGTTGTTGTTGTTGTTGTTTACATTCTCATTTCTACTTGTAGGATCTGCTTTTAATTTTGGAAGCACTTTCAGAAGGCAATTGGATTCAAAGAAAGAACGACAGTCCAGGTCTTTAAGTATCTCTTAGAAATACTCATGGCTTTATTGAGATATAATGAATGTACGATGCGATTCACCCATTCAAAAGTAAAATTCAGTGGTTCTTAAATGCAGTTATCAAATGGAACAAACATGACTTCAGTTAATTCGAGAACATTTTTTATCACCACTTAAGTAAATTCTGTTCCACTCTGCTGTCTCCCAAAGTCCAGTTCATCTCTCCAAGTCCAGGTAATCAGTATTGTGCTTTTTCTCTAAAATGGTATATGCCTATATACTCCAGAAATACAGAGTATATGCTTTTCCTTGTGATTGGCTTCATTACTTAGGAAGATGTTTAGAGAATCATCCATCATATCTATCATTTCAAACCTTTCTTCCGATGACTAGTATCCAGTTATGTAGATAAGCCACGTCACTTATCCATCCTCAGCAGGCATTTGAACTCTTCATGACTATATTGAAAATGCTGCTGCGAATAGCTCCACTCCTGCTTCTCTTTGTCCGTGCTGGGGCTTGAACCTTGGACTATGCGCATCGCTATGCAAGCACCCCATGACTGAGCTGTATCCCCACCTCTGATCAGATCATGAACACTTTTATACATGTTTTATGTGGGCATGATTTTCCATTTGTCTTAATGCAACAGGTTTTTAAATGAGAAGTTGTAACTACATTTCTTATTTTCTTTATGATTAAGGGAAAGAATTTTAGAACTGAAATCAGAAATGCCAAGTATACCATTTCAAGCCTCTTAAATGTGGAATCATCCATTTTCCTAAATTCTACTGTTTCCTAGTAATAGGGGAGAGGCTGTCTCTTGGGGTACAGTGGGAGCTGGATAACCTATGACTCCCAGACTCAGGAGCAAGTGCCATAAAATTCCCTTTGCTGTACCAAGTGCAGGCCTTGCCTGCCACGGGCTCATAACTCTTAGCCCATCACAATATTGCTTTAAGGGCTCTTTACACACAAACTAGAGAAGAGTGAACGTGAATCAGTTAGAGAGTTTGGGAAATTCACAGGGAAGAGGCGGGGAAAGCAACTTCTGAGACACAGGCCAGTGAGAGCCTCATGCTGTCCCTGGAGTGACTTGGAAACATCCATCCTGGGCCTGCAAAGAAAAAGAGGGCTCTATATTAATGTGTAGTGACCTTCTTCCAAGGAATGCAGAGCATCTCAAACAAGTTTTCATTTACTCCCTGGAGGGAATAGGCATAAAACATGCATAAGAAATAACTCCTTTTGAAATTTACACTCTCCGGTTAGTGCTGGGCAGAAATACTAGCAAAGCAGCCCTCCAGACCAAACATTCCACTACATTGTCAGTGTGCTTTATAAATCAGCGCATATCCAGAAAAGCAGAGGCCTCCGCAACAGCCCCATGACCCGGTCTCACTGATAACTGCATTTCTTTCAATGGGATCTAAACTTTTTCTTCTGGACTCTAACCTCCTGCTCTGACATGCTCCAGGAAATGGAACGATATCTTACTGTTCATCTACAGTACGTGACTAAGGCTGCACAGTTCCATGCACAGGTGGTCCTAGGCTTATTGTACCCTCCAGCTTAACCCTCCCAACTCATCCCAACTGGGAACCTAGTGAGAAACCCAGGAATAAGTCAGCACAGAGGGAACAGAGGTTTGTTTTTGTTTTTGTTGTTGCTGGTTTTTTTAATCTCAGTTTTATTTCTGATACTGTGATAAAACTGTAATGTGATAAAACATCCTAACAAAAAGCACCATACACCATATGGGGAAAGGGATTTATTCAACCTATAATTCAGGGTCACACTCAATCATTGTAGGGACGTCGAGACAGGAACCTGAAACAGCTGGTTACATCACAACCGCATTCATGAATGCAGACTTGCTCAATGGCTTGCTTACGCTCAGCTGGCTTTCTCCACTCACAGTTCAGAGCCTCTGCTGTGGCAATGGTTGGACCCACAGTGGACTTGGTCTTCCCACATCAGTAAGCTTAATTAAGACAATCCTCTACAGACCTGTACCAACCCAGTGTACACAGTCCCCTATTGAAACTGTATTCCTGTATGATTGTAGTTTATGTCAAATTGACAATTAGAACTAATCATAACACTTAACCCTTTGCCAGTTTGACACACAAATATATCACTCTTAAGCCACAATGTTCCACTCATACCCAAAGTCTCACTGAGAGTCTGAGGGAAAAGTTCAGTTGGCAAAGTACCCGCCGTGAAAGCATGGGAACCTAATTCGGATTCCCAGTACCTATATAAAGGTCTCCTGTGCTGATGTGTTTGTAATCTTAGTGCTAGGGGTAAGGGTAGAGACAGGAGGATCCCCAGAACTCACTAGGCAGCCATTGTGGACCATTGATGAGCTCCCTATTTAGTATGAGGCACTGTCTCAAAATATAAGATGAAGAGAGATTGAGGAAGATGCCTGACCTCTGGCCTGCACATATACATGAGTGTACACACAAGCATGGATATGCATACCCTATACACAGATTAAAAATTAATTCAATTTAAAAACAATAAAAAGGTACTAGTGACGTTCTTAGAGCAGAACTCTAAAACAAGCAAACAAACAAACAAAAAACCAAATCAATGACACTAACAACACCAGCCTGGGCCACATTAGTTCATCTAAGAGAATCGTATCTGTGGCTTTCCTTCCATCCCTGGCAAACTTCTGGGTTCTATAAATTCTTTCCCAGTGATTATCAGGGATGGAAAATCTTAATTCAGTTAGAACAAAAAATTCAATGCAATATCCCAAGGTCACTGTAGCCCCCAGCCACGCTTGATTTGGGCTCCCATAATCTTAATATACACATCACTTACACTTCATATCATTTGTCACTAGACTAGTTCCATGGTGTCCAGAGGCCTAGTCACATATGGTAAGGCAAGATCCCTGTTGGAAATTAAGAATTTGAGGATGGAGAGGACAGAACATCAGGACAAACACGGACCACTTCTAAGTAATGGATCCTGTGTGGTTGCTTATGTTGCATACCCATAAAGCCAGCCCTCCTGCCAGCATTTAAAAGTAAAAGACTCTCACACTGAAAAATCTGTTGACACAGCATCTATATCTCCAAGTGGCTGCACATAACTGGCTCCTGCCAAACACAAGCTTGCATTCGTTTGATGGAACTGCCATTATCAAATGCCCAAATCCAGTGGATTAAACAAAGGCACTGTATCACCTCACAGTCTGAGTCTCAAATCTGTGACCAAGGTTATCAGCAGGGTTGATCCTTCTGAGGATCATTCCTTGGTTTGCATCCAGTCTCCTTGTCCTTGTGTCTTTATATGGTCTAGCTCTATACAGGTTTCTGTTGACCTCTTATCTGGTCCACATCAGTTGCCCTAGATTAAGGCTCACCTCATGGAGACATAATTATGTCTCTAAAGAACCTGTCTCCTGGGGTTGATGCCATGGCTCAGTAGGTAAAGTGCTTGCTGCCAAGATTGATCATCGAAATGCGATCCCTGGAACCCAAAAAGTGGAAGGCCAACTCCTAAAAGTTGTCCTTTGACCTCCATTAAGTACATACACACAACAAATAAACAAGTAATAAATGAACCTATCTCCAAATACAACCACATTCTGAGGTACGGCGGAGTAGAACTGTAACCTGTAAATTTTGGAAGCATACATTTTAGCCCATAGCATAGTTGTTTCCTTTAATGCGGGACACAGTGCTCCGAGTCACTGCCATTAGCCATCTGGTAAACCTTTCTCACCCAGGGTCTTCCCTTTGTAAGGCAGGAGTCAGTTGCCACAAACCATCTCCTCTGCAGCTGCGTGCTGTTCTTTCTCCTGGCTTACCTCTCTCAGAGGGAGACCAGCTCCTCCAGACACTATGAGACACAGGACAACGGCTGCATGCTTTCTCGTCACAGCTACAGAACTCAGGTTGTTGCTCAAGTATTCTTTTAAGGGCCCGTCATGAGATCCCTAGTAGTGGTGATAATAATAAACTGTGCCCATTGCACAGAGATAACAGTCAAAAGGCCGAGCAGAAGGAAGAAGCCGCCTCCAGGCATAACCGACTGCTCACATCAGAGACAAGACATACAGGTTTGAGGAGTGGAAAACTCAGTGGCGCCATAATTCTTCCCTGGGGCTGATCACCTGACTAGATGAGGAATAGCTGTAAATTTTGATGGCAACTCAGTCTGGTCTTTGTACCTATTTGCAGAAAAATGTTAGCCAGATTATAGCTGAAAAACCCTGCTAATTCTGGGGAAGTTTTTGGTCTAGTGCCTGGAACAATTAAAGCATGTATTCACACCTACCACATGCGACACTGAGCAGAATTTCCAGCACAACACTTAGTATTTTATTTTTAAAAGAAATAGCAGCGACTGAGTTGTGCTCACTCTCCAGCTTCCTAGCTGGATTTTTACTGAGACTGGAGGGTGAGGGGCTTCTGAGCTGAAAAGAGATACATTTTGCGCTTTTAAAAAATCTTTGCTCAGAATCAGGAAACTTTGGATGCTGAAATGCGCCTGCACCTGCGAAGAAATTAACAAATTCCATTTGCAAGGCTCTGAGCAAAGATGGCTCAGTGTATCACTTATTCTACACTGGAGCTTAAGGGAGCCCTTAAAACATCTTATTCAAAACTATCCTCTTTTAAGAGAAGGAACAAGGGTTTCTGAAATTCCAAGTGGCTTCCCTCAAACCAGAACATTACCCACAAGGCAGAGTTGTTGTTTGCAGACCAACCAAACAGGATTGCTTTTAAGCAAGCTTTATCCTGCTAGCCTAAATTTTATGCAAAGAAAACCAAATAAAACAAAGTAGCCCGAGTGTGGCACACAGCTCTCTCTAAAGCAGAGTCTCTACTTAGACTACAGAATGAGAAAGTAAGGGCAAATTCTACTCCATCGTGCTTAGCAAACAGAAGAAACTTTTCTGTGGTTGGTTTAGGAAGCTCCTGGCTGCTGGTCTCTACACAGCTCTCTGGAATCCGATATGAGTCTAACACCAGGGGGCGCAGTATCCTTTGTCCTGGTATCCTTCCGAGCCTAGCGACAGGCTCTGAAGCTTTGCTGGGCTTAAGAAACTTGATTTTCCTCTACTTGGAACCAGCTGACTTCCCAGACTCCTTCACCTCTTCTCCTTCCTTCCTCGAGGCCACCAGATTCTCCAGACAGTCTTGTGTGCACGCTGCAGGCTTTAGCGGCCCCTTCCCATGACTGTGCCTCTGCTAAACCCACCAGTGGCCTCTCGTTTCTTCTCATCAAGCTCCTAAAGAAAGCAGCAAAAACAAAGTTTTGTTTTGTTTGTTTTGTTTTTTTAAAATCAAGATAAAATGAGCAACGTGTGAGAAAAGGCACATATTCATTCCTTCCACTCACAAAAGAAACATAATAAATGAAATAATTGTTTCTGGGAAGCTGTTACCCTCTTACAGGTATGTGCCCCCAACAGTCTATGATTAACTTTTGGTAGTAAATACTTACCAAAGGGACAGGCCAAAGCATCTTTTGGGGCACATACCTTTGCTACTCTCAGCCACACATATATGTACTTATATATACCATGTACCTATATCTCTCTGTATCCTAACCAACTTGTCTTCAGCAGAAAGAAATCTACTTGACGCATGCTAAAGTCTTTCCATATGAAAGGCCTAGGACTCCTGTTCTCACAGATAAATGAGCATCTCCTTTCACTCTGTAACCATCAACCACCAAAAGCATAGCCTTTTGCAAAGTTCCCAAATTTTGCTGTATGTGGTGGCTCAATCTTTAACCTCGGCACTCAGGAAGCAGAAACAGGCAGATCGCTGTAAATCTGAGACCATTCTGCTCTAAATAGCCAGTTCTAAGAGAGAGGGACCTCCCCCCCTCATCTCAAGGAAAAAAAATCCCCAATTCTCCATTGTTCCAACTGCATAGAGGGTCCTAAAGACATCTTAGAAAAGCAGCAATTACATTTATAGAGAGAGAACTTAAATTTACACAGCCCTTTCTCTTGTCTCTCATTGAAGTCTCCCAACAACTCTAAGAGATAGTCAGGGGAATCCATAGCTTAACAGGCATTCCTGAGCCCCGGCCTAGCACAGGATGGAGGCAGACTTAGGGTCTTAGTCATGAAGCTTGGAGAACAGTTGGTACAATTACACCAAGGCCTAGGAAGAATGCAATCCTTAGAGATAATTATTAATATGGTCTCAATTTCTGAAAACATGTAGCAATTTTGGCTCCTGAATAGGACAGAGAGAAAAAAAAGAAGGAAAGAGAAAATACGTTGATATCTACTCTAGTCTTGTAACGTTTTGATATCAGTGTTTCGCTCACTCACATATTTCACCTACATTTTATTAGTTCACAGAGAGCAATGGGAAGAACTAGCCTGGAGACAGGCAGCCATGTTGTGTTAGCTTGAGTGCCTTCCTTTTCCCACTCATAAAAAGATGATAGCATTTGTCAGGTACATACTCGGCCAAGGAAAGGAAAACTATCAATGGAGTTTTGGGAGAAAGGGTGAAGTTGAAGGCTTTCACTTTCAGTTTATGTTCTTTTACATTACTTGAAGAATTTTGATTTATGCCTGTATTCCTATTATATATTTTTTTACATTTTGTTGGGGCTAATGAAACTCGTCAGAGCTGCTAAGAGGATGACTTATGTAACATGTCTGGATGGCACGTGCTCTGGCACACAGTTGACACTCACTAAACAGTAGCCCATTGTCAGCTTTCGCACCTCCTTCATACTGAGCAAGTGGACTACAAACTCAAGATGTCCTGATGCTGCTCCAGCCCCTGCTCTCAGCCCTGCCCACATCCTGAGGTCAAATCCTTTTCCTGGGCCTCAGTTTCTTCAAAATGACAATACAGAGCCCAGTTGGTTTGGAAAGCTGTGCGGAAAGTCAAGAAGATCTGCCCATCACCCAAAACTTTCTGAGATGCTGTCTACAATTTAGTCACACTCTGCAGGAGGAGATCTCTCAAGCTTGGGCTTAGCAGATAGAATGTTTCCTAGGAGAAACTTCAGTGTAGGCTGTGCAGAGAGGGTCAATCAGAGACAACTGAACAATCTCCAGGACAAGTACAGAAAGTTAGGAAACAAACTTTTGAGCCTTCTTTAATTAAGGTCATCATCTTTGAGGGGAGGTGGGAAAGGGCTTCAGATGTTTCATGGGTGCAGCTGTCAACACAACCATCTCCAGAGAAGAGGAATACCCTCAGTGGAACAGAAGGGGCATAATTGAAGGTTCGGTCATCCAGAGAAAACTGACAGCCAGCACCTCAGTTCCCTAGGATGAATTCTGTCTTAGGGTCCAGGACTGAACCCAGACCTTCCCTAATCAGACACCCGCCCCCCTCTGGTTTTGAACAAAACAAAAGGAACATACTGCTCACAGGATTTGAGCTAAATGCCTCTCCAATTTCTTCCAATGGTTCCCTTTATCTGAACAAGTGCAGAGAGGTTAGGTGGGACATAAGCGGCGAAGGGTAAACCAGACTTTTACCTTGCTTCCCTTTAACAGCTGGCCTTCAAGGACCCATCTGCATGTACACTATATATGGTTTCTAAAAATCAAACAGAGGTCTGGGATCCTGCTGATACATTCCCCCCACCCTGCTCTAAAAAGGAGAATTTCTAGGTCTCTGCCTTTGGGCTTTGTGGGGCTGGAGGCAGGTAGCATGATCGCTGGGAAGGTTGTGACTTTCTTTTTGCCTGCCGGGGGTCGGCTGTCTTCCTCCTATTTAAAGCAGCACCGCCTGTCAAGGCAGCTTGGTGCCAATATTTGTGGGCAGATTTTCTGACATTGTAAGGGGGGTGGGTGGGTGTTCATAGCAGATGGGAAGCCCTTTCCCAAGGCCATTGGGCAGAGTAGAAATCAGTTTCACCTACACCCAAAAGGAACCCTTAATCCCCGGTTGCAGTCAGGACCCCAAAACACAATCTCTCTCTCTCTCTCTCTCTCTCTCTCTCTCTCTCTCTCTCTCTCTGTGTGTGTGTGTGTGTGTGAGAGAGAGAGAGAGAGAGAGAGAGAGAGAGAGATCCCTGTCTTTGAATTATGTGGGCAACGCCTGTTAAAATTGCACCTCCCCCTAAAGTCCCCACTGCTTGCAATTCATAGGGCATCTAGAGTAACGGTAGCACAGTATACTGACACCTGAAAGACCCTTTTAATGACACCTTGAGATAGGGAGGCGATTCGCACCAAGGTAGCAACAGCTCCTGCTGATCTCCAGAGGAGAAAGCCAATAAATAAACACCGCTCCAACCAGCACGTTCTGACAACGCCTGTTCCATGTAATTCTGTACTTTTAGAAAACCGCCAATGGTTTTACGTTACAAGTCTCTTTCAAAGGCATCCCCGAAAGTCTGACCACTTGCTAAAACGTCTCCGTGCTTGGTTTTCTACATGGTTCTTTTCTGCACTCACTTTGTATCTTTAGTAAGCAGCATTGTTTATTATCCTTGAGTCTGTGAGCACCCCCCTCCGCCCCCATTGAACTGAACTAAAGCAGGGGCTTCGGAGAGAAGCGCTGAAAATTATTCCAGGCTTCTCGGCTAAAGAGGGTCTCCCGGCAGTCCAGAGACCCGCTTGGAAAGAGCCCACCCGCAAGTGTGCGCTGGGAGAGTTTGTAAGTTTTTGCAAAAGCACCCGAGAGGTCGGGGCAGCCCAAAGCTCTGGTGACCTGGCATAGAAAGATGTAAATAGAGAAGGGAAGTGTCGGGAAGGACAGGGAGACAAGCTACTTGCGGGTAGATCAAGCGAATATTGCCAGGATGATTAACTGCGGGTGGGAACCTGCGGCTCGCAAAAAAGATCGGAGACATCTTCTAGTTCCGTGGCTCAATCTTGTGCGATGAAGTCTCACTAATAATTTCTCTCCGTTCCACGTAGCCCTATGGTTTCCACTGTAAAAAGGAATGCTCTCAACAATTTAAGGCTTATTCGCTTTCTTCCCCCCAGTTTCCTAATATCTATTCTCATTTCGTTTGCAGTCAAATAAATGGTGACCGTGAGGAATAAAAAAAAAAAAAACGCATGGCCTTAGAAAACTAAATGCGCGCGTTCCACAAGTTGCTTATCTCCTCTGATCCTCCGATGAGACCCTTGGTATGGCTCTTCCAAATATTGGTGCTCCCCAAGCCCAGTGGGGTTCGCTGCCAAGAAAAAAAAAAGACACACACACACACACACACACACACACACACACACACACCCCAAAAACAAACAATTAGGAACCCGCATCAGAAGCTGAGCCCTCATGCCTCCAGCAGTTTCGCTGCAGTTTGGCTGCCTTGGAAGCCTGGAAAATGTGCGCCAGAGCCGGGCTGCGCCCAGCACTTTCCAAGTGAAACTTCAGTCCCAATGGTCTTTTCCACAGGTTCTAGGACACATAAGCCTGCCTGTCCCCAGCTTCTAAAAATCCTTCCCAATGGCTCAGCAGATCCTGGTAAGCTGACCGCTCTTCGGCTGGATTAAGAATGTGTGTCTGTCTGCTCCTTGAAGCAGTGACTTTCTTCCAGCAAAGTGGCCTAGAAGCTGCGGTAGCTCCCAGGCTGTGGCAGGATAGCATCCGTCGCCTGCTCCTTGGAGAAGTTGAGTGAATTTCCGCGTAGGGACGAACATTAAGGGTTGGAGTGTACCGTGGGGGGCGGGAGCATAGTAAGCTGCCCCCGGCTCTTTGTTTTTGAAAGTCCCCGACGCGCTCTGGTCTCAAGAATCCTCCGTACGGCTTCATAGTGAATCATAGAGAATCGTGCCGAGATTCGGCTGCACGGGGCTGTCTTTAGTTTTTGCAGACCGAGGCCGAGGAGCTAGTGCAGTTCCCCACGCATCGCCAGACTCTGCTGCTACTGCCGCTCTCCGCCCTTCGGCCTGATATCCCTTCTCTGAACACCCCCTGAACAGTTCTACCTCTCCCCCAAACTGCGTAAGGAGAGGAGGATCGGATTTATAGGCTGCAGTGTGTCCCAACAGGTAGTTAGTTTCACCTGGCTTTGTTTAAATATCAAAGTCTGGGCCTTGCGTGGGCAGTCGCAAAATTGGTCCAAGACACAGACTTTTATTCGGGGAACGAAAACGGCGATGTGCGAGTCACTTAAGATAATCATGTTTTCTCTTCACTCTTCAACTTATCCCCAAACAACGAGAGCTGATCCGTTAGGAACGAGGCTCAGCGAGCCTCAATAACTGGCTTCCAGCTGTAAGCCCACAGGCGATTTGATTTACCTCCCACCCTCAGAGAGTTACTAAAGAATCCTACTCCGCTTTAGAGAGATGGGTTCCTTTGGGAAGATCCTTCCTCAAAACGCCCTAGCCTTGGGCAAGGAGGGTGCGCCGGCGCTCACTTGGAACTTAATTGCTTTCCGCCTTCTGGTTGTGCGCTGAGCAGTGAGGGAAAGCGATATGCCAGGGCGAGCGTGGAACCCGCGAGCCTCGCGTGCGCTGCGATTCACGACTCCTTTTGGAAACTCAGGGAGAAGTTGGTGGCCCGCTTGCACGATCTGGGACCAGCATAGCCCTCTTCCCCCAGAGAATGCTAGGCGAAATCCTTCCCCTGGGGCCATGGATGCACGTGGTGCGCAATGACCCAACGCAAAGTCTGGAAATCACTACCAGTGGCCCAAATATTCCCGCGTGCGCCACCCTCGCGGGGTGGAGGAGACCGGGGAACTGGGCCCCTCAGGAGGGACGATCTAAAACTGTCTTGAGAGACGGGCTTTCCCAGTTCCTTCTCTGAGTCCTTGCTTAGTGGTGCCTTTTGCCATCTACGCCAGGAATCCAGGTCTTGCCCTACCTCTCTCTTTAGGAACCAGCTCAGGCTCCCCACTGTCACCAGCTGTGGGCAAATGTGACCTTGGACTCTTTGATTTTTAAGGATATCAAAGTCTGGTCCTGTTTCCAGTGTTCCAAAATCTCCCCCTCCCTTCTTCCCAGCTTCACATCTTACCTAAGGACTGTGGCTAATTCAGTGACTCTCACTGCTCAAGTTACCTAAACTTGCAATTTTCTGGTGCTTTGACCCCTTAAAGTTTGCCTCAGCTAGCTCTGGCGGGGAGGGTAAAGTAGCCACCCTTTCCCCCTTCGGCTATTCTCTCACCCACTAGGCACCTTCACCTTTCCTCAGTCCAAACCTTGCCGGCAGAAGAGCAGGAGTCCCCAAAGGCACCGACTCGCTGGCTCTGGCTGTCCAGAAAGTTCTTTTCTTTGCACGCCCCTCTGTGAGGCCCTCGCTGGTCTGCCCTCTCCACCCCCATCTCGCTTACAGTGGGGACCCTTGGACTTGCAGTTTGGGTTTCAAATTTGCTTTGCCTTGCTTTAATTTTGTTAAAAACTGTTCCACCCTGCTGAGCCCAGGGCACAGCTTTCCAGTTTCCCAGTTAGGACCTTGGAAGATAGACCCTTTGAGCAGGGCATGTTGGCCCTCCATGGAGGTCTGGGGAATCACTGAGTAGTTCCCTGGCCTAGCTTCATTTTCTGGGGTACCCCCCCTTTTTTTTACACACACATACACTCATACAGCGGAGCTGTGCACTAGGCAGATATGGGTGTTTAGGAGGCAGAAGTAGCATTGTAGAGGACAGCGCGTTATATCACTGTCTCGAGCTCACTCCCTTGGGGTTGCCCAACCCAGGTAGCTGAACCTAAATAAGTGACTTTGAGCACAGCAAGACCTCAACTCGCTTGATTGGTGGCTTAATGTGTTATTTTGTCTAGGATTGGTGAAGTTTGATATTTGAGGGGTCCAAATTTACTACCCAGAGGCTTCAACTTCCAAGCCAAGAAACCCGGGGAAAGTACCAGAGAAACTAGATCTCTTGTGTGCTTCTGGGACGCCTGTGGGAAAGGGAATGAAATCCACCCAAGTCTGAACGGCTGCCTACTTCTGGGTCCGAGGACGCTGGGCCACTTTTCTAAACACCAGGACATTATTGGGAGTGAAATGGATCTTGGTCATGGTCCCCACTTAGCCTTGATTCTCCCGAGTGGCAGGCAGACTCCTATCCTCAGTCACAGAAGATGCCTGGTCAGAATCCCATCCTGGGGACAGGTGGGTTGCTCGGTGAACCAGTGTCTGGGGTATCAGAATTAGTTTTCTATTTTTGTTCAGCGTTAGATGGCTGCCTGTCAACTATGTGACAGTGAGTTTGAAACTACATGGACTCGCAAGAGAACCAGTAAATCTTATTCCCACCTCCACTTTGCAGGCTCTCTTTCTAACGTGTCTTTAGCTAAGGGCCTCCAGCTGGGCTCCATGCAGCATATTTAGCACAAACCTGATTCAAATGCAGACTGCCTGGAACCTACCTCACACCCCTCCTTTAGCAGGTGAGCACTCCATCACTAAAGCCCAAGAAGGGACTGTTGGTCAACTTTGCGCCAAAACCCTTTTAGAGAAAGCTCCACTGTAGGTTACCCGGGTGGAGTGGGTTTCTGGACTCCCAAACCAAAACAGGCAACTTCTACTTTAGCTTTGAAATAAGCCTTTCCCAGGGAGGGCATGCGAAGAGAAAAATTAAGGTACCTGTGCTACCCTCAACTTTGAAGGGTCCATAAACCTTGTCTTTTAAGTCCCTAACTCTTCCAAGATGGGATGAGGTAACACCTAACCCCTGCAGAGCCAACCTCTGCCTCCAGTACCAATCCACATGGCAGAATCCACATGGGAGATGTTAAGGCAGGTAAAGGAAAGAAAGATTGATTAGAATTTTTTTAAAAAGCTCACTGGATCCCTCAAGGAAGAACCAGAGAGGAAGGAAGACTGAGAGAACAGAGGGGCAGAGACTTTGTCATCTTTTACAGATCCTATCTCCTCTACACTCAAACCTGTTTGAATTATTGCCAGACAGGGCAGGGGACTGCAGTTCTTCCTAGTGGAGAGTCAGACAAGAGGGATGTCTGCTTCTCCTGCGTCTCTATTAAAGGTAGCCCTCCATTGAGTTTGGTTCCTTTGCCTTTCAATGGGTCACCTCTGGCCTGTGTGTTGATGGTTAGAGCTGTCAGGCCAGAGGGAGACTCAAGGCAGACTTTCAGAACTCCCAGAGGTGGTCTGTTTATCATCTGGGGGCCTGGGAAGAGGAAGTTGGGCTGAGGGGTGCCCAGCAACCTCCCTTCAAAGCCCCTGCTCTACTCAGGAGACCTCCCATTTGTACCTCTAATCCTCAGGCCTGGATTAGGAGGGAAAGAGAGCAAGAGATGGTCGTGGTTTCTCCTTTTATGCTTGTGTACTGGGCGCTCCTACTTTTTGTCTCCCCTTCTTCCCCTGATGTCCTGGCAACCATGGAGGGGGAGGGGCTTAGAGGGTACCAAGAAATTGACCAGCTTATTCTTGTTAATCAGGCATAAAACAGCGCAAACACTGGCTCTCCATTAAAATAGGATCAAAAAGAAAAAAAAGGAGAAAGGAAGGAAGGAAGGAAAGAAGGAAGGAAGGAAGGAAGGAAAACTAGAACAGTGGAACAGTGGTCTGGGTAGGAACTGGTTGGGACTGAGAAATGAGTAAGATGGGTGCACTTGCTGATCCTGTCCCTTTAAGAAAAATCCATAAAGGTTTTCCATCAGCCCAGTGTCTGGGAAAGAAGCAAACTAACTGCTTGGAACAAAAGAGACAAAGAGGCCAAACAACAAAACAAACAAACAACCCCCCTCCCCGCTCTGAGACAACAATGGACTAGACACAGCAAGTGCAGTTAAGGCCCAGCCGGCTGCTCCTGTCCACCTGCCAAGTCTCCCCATTCGGCTAGAGACCTTCTCTCTCACCCCACTCCCACCCCACCACCCGCTCCAAAATCCCTTTCTCTCTTGCTCTGTGTGACTCTCTGTGTCTCTCTTGGGGTCTGGCTCTCTCTGTGTATGTGTGTGATTTTTTTCTTTCACTCAGACACCTCCCTCCCTCCCTCTCTCTCTCACACACACACACACACCCTTGGCTTATTTATCTGTCTATTTCCTAGACCATCTCAGCAGCTCTGTCTTAAGCGCCCAACTCCCCAGAACCTGTGCCTTGCCCAGGCATCCCTTTGTGTTGTTGTTGTATCAGTCTCTGCCAGGAGGACCGAGGTCCATTTGCACTTCAATTTCACCCTTCCCTCCTGTTCGGCTCTTTGCTCCTTTTCTGTAAGGCTCTGGCATGCTCCCTCCCCGACCCCAAGCAGCCCTTTCTTCGGTGCTTGGCACCGCTTGGGACTCTCATGCATGCCTGCCTTCTCTTTCTCTCACCCCCTCTCTCTTCCCTTCTCCTCTGCGGCAGGCCCCCTCCCCTTTGCCCCCAAATCCAGCCCCTTTCTTTTTCTTTCCCCCTCCCCTTCAAACTTTCATAAAATACTGTAAACAACTTTGCCTGGGGATTGCTTTTCTTTGTAGGGTGAATAGAAAGCTCTGGAGAGGGAGACATGGAGAAAGGAAAGAGTGGACAGAGACAAGTACAGTCGGCAGAGGCCGGCCGGCCTTGGAACCAGCTCCCAGCCAACAGCCTCGGCCCCTTTCAGGCTTTCTTTCAAATAACCCCTTTTGTGCCAGCATCCCTCCTGAGGCATCTGTGTCTGCACAGGAAGGCCTGAATCCCTTCTTCAACGGGCAGTAGGGGTGAGTCCAGGCACCCACACCCACAGGAAGAGTTGCTATTTGTTGGTTAATCACAGGCCTGCCACCCACAGCCCCTCACAGGCGTGGGTGGTAAGGGGTTCCCTGGCAATGGCAGCTTGGTCTTCAGCCCCTTTTACAGAGTAATTTAGAGCACGGACTGTAACAAGAATGCCTCCCCAAAGACTAGAGAAGAACATGTTCTAAGAGAGAGTGTACATGTGTGACTTGACTGTCAGAAGGTGTATAAGGCAGAGCAGAAAGCTTCCACAGTCAGGAGGAACATGGCCAGGGATATGGTCACTCTACCCCATACCATACATGCACTGTGAGGTCAAGGCACAGATACAAGAAAAATTGTTTCCCCCTGGCCTTGCCCCGCTCCGTTCCTTCTCTTTTTAGTAATACACAGACAAGAACATAGACGGGACCCTCCTAAAGGGAGAGAAATCATTGAGTCTTAGAGAAGTATTAAAAACAGAAGCAGCAAAACATACTCTTGCTGTTTGGTTGCTTGGTGACAAGGGCAGTATGAAGAAACACTGATGATATCAAGAACATAGGGCTGGGCTAGCCTAAGCTCAGTGACAGAGCCCTGACAGAACCTGGGTAGAGCCCTGGCACTAAAACGATTGTTTAAAAATGTATACATGTGTGTGCAGATATATTTATGTAAATGTATGTGTATTTATTTGGTGGTTGTTCTTTTTATTGTCAGAAGAGAAGGAAGGGGTTTTCAAAAGATGAGAGGTTTTCTAAAGTGATTTTTCTAAAGATGAGAGGTTTTTCATACATGAATCCACCACACACAAGCCTGGCATATACCTAAGCCTCATGCCTCAGGAACAAGACTTCCTTTCCTCCTTCCCTCTCCTCTCTCCCTTTGCTGGCTTCCTCCCCAAGCTGTGTAAGCAAAGGGGAAATTTCCCAAACTGCCTGATTTTCATGTCCTAAGGGAAACCTCACTGTGGTCTGACTCAGTGTCTGAACCCTGTGGGCCATACAGCAGTCTATTCTGTCTGTGCCCAAATGCCATCTGAGGTCGTGTGTTCCTACCCAGACTCATTAGACTGTGTTCTCTCCTCTCCTCTCAAGGGTCTTTCTTTTCTAAAGTTAAGAGGGAGACCCTTATCCAACACTCTCCGTGTATACTTCTACCCATCTCCAGAGGTCTGCTCTTGGAAGCTAAACAAGAGCCCTTTGGCCAGAAAGCCTAAGGAGAGAACAGCAGAGAGGAGTGTGTTCTAATGAACTCTTGTGCTGGCCCAGAACAGTCCCAATTGGGAATACTGTTTTCTTGGTATTTTGACCTTGTGTCAAAATGACTGATTCCTCCCCCTCCCTGGAAGTCACTTCCTAGCCAGCAATGATTCTGGAGCTGCTCTGGGCTCCACACATCAGTGCATCTGGAAGCACTCACAGGCAGAGAGGCCTTCTGGCTGTCTGTGGCAGGGAGTCCTCCTCAAGCTTGGGAGTCACAGGGGGAGCCTCTGATTTCCAGGCTGGAAGAAGAATCACACTGAAAAAGTTCCCACCTCCAACTTCCTTTTTCCACAGTCTTATTGTATGCTCTGCGGATCCTCCATGTCCACACTTCCTGGCTTCCTGTGTGGATTTCCTGTTTTATCACAACCTCAGCAGCTACGAAGAGGCGAAGAGGCGCAGGATGACTGAGAGGCTGGCCGAGTGGATGGTCCCTCAGCTCCTTTCCCAAAGCTCCTAATCGCATGCTCTTGCTTCTCTGTCCCCGGATTCTCAGTGACTTAGGGTGCAGCTGGGAGAACTGGCTTGTGTTTTTCCCCATTTGGGCATTCTGACACGCGTGTACCACCTTTCTGTAAACTACAAGTACACTTGTCCATTCTGCCTGGACTTCAGCTGCCATGCACCAAGCATCTCTGAGCTGTCAACAACCTGTACAATCAAGTAAGCATGGGATTTTTAGCTCCCCAGTTCTGACAGATGTGAATGTGAGTAGTCACTTAGTCCTCTAGAACTCTTTGCCTGAGAGAGATGGAAAAGACCACAGAATATGACCTTGGATGCTAAGAGCTTCTGAAGCCTCCCCAAACCCGTCATTGTATTCTGTTTAAGAAGAAACCTGAGATTCTGCTTTCTTACTTTCTTGTTGACCTATGTTCTTTATCTACTATATGGTTTCGTGCTATATTGTGGCAGGAAGGCATTTGTCACTTCGATGAGTCCAGTGGGTTAAGTAAGAACCTCCCCAAGCAATTAGTAAGCTTGCAACTATCTGTAACTCTGGTCCCAGGGAATATGACATCCTCTTCTGGTCTCCAAAAACACTGCTCACACACAGTACACATACATACATGCAGGCAAAATACTAATACATATAAAAATAATAAATAAATCTTACAAACAGAACAAAAACAGTGCCTGGGCTTCTCTTCAATGCAATTAAATCAGAATTTCTAGGAATGTAGTTTTACACACACACACACACACACACACACACACACACTTTTTTTCCTCTAAACTTTTTGAGATGTACTGATTTATGGGCCAGGAAACCAGTATATTATAGTGCACAATGCTCTCTCCTTTATGAAGTACGTGATGAGTTCATTCCTACCACAGAATATGGTTCTCTGGAGACAGAAAAATTCAGCTGGTAGATTCTGCACTGTTCATGTGTGAGACCTAGAGGTGGATGCTAACCTCCAAATGTAGGAACACAACCTCTGTGAAGTATGTTGGGTATGGTTCTGAAAATTGAGCCCAGAGTTCCAATTCAGGTGCCATACCTAACTTGAGTTGTGACCTTGGACAAATCACTTGACATTTTGGGTCTCAGATCTTTTTCCAGCGTAAAAAGAAATGTCTGCTGTGAGGACTCTATAATCTGTCCTGCTGTGCTCCAGCCTTAGCTCAATTTGCTAAATTCTTGGAAACTGAGAAGCTTAGCTAGGCAATTACCAAATATTTTTGGAGGTTGGCTCACTTATTCATGCACAGTACTGACATCTACTCTTCCGCTGCTCCACCGAATCCCTTTCCCAGACCCTAAGTATCAGAGTGATGATTTTTAAATAATTCTGGGTTCCCTTAATTCTCTCTCCCAGTCCCTTGCAAATGAGCAGATGAAGAGAATGGAGGGGTGGTAATGTCTATGAGCAGTGGGTAATGACTAACAGAAGTTTATCCAGTTGGATAAGTGTCTAGTGGATTGCTGCTGGGGTCAGTGTTCGTTCTGGTCTTAATTAACATCTTCATTAATAGTGTGGGAGAGGGAATAAACAATAGCTAATGATATTTGCAGATGGTAGTAAATTCAGAGGTGTTGCATCTACCAGTGAGAGCGGCAAGAGCCATGGGGATATCAGAGATGTGAACAAGAAGCAATTATAATGATGTTTATTCTGGAAAAAAGCAGAGTGAAATGTTTATAGGGGAAAATGACAGGGGACACTGGGAAATGCCAGAAGAAACAACCATCTCTACCATTTGTAACTTGGTGTGAATTTGGCAAATGAGGCTGTTAATAGTCTTAGAACTTCTGTTGCACATGCTGGCATGGTCCTGAAAAACAGTAATAACCACAAGAACAATGGCAGTAACTGCATCCAACATTTTAATCTGGATGTGGTAACACAAGCCTGTAATCTCAGCTCCAGTGAGATGGGGGTAGGAGGATCAGGAGTTCAAGACTAGGCTTGGTAACATAGTGAGTTTGAGGCTAGCCTCTGGAACTATGGGAGGCCCTGGTTTCACAAACAACTCCCAAGACAGGCAGACAGACACCCAATGTTTACAGACAGGATTTGAAGTGGTCTATACAGAAGTAAGTCTTAGTCCTAAATTTCCATGTAGCTTGGGTTTCTGTAGGTTTGTCATCTTGGATTTCTAGATCTGAACAGACTCATATTCATGAGGAAATGAGTTCCTTGTCTTGTGGACAAAATCCTCTCACCAATGATGTTCCCCATCACCAATCTGCTATCTTTTTCTCCCTTCAGGCAATTGCTCAGAATTGAGGTGACCCATGAGGAAAGAGAGAAATTGTTGCAGAGGCTCAGAAAGAATGAAAGCAAGAGGAAAGTTTGGGGAGGATGAAGGAAGGAGGAGGAGGATGGAGAGGAAGAAAGGAAGGAGAAAAGCAAGCTCATGCTTGCTTGTGCTTTCCACAGGTCCAAGCAATAGAGTGCTGAACTTGGATGTGTTACACAGCATCCCTGTGTACCCAGTTCTCAGTTACTGTTCCTAGCAGTTACTCCCACCTCTCTTAATGAACTCAGAAGAGCCAGAGAGCTTCAGCCACTGGTTGGGAACACAGGGAGGCCATAGGCTGGGTAGAAATTCAAATGCCAGTTGGTTCATTCTTCCATCCACATCCCTTTCAATCACAAATCTATGTTTCCGTTTCTCTCAACTCACCCCTGCCTAGAATAATGGCAACACAGAACCACTCACAGAGAGCCAGAAAGTAAAAGTGTAAAGAAGAGAAAGTGCCCGGAGAGCAGAGGACAAAGGGAAAGTGGCCAAAATAGACATCCTTCACCCAGTCCAAATGATTGAATTATTTATAATTACATTTTGAAATTAAGAAAAATAGACTTTCCAAACAAGAAAGGCTTCAACACAATGGAACCTAAAATAACGTGAATCTGACCTTGAGGGAATTTGGCAGAGAGTACTGGTGTCTGAGACAAAAGTAAAGTGAAAAGAAAAACAGTTCAATGTAGAAAAGCCAAGACCATTCTTGAGAAATGCAAAGCCCAGGGCCAGATGGATGCTGAAGGTCTTCCCAGTCAAATCAGAGTAATCTTAGGAAGTCAGAGACATGTGCCTTGTGGTGGGCGTCCATACTCCAATGAGACTTAATATGCCAACGTAGATTTAGAGACTAGAAACTTATAAGGAATGAACATTTCTGGACATAAACATAAATTGAATAATTCAAAGAATCAATTCAGAGAAAACACCAAAGTCATTAAGAATCAACGCTGCCTTGGCGGGAAGGCTCCCCCTGTTGCCTCCTTCTGGAGGCCAGTACAAGGGATCCTCTTATGGTCACCTCCTGGCTTTCCTTCTTTGTTTGTGGTTTCAAAGTTTCCGTCTCTTTTTTGACTGTAGATGAATAAAATCATGCTGCACGTTTTCCTTTCATGGCTCAATTCTTCCAACCATATGTTGTGTGTAAGTAAACTCTACCATATTTATCCATTGTACCATTGAGGGAATTTTGATTTTCTCCTATGGAATATTTATGAAAAATTCTGCTATAAACTTCTTGCACATGTTACCTGCTGCACACGGTGTCCCTGGGGCAGGGAAAGTGAATTTGCATCTACAGTTGTAACAGAACCTACTGGTTAGATGGTTCAAGAGCTTATAAAGCTTTGTAAATTTTATTTAGTATTAAATGTTTGAGAATAAAACAAAAATAAAAGGTTAAAAATATTATGTGATATACTAACACTATATAAAATTCAGTTTTCCATGTCCAGAAATAAAATTGTATTGAGACATAGCCACACTGTCCATGGCTTTCTCTCTATAGCACTGGCAGAGTAGTAGACTTGCCTTAGACGTCATGGCCTGCGAAGCTTGCACTATGTAAACTTTGCATGCATAGTGTTTGTAAAATACTTTAACATGAAAACTCAGGGCTCCTTAAAGAAAAAAGCTAACACCTCTTAAGAGTTTCAATATGACAGAAGCAGAAGAGTCAACCAACATGAGCCCCCTAAACACATTCACCTAACAGACTGTCCAAGTGTGACTACACAGCCAAGCAACATAGGACCACTTAAGCAAGGCTTTCTGCAACTAATATAGACCCAACATAGACACAACCATGACTCTGCACATGCTCATGAAGGTTGGCTCTGCTTAAAACACTGGCCCTTCACCGCAAAGATTTATTGATCCCTGGTCATGAAATTTGAAGCATCTTAGTTTATCAGAGCATAGTGAAACCTGCCATATACAGGTACAATGCTTAGTAACTTCCATCGCTGCTGTGCATTCAGCTCCTTTCCTTCCACCTCTGCTTTCCTGACCCCCACAAATCCAGTCTATTGTCTTCCCAAAAAGGTCAGATTCTCAGCAGTTGTCAGTTTACAACAATCATTGGCACTGTTTGGCTGACACTGCTTACACTCAACATCGCCTTGGGGAATCAGGTATTTTAAAAAACCATTGAGTAACAAAGACTATGTAGTCCTCAAGCCAAAGGAGCTAAAATATACAAGTGTTCTTTCTGGATCCAAGTTGTAGCGTGTCTGCCCAAGTGAATTCCAGATTTCTTGTAGAAAAATTGTCAAAAAAACAAAACAAAACAAAACAAAAAACAAAAACCAACAAAACCCATCAGAACAGCTCACTGAAAGACAGAAATATACAGAGTAAATTTAGGGCAAGATGGCTCAGGAGGAAGGACACGTGGCAGCAGGCTGACAGGTTGAGTTCTATCTCCTGGAACCACATAAGTAGATAAGAAGAACCAAGTCCCCAAAGTTATTCCTTGTCAGAGGTTCGGATGAATACAAATGCTGGGCCCGTGTGTACACAGGCATCTGAACTTGGATGAATACATAAAGACTGTGAGTAAAGAAAAATGTCTTTTCAAAGATGGTGCTGAACAACTGGGAAGCCATATGAATACTTACACATTTCAAGTCGTATTTTGCACTAGATACAGAAATTTACTCAAAATGAAATCTAGATTTCAATGTAAAATATT